>OX388341.1:111661201-112861201 GCA_947579665.1 Sympetrum striolatum
AAACGGCAAGCTGGATTTTCTGTTTGGATTGTAGAGTTTGAGATTTTCTCGAATTAATAAAAGAATGATTAATAGTTATATCTTATTAAATCATGTAAATGTAAATCTGTATAAAAACAAATCACCCACTCCTAAGATTGTTGATTTTTTTCCAAGGAATCTGAAGATTATATCTTATAAGGTAAAAGGTAAAAGTTCGAAGGAATCAAATCGAAAATTTTAAACCTTGCAAGAAAAAATAATTGATTTATATTTCAACTTCTTTCTTTGGCATTGAAGATGGAATGACCTACGTTCGTATTAGATGATCATTTCACTTTCACTTCTGCTCCCAAAACGTTTTTCAGTGGAAATAGCTCAAATATATTTTCAATCCTTGTTTAATTGTCCAGCCTTTCTAATTCGCTCTTTAGAGTGTGTGTTATCATTTGAAATGCAGTCAATCCTCTCCGGCCAAATCGATCAGAGACAGGTAGAAAAACATTGATATTGTGAAAATAAGAATATCGCTAGAGGGCGGCAAACTAAATTTGCATATTTTTTCGGAACAGCCAATCGCTTTTGAGTACTTAGTATGTCACTGAAAAGTGAAAATAGAGTTGAGATAGCGAAATAGCACAATATTATTTACAATGGTAATTTTTCCATGTCTGAATATTTAGTGAGGATTCATACATCCGATCGTTAAGGTATTTCTCCACCATATCTATTCATTTATTTTCTCGTCTTATTGTCATGATAGTTGCAGAAGTTAATAAGAATATGTAATTCAAATAGAACACCATTTAACTTAAGTTACGTCAAAGGATTAGGAATAGCAAGCAGTACGCTACCCATAAGCCGAATTTCTTTTAGTTAGCAGTTCGATTATTTAAATTTCAAATTTAATGCCTAAACTTTGTTGCAAAATCTTATAAGAAACAAAGTCTGTGTGTGCTTGAATATGAAAATTAGAATTTTAAATCTTTTACAAATAAAGCTCGCTTAACGGGTAATTTCAATAATCCGATTGCTTGGGCAGTCGATTCGACTTAAGCACACAGGGCGTAAGCACCATTCTCATATCGACTCGGGAAGGTCACGTCCCAGCGGAGGGATCATTCCTATTGGAGAGATTTTTCTCGAAGCAGAAGCGATAAGAAAGAACAATAGGAAGGAGTGTGGGGAACAGAAAAGAGAAAACTACGGGATGAGTGCCCACGTTCGCGAGACCTCTAAAAGAAATGAAGGCGGTCTGGCGTGCAGCCGCTCTACGAGGCTGTTTACTCAACAGAGACCCAAACGTATCGGAATACGCTTTATTAGTGGTCGAGTTCAAATACCGAGAATTCCAATTTCATTGTTTCTTCCCCCATTTAAAAGCAACTTCAAAGTAAATTAAAGTGTAAACAAGAAATTACAGAGAAATATTGCAGAAACAACTGTTACTTGGATACTATAATAATAATTCGTATTTATGGACTTACTGTTCGCCAGGCTTTTTAAGGCTACAAGAATATTATCCAGACCCTGAACCCCCTCTAACACTTCTTGGAATAATGCACCACAGATATAAAACACCAGCCAATTGCAGTAATTTCTTTTTAATCGTCGGCGCATCTAAGCTGCTCTTTGCAGAAATTGAGCTCAAAAGTATTACAGAAGAAAATAGGGGGAAATTTAAATTGCTACTAAGAACTTTAAAGATATTTTCCGAGATCTCCTCTTTCCAATGCAAAACTTGTCTTTTCTGCCAACTGTGCCGAGCTCGCACGGTTTAATCGATGTTTAGTTTTGATGAAATCACAAAATGGTATGTCTATGGTTTCCTTTGGTGATGAGATATGCCTGCACACTTTCGTTATTCCACGGATTTCGGTAAAAGCACCCATATTTCCATTGGCTTCTGATAGCTAATCCCCGACGCAACGCACTGATGCTCAAAAATTAGATCGAGTGATACGAGCTTTGTATTTATGCCTCGCCGAGGTCTCCCGGAGGGCAGAGTCTCCCTTGGGGAACCCTTCTCTCGACACCACGTTGGTGGGAGTGGCTGCTGGTGGAAAGTGCTTCCATTAAATGGCCTATCCTCACGAATAATGGGTTTGATGTACGGAACGGCAGATAAACTGATTATGGTGCCACGTTGTAATGGAAAGATGTAATCTTATGCTTTTCTCCTACCATAAACGTTGGTTTTTGTTGTGCCCGAGATATTCGCGGAAAATAACTTAGCGGAGGGTAATTAAAATTTTCCAGAAGTAATTGGCCAGCCTTGTAGGCGAATGGGGTTATTGAAATGGCTGTTTTCGGTGCGAATACAATGAACCTTAGATGCATCAACGAATTAGCTATAATCCCTCTGAGGGATAGGAATGCCAGTATAATTCGATTTAAATAAATAAGTAGAGATCAAAATTGATAGAATAGGCTATGGTAATCATTAACCGTCCATAATGAGATAAAATTCATTGAAGAATCAGATATAATAAATGGAGTAGTTAGCTATGAAGATTGAAATTCGCACACCCACAACTTTAATCGATGCTAAATTTGATGTTAACTCTATTTTTTTCGTTTTTGAAATCACAACGATCTCATAAAAGGATTAAATCTTTCAATAGTATAACCTTCCATAGCGGAATAGGGAGTGATAAACTTTTATGATAGGTTTTATAGTCTGGAAAGGTTTTTAACCAACTAACAAACTATTCTTAGAATCGTATAAAAATTAAATATCTCCTCGAAAGAAGAAAAGGAAATTCTTGATTAGCAATTGAAGCTTTCCGTTACACGCAATATCTACCAATTGTTTCTATTTTTAATGGCGCGCACGTAAGTCACAAAGAGCGCGGTATTGTTCCCAACGTCCCACATTTCCAAGTAAACATTTTGACATTTCTCAGCGAAGAACGAATTAATACGTTAAGTACCAACTCTGATGGAGTGGATAAGAGGAAATGATGAGGAATTAGCTAAAGACATTTCCAGAGGCGTCGGATTGAACGTAGGCGAGGACATCGAGATGACCGTATCAGATTCCGTGTTCTGCGCCCTTTATTCTTAATTGCAATCGCGTGCACAAGATTTCCGGTACATTTTCAGCGGGATGCGACTCACGCGAACGGATTCTATGCCCAATTGAGAAGTTAACTATCAATTATATAATCTGATGTGGTATTTTCATGGAAGCCTTTAAAATACATGCATTTAGACACTTTTACAAAACGGCGTGTCTTCGAATTTTCTATGTTCCTCGGGATGCGTGCATGATCGAGATAATACACCCGGATTCGTTGGCTTTGGGAACGCTCTTGTTGATGAATTCCATATCTCTTGTCATCGATACGAACCGTAATTTATGGTTTCGGAAACACCAAATTGGTGGTTTTCGACCATTTCCCTCCTCTTCCACAATTGGGTATGGTTAGATTGCCGATTTCAAAGAAAATAATGTGAATGTAAATTTTGATGTTTTTGATTGAGTATTAAATTACGCGAAAAAGTAAATTTCACATAAGTGCGAGAACAATATAGAGGAAACTATGGATTGTGATCAGTATACTCAATTGTTTTTAAACCATAATTGTATTCTTCTTAATTCTTGGTACAGTAAGGTGTGAATAGCATGGAACAGTACGAAATTATGAGATATTTCGTATTCCTGATTCTGTGTATGACACAAAGGATCATCCTACAAAAATAACCGAGAAGTACATAAATTAAGAATTCCAAAATGTCCCAAGTTAAATTCCGGACTCGGATTTTTCTGAATTCAGTTTTAAACTCAACAGAATCCTTTCCCAAACGAAAAATGATTGGATTTAAGGACAGCAGCTCTTTCTGTCATTGCTGTAAATCAATATTCCTTTGGGTGAATGGATTCGTTCTACCGAAGGATTCTATGTGTACTGAAGAAAGGGAGTCACATAATTTCGCAGAGAGGGGCTGGATGTAGGTCGATCTGAAGACGGCGAGGATCAGGTATACGAGAGACTCCGTCAACATAAAGGGGCTGCAGCTGAAGCGGAAGGGAGCAAGGTGTTTGAAAAATGCAGGGGTCCAAAGAAAGGAGGGCCCGAAGAGGGATGGGGAGGCGAGGGCGTGCGTGTGGGGGTAGCGGCGACATCAAAGGCCCCTTCCGATGACCTTTCCTTCACATATTTTAATGAGCCTTGCCTTTAACCACTGATATAAATTTAAAGAGACATCACCACTCTGATGCCCTCTTTCAGTTTCATGTCAGTTTTCCGTTTTGATAACACCTGAACACTAATAGGAAGAGGCAGAAGTCCTTATTTCCGATTAAAGAATTCATCATTCAACATCAATTCTTCGAAAAATGAGTCAAATACTGTGAAAATGTTCCATAACTTCGAGCAATCTTAGTTTTTACACTTGGCCCACAACGTTTTAACGCTTTAAAAATAAATTAATTGCTTCTACTTTATCATAGTGGATTAAGATTTCGTGGGAACAATACATGAAAATGAAATGTTTAACGAAACATTTAGGATATAGAAAGGGAACATGGTTACATAATAAAATAGCTATACATTTTAAGAGTCGGCACCAGGTAGAAAAAAGCCACCCTCCAAGCGTTAAAAAATATGGCTATTCTGGGACTACAGTTATTGGTAAAACTAAGACGAAATAAAAAAACAGCTTTTTACTGCTATAGACTTCGAAAGGGAGGAATGGCCAAAATGAAGTTTCTAATAAATTTTCAGAAATTTGTTATAAACAATCCTAAAGAAGATAATAATTTATCATACATATTAATGATACATTTTATAACTGTTTTATTACGGCAAATACCGGCAAAAAACTTCAAAAATTAAATTAACATAATAGCTAGATGGATTGTTTTTTTCAGGCCTTGATAGGCATTCTGGGATATTTCATACAGACCGGCTCTTTTGATAACCCCACAATTTGATGGTTTTAATCTTTTTCTTTCTCCCTGTTTTATAACAAATATCCGCAATTAAAAGTATCGAGCTTGACAGTTAGAGATAGTGAGAGAGATAGAGAGAGAGATAGAGGGAGAGAGATAGAGAGAGAGAGATAGAGATAGAGAGATAGAGATAGAGAGAGAGAGATAGAGATAGAGATAGAGAGAGAGACATATAGATAGAGAGAGATATAGAGAAAGAGCTTTCAATTGAATTTATCCACTGAATATTGAAACAGAAAAGAAGAAAACTACTTAAATGATTCACATAATCACGTAATAAGGAATGACTTAGCGAAATAACATTCCACATCATGTATCATTTCTATTGATTTGCATAAGGATTTCCGCCTGCAATCATGAACAAAACTTAGAAAAAATGATATAGTTGAATCAAATGCTTCGCTCACATCAAAACTGGAGGCATTATTAAATAATAATAATTTAAGACTAAGGTAAGCTGAAGAAATGTATCGGTGACCGTGGCAGGTATTTTATACACTGAAAAATTAGAATTAGTTTGCTATTACGCAAACGATATTAAGGAATGCAAGTTATAACAGCGAGAAGTTGACAAGATATCTAAGTTTCGATAGTTTCGTTAATTCTAATTATGTGTGTAACCAGTCAGTGAAGCTAAAATATGATGAGCAATTAATCAAACGACTCACAGAAATGATTCATTCTAAAGTTTATCGTCTTATGTCGTGAAATTAAGCATTAGAATTGCTGTGCATTGCCATCGGAACTGCATAATACATAGATAACAAGCGTCTTTCTTTCTACTCAATAATCCTACAACATCTTCGACGAGTTAGCTCCTCATTAACTAATTACGGATATCCAATTCACGAGCTTTGAGAACCCGGAATGTAATCACTCCAATATTACTCGGGGAAAATCCAAGCAAAAGCGACTTTAATGCAAAAAATCTGCACTATAAATGGCAACGATTCGAATTCTACCTCAATGCAACTTAATCATCCAGCAATTATCATACTAATTCTAGATTATATTGCAAACGCAAAAACCCTAGGTTCATCAATGGTCTCTTGTTTCAAGCAAATAGGAATAATCCAATCGTGGAAGACAGCAAATCTCATAGTCATCAGCGGAATCATCTAATTAGAGATCATCAAATATTAACAGCTTTTAAAGGCCTCTCTGTCACACCCTCTTCTTTGGGTGTGTTTTCTGGCTGTGAATGATTTTTGCTAAGCTCTACTTCGGTTTTCTACAACAATTATTTTCCTTCTCGCTGATAATTTAAATTTAAACCATTATTTACATAGTATATCTACTTTACATTGACGGCGGACTAGATGGAAAAGAAGACCTCAAAGTATCAATTTTGTCCTAAATAATGACGTTAAAGAAATAAATCTAAATTTAGTTTTCGTATTTTTATTTGATTAATTCACGACGAATGTTAAACATACTACATAAAGAATCATGGTAATATTTCACATATTATTTAACCTCTTGACGCGATGAATGATTTGCAATAGAAGTTCGTCACCCGGAATTTCCATTAAAAACAATCCCAATCTCACGAGAAATGTTGAATTATATTAACGATTATTTCCAACATCGACTGCCATTGCAGTTTTAGGTATGGAATAGTAGGCAGGGGGTGCCATCCGAGTCAGGCAGCTGTTCTCGCTGATTACGCGGGCAATCACTTCATTACAAATGGTAATGGACTCGCGATTTGATAACGCGCATTCCCACGCCCCAAAACTCACCACTGCGCATACATTACAAGCGCAACAGCGAATATAGTTTGGCGTTGGAGCACAAAACATCCCCTCGGTGATTTACAGAGTTTCCGTGTTAAGCCCTCCCAGGCACCCGCTTATAAATCAAACTAATATAATGGAGTAAAGCGGGAGCAAAGGTCGGGTAAGGGGCGGGTCGACACTCGGGGGAATAACATTCCGAGTTCAGCGAAGGTCGAGTCACAAAGGTTAAGCGCATCATACCTCCATCATCCAATCACGCACTTCCATTCCCACACCGAAAAAAACCTGCCGTTATTTTTTTTTAATTTCCCTTCGCATCCCCTGCTAGAGGAGGCCATTAACGGAGATTGCTATCCTCTGCGATCACCTGATCCCCTCCACAAATCCGAGGTGTGGCACCGCGGTGCTTTTCCGCTTGGTTGGTGCTCTCCTAGGCGCGCACCAAATATCCGCCTCTTCTTCCATTTCAAACTCCGATCCATATTTTGACTGTTGAGGGACGCGCAGCTGCCGAACGAGTTCTAAAACAACTCCCTTTCGCTTCTCAGATAACTTTTTCTTTTGTTTTTATAATCCCATTCATTCGTAGGTCACTCTTAACTCGCTGCAACGTTTTCGATGCTGTTTGATTCCCACAAGATGTTGATTATCAACAACAGTTCCTTCAGAAGTTTAGCACGTTTTTACTTGAGCTCGTTACCGTGTAAGTGACTCTAGTTTTGGCGTGATTTCCAGAAATTCATATGCATTACACTTCGGAAAATGATACGACAAATTTCCTCACTAGTTTAAAAACTGTCTGCCCAAGAAGTGATAACGCCATAATATACGTTAATAGCAGCTCCTTGGGCTTCTCTGAATTTCGACCGTAATGAAGGTTTTAATCTTTTCCGATAACGGAGAGGCAATAAATTACCTTAATCAGGTTGATCTCCCGAAATTTCGAAAACCAAACTCCCAGACATGTTTTGTCAATTATACTACGTACCGCTATCACTTTTTATCCATGAGTCGTGCATAATTTCCCGCCAACTGGTTGCCCCCGATATGATTGAAGAAACCCTTCGGCCTATCAAATTACTCTTTCTTTTCAAAGTCGCCTCTAAGAACCTGCAAAATTTTTCTAAATGACATCTTCCTATATCGATGATTTAGTATAAATTAAGTTTTCATTTAAGTTCAGTGTAATTTGGACGCTTAACCAAAATTTTTAAAATCTTTTACGTATCTTAACAGTATTCTACAATATGTACTCTACCAATAACTTCGTAGTCTGCAAGACACTCATCTACCTGAACGCCCAAATTAAGCTTTTTATTAATCCCAGATATCGTTAGTCTGAGATCTTACTTAATCTTGACTTGAGAGGAAAGAAGTCAAAAACTTGTTTTGGAAATTTAAAATAACTTTCATTCATTGAGGCTCTTCTGCGAAAATTTTAAGTTAACATAAATAAAGTAATCCGACAATTCATCTTGCGTAACTGAAAAAGAACTTCAAATTCTACATAAAAGATTCCTATTTGAAGCTGCCGGTGTACGAAATGTATAATTGTACTGCAAAGAAAGCATTTCAGGATTCTATTCAGCGAAAGAAGTTGAGACAGTGTTTAATAGATACTAGGAAAGTCATACTAAATCTGGGATTAGTAGTGATCGATCATATTCAAAGAGCTTAAAACGTATTAGCTTAGTTATTTAGTCGCTACGCAGAATGGAAACGACTTTTAAAAACTTAATATGATCGTAGCTTTGTTACTAATGTACAGCGTAGAATCTGTACACAATTCCATGCGAGGACGAGGCATATCATGTTCTTTGGTGCAATTATTTTAATTTTATGTTCACTACTTCCAAAATAATCGAAAAAACTGTTAGCGAACAGCCGAGAAGATGATCTGTTAGATGATTAAGATTTGGTAAAATATTTGTTTTAATTTTATTCGTTTTACCGAACACATGCGCTCACATATGTACAAATAGACGAACTGTCGCTCAAAATGAGTAATTGAGAACAGAAACTAAGGGAAATCAGACTTTTTTCTGTATACACCACCATTAATATACTGCCATCGCAAAAACAGTTAGTGTAAATGAAATTATTTAAACAGCAAAACATGCTAAGGAAAGACTCTTCATTGAAACTCCTCATTTTTTTACAGCGATCCAACGAATATCTGGGATCAGGGGCTTTGTTAGAATACGTTAGCGGCGGCTGAAAGATGAAGGGAGACACTAACGAGGATTCAATCAACAAAAAAATCTGTGCGAGCAATTTCTCAGTGGAAGTGAATACTTACGGCCAAACATCCACGAGCTTGTCTTTGTCCTTGTCACCAGAAGCAGCCGACAGAGGCAGCACTGGAAGTTTGTAGTATTCGTAAATGAAGCCCATGGTCGCGCCGGCGGGAGAGGACACCTGTAACGTTCAGTGAAATGATAATAGTTTAGTATACATACAAGCGTAGAAATGTTTCTAACATTCAAAGAGGGTAATCAAATGACCTGCTCCTCTGTCCCTCCACAGCCTCCACCGATGTTCAGCATGGCCGCTGTAGCTGCGGTCAGCGGATGCTCGTAGTAAGAGCGACCCCAACTCTCTTCCTCTCCTGGACCTCCTTGACCTGCCAAGGACAATTCATCGTTGTGCATACCGTTCTTCACGTGGACGTTTTTTCGCGTGAGTTATGTTTGACAAGATTTATTTCACGCTAAATCATTGCGTAACTATCAAAACATTATAATTTTCGTATCTATAATTTTGGAAACAATTGAGTCTCATCTGCCGCCAATAAATTACAAAATTTGCAAAAAATTAATTGATATTTTGGGGTTCTTAAAAGTTTCGATTTTTTTGGTGTTAGGTAATAATTATGGAAAATTTGGATCAATTAACTAGTATAAAATGCACAGAATCGGGCGAGATATGGCGGAAATTCCTCATGCAAAATGAAAGAGATAATTGGTACTTTTTCCACAAAAAATTTCTTATTTGTACTACCGGTTTCAACGGAGGACCGTCATCTTCAAGTACAAGTTATACAAATTTTTATAACTTATTATTTTGTATAACTTGTACCTGAAGATGACGGTCCTCCGTTGAAACCGTTAGTACAAATAAAAACTTTTTTGTGGAAAAAGTACCAATTTATCTCCTTCATTTCGCAATTAACAAGTGTTACCCAATGTACACTTTCTTCCAAATATGTCATCTCTTGCATTTTATTGATAATGGTATAGGGTTACTGAATGAGATGGGGTAATCAGTTTTGCGAAGTGAACAATCACAGGTCGCAAGCGTGAAGCATAGTAATACCGTGCCTGAAGTTAACCACTCATTTGATATTGTTATAGTCAGGTCACAAGAAGCTAATATATATATACTTATATTACATTCACGCGCAATAAAATAAAATAGCCTTTGATTTGAGCAATTGTCTAAAGTGGATTCCTGCAGATTGCATTATCCCTCGCGATCAACAGTGAAAGAGTAAGCAAATAGTTGGGAACAATCACGTTGACTGTTAAGTACAAACTTTTAAAAGAACATAATTTATTGGAATCCTCTTTTCGGTAGGAATAGTCGATGATTTCGACAAAGCCTTACCCCCGTTGCCCTCGCCTGAGTCCCCGGTGCAATTTCCTCTTGGGTTGTTGGGAGAGGGCGATGTGGCCGCAGCCGCCGCTGCCGCCGCCGAGGACATCGGAGGGGGACCGCGGGGCGGGGCGGACCTCGGCTGCTGAGCACTTTCCGCCCCCGTCGCCTCCTTGCGCTTCCTGAGGACAAGCAAAAGCAAAACATCTTAAATACACTAAAAGTACACAAAGTCCAACATTTGGTGTGGCATAATATTGCAGAATTTTCCAAATCATTTTCACTCGAATGTATGGGACACGAGTATGGGTTTGGAGAGATCTCAGAACTTGGAATCTTAACAATCTAAATAGAGCATCTCTTTTTAACATTTCTCTCTTATTGAGGGGCGCCTGATGCGGGTGGGATGGAGAAATCGACATAGATATATGAATATGGATTTTAGTTTCTTGACTGCGGAAGAATCTTGAAAAGGTAATTAATATGACCGTCACTGTGGAATAAAGAGCAATTGATGAGGAACTCATACTTAAACTTAGGCAAGAGATGGATTTACGCACGTTTTAAAGTAGCGAAACAGTGTTGAAGTAACTCTGACTGAGAAGCGGAGGCGGGAATAGAACAGGAAGGAAACTCATTTGAAGTGAATTGGAAATGTAATAGTTATCTCGTTACAAAAGACGGGGAAAATATCGAGGTATGAACCAAGCGGAACTCTAATTAAATATTTATAAGCGATAGATGGGTAGTAATTACACATGGTTAGAGGAAAATTTTAATTCATTTTTAAAGGAGGACAAATAGAATTGAGAACATACGTTACGCACTGGCTTGTTTTTAATTATTTTAATTATTATAATGTATAACGTTAAAAGTTTTTATTGCCTACGGGTGAACGTAATAAGCGCGTGTTAGCATTCACTGCTCATTGAGGAACGAAGGTCAATCCAAGGTTATCTCACTTTTTATTTGATTCGAAGCTTGTTATTGATAATATCATCAGACGATAATTGTAGACGCTTTTGCGAAAAATACAGGAAAATTAGGAAAGAAACTTTATATCGGTATTCAACTGTTCGTCACCCTATTGCTTTGTCACGATTATGTTTGTTTTATTGGCATACTCGAGATATGTGAAACATTTTCACATATCTCGAGTTCAGCAACTTTTATTTCCCAAGGATATTTAAGAGCAATACTTTAAAGCGCTGTCATCTCCTCTTCATATACAGTCAAAGTATTTCGTCACCTAATCCTGACTTAAACTTCCGCTTCCCTTCGGGTTTTTACTTTACAAAAATTAGTAAGTAATAAACTCAAAATTCAATCGGAGACTCACGTTGTCTACCGTATATAAAATGAGAAATTTCCTCACTAATATTTCCCTCGCTACCGATGGGCAATCTTTACAATGACTGCAATTAGATATATCGATTCAGACCTTCCGAATTCCAATTTTAGCGTTCCATACCGCATCCCTAATTTGTTACTTTCCAAATCCGGGATCGCAGCATCCGTGGCTAATCCGACCGCTCCGTTCCGCTCCGTGATCGCGTGCTGGCTGCGGTTTCACGAGGCGCCCTCTGAGGTTTCTCTCTTTTTTGTCGCGGCTTTTCTTTTACAAACCGCTATCGCCTTTTAAGCTACACGCAGTAACAGGAACACTTCCGACATTTATACTTCCGCCTCTTAAGAAGACGAAAAAGAGATGCGCTCGCCAGTTACTCACCTACGGTAAAAGGATTTTTAAAGACCAGATTCCTCGTAAACGTCCATGTGCGCTATTAGATGCCGAGAGAGACATTCATGGGACATAAATGTTCGCTTCCTCTGGTAAAGCTGTCTCCCATTAGCAGATGACAGTGTTCTTTCGCCTTTCGAGTAGAACGTTGGTTACACAGTAAAATGGTTGTTTTAGCATGTCCGCCTGTATTTAAACCTTCCTACAAAGTCAACAAACAAGAGTGTGACAACTAACCACAGTTTCATATGCTTTTTAACCTCTACAAGGAAAGCATCAAATGGTGTTCATACTGTTAAACTTGAAAAAGTCATCATAAAATATGTTTAACTATAATCTTGAAGCTATTCTTTCAAGAAATCTATTTGCCACTTAATGACGAAATGCAAAATAAAGAGAAATTGTGCTAAATTCAGCGACTTATTTGCTATGATGTGCATATAAAATAGCCCCACATTTCAAGTTTCATAGCTTTTTATTTTCTATGGTCTGTCAAAAGAAAGTTCAATACGCATCCCTCGAGAATTAATTGCAGAATTCTTTATTCTCACATTCCGATGTCGACATTGCGTAAGTAAAACTCTTCCATTTGCCCGTATAATTCTATTACCGCGTAATTCAGAGGTAAACATGCGACACGTTCACACCTCCGATAGCGAATTTCAAGATTAAATTGTCCGTTCGTGAGCACGAATCATTTCGACGTTTCGTTCACCCACTTCTGCGCAGCTTCAGAATGGTGTTTGCGTGATTTACCGATAACGACGATGACGTCGGCAGAAGAGCGTGACGCGAGCGGTCGGGCACAGCGCCAAAACAACGCGTAACGAAAGGCAACCGAGCGGCTCAATTGGTCGGGGAAATTGAGATCTCGAACAACAAAGAGAACATTTCCCTGAGTCACCGTCTCCCCTATTCATTCTGGAAAGGGAATACTCGGAGCACGCGCACGCCACCCACGCCTGCCTCCGTGACGGGGGCACGTCCAGAGGCGCGCGCGTGAGGCGCGTGGCCGAGGCTCGAATATCTCGGGGGCACCTGTTGCACATGCAGCGCTCTCTTTATCTCGCTGTGATCTTTGACCCCGGAATGCGACCCTGCAAACTGTATGCTGCGCTCGTTCCGTTGGAATAGCGGCTCTCCCGCGTTTTAAATCCGCCATCTCGTTGCGTCATTTATCCACTTCCGTGGCCGCTTAAAAAGGGCGATAGTTCGCGCCGACTCCGCGAAACCTTAGACTTCTTCACTGCCAACAAGGGCTAAAGATCAAACCATCGGGGTCGAAGATTATAAGGTTCAAACGCGAAGTTTTTATGCAATTATTTTTAATCGTACTTTTAAGTAAAAATTACTAACACTTAGTAATTGGGAAAAAGGGCTACTAATTGAAGGAAAAGGATTTAAATTGGTTTACATAAGAAATAGCAAATCTCAACTATACGAGGCAGAGTTTTACAAAATCATGACGATTCAAATTTAATGCACACGGAGACAACATCTTTACGTTGAATTCAATTATAATTATATTATTTTTATACAACATCTTCATGTTGAATAAAATAAATCCACATCCGATCTTAAAAAATAAAATAAAAACATACAATACAAGGCTATATCATGGTCCTTATCAAGAACAGAACCTGGTACTGCTTTCACCAAAGGCAAATGGACTTGATTATTAGAATGTGGCGTGTGTGATTCAATATTTAAAATTTCTGTTGGTTCATTCCAAGATGTACAGTCCTGGCCAAAATTAACGCAGCACTTCCCTAGCATTTTAACGAACGGTGGTGCGTTAATTTTGGCCAGGTGTGTACTATGAATATCTTCAAAAATATTATATTATATTAATAATACATTTTATATTATAAATATTATATATAAGCCTTCCGGCAGAATGTTATGAAACTTCCGAGTCATCTTGGCGACCATTTCGAGGCGTTTTCTCTGCAGCCCACAGCAAATGAATAAATAACGGAAAAAATGACGCCATTGGAAGCAGGCGTTGAAGTCTCTCGGCGGGCTAACTCCAGTAAAGCCTTTCCGTTTTGAAGGTGGGCAAAATACTACATCAAGGAACAAAAGGTTACTTAAGGAAGTGAATTGTAGATGGACCAGAAAAACAGTCCCATCGACATCGTGCCTTCTCCTGAGGGCGAGAAGAAATGGGCGCATGATTGATGTGCCGTCAGGGAGTTAAAGATTCGGACATTGATCGAATACAATGGAAAGAATTCATTGGCGCGCTTATCTGCCATTTATGCGTACACTCGGACTGCTGCGGGCTACCGATGGCTCGCTGAGATACTACCGTTATGCCGAAGATTTCTGATATCGTATATGAAAAATGATGCATTATTGAAGAGTGGCGTGGAAAAGGACGTTCATTGGAAGCGGAAGAGGACGTTCGTAGTGTTGAATCGCAGTCTGTGACCTTAACGATAAATTTACCGGAATTCTTCAAGTTCTTAGGCGAAAGACCCAACATGTTACTCGCATAAATATTAACCTTCTAGTAATTAGCTATTTTACAATAACGAAAATCTTACTTGATTATAACATTTTTCTAAGCTCACATACAAATCTAAGGTTTATTACAACTGGAAGGGACTTTGTCAGAGTGAAAATACCTATGCAATGATATCTTATAACTTGAATCGATATGTATATCATTATTTGATATGTATTTCATTATTTTCCACTATCTCTATAACGTCCAAATACAGAGCAATTGTAGAGGAAGACTTACACAGTAAATATAGACGAACACACAATTTTCTCGACAGTATTTATTTATTCTCCTTTCAATCTCTTTTGGCGATAATAGCCCGAGTGGCTGATTCGCCTGCAAACACATACATACATTTCAATCTCTTTTTCAGTCACAGTTCTTGTCTTGCTTGCAATAGCATGTGTCCTACAATCGTGCACATACTTTTTAATGCAAATCCTGCATATTTAATAATTATTTTTCCTTTATTTAAAGCTTTTATGCGTCTTAGATTCCAGAATATACAGTATATATTCCCTCCCTTTTAACTACATGGAATACGAAGCACATATTATATCATCGGGACACTCACATGTCTGCAACGACAGAATATTTCATTAAAATCAGCAGTTATTAATTGCAATCGACCAGTTCATGAGAACGATTCAAGATCGCTCTTTCTTAAACATTTTCAAAGTAATATCCACAAGTTTGTTTCGCTTTATTTGGCGACTAAACGTAATACAGGGTAAATGTAACGAAAAATTCTGTTTGAATCTACTTACTTCTTCATAAAAGAAGGAAAAGATAATTAAGTGGAATCTATAGTAGCACATTTTTTGAGTGAGCGGTCCGGAACCATTAAAATAGTTGAGAGCAGCGGATTATCACTGCATCATTTTTTCGGACGACATCACGGTCTCTTGCGGTACTTCGTGAAGAAAAATGGAAAACGTCGCAGAACGAGTTTTTTCATTCGCTTTCGCCGTCGGGTTTTTTTTCTACTCGATGGAACCACGGCTGGATTTCGGAGTTCTACGGCGAATATTATAGGGCATTGATGGCCCATTTGACCACTGGAACGCTGACTGTTAAGAGGTAGCAGCTGTGGCCCGCATGCAACTTGAGGGAATCTGTCGGAGCGTACATCAGATTTCGAACACAGATTTCAAGCCTTAATTCTCTTGTAATTATATATCAAACAGAAAAAAAGTTTCTGGAAGACTTTTTTGAAAGTTCCGTGCAGAGGATAATCATAACTATATGTCTTTCGCTTTGTCGATATTTTAGTACAAGATGAGCTTTGCTTGCATGAAGCGGAAAAGTTAGCTTGTGTCATTAGTAACATTTTACACCAGTTAATGTCGATGGTTTTGAAAACCTACGCTTTTCCGATAATTTCTTTGCTTCTGTGATGTTTTTTTTAAAGAATAGTATCATCAAAGTCTTCTCTGTCATCTGCCATCGCCTCCTTTCGAGAATAGTTGGTCGTCTATGGTATGAGTGTTACAACGCTGATAATGTTATAGATACATTGGAAATATTTTATACAATATCTAAGTAAGACTTTATAAAATAAAAATTTCAAGATGATGATTCAAAAGATTCCGGATTATTTTCTTGATAACATATTTTGGTTTAATTTGTAAAATGTCGAGTTATCCTATTATCATTCCTCGCTAGTTGAAACTCTCAACAAGGATTTTCTCAGGTACTTCGCTCTATCTGTAACTCCCTGGTAAATGAAAATCGCATACGGCTGAATTTTCCTGAAGAAAAGATAAAAGTGCCTGGAATCTGAACAAAATTCCACTTCATAGGTCACATAATTCACCAGAGAAGTCTCACTTCTATTAAATATACACAGCATTTTCGGTACCGTTCGAACACGGACAAAACACGTGAGGCCTCAGTGATTCGTGCGGCGGTCGGGAGAGATTGCGATGCGTTAATGGGCAGAGTTTCTTTGGGCCGTTGTTTGCGGAAGAAGTTGATGGGCCGAGAGGTGCGCCCTCCCATTTGTCACCAAAGTATCTGCCCATCCAAAAGAAATTCCTATAATCAGACACGCAGCGGTGATTCCTTAAAACATTACCCGCATCGTTTTTTGCTTCCCTCAGAGCGCTGACTCACTTCCATCAACAGTCACTCAATTAGGGGCCACCAGCGATATTTTGAAGGAACTCCCTCCATTCGGAACGGTTCCTTTAATAGCCGATGTATTTCCACTTTCATTTCTTCTATTTTTTGAAATAAATCATATAATAAATATGAATCCATGAAAGAATTCACAATCTTACAATCAAATGTGAAAAATAATAAGAAAATGTGATAATCATACAATTTTCATTTTAAGTTGCTATTACCGTATTAACATAGATAGCTGTATCGCCGTGAAAATATACAGCGACTAGTACATCTAAATCATTTTTTTGAAGTACGGAATTGCATTTCGTGGAAAAAGTAGGTATAAAATATTCCAACTAAAAGGCATAAAATAAACAGAGAGAGGAAACAAAGAGAATTAAATGCACGATTACTTCAAAATCAACAAATGAAGATAATAGCGAAATAGGTGATAGTTATTTTGTATTCGAGCTAAGGTTCAAGGCTATCTAAATTGGTAGCTATTCTGATCTCCCACGGCAATTTCGACAGGAAAAAGCGGAATAACTAATAGAATTTCTTATATACCAACATACGTCTCATCATTTACTGGACGTATTTCCAGTGGCAGCCAAGACTCTTTCCCCAGTCCGTTGAGAAAATAAATTCAAAGGGACTCCACAATGGTAATCAACGAGGTAAAGATCATTTCGGCCGCTCTGCAGACCTCTGTTCGCCAATGCAGAGGTGACCTCGCCTCAAGGCTCAAAGTGTTCTCCGACGCCGCAATTATTCGGCTACTCATTCCACCTTATCTCCAAATCACCAGAAATTAATGAGTCTCCAACTTATTTCACGGTTTCGGAAGTCCGTGCCTCTATCGGAGAATCTTCAGCTTTATAATGCCATGTAAAACGACAGAACGGCAATTTTTGAAGTTTTATGGAAAGCACTTCCTCAAGAATGCGTTCCAGCTCCGCCTTAGCCTATCTTTAATTCTTAGCATTGAAATAATTGCCGTGAAGAGGTTAAATAATAAGGCGTCGAGGCTACATGAATGGGTTCCAACATGCGATTGCTGGAAATAAAGTAAATTTCCCACATCATTATGTACGCAAGCATCAAAACTAGCCATCTTTCGGCGGGATCGGACTAGGCTCACTTTCGTTCCTGCTGCAGCGAATCCGGCCGGGTTGAGCTCATATATCGTAAAACCACTCTTAGAAGTTTCCAACACTATGGTATTGGTCTTCTCACAAAATTACTCCATCGATATTTACGCTATTTACGAGTAGGGGTGAAAAAATCTTGCAACAAAGTAACAGAACGTAAATCACAGAAAATGACAAAAGAACATAAAAGTAATCACTGAACTTGCAGTAATGAGAATAATCTGAAAGACACTAAAGCATCATTTGATCGTATGATAAAATTATCAGCAGAATCGAATTTAAGGTCCCAATCAGCTCGACGTCACAGGAACAAAGAGACAAATTGAAAAGAGAAGAGAGCCTGAATTGTCTCCTACGCGTTTCTCGCAATAAGGATGGTTTAAATTCATGCCAAAGTCTGCTTTTAACTCTAAGCTCTATCAAAGTATCACTTAAGAGAAAAGAAGAAATGAAATATAGACGCTTTATATATATCTCTGGTAAATTGAAAGAAAATTTTATCCTTTGTCAAGAAACACTTTTTTCGGAAGATCGTGAGAGCAACAATACGAGTGGAAAAAGTGATGAATGGCCATATAAAAGACGACGTACTTAGTTTCGAAAAAAGAAGCTCATTCATGGCACGCAACTTCATTTAGCCTGACGCTTACCATCAATTTGAACACCAATTGTAAGCTTTTGCGAAAGATTGAAAACTTTTTTTGCAGATATTCAGGTGGTAATTGCATAAGCACCGCCTCGCAATGTTTTTTCGGAGTAAGTAACCAAAGAAACAAACATTGCAATACATTGAAATAACCCATTATTTCATCGTTTTCAGAAATAAAAAATCATGAAAGTGCACCTCGAGCCTAATTTCATGACAGCACGGCAGCTATAGAACGACGTCATCATGTCTTTTTACGGTTGATCTTCCAGTAATATTTCCATTCAGAAATCACCATCCATTCTCCTCCCTTGGTCCATCTAATAGCTAGTATATTTTAAATCTTCTCCATTTTATTATTGTTCTCTTGGTATATGATGCAAAACGTTACATTTTATTCTCGATTTATTGATTCAAAAAGCACTTCGAATGTAAGATTACTTACATTCGCAAAGCCCAATAAATAATATCTTTTTTTCTAGAGACTCTTTTATATCGATTATCTCTGAAATATAGACATAGAAACAAGAAATCAAGAGCACTAATGTATGGCTGAGAAGTCAGCTAGAAAAAAATATAAATCTCTGAAAATGTTTAGCTGTTTCATTCCTCATACATTTTCGTATGATTTCTCCTTTCCATTTGTCGACACATTTCAAAGAATAAATAAATCATTAAGAATGTGGATAAGCAGCAAAAACCATCGCCGGTAAAGCAGCTGCCGAAGAGATATTGCCGTGCGGGCAAACGCATCGTCGAGGATGATCAAAATATTACTCGGCTATTAATAGGTGGAAGCAAATCCATGTTTCTGTTGGCGAGTTCTCTCAAGTTCAGGGGGCGGGCCGGAAGGGGAGGAGGCTGTGGCAAATGAGCACTCCTTGGGCAGATCGACCGCGGGGCGTAACGCGATTAATTTTAAGGAATGTTTTTCTCCTCAGCGACGGATCATCTTTTCTCCCTCATTCCAAATCTGCTTCCGTTAGCTCCCCTCTTCCTGTTTTCCTCTGCTTTCTCCTTCCTCGCTCGCCCGCGGCGGCTTCCGAAGATCTTATCTCCGTGAGAAGGCCGATGGGAAGGGGTTACAGAGGTCATGTCATGGCTACGAATGGGAATCCATCAGCTCTTAAAAAAATAACGCCCGTCGTTTCGCGCTTCCCAAAAAAACAGACGTTGTTTTTATAGAGTAGATGAATTGACTTTGAGGAACTTTGTAACGGAATCAATTTATTCGGCGAGGAGTTAAATGAAAATCGCGATGGTTGATTACATACCGTAATTTTCTAGCAGTCGATACGAGAGGGCATTACGACGCTACCGCACTTGTCATCATTTGTTAGTAAAATGATAACACTTCATTTACTGCTATATGCAACCTTACTCATAATTATTCTTTTGGCAGCGTTATATAGGAATAAAATAAAGTTATGAATGTAATACCTAGGATCAAGTTGTTACTACATGTGTAGGTGATTTCATAATTTAAAATCCAGAAAAAACATTTAAGCGTCTCTCTTTTTACCTCGGTATAAATTTAATATCTATAGCGCCATATTAAAATATTTTTCGACAGATTTATTCTTTACTAAAGACTGCGGATGTTCAACGGGTGATCTTTCATGTGGCTTTCTTTGATCGTCAGCTGTTTCTAAGAGCGCGGCAATTAGCGCGGGGAGCGGCAGGACTTGAAGGATTAAATCTCGATCACGACACAGCCTTGTAGGGCATCATCATGAGAAAACATTTAATGAAGGAATTAATGGAAGAGGCGCGGGTTTTCATTATGAACGGGAGATTCAGCGATAAGACATTCCGACATTATTCACCACTTTTATCTCCGCTATTCTCATTAATTCAAAGCGATATAATAGGAAAATAATTAGAAATGAAACATTTCCTTGAGCATCCGAAAATAGTCTAAACCGAAGGAGTTAATTTTTACCCCGATTTCAGTTCCTTCTCCGGTGAAGAATGTGAATAACTCTGAAAACGTAAAACAAATGTCTAAGGTATTGATCATACATTACTTATCATACATACGCAAACACTTCACCTCTACCTAGAGGGCTAAGCTAACTGGCATCACACATAGTGCTTTATACGAGTTTAAAGAAGGATGAGAAGAATTCATGTAAATTTTCATAAATCACCTCACTCACTCAAATAGTAGAACGGACATCATCCTCTTCGTCATCTTTTTGGAATCTTTTCAGTCCATTTATACCGCAGACCCATCCATCACCTTCACATGTCCAAACAAACGTAGGAAGCTACTTTCATCCTTCTCTTTCACTCAGCCCTTTCGCAGCATTTTTTACGAATACTGTGTAACGGAACTGCATCTTTCAGTACATCTCAACTTACAGTAATCACTGATGGCAAGTCTTCTGAGAGCGGAAAATAGATGTTTAGACGCGACGCGAGACAGTTCGGTTTGAGGCCTAATGATATGTCCTACAATGTATATCAATATTTGACTTACGTCACTGTGGCCGCCGCCCAACGATCAGATACCGAGTGTTCACCAGTGTTCCATGAAATAAAAAGTTCAAGTAACGCGTAATCGAATTCGTATGTCTTTATAAACATTTTCCTAGGAATAGTAATACAAAGTGTCCACAGAGGAAAGCGTTGTTCTGCGGAATTCCATCATAACAGCGACAGAAAAATAGAATCCTTCTGGTTCGAATAAATAACCAATAAATAAACAAACTTTTCTTATAAAAATCAATAAATTTAGGATAGTAAAGTGTAGAAAAAGATTTAAACTTTGGTTTCAAGGCTAGGAGTTGGCAGGAGAAACGGTCAAGTTAACGATCGGACCTTATGGAAAGAAATTCTAATGGTATAATTCAGGAGGTGTTAGCAATTATTTGGCGAATAGGTAAGAAACATGACCATAACCGAGATGCCCCAGTCTCAAGAGTTGAAATTTCAGCAAGAATTCCTCCTGTCCTTTGACTACTAAATGGACTCTAGCATTACTACAGCAGGTACCCGGCAGTTTCACGCTCGGACGGCAATTACTAGTGCCTGCGCTCTTCTTATTAAGGGAATTAATGCGAACACGGGGGAGGCGTGACCTCTGAACCGTGACCCCATTCCCATGGTGGAGAGGCATGCATATTTATCAGTGTTAAAGAGAGGGGATGGTATTGAAGCACTCAAGCATTCCTTCTTTCGGGGTTACACTGTGGAATCCTTTCATTTCCCGTGCTTCTTAATTAACAACAAGAAGAAGCAACGGATAGCGCAGGAAGGAGAACAACTTGCATTTTTGTTCGTTTCACGGGATTGGATTCTGTCGAGCATTCCTTGTGTTTAAAACGCCGGAAGACCCGATGGGTATTTAAACGGTGTGTAAGGAGGCACTCAGGGTTAGTCCGTATAAACCCTGGAGCGAAAGGGATCGATGATGCTCCTACATGCTGCATTTCATTGCTACTGGCGAATTAGATGATAAAAATAAATATTCAGAAGCTTTGACAGAAATCAAACAGAAATAAGGCAATGATGTTTTAATGGAAACATTCCTCGGATTTGAATATTTTTACGATATTTTTAAAGATAGAACATTATTTATAGGAACAGACAGACAGAGATTCCTCACGTACACCCTTCCAAAGAGTTTAATCACCAAAATAAAATTCATGTCTGAATTCCCACCTTAAAAGAGATGACGTAGTCAACAACTTCGTAAATGTTGTATATAATTGACTCGCAATTTTTACAAATTGTGAAAAAAGACAAACGGAAATGATTAAACCACGCTATTATATAGAATAACTTCTCATGGCAACATAATATTCTGGATAGTTAATAGTTGCTCTTTCCGCCAAAACCTGAATAGAATAGCCCAAGGGATGCGTTACCAAAAAAATACAGTTTGGGAGGTTGAGGCCTTCAAAGCTGACGAAGTAATATATTTTCCGAGGTGAGAATAAATCTGTTCAAAGAGAAAATGACAAATGAAGCTGATATTTTCTCATTAATTTCGTACAAGCTGTCAACATGACCTAATGTCACTTGCAAATAATTCAGATTGTTTTCCTCTGATATATTACGAAATAAGTTTCTACAACCTTACTTAGATAATAGTATTTTGGAAAAAAATCATCTAGATCGTGCCCTCATGAAAGGCGTTTTCTGTATTCCAGTGATTGAATCTAAAAATCCTTGTGACCGAGTCGACATAATTCATAATGCATTTCTCTGACATCGTGGGACTGTAAACCAGCAATTCCTCGCAAACCCAACCCCACCCACCAATCCAACCATCCTCCTTCCATTCACCATCTTCCCCTTCTCCTATAGTCGTTTTCTCAGTCAGTATCCGCGTTCGTTTCTGGGTTAGCTCGTAAAGGAATAAGGCCATGGCCGATTCGTTTAAAATGCGAGCCATTAAAAGGGGAAAATTGTGTCGTTTTTTCTCGAGGAGTGGACGGCTGATTAATTACTACGGGACTTCAAGTCGGCGTCGTAATTTTAAGTTCGGTATTGCCGATTGTAGAGATAAGTTCTGCATGGAGTTTTCCAACAGGGTGGAATGGCCTAATTAAGGGAAGAACGGACCGGGTTCGTACCTGGGCATGTCCGTTTCGAAGAAGCTCATTAATTACGATGTTAAATTTACGTATTTTAGTCATTAAGACTCGTTCTTTCGGAATTCCACTTCATAGTGAATACCTGTAAGGGCATCTGAATCAATGAATTCAAAAAATCTAAAATGACCGCTGCGAGAGGAGAAATACGAAGTCTAAGATGACTTAGTGGAGGCTACTTAATCCAATTACGTCATCAAATAGATAGTTATAGATATAGATAGATAGTGGGCGGAGAAAAATAACGGCATCATTTATAATGAAAAGTTTCCATGATCACGATGAGCTAGTTGACAAATCAACACCTACATCAGTTTAGTTTTGGTGCATTTTGTTCAAATAGTGCGGATCTCTCAAAAGAAACTACAGAAAACAGTCGAATGAGGTAAAAACGTTTTCGAGAGAATGGAGCTCATAATAATTCGTTAGAATCACTCGGTCTCTTCCCAATAACCGCTCATCGAGTTAATCCGAGAGAAACAGCCTTCAGCCTCTCTTTCCTTTTTTCTCCACACATTCACTTCCGCCGAAGGCCTGCACTTGCTTACCAGGGAACCCTAATGTGCAGCGGTGTTTCCTCTATTTAAAGGACTCTTCAGAAAAAAACGGTTGAAAATTATTTGGAACAGCGATGAAACCCCTCTTCGAAGAGAATTCAAGGAAGTAGTTCGATGGAGGAATAAATCGCTTTTCCTGCCTTCCGTTTCCAGGATCGGCACATTCCTTCTATTACCACTCCTCACAAAATGGAGAAAAAAATATAAACATATTAATAAACTAGACCATAACATGACTAGCACCCGAGGAGTCACATATTTCGCTCTTCGGAATAGCCAATTATTTCGACAGCCTCATTAAATGGCAAAGTAATCAGCGAAGGACCTTAAGCACAACTTCTGTTGCTTCAATTCGACAGGGGCGTGATTGCATGTTACTGAGCTTCCCATTGTTCCCGCTTTTTCGCTCTTAAGATCCAGATAACCTCTTTATTTATTGCTAGCTCCTCTTTTGGGGAAAGGTTTCTCCAACCATTTTGTTTGCATCTCATCTTTGACCATAAAATTTCTCTTCTGGTAAAGACAGACTAGGCGGTTCACTTTCTTGCGTCGTATCAGTCAATCCGTTCAACTCTTCTCTCCAATTCTTAGCATTACCGCTACCACGTAATATTCTGCAAAAGTAAGTAAAGATCATTTAACTTATGCTCGCATGCCAAGCCCTCCAATGGTAGTTGGGAGCATCACATGGAGCCGTCACTGCGCTCGTCAAGTGAATTAATGTTGCTTTTGCTCCGACGCTTATCGACAGCGATTGCCACCGCTCACTCTCTCGATGTATCGGAGACTCTCTTCGTGTTGAATTGAAATGATTGGGCCGATTAAAGAAACTGTACACCCACTTTCTATCCGTCCGGTTACTCTTCGAACATAAACATGTCCAACTCATATTCATTTTCTCTACTGAAGCCATCGGTCTTAATAGGGAAATTTTAAAAGATTTGTGCGTGATATTTTTGGAGTAGGTAAAGTACAACTTAAATACTCTCTATACATACTTAATTAAAAGGGTTAACCCGCAGAGGATTTTAATATAAATTAATCCGAATCACGTAAGGTCCTAAAGATAATGGGTAGAATTGGACCATCTTTTAGGATATCATAGACGAAGTCACTTGGAGATAAATACCGTAGAGGTACAAATAAGTCTAAATCTCGAAATAATGAAGACAATCATGGGTAAACAGAAATGGGGGTCAAATTTTTCTAGGTAATCCACAGGTACATAGTCAGAATGGCTTCCTTATGTAACATTGAGATAACATAATGTATGTTGTTTTATGTGACACAAAGACATACTGACAACATATGTTTTTGCGACAGATGAAAGGTAAGAATGTTTAACCCCCTCATGACTATGTATTAAGAAATTTGTATAGGAAAAGATCGTACAATAATATAAACACCGTCAACTACAGTTTATACCCTAAATACGATCAATTTCTTATCATTTATGAGTTTTTCTCTTCTTTTTGCAAATAATTCCATGATCAGTTTTTATATAATTAATATGTTCTATCCTCACTTTGTGGAATTCAGTATTAACCATCATAATCAAACACTTAGTAACTTCCACAATTTTATTTCAAACCACCGGTTTCGTCAACAAGTTGACATCTTCAGGTGTCCTGACGAAACCGGTCGTTTGAAATTAAATTGTGGAAGTTACTAAGTGTTTGATTACGATGATTTATCAGTTATTATTCTGAAAATAAAATTTAAACGATGGATTTTTAAACGTCACAATATTTTACCAAGAAAGAATTACGCTAAAATTAGCGATTTTCTCCATCTACAACTGTCGATTTCTAAGTTTATGAACAAGTCCACTAAAATTGCGAACGATGTGGATTGACTGTAGATCTCACGGACGATCGCACCCTTCACTCCGAAAATAGAAAATCATCCGAAATAACCGATTGGTAGCGTGAATATTGGCTCTTCTTAAGTACCAAATTGTGATAAATTCAATAATCAAGTGATTGGGCTTAATCCAATCCTCTTCAGCTGTCTTCTTGCAGTATGAAATCAATATACTATTCCGTTTTTCATCCTCTTCAGCTGTCTTCTTGCAGTATGAAATCAATTCGATTGCTCATCCGATCTCATGATGGGATCTCGGAGAAGATCCTTTGATCATCACCTACTTGACGCCGCCGCGACCCTTTCATCTGGAGCTGCTTAATGGCTCTCTCACTTCGTAACGAGTGACGTTTCGCTTTGAG
Source organism: Sympetrum striolatum (assembly GCA_947579665.1). NCBI lineage: Eukaryota > Metazoa > Arthropoda > Insecta > Odonata > Libellulidae > Sympetrum > Sympetrum striolatum. The sequence goes on from OX388341.1 coordinate 111,687,010, forward strand.
ACAATTATCCCTCCTCGCCGCTATTCCTCTGAGTGGACTAATTAAATTTCGACCGATGTAATTAAAGGCTCGCTAATGATTCAGTGGTCCATTTATTGGTAATCATTCATTATAGCGTAATTCTGTTGAAACAAAGAGTTACTACGGATTCTTGGAGTAAAACTTGCATGATATTCCCGTTATATCCTGTAAACATGGTCACGTTCCATTATTTCACCTCTGCTGATCAAAACACCGCGTAAAAGAGAATCCTTACGTCCTGAGCATCATGTTCTGCTGCAACATTCGTGACTGAATTAGAATAGTATATGAGTCGATTTAAATGTCAATAGTGACCATTATCATGCGCACCGAAGGTTTGAAAGCTAATCAGTTCCTATGTTCAGGGAAAAAAGCCACAGGATATTTGCGATCGATTTCGCAGCTCATTTTTATGCGCGCTTAGGTTATTATAAAGATTTTTCTTCTACTCCTGTGACTTCGTCAGTCGATTTGAAAGATATTCATTTTTCTGTCGACGGCTCAGAAGCAATCTTCAATTGCGAAGGCATTAAATGGCTCCAATTAGCGAGTGCGTTTACTGGTTGCCGCCCCTTCGCGGCCGTTAGTGGAGGAACGGGCAATTTCATTGGTCACCGAAGTCGCGCCTGCGCAACGCGGAGACAGTCGAATGGGAGCGCATTGGTCGATCGATGACTATAGCAATCGCACAGCCGCGAATCTTAAATTAAAACGGACGTTCGTTTATCGATTCGTTCTTACGCCCTTCAGCTAAAGGGTTCCGACACCACGATTTCGGAGATTATATCTTATAAAGACTTATCTGGAGCCCTTGCGAATCTTGAAGCTTATCTTTGGCATTTATAAATCGCAACATCACTTATTTGCTTATATATGAAATACGCAATAGTTATCGATGAGTAATTTCTTTTATTTATAGCTGACCTCTCTTTGAGTGATCTTAATGAATTGATAACAGGGATTCTGTAACTATATCATACAGATTGCTGTCAATGATTCAGCTTGCGAACTGCATATATATTTGGAAGTAGGTAATCATAAAGTGCATCATCGAAGACATAGAGTGATATATTTACTAAGATTCTTATTCTATGTCGCTGATAGCTGGAGGCAAGTTCAAACCACGAAAAGTCACATTTGGCTTGCTTAACATATCCTTGTAGTTACAAATAGGTGTTACAATGTATTCAATATAATGAATCAGAGAGATAATCAAGAAAAGGTTACTTTTGACTGAAATAATCCCTTTTCAGCTTCCAACCGACATTGTGGCGATGAGACTGAGTTAGAGGCTCATGGACCGCATCGAACATAATTGAAATTTATAACCCGAGGAATCCGATTGACGCTAACCGCCGCAAATCTAGCAGTTCTAGCAAGGAGACTCTATAGAGGTCACGAGAGTATAGGGAACACGCGTGACCATATACAAGCGCGCCTCTGCGCACGTATGGGCGTCCGCTACCGACGACCGCATTGCGTAAGCGAATAAATGGGAAAGGCAAGTGCGTGAAGAATGTACACTCCGTCTCGAAAACGCATAAACTTCGCAGATGTAGAGATAGAGAGGGAAGAGGCGATGGACGTCCATTAGAGAGGGATTTAGCCACGAGATCAACGCCCTCTGATGCATGCGAAGAGGATTCGAAGGAACACGCATAAAACGCGATGCAGAGGAGATAGCCGTGTTTGGAGTGGTGGTCGGAGGATGGGTGGAGTTTCGCCGGGGATAACGGGACCGCGAGGGGCGGGAAGACGTGTGATTTGAGATTCATGGGAGAGCCGCCCCCACCGGCGCTAATTCCATCAAAAGCCGCCCCCGCCCTCTTTTCCCCAGAGAACATCTCCCCGTTACACCACCTATTCCATTAGTTCCTCTCCATCCCACCTCCTCGATAATGGCGTCATCTGCCCTATGCCACGTATATACTTACTAAACCACCCATCGATAACTTCTTAAAAAGTTGGGCGCGGGTTCAATTCGACAATCACGGCTTTCGGCTGCAAAAAATTTCTGTAAAAAAAGAGTGTTAAATTTTCTCCATGACAGAGTCAAATGGCTCCAAGACACGCCCACCTGAGGCAAGCGCTTCATGTCTGATCATGAGGCCAGAATTCGTTTGCTTTCAATTCTAGTAGCTTCCAAAAGTCATCACGAGGCCAACGCCTACATCCGTGGAACCCTGCCGGGAGTCGCACCCGAATCGTTTGCCAAGAAGGAAAACGTAAATCAAATCCTACATACGGACCTAATATAGAACAAGGACCACTGCCATTTATGGAGGATAGGTTTTCAGACGAAAAAAAAGCACTAGCAAGTTCAGAAAATGAGCATCTAAAAATAATTGTATATGTTTAATGCTTTCAACGGATAACAAGGTATCAGACAACGGACGGATCTACGTAATCAATGAAAACAGATTATTTAAGGAGTAATAGAATAAAAAATAATTCATGGAGATTTCTAGTATTTGATTGTGTTGGAATCCAATACAATTAAAGTAGAATATTAAAGAATAGTTTTATTTATATTACTAAATCTGCCGTAGATGAAACAACTTGTAAGTTTTGAGAAGCGCATGCTTTAACGCACGCTCTTGAGAGATTTTTAAATTATAATAAACGCTCGTATCAAAGAAAGACGCGTCATTGGTTAAAAGTATTAGATATAATCCTGTTAAAGAGATAGTAACGGGCTGGAATACATGAAAAAAATGAATTAGGAACCATTGATTGGATCAAGTTACAGCTGAAAATAATGTCCTCGGAAAATAAACAAAAAAACAGGAAGAAGCGATTAGAGTAAATGAATGGGATATATCATGATAATCATTCCTATGATAAAGAAACGGGAAATAATAAAATACCTCAAAATAGGAGGGGTAATTGTACACTTCAAATTAGATATAAAGGCTCACAGTTTCACTTCCTCCTTTTGAATTACAGTTAAGGATTTTTTTTACTGGTAAGTGATGATATATTCAACATCGGACGTTGCTCTATGCTTGACTACTATGTTTTACAGGAAGTACAACTTTCTATTTAAAAAGTCAAGAAAACATTGGGATTGTTTACAAATAACTCTTCAATAAATATATTCGAAGGAGATTAACTTTCGGCAATGAATAACAATACAAACACTTTGTATGATAGAGATGGTGTTAAGAAAGCAAATCCAAGATTCAACACAGTGTATTAAGTATTCGCTAAAATTTTGTCGGTGACTGAGATACCAGCATAAATTTAAAAACTGGTAAAACCATCCACTTATGATAGTGTTTTCATTATCTTCTAGAAAAAAAGAGAGCCTATGGCACAAATTACACAAGATTCGTACATCGCCGATGCGAATCGACTTCAGAACGCACCGACCTTCCTATCCTCAACGTCCTTTGCATTTCGTACGCATTAATGCGATGACGAGGCACTTTGTGAGCAATCACTTTCCGAACGTCTTTTTTCCCGGAGCACTGAGATCGACAGTGGCGCCAGTTCGTGGTGGCGGAGCATGACAACGGAGAGGATCCCGCTAAAATTTATGTACCACAGATTGAAACCGCGTCAATGGTGCCAGAGAGTGATTAGGAACATCGAATACCGAATAATTAGACGTCTTCGTTGGGCAAGGTCTTTATGTTTTGAAGGCTTGAATATAGCTATGGGGCATTGGCTGCATTGTGAATCGGATGCAAACTCAGATTAAGTAAAATAATAATGAAATATAGCTCGTATTTTGTCTAACTTTCAAAGCATACATCTAGTACGTCACGTATAAGCTACAAACTTCTTATTTCACTTCGCGAAATAAATTGAAATTCTCATTTTCCTCATTTTTTAATTCTCGATTTACCACAATGTTGAAAATATTACATTTCAATAAAATAACAAATTATACAGTATTCTGCCTCAGTGAGTGAAGCAAAGGCAAATGTCTTCACTCCTGATCGTCCTTGCTTCATTTCCTCCGCAAATTCTTTGATACCAAATGGTACAGGGGATTGGGATTCCAACAAGCCTTCTGGTAGATAGATGACTTTGTGGACGAGTAGATATTCATGTTGAATGTACTTTCTGAAGTATTTTTGTAAGCACTTGTCACTTGAATACCGATAACAACAGCATCATTTATTGAGAATCACTTGATGAGTATCCTCCTCGGTGGAGAATTTACAGTCATCAAAAAGTGGTTACAAGGGGGCCTTCGATAAGAGTCGATTCAGAAATTAGTAAACAGGAGTTAAAAGAGGAAAAGAGATGCGCTTCTAACAATAAGTCTTGAATCGATACCTCACTTTTTGCTCATCCTTAGCTCCGTCAACACGGCTAGCGTTGAATTCGCTTACTGTATCATACGCAGAGCATAAAGCGCAACGATTGCTATCTATGAAAAGCTCTCATACGCATAAGAGCACGTTGAGTTATTCAGGACTAATTCTAATCTAATCTTGTGCAACCATACAACCATTAAGAGTAGTCAATTATTTCCCTTAGAATATAGAGAAAAATACTCAATACACGACGGATTAAAAACCACAGTTCAGTATTCCTCGTCCTCGGCTGATCGGACTTAATAAATCTCATTCAAAGATCATTCTGAGAAAGATGGTACACTCCTGGCCAAAATTAACGCAGCACCTCCCTAGCGATCCTTACGGCCGGTGCTGCGTTAATTTTGGCCAGGACTGTACATATCAATGGATGATGTGTACGCTCGAAGCGATCGGTCGTTAAAGTCCCCCGCCATCGAGAATTACGCAACACCTAAGATCCAGCGAAAGAGCTGAAAAGAGCGAAGGAATTCGACGTCCTTTCGACTTTAATCGAGTTAGCGAGTTCATCAAGCGTTTGAAAGGGAACCGCACGCCTTTGCGAAGGACGCCCCGAGGGGTGCATCCCTTTTCTGCGGGAGCAACTGCGCGGAAGACAAATAAGAGAGGGAAAAGGGTCTGCAAGGGATTGGAGTAGTCGGGAAAAGGGTTCGATAAAAAAGGCGGGTCTGCTAGGGATCGCAAACAGAATCCTTCTTTTGAAAAGAAGGAAGCGGGAGATGCAATCGATGCCTTGTGTGTTGACGCGAAGGGACGTAGGAGGATAAGGGGCCGTGAGAGAATATTTGTGGACTATTTGGGCGGGGAGGGCACCTGCCGCCCCGGGCGATTGACGAGAGGATGACGCGGCTCGCGCTCCTCTTATTGACGGGCTCCTCTCGCGATGAAAGCCATTTATTCATAGCACTCCTCGAGATTCGATTCATAGCACCCCGACTGACGTGTCGACTGCGTCCCTTTTTCGAGTGGCAAGAACGCAACGTCGGCAAATATTCGACTCCCTTCAAGCAATGGGAAAGGAACACGGTTGAGAAGAGAATCTAAAGGTTGAGAAGTCGGTAACCACTGCTGTAGCAATCTACCGAAAGTATCCCGCGAATTATAAACAACCTTTGTGGAATAGTTTTTGAAACATCCATGAAAGCACATGGATATTGAAAAAAATCATAAGCTGATATCGAAGTTCGGAATTCATATTTAGGTCCAATCGGTTCGTGTTTGGTAGAATTAGCAAAATCTGGTTGTCAATGTGTACGCACAGAGAGAAACAGGCATCGTTTCTGAATTTCAAATGTTTCCTTCCCGTTAAATAAAATCGGAAAAATATACTAAGAAAAGTGGAGTTTCGCTACACTCACTATGTTATACACTATATAATAATTCTTGAAAGTTTGTCATAACACATACCCAAATACTACGTACAAAATATAAGTTCCCGATTATGTTGAGTATGAATTGTAGCTACAACACAGATATCACGACTTCGACGATACTTATATAATTCTGACCCTATTGGAGTCATGCGACTGAAAATCAAAAAACGGAAGTTTTCCAAAAGAGAAATCTCAGCAGAATATGGAAAAGTCGTAAATGGCCCTTCAAAAAAATTTGGGAGATCATAAAACATATTTAAAAGTAAAAATACTGTTTGTCATTGAAAGCAGCTGCATCTTAGCAACGTGACCAACGCAGCGTTAGGTGGACAGTGCGCACGTGCTTGAGTGCTTCAACTGCGATGACGCGACACTGAGTTTTATTCAGTGTAGCATTTAGAAATGGAAAAATGGAATTAGAATGATCTATACAGTAAAAGACTCATGCAAAAATCCATGGATACTGCCCCAGAAGTTTACAGAAATAAGATATACGTGCGAGAAAACCATAATCAAAAGAAAGCTATGATTCTTACATTGTTAGAATCGCCTTCCTAAATGCCACAACTAATATGTGATACTGAATTGGTTGTAATTGATAATACTTTTAAAATTCATTGCTGAAAAAGAAGTGGAAAGTGACAGTTCATCATAGAAGTTTGACAAAATAACAACAGACGTTTTTAGGTTTAAGGAATTTCCAGGATAAAACCTTAAAATAATTTTTAGCGATTGTCTGAAGAAGTTTTGTTAAGTATCCTTTATACGCTGCCGAAGTCATTCTGAAGTGTCCATCTATTTACATTTTAATAGGCGAAAGTAAATCCTCTAAGAGTGCGTAGCGTCTCCTAAAAGCAGCAACGCTTTTTATTTTTCCGAAATGACAATTGCCTGCATGGTTCTTAAGGTATTCGATTGAAAAGTCGTCGCAGAGCTGCTAACTTCCAAGAGATTTCCAGAGGCCAGGGAGTGGATTAACAAGGGAGATACTGCCAAGGAGACGCTATTGATTTTTATCTTCATTTTATTAAAAATCATACATCAAGTCCCATTACTCTCTAGACACACTTTATAAATGACTTGCGTAGAAACCTTCGCGGATGCATAAACACGTCGAGGGTCGAGTGTTGTCTTCATCGGAAATTCCTCATAACGTCACCGTATTTCCGAGAGAAATTTGCCCTCAGCCATCCGTTAATTATCGCGCACATGGGATAATTTAATGGAGGACTGCTATCGTCGTAAATTATCGTAATCAGTAGGCGCCTATTCCAGCTTCGGATGGAAGCGACCTTCTGCATCGTGTTTCCTCCTTCACAGCAAATACAGGCGGTCACTCGTCATATTGACGATCGATAATTTTTCGATAAGTTTCATTGGAATAGAAGCCCTTGAGATGCCGTTCTCCGTCCATCGCTTCATTAAGGTCTCGTTTGTATCCTTCGCGCAATGGATTTCCTTTTAAACCGAATGTCGGTCAATGAAACCAGTTTTACATACAGCATTCGCTGCTTGCGCCAGTTCCTCCACGTCTCCTCGAAGGAGTGAAAAGTGGACGGCCACTGGAAGACACGCTCCGTTCTGCGGCTAACGCGGAAGTGATGCACTTCAGTCGGCGCGACGTTTGGATTCGGCCGTCGATTCCTGTGCGTAGGTGAATGGAGTTGTGCATGGCGAGCATCGCTGCAGTAGCCAACGGCGATTTTGAAATCGGGATAACGGAGATTTTGATGGAACTCATCCCTTGATTACAGGAGCACCGAACTAATCAGCACGACTCCATCAGAATTTAAAAAAAAAATGTTCACTCTCGAGCCTCATTATTCGAGGAAGAAAGAAGCCAGTGTCGAATTTAGCCCTTTAACATCGGAGACTTACAAATTTTGATTATTTTCAATTTTTTAGTTCGTTTACTGGATTCGAATTTATAAAACTCACCCATCACTTACTAAATGTTTCCTGCCGATGGTATAACGGACGAATTTGAAAATGACCATTATTAATATAAATTGGTGAGATGATTGATACCAATGGTTGTATAGCCTCAAGAGCCCCATCTTTTAGCCCACTTCATCCAACGATCCATCCAAGTTCAACTTCAAGAAGCAATAAGAATTAATCAAGTTTAGGATTCCCTAATAGAACTAATTATCCGAAAAACTCTTTAGATATGAATCATAAGAAAATTAACTTTTTATCTCTCTCAACCAATAGTATGTTTAATAAACATATAATCATCGTATTTTACATTCTGGCATATATTTATAGTACATTATTTTACATTTATATTTATGCTTATTTTTATTTGTATTTTTACTGGTATGCGATTACTTGTGAGCAATCATACGCGGAAGTACATATTACGATAGAGAACTTCCAATTGGTATAATTAAGATGAATATATAATAACTTTACGTTCAGCGATGAAAATGAACTATAACCAAGTATGAGGAAGTCTTACTTTCCAGTCTTTTGGGAAAGTATATTCTTATGTTTTCTAACTATTCTATTTGAACACAAATTACGTCTGCTCTAAAATCCAAGCGTCGTGAGTTATCGTCCATTCAATTCTTTATCGAGTCGTTCTGCATTTTCGTAGGCTTGAGCATCTCAAAGTCCGTGGGACGCGTCTCTTTCCGATTCTAGTTTTACACTACCCAATTCAAAATACGCATTTTTCTGCTTTTCTACGGATACGTGATACGGAGTACTTGCGCTTGTGTACACACTGCATACAGATAGGCGAATCTGCCTAGCAATCGATGTAATATTAATAGTGCTCTGCGTGCACTGCCCACTTCATCCGTTGTGCGCTCTTAACCCTTTCCTCAGCCCCCGAGGGGGTGGGGGCGGACAAAGAGAGACTCACATTACACGAGCGAAACCCGATATCATGGGGACCGATGCCTTGGATTTGGGCGGACGAACCCAACCAACGGAACGCCGTCGTTGAAAGGAAAGAATTAGCGCTGGGGGAATATCTAAGATAGAGATCGGCCTCTACGATCCATTCGTCCGCCTCACGTGCAACGAGGAGCCCTCGAAGACATCAGATACAATGAATGAAACTTCGGATGTGAGCTCTAGCAAACAGTGTAAAGCCTGCCTTATGCATTTTGATGTATTACTCGTGAAACTTTTATTTATTATCTTATGTATTCATTTGTTCTAAATAAACTAAAATGAGTAAACTTGTTACTTAACAGCAATAAACTAATTTTCTGAGACTGAATGTATAATGTTTGAGCCGAACCATGAAAGAGGAAGTTTGAACCTTGTTTAAAACTTACCTCTATTTGATTACAGTCGATAAAGATACGCGTACAAACTTACTTGATCTTTCGCCTGTGGATAAAAAATTGAGAAAAATGAATCTACGTGAGTGACGGAGGAATCATGCAAAATGGATAATAATCGATGTGATTGAAAAATCATTGAAATATATTCATTTATGTGCATACGTGAGAAAGCAATAAAGTATGGGACTGTATTTACACGCGGAGGTTCAGCGACGTCTATTCTCTACCGATAACCAAAACCTCATCATTTAAGTGGGAACATAAGAGATTAGAGCGAAGATTAAACGAGTGCTCGGATCAGGCAATAAAGAGAGAGCCAGTAAAAAGAGAATTTCTCGGTTCGCCAATCGTCCATTTCAGAGTAATCCGCCTCGCACATTAATTTCTGCAGCGCCGTTTCACTCAAAGGCTTAAATAGATTTAGCGCAGCTACGAACGCTAGAAGAAACGCACTCAAAAGAAGGGAAGCCATTGAAAAGGGAAACACCACGTGATAATGAACACTCCCTTAGGATAGCGCGAATAGGATTGTTAGTAAAGACTATTTACTTGATAAATGTTTGATTTTGTATCATCAAATACATTTGTTAGTTTCTGGAATTCAATAAAATGATTCTCTATGAGTGGAATGGACCGTTGGAACCACAGAGATCTCCGACTCTATTCTCCATCGTGCTTGGATCTTGCTGATGCGTCTTTCCACGCCGAGGAGGGATTGGATGCGATCGGTGGGAAAGAAGGAACGACTCAGCAAACAACGAAACAAGTTAACTAATATGATCCAGAGCGGCATATATTCAATACATCAGATACAAATGAATCACTTCAACTCTAATTTCTACTTTATTTGCTTACTGACTGTAAAATTGAAAACCTTAATGCGCCTTTCGAGTTCCGGCACGTTGAGGTGAATTAATATTGATCATTCATGATTTTTAGAAAATAATTAATTAAAATTGTGTATTGAATTATTGCCATTGAGAATTGGAGAAAGGAAGTGATATTACACGCATAAGCGCGCGCCTCAAAACCCAAGGATAGAAAAGTTGAAAATAATCGACGTGAACTGGACTCGAACCAAGGCATTCCGCTTTCAGAACGAATTTTCTAAGCCCATTAAAATTAACGTTTACCATAATATTGGATGGTTCTACTTAGATCTGTTAAAAATCGTTCACATAAACAATAGTGTATTTACTAAAAACCACTTTATTCCATATGGATATTATTAGGTTCTCATTAGTGCCGCTATCTATGAAATGCGATAAGCAGACTTTAGTGCGACAATACTGGAGTAATATTCCGGATTTCATCAATCTTACTGAATGGGATAATAGACTATAGCTGACCCAATATCTCGAGTAATCCAGTCAACATTAATTTCCAATTACAGCTCCGAAGGTTTGATTTGCTCGGATTCATCTTTCACATCCGTCGCTATTCATGTATCTCCATTTGAGATGTCAAAATGCAATTATTTTTAAACGTGAGGCAATAACAGAAATAACTCGGCAACGAAGTTCGCTGAAAGGCAATATCTCTTTATAAAGATTCATCCGACATTAAATTCCACGGCAGATAAAACGGTAAATGCAACAAAATGCAACAGCTTTTCAAAACGAAAACCAGGACATGATTCCACAAGTGGCGAAGGGAATAGTTCGTGGAAGAACCGCAAGGAAATGCGAGGCTTCGGACGGCGCAGATTTGAAAGAAGAGAGGAAATTGAATGCGGGGGTGGACATCTCTCGGAGATTAGACGAGGAAGTTCGACGAAGACAGCGAAAATATTGCGTCATTCGTTTCGGGAGTTGAGATATGCACGTAGCGGAATTCGAGGTAAGATAATTTAAATAAGCTAGCTCGAAGTGCAAAGAGGAAGCTTTAAAGAGTCTGGAATTCGTGGCCATTGTGCGGTTGAACGTGAGCCTTTAGAGTGATCGATTGCTTTTGGAAGCGACGCCGAGGAACTTCGAATCTTTGGTGTGGGGACGTAAATCACTGTAATATGAAATCATTTGTCAGCCATTCAGAACCGTTTTCAAACAGAGATCATTGCCGGAGTTCCAAGTTTAGCAGCGCTGTAAAAAGAAAAGGTCCAACTGCGAAGAATGCTTAAAGAAGAAGGTTCCACTCCTACTGAAGATATGGCTCACGAGTTTTGCATGGTGTACAACGTCATTCCTCTTGAATTAAAATCGCATTTATACTTATCTACCAAATTATCCGTAATTACTCCGATGAAATATTTCTCCACGGCTTTCATTCTCTAATCTAAGATCCACCAATAAAATAACGCTTTGATTTCTCACATACAATCTTGCATTAGAAGTCTAAAATCTGCTTCCAAAACAAAGAAAGCTGTAAAATTTCTGAAGTGTCTAAGAAAAACGACGATAAATCACAGAAATCTTTAAGCTGCCAAATTGTAGCATCTGCTTTAAACGTTCAGTTTTTTAAGTAATAAGAAAGCTTTGAATTCTGTTTTAATCGATCACGAAATGTTGAACACAGAATTACTGATACTTATACCTTTTCAAAATGAATTAGAAGAAGAATTGGAAATAATACAATTTAAAATTTTTAAACGTTATATACAGCTATTTTCAAATACGATATAGCTAAATAAGTGATCGAATACAGTCAAATTGTAGTTGAAATGGGCCATAATTTAAACCACTTGATAGAAGTTATTGCGCAAAGCAACAGCATCTAAACAAAGCCCGCTCTCCTCCTGTTGCGCCGAATTCTAATAGAGTTCGTAGCGATCGCCCTAACCCTCTTTATCTCCCCTCCCATCTTCCCTTTCGAGGCATGCCATTGTTGGTTTTTTGCTTTCTTTTTTCAGTGCACCTCTTTGCTGGACCCAGGATCCGTCTGAATACCGAGAGGGTCTGCGGAGAGGGTGAGAGCGGACTGGTCCTGCGCAGAGAGGCTGGGGGAGATGGAGGTCTTTAGGGGAGAAGATGAGACTTGTCTTCTCCATGCATTGTGCAGGAGCGAATACTTGAGCCGCTCTATGCTAGGGCGTCTTCAGCGTCTACTTGCGGTGATTTCAACTGCGTTGGTTGCTTAACAACTGCCGTTGCCTAGCTGCCTGGCTATCCCTAGCTTCTATGAGCATCAAGTCGCCTCTTGTCAGATATTCCGACTTGATATTGTTTTTGCTGTTATGATATCGAATTTTGCGGTGTAGTTTGTTTGCCAGGTACTAAATTTGTTGAAAAAATACTCATCGACGTTTGATAGCTATTAAGTCCATGTAATGACGTTCGCGCTGCCTACGAGACCGTTAAAACAGTCTTAAAGAATACTGTCATAACATTTCAACGTCCCTGCGTAAGTCTCCATGAAACAAATACATAAAATGAGCTCGAGAAAGTGGTCTACTGGAAGTAAGTGATGCAGGTGAAAACTTCCTGCCTTGCTTACACATGCAAAGTAAGAAAGAAATTTCCCTTAGCTCGGTACCATTTGCCTGTATGATGAGGGGTTGCTCGAGAAGAAGGCGGCAAAAATCGCCATACAGGTAACTTGTTGCGGAAACCAGTTGGCTACCAGTTGACGATTGAGTTTCCTACGCCCCTTTCACACATATAATTTCGTTCATATGACAATCATTTTAGCATTGGGTTTGAAAATCAATGTGTAAAGAATACTTTTCCTTGAAGATTAAGTAAATCTGGCATTATTTTCAGGTAAACTGACAGTGAATTAAAATAATGTGGTGATACATCAAAAGGTCGTTAAAATAATCGCGGATGTTTATATTCAACTCTTTTTTTAAATAACTAAGGACTTTCAAGACATTACTTTAAAATAACTCTGAGCTGTACCTTTGAGACAGTTAGGAAGAGCGGTAAAAGATCCCAATCCTAAAGTATTACGAAACAAGGCAAAAACTTCCTCATAGCGAAGTACTAATACTTAGCATTGTCAAAACTCTTTTGGTCCATAAAATCACCATCCAACATGAGCTATTGAACGAATATTCTTCTTAAAAAAATACGTATAGCTGTCGAGCTAATATTCTCATTTCTTAAGTTAATAAATAATGTGAGAAAAATTCTTGATATTACCTTCTCTTCATTACCGGTGCTGGTTAAGATGCGAAATTATTCAGCTATTACAGATATCAATGACAGCCTACGCCGGTGCAAAATCAAACATTATAGAAATTTAAGATATAATATTTTGCGGAAAAACACGGAAACTTATCAATGGATGTTCCTCTCTGATCACTAATTTACTTGGTGTATTTATTCCAAAATTTTTCATTTGTCTTCACATAAATAGGATAAGCTACTATTCACTAAGGAATATGTCAATGTAGATCAAGTGAGATAAATTTACAAAGGAGTATGTGAACACCAATAGAATGCACGATCAAATTTCCTTGGATTATAGATTGGTTCATATACAAACACTAAATATGAAAGTAATACATGTCCAGAAGCTAAAGACCTTCTCTTCCTACTAAAATAAAGTAGTAAACATAAATTGGAACATTTCATAATAAGTGTTAAAACTTTGCAGGAAAAAGTTAAACAAGTTGCATCTCAGTCAATGAGTAAAATTTTAAATACAGTTCATAATTCTTTTTCAACTAACCAAGGCATTTTCCCAGCTTCAAATGTCAAAATTAAGAGATTATGCACTTGAATTCCGATAAGGTCAAAACTCCCAATTTAACTTCATGATTTTATAAAAATAATAATAGTAATTCATTCCATTATAATTTCCTAGTTTCCTCTTTCATTAATTCATAATAGTAGTTTTATTATCATTGAAGTCGATTCATTTATTATTTTTATAACGTAGCCATGAGTGGAATATCAAAATTTTCACATGAAGCAAGCTTGTGAGCGGAAAAATTTCCCTAAACACTTTGAGAGAATTGCATTGAAGAGTTGGGACTTTTCCAACGAAGACGGAATAACCAGATGAAATAGAAAATTATATCACTGAAATCGTGAAAAACTTTCCTACATTAATCGACATTTTAATAGCCTTTACTTAATTTTGGGAGATCACCTCAAATATTTTAGGGTAGAGAGTGCAGTAATCGAGTAAAGTGTCTCATCACAGAGGTACTTACTTCTGGGGACAGAGCACATAATTGTGTCCGCCTTTTTTAATGGTAGAAGGAAGTATCGCCAAAATTAGTTAGTGCTTACGTACAAGCAATCAATAAAAGCTAAATAGCGATAAAGGAATAATGAATTGAATGACATAGTGAGGTATTGCAAATTTCAATCAACAGAGGTTTAATTCTCAAATACTAACGGTAAGACGAAATAATTCCATCTATGATTCATAAGCTTATTTTGACCCTGCTTATTTCGAGTTCGTCCATTATCCAATTTAGCCATTATAGAAGTTGATTTCAATGTTTACACTTGGCTAGCTCGTCTTTTTTCTCACATCTGGGTTTCTACTGATTATCGAAGCCGGTTCTCTCACACGATGAGGAACATATTATAGTGCTTTACAACGATGCACAATCAATTCATGCCAAAAGACCATAATCGCTAAAATTTATAATAAGTTGGTTAAATAATAAAGGTTAGAAATAGGTAAAAAAATATGTTTTATGCTCGCCGTAACTGTTAGGCAGTAAAAACTAAAGTAATGTATTAAGGAAGCCTCCGGGAAACACCGCAAATACTTCTTTTACAACACCCTTCGTTTCTTCTGTAAAAGATAAACGTTTAGATCTGTGTTTTTATGACATCACCCCAACAACGTTTCCTTCATAAATAGCTCCCCTCAAAGACACCACCTTCTGCACGGTCCTTAATTCAACTCACAAGTCCTCTCATCTCTATACAATCTCACGTTCAGAGATTTTCGTGAAAAACCTGAGTTATTTCAATTCAATGGGATGATTATTAACTCATATGACACTGAGAAGAGCGAATAACCTACCGCCATGCCAATTCTTACACTGAAGTTTTAGGTGTTGATTTAAATGACATAGGTGTGACCAGAAACAACGTGGGTTGAATTGAGCCTGATTTCTCTCGGGATAGCTTATATTCTAACTGCACACATACACTCGTAGCCACCATGGAGATAGCATTTGCTATAAATTATAACACTACAGAGTATATAAATCAATTCAATAGCTATTAACAATTATTAAGAAATCATTACTCGTACAAAATAGCTTTAAAATATTGCGAATACCTAGCTCAAAAATATAAAAATAAAAATATGCGCATTTCGGCGTTTAAAACTATATTATAGGAAAATAAATGCACGTTTTAATCCATATTTCCATGAATTAAATATTTCGCGTTGATACTAAAGAAGTAAGTATGCTGTTTATTTGGAAAATAGTACGGGTAATATATACCAATACTTTTCAGGCGAAAGGATGAGACAGCGATCCATTATAAAGAGAAAATTTGATTTCCAATGAAAACAATTGGAAAAATTGAGTTATCCAACTGAGTAGGTGATACTTAATGTTCTACAGGTAGCCGTAGCCGTTCTAAATTGTCTTTTACAGGTTCATGCCATTATTTGTAAAATGAGCCAAACTCAAGCATTTAGCGGTCTTGTAACCACAAATGTCATTTTTGAGTAAGTGCTTGAAATGTTTCCTCAAATTATAAAAAATATCAAAATAATACGAAGACAATCGCACTCAACTGGTAATGTATACAACGATTCTTCCTTGATATTCGCTCTTTGTATTTCGCTTAGCAGAAAAACTTTAGGTTAATTCTACAACCAATATTTAATATTAAAGTAAATACTTTAGCAAATGATGGAAGGAAAGAATTAAATTTGGTATGAATGTGTGCTGCTTACACCAAAGGTATACAGAGGGTTATTTTAGAATACCTGCCAGGAAAGTGGGAGACCTGGGTTCGAGTCCCAGCCAAGTCACTATATTTCACCTCTGTGTAACCCTAAACACTTCAGCGTTTTATTCTTTCCTTTGCAAATGTAATCATGTCATCACTTGTTATTTCTCGTCTTTATTTGTTAATGTTTTAGAGACGTCTCAATATTCTTGGCTTTATCCGACACACGCAGAGTTTTCAATGATAAGAGAAAATGTTTTCCTGAGTCGGGTGTATTAGATATCACATTTTTGAAAGAATATCTGTAAGAAAAAGGTTTATGTAATAATGATGTATTTTTGGAATCTTTCAGAAAAAAATTTCTGGAATTATTTCGATGGCGATTTCCTTTTACGTAAGTTAGTCACCTTTAATATAAGGAAAATAATCATCGATAACGCCTGTTTCAAATTGATGAAAACATCAAGTAAATTTCTCACCACGAACATCTAAACATTAAAACTTTCAAGAAACCGCCATGATAAATCCAATTTCTGATCCAAAAACTTGGCATTGGTATGTATTTGTAATTTATAGATATCTGTATTTATGAAATAGTTCGTTGGTGAGATCATAGCAAACAGGAAATATGCCGTGTCTAAAATAACGCCTAATTGAACCGTGCTCCTCTATTTTTATGATAAGGATTCTTTTCGTCCGGTATTAGCTATACGTAAGTTTTTACTTTATAGTTTTCAATCCTTATAGCATAAATCTGCAAACATAATAATAATAATAATAATAAATGGCTTTTATTCGGGCCATATTGAGACTGGAAAGTCTCTTCTTACATCTAACCCATCGTCCAATGCGAAACAATAAGAAAGAGATAGTTTGCAAAAGTACACGAAGAAAAGTAATATGTGGATTTAAAAACCTAAGCTGAGGGCTCTGGAAAACATTTCCACCGCAGGAAAACACTCACGGGAAGGGGAGTGTGAAAAACCAGCATAACCTACTAAAACATGGGGATTTTGCATGCGTTACAAATATTTAGATTGATCTAAATAGCCATGCCTTCCATTTTAAGCATGGTTTGTCACTAAAAGAACAAGCGATAAGTTCATACCCATGGATTTAAAAAAATACGATTTACCCCGTGTTATTGAATCATTCGCTTTTCAGAAGAAATGTATCAAATTAATGATTTTGAACCAATACGCAAAATATAGGATCGAAAGTCGGTGTATTAATTAGGAAATTGCCTTCTGAGAGACAGATTATTTTTTTGTGTCCTCAGATTAGAACCAAGGATGTGTTTTGATGGATAACAAGCGGAAAGCGCAACAGTCAGAGGGTAGAGAAACGGAGGATCACACGGTTCTTTCATAGTATGCGATTAAACGCCGAAATCGCTGTTACGCCCTCTCAGCCGTGCATAATGTATTCACTTATTGAGGAAGTTGGAAATTCATGTTAAGAACCCATGCTCTTTCTTTCCGCTTGAAAAGCGCAAAAATAATACTCGAGAGTGAGATTTTTCATGTGAATTTATAGATAAGATAAATTTACTTCCTTTACTTTATGAGAACTCTTTCCAATTAATGATACACTGGCGTCTGATTCTGTAATTGTATCAGGAGTCAATGTTTTAACGAATGCTCGCAGCGAAAGTTCTGACAACCATTACAGTCGCGCGGGGAGGGAATCCGCCCGTTGAAGTCTCCAGAGAATTCTGAATTAAGCGCGAATACGCATTTATTTTACCCGTGTTTTCTGGATTATTTCTACGGAAACTTTCTCCGATGAAATTTAATTATTTCACTAGTCGATGTTTTCTCAAGAAATATTTAAGATATTCCGTAGGCAAACGAAATATAGGAAACATTTTGGTCATTAAGGCCGAGGATTTAAAGGGTTGCCTAAAGAAAAAATTTCGTACCTTACGATCAGCAACTCCTGAAGAATGTCTTCCTGGTCTTATCGAAGCTACTCCGGTTTCCTCGCTAACAAATATGACACGGCAATTATCACTCACTGGAACACTAACTCTATCTTCCGTAAATTGTACAAGAAGTAGCGCGCGGACAGTGTCCAAGAATGCACAGGTTTGTCGGCACGTCGTCTACAGCGAGGAAAATCCCCGAGGGCACTAGAAAAATCGTTTGCACAGTGCCGTCCACAACAGTATCACAGTCGTTACGTGGAAACACTTTCAAAACTTGAACGACGCACTCGTCTCCCTTCGTATTTCCGTAGAGGTGCAAGTTTATCAACACTTTGATCGGGCCGCGGATCAGGTGGAGGTCGCGAGCTAATTGGCTCGCCGACGGCGAAGCTCGAGTGGACGCGGAGGGCCTCCTCCGCGCGCACCACTTCCATGCGTCGCAGCTCAAGAGAAAGGGTTAACTCCGAGTCGGAGGGTCATCACCAGGAGTGGACATTCCGAAAGATCGCCGTCAAGTGGAGACGTCCGCCCGACGCGTAACGCGACGGCTTTGGGTGAAAGGAGACACGATCTCGCGTGGAAGCCTTGGTCGACCTACCGCCTCACTCTTGCTCGCCCCAATGCGGACGGCTCGGAGGCCTCTCCCTCTCCCCTTGCACACTCCCTCCGCCAGTCGAGTGGTGGCATCTGGTGGCGAGGAGGTGCAGGTTCGGGGAGGCGGGGAGGGGCGCGTAAATGGACCAAGGGGATGATGGACAGAGGGGGGGGGAATTTGCATGTGGCGATTCGGTGGACCGAGATGTGCTTCGCAGGAAAGAAATGGGAGGAGCGCAGGTGTCCATCGGAGGAAATTGCGCACGAGGAAACTTTTTTCGTTTCTTGCGGAGCTCGAGTCGTACCGAAGATATCCTCCTCCCGATCGAAGCTCGCTTTTCGTAAATATTGTTTATGACTTCCGGTGACGATGTCCAGCAGCGTTGCAAAATTGGCGCTACTTCAGTGTCACACCCCTAGCGCCTCTGGTGTTAAGATTGAGCCTCGACTAATGATTTGAACAATGCCTGTTGCTATATATTCAAAAATAAATACATAATACTAACATTAAAAAAATAAATTCTAAAGGAACTACGTCAACCTTCTACAAGCAATATTCTGCTCATTAAAATTAAATTTATTTAAATTATTATAATATCCAAATAATTTGTTTTATTGATACACGGGTCACTTTAAGTTGTAAACTCTTTTAAATATAATCTCCCTCGATGACCTTTGCTTCTCATCATATTGTTTAAAAAACGAGAAACAAAGGCCATCGAGGAAACCGAGGAGAAATTTTAATTGATGGGAAAGAGGAAACGTACTGATGGATCAAACTGTGATTTAATAACGACTTTTAAAAGCGGAGGGAAGAGCGGGAATCGTCTACTCATTCAGGAAGGATAGCAGCAGAGGCGTAAAGGTAGGTGAGGTCCCGTCCATTGTCTAACATGATGCTCCTAGACCCTTACCTCCCTCAGGACCTACCATTCGAGATAAGAAGGGTCAACACATTTCGGACTACAGGTCTCAGTAGACCTTCACATTCAAAACCTCATTGAAAGACTCAGCTTCGGTCACGAATGTAGCAATTCCAATTTTCGCGATAATTTAAATTTAATGAAAATGTTTTGTAAACATTTAGTATTCTGATGTTCGGTGCACTGATCTACGTGATGTTAAGAAAATTCGGCAAAACTGCGAAGAAAATGAAAGGCTTATTTCTATCTATACATGTATCCTCGAATAGGGAAGAAAAGGAAGATGATAGTGGTTTCCATTCGACAGTGCTGAGAAAAACTAGGCCAGGTAAACTCCTGACCAAAATTAACGCAGCACCTCCCTAGCGATCCTTACGGTCGGTGCTGCGTTAATTTTCGCCAGGAGTGTACAAGCTGGAGCGCTAATTATTCTCCTGAATGTTACCACAATTGTGAACCATTGAAATATTTCAGAGAAAATAACTAAATTAGCGTTAATACTTTTTAAAGAAAGTTGTAGTTGAAATATAAAGGCGAAATTATAAAGGGTTTCAATAAAACCTGTAAAACGTAGACTAATATGAAATAATCCTTTTAACCTTTTTGCAAAAAATAGCTTTGTTGGTCGCATGCATATCTGCATGGTGTGAATACGATCCATCAAAAAACATATCGTTATAGAGAAGTGAAGTACTTGGTACTTGGTACCAGCCGAGTCACCATTTTTCACGCCTTTATAACTTTGGGTTAAGTCGCACACTTTCATGCGCAATGTTAAAATTTACTTTCCATATTTTGTAAAAACATATTAGTTATTTCTCCTTACTAAGAATGTTGCGATAAATTTATCATTGACTTCAGGAAATATTTTCAACATAATTCTTAATTTACAGATGGAGCAGCATCCAGAGGATGGACCAATTAAACAGATCGAAAATCTATTAATCTCTTCTCAAAAATGAAAACTTTTGTATTGCCATGGCGCGCACTGTTACAAAATTCACAATTGCAGTGGATTTAATAATAATAAGTGACCCAAAGCAAAATATGTGCATCTTTTGTATTTTATTGTATTCTAGGATCTATTGTACGAAGTTAGAGAACGTATTTTATAGGTGTTCTTCTCTGATTCTCACAAACAATAAATAATGTGACAAATCCACATAAACTAATGGAAGAAGCAGTGCACATGAAACCAGATGTAATAGTCCATAACCATAAAAAGGCTGAATTTGCGAAATAGCAGGTAACCACCAATTTCTTACGATTCGTGAATATACTAATTCCCAAATAACAGCCTCTACAAAGTAAAAGTTCCTCTCACATCGGCAAGCGA
Source organism: Sympetrum striolatum (assembly GCA_947579665.1). NCBI lineage: Eukaryota > Metazoa > Arthropoda > Insecta > Odonata > Libellulidae > Sympetrum > Sympetrum striolatum. The sequence goes on from OX388341.1 coordinate 111,707,626, forward strand.
GTTTAAGCCTATCCAGGAAGAAGCTGAAATTACAGTTCGCAAGTACAGTTCGAAACTAGAATTTTTCTATCTTAATTATTTTGAAGGAAATCCATATGTTTCAGGTTTATATTCATTATTTATTTTTCTATCAATCATTTTTCTATTGATTACGAAAAATTAAAATACCTAAGCCTAGGAATAAGATTTCGATAAAGATATCACGCAATTTTATTTAGATTTTCTTTAACATTGTCCTACATTTAAACTATACGGCGAGAATAACTCCAATTCGTAACTATATCCAAATTCAAGCTCTTAGATGTAAACGGTCCTTTGAATTCTGAGTACAAAAACATTCATTCTAGTATTATCTTTAAGATATTTACAAATTTATCTTCAATTATGTCAGGTACATCCTCTTCTTAAGAGCTTCACCTGAATTAAGCGCGCAGTCTCACGTCAGGAGGTGTACTTTGGCAATTACGAAGGAGAGGAAAATTCTTTCCCAGTCATGCCTTTTTCGTAATTATATAAGAATAAGCTTTGCCTGAGCCCGCGAGAAAATTCAATTTCCTGTGGGGGGCACATAATCAGCAACCATGAGATGGTAGAGCGATGAAGGACCGTTTAGGATTGAGGGTTGTGAGAGTTAAGCTCTCTTTCAAGTGATACTTTTCCAAATTTTTTAATAATGATACGGATATCTTATAAGAAATGAATATCAGAAATAATAAAAATAGTAATTCAAAGATAGAGTGAAGCGAGGAAATAAACGGCATGACTTGCACAAGAACCCAATTCTCCCAACTTTAAGAGCGACTATGTGCATCAAGCAAAGCTGGAGGAAAATTAAAAGCATAGTTTACGAAAGAAAAATAGTGGGATGCGTATAAGCAGTACTGCTATTGCACATTAACACAATGAGTGATTTTATCTCATAATATAATCACCACTGAGTATGACAGAAGCTCTGTAATTGTCAACAAGCTGTGAGTTTATACACATGTATACATTTTAGTCGTGCGTGAATATTAAATGAGTTACATCATAGCCGAAGTGGCGACAAAAGTTGAGAAGAAAGATACATTAAAATCCGCTCGCTCATTTTTGGTCGACATACTGTGGAAAGGGAAAAACCTGGACATCCGGAAATAGCCAGGGATTCATCATATGAACCTGCTAAGACTTGGAGGGCCTTCTGAAGAACGTCTGGAATCAAAAGAACATTCTGGGAAAGCGGTGCGCATCGCTTTTCTTCGAGAAAGTAACCGCGGAAACGATAGTAAAAGATAAAAAAGCCAATTTAAACGGAAAGCATTAATTATACTCGAGGAAGCGATAACGAGAGAGTCGACTGTGCAAGTCTTGATACGAAAGCTTGAGAGAGTGCGTTGGAAATCATGTGTGGTGGGTGTTCGTGAAGGCACCGTTTGCTAGTGTGGTCGTGCAAGAAATGGAAGATAATATGTGAGCTGCATGCTACATTGGACATTCAAAAAGACGAAAAAGAGATGATTCGGAAAATATGGTTCAAAAATTGTATTTTTTCTAAGATTAATATGACAATGAAGAAAAGTAACATAAGGGGACATCGATGTCCTCCCACGTGCCACATCGATGTCCTCCCATGTGCCAAAATGTGACTATGACGGTAAACCTATCCTTAGAAGTATAAAATCTCCAATAGCCGTCTTTGTCGGCATTCCTCACCTCCTTCTGAGCCTTCCTGTTTTCCCCGAATGGTGAGGAACGCTGACAAAGACGGCTATTGGAAATTTTATACCTCTAATTCATTAACAGCCGTGTTCCAAATTTCCTTTCTTTAAATCAATCGAATATAATCTAATGTTCACTATGAAGAACGTTCCGTCAAATTTGAAATCTAGTTTCGGATGCATTTAAAGGCGTCGAGTAATTACTTGGCTAAATAATTTTGATATTGATAGGATAGAAAAGACTTATAAATTCCCCGTGAAAATATCGTTTCGAGTTGCTAGCAAGAAGACGATCTTCTGGAGCGAAACCGAAGTCAAGCGACGAGAGCATTCACGGAATAAGAAACGCGTTTACTGAAGCGCTTTGTTAGGTAACGAAAGTTCACTTTCGAGGGATCGTGAATGGTGCGTGGGGCAGCCGAAAACCATCGCAGGAAGGCGAAGAGTTAATAAACGATCGGAGATAAGGAGAAGAGTGTTTGGCGTCCTGCGAGAGGGCTTCCGCTGAGGAATTCCGATTGGCGAGGGACGGAGAATTCGATTAAAACACTCCACTGAGGTCACGTACTTCCCAATTAGGGGTTCCTCTCTTCCTCCTCTAACCACTCTGCTTAATTAGATATTACAGCGTGAGAAAAGTGAAAGATATTTTCCGTGCAGGAGTACTCTATCCCGTGCCCTCCCTGAAGCCCTTAAACACTTAAATTATCCTGTCATTTCCCCTTAATTTCGAATGATATTCCCCACGAATACATTAATTTACCTTGTTTACTTTTCGCTAAAAGCAGAAAATGTATCTTCGGATTCGAACTTTTGTTTTCTACTCTCCGAGATTATTTTTTCTTTAATTTTGTTAATGCGGCTTATATGTGACATGAGACGGCTTGATGGTCTAACCTACACTTAAATTTACACGACAAGTCAATATTTTCATATTTCATTTCAACCAAACCCTTACCTGATACAGCAAACGTGAACATAAATCACAGTAAAATAATAAAATTAAGAAATTTTTCAAGAAAGGGAAAAGTTCAACGACGGAGTGCATTTCCTTTTAGCTCAAATTAATGGCAATATAGCTTGCTCTCTTAATTCCATTGACATTATTGCTTACATCAAAGATACATGAGTCATTATTTCTTCGAACTGTACGTCATTTCTCTTTTAATGTACACCTCTTGTCTGTATTTTATCGTAATGATAAGATTCTCTTAGGAGAATTCATTTTCCATCGCCATAATTAATTTATAGATATATAGATTGATACATATAGAGAGAGAGGGTGGAACTTATACTTTCCATGCGTCTAAAAAGCTCTACAAGAAGAAGCTCGATAGATGAAAGCTATAGAATGAACCATCATTGTGTCTTTGGAAGACCCTGAGATTAATTAACAAAATTAATCATCTTCGCAACCTTTGTTTGCCACTAAATTAGCTAAGTCCAGAGGCACGTCACACCCGACAGAAGATTACCTGCGAAGGCGGAAGAGGCTTTTTGCAGAAGGTTTCAAAGACGACAGGTATTATAGTCTTAAGTCTCCATATGATATGCGCGTTTACACGCCAGTATTGATAGAATTAAATTTCAAGAATAGCAATCAACATTGCAGTCAAACTGGCTATTTCCTTTCTTATTTCACCACCTATTGCTTCTCTCAGTAAACTGTTTCGAGCCAAAACCCAACGGACAATCAGATGATAATCAATCTTGTATTGATGAAAAAATATTCATAGCACGAGGCAGCGTCTTTTAGCAGTGTGGTATATGTACAGTACAATCTTTCTACTTATAATACTAAGAAACCGTTCGAAGAAAATGTGATAATCAGCATATGACATTTCAGCAGTAGGTGAATGGAAAATACCGAATGAATATTTGCTAGCCCGCTGATTTCATCCATCAAATCCCAACGAGAGAATTTCACTGTGATGACAATGACCAGTTGAAAAGCTACATGAGTATACAAGGTGACTACGCTGTGCTATATAAGCGTCGTGATCAAGATCAATTCTTTTCCAAAGCCTTTACCCGTGAATAAGCCAAAGATTTATTTCAATCGTGATTCATGGAGTATAAGAAATCACTGGAATTAAGATGCGCACGACATCCAAAAGAAATCTTTTCCAAATATTCTCAGAAAACATTTCCTACGACAGAAACAGCTTAAGCGAGCAGAAAAGAAACAGATCTTTTTGCAAGCATCTGAGTTTTGTTACAGAACCTACATTGAGTGCGACTAATGGGCATCATTTTCTCCATGATAAGCCTTCTTGCCGTAGCGAAGAACAGAAAATATTTGTCTCAACTCCGAGGGACACGCTTACTGTTAATGATACTGTTTATTAGCATTTCAGTTTAATGACTTCTGCCTCGGAACCGTGCGCGCAATTGCGGTTTCCTCTCGACGCCAGCGCCTCTCTCTAATCGCTCGGAACTAACGCTTAAAGAGAAAAAGCGGTGGAGCGATCATTTGTCCAGGACATGCCTTTCAGCGGAATCGCCGCAACGCCGTTATTACCCAGCGTAAACATGAAAGCGTCCGTCCGCCATTGAGAGGCACTCCATCTCACTGCTATTTCGCCGATCTCTCGCTCTCCAAATTCACGCAAATCATAAATAAACCTTCAGTCGCCTTTTCCGGTGCTGAAATTACAGCACGACTGAATATGATAACGGAAACTCTTCAATCTCAAGCGAAGGTTGTTACTCCAAGGGTTAACGCGTTATATTACACAAAGAGCAATAAATACAGATTTTTAAAAATAAAATTTTCTTTTTTATTAGATCTAGCATGGATAGAAGAGCAGTAACCTAGATCAAAGAACGATTCTTAAATTTGGGATCCATAAAGTTTATATGTTAAGGCTAACAGAAATGCTTTTGTATTCCCACGAAAATTGCGAGATACAGTTTTAGCGAAATTTTGAGGAGAGAACTATTTCTGTGATAAATAATTTTTAATTACTCTAAATCACGACATATTGGCTACAATAGTTTATTTCAATTTCTTGCATCTTTTTGAGGTATCCCCTTGACGAGTAGTATTTACTTCTAGAGTAATTTACACGTCACTGCTTCTTATTAGTGCTTGAGAGAGAGGTTAGGGAGCTAACAGACTATATGCGAATTTTATGGCTAAGATTTGATGATTTCCTATAGTGACTGGAAAATTGTGTTCGGAAAATTACAAGGTCGACAACTAGAGTGACTCAGGAATATTCTCTAATATTATTCCTTCCTCACGAATTATATTCCACCCCTGCAATACGTCCCCTTGGGATGTTTATAAATATGCAGATGTTATGTTAAACTCGGGAATGTAGTAAATTTGCAAAGGTAAGGATGTCGATTATTCAAATCCAATAAAACAGTCCGCGGAAATGTAATGCAACAGAGCTATTTAGTCGAAGAAAGTTTTGGCACAGTATGGGATAAAAATATTATCCAAGGTTATTACGATATCCCAAAATTGTCAAGGGATAAGAATTAAAATAAAACGTTCAGGAATTTATTAACTAAATTTCTGGATAAAATTAGGGAGCCTAAGATAATCGTAGCCAACCTTCCATTGAAGAAATGAACATTGAAAAGAGTGAAAAATTGAGTTTGAAGTTGTGAACGTAACTAAAATGTTCTCTTAGTGCAGAATGCAGAAGACGATCAAGAGATAATGATAGTAAAGAAAGCGTATAACCAACATTGTATTTTACTCTTCCTTAAAATTTGTATGCCCAAACGTGACTTCTTGGAATTTTAGGCACATCTTAAAAGAATGAACAAAGATGATAGAGGTGCTCTGCTATGGAAAGTTTCTTTTTTTTCGAGATTTTACACTTCCAATTGAGAAATAAATTTATCTTTAAAGTCACATACAAAAAAGAAATACATATTTTTTTAATTTTTGCGCACTAAACAAAAAATATGATGTCATGCAATAATTGCAAGGACTCAACTTGTCAGCCATTTATTAATCTTGAATAAATACTATGCTGGATCAAATGGAAGTTCTAGTTGATCCTGAACCATTACATCTACATCTACATTAATACCCCACAAGCCGCCTTTCGGCGTGTGGCAAGGGGCGTAAACACCAGTTGAATCTAAACTACTTCCTTACTCGGTTATTGTCACGTATCGTTCGCGGAATGAATGAATATCTAAAACGATTCGTGCTAGCATCTATTTCTCTTAACTTACGGTCATTATCGGATCCTCCGAGGTAGCTGGGGGGTTGCATGATACCGATTGTATCTTCCGAAAATGTAGTTTCCCTGAATGTATTAAGAAATCGCAGCCTAGCTTCCAATCTCCTTTCTTTCAAAGATTCCCAACCTACGTCTGAGAGCCATGAGCCTGAGAGATTACCATGAAAGTGGAGGCAATCCAAAGTCAAGATTTTATTATATTAGTTTAGATTTTTACTAAAAGTTATTTGAAGTAGCATTTTCGGGGAATTTCACGACGAATCGCTCCACACGATTATTATTCCGAATCAAGTAAAAACTTTTCATATTTTATTTTATCGGCTCGTATATTGTTTGATGCATTGAACCGAATAAAATTAAATCGGAATTGAGCTGAATACAAATTGAACAAAGGTCAAACTTTATGCGTGAACCGAATCCGATGATCTGAGCATGAAATAATTAGAAGAATCATAAAAATTCTGAATCGAAAACTCGGACCGAAAAATACGAAATTCTGGGTCGAAGTACAGTATAAGTTGCATCCATACATTGTGTTTTAAGTGAAAGAAAACGAAAACAGAGGCGGGAACCATGGAATCGACGTCTTCCTTTCTTTTCGTTAAAAAGTCTCGCTGTTTCATTTACGATTATGAATATTATTATATATTATTATAATAGTTATTTTCGCTGTGGAGAAACATAATAGATGACAATTCCACTGAAAATGTCACTATTTGAAGGAATAAAGCGAACTGAAGTTGGTGAGGTGAGCGTCTCGCGCTGGAGCCCTCTGTATTGGTTGTTTTCGAGAAGCGGTCCTAGTGTGTGTGTCTGTGTGTGTGTGTGTGTGTGTGTGCAGAGGGCACAGAGGGGATCGTTAGGCCAAGAGAGGTCGGAGACGATCACGAACATCGGATTCCATTGCCGCGAACACAGTTCAGTTTCGCCTCCCGTTATCTGCTCTCCGTGGGACTCAACGGTACTCACCAATATATTTGTCAGAAGGCGTGAACATGACCGCCATTTTCTATGCAATACATCAACTCCGCCATGAATTCACGGTTCGCTTGAAAATTATAAGCCGAACCCTACGATGTATGTCCGCAATCAACGGTTTTCCGTCGCATTTTAAGCGATTCCATTTGCCGATAAAGAGAATGTTGCACATCCTTAAGCGAGAAATTACTTTCTCTCATTTTTCTCGTATTGATATATTGTCCGTAGTACCTGTAAATCAATGGGCTGAGCTAATCAAATATTCTACTGTCCAATATTGGATAAAACGTTTATAATGACAAAGTATAAAAAATCATCAACCGTACTGATAGTCCAGAGAAAAGTACGAGTAATTGATGAAAACCTAAAAGAATAAGTTGGTGAAGTTTAACCTGGTTATTCATTACTGAAGAAAATTTTAATCTAATTATCTCCATAGAGAAATCAAGCATAATATCTCGCTCTTATTCTTAGAAACTTTACGAGTGTAAAAAAGTATAGCTCTTTGACAAATTATAGCAGTCTCCGTAAATCGCTTTGGAGTCATCGTACGATTTTACTCATTCTATTTGGACCTTGCGGAATACTGCCCTTGAATGTTTTGTGACTCGAGGCTTGAAACCTTTCCTTACTACGATAGCTGAACCTATCAAATACTTAGAGCACTGTGGAGAATTAGTTCGTCCATTTTCATTGTAGCCATCATTTGTTGACTTGATTTTGCGGGCTGATATAAATTAAAACTGAATTTCGTATTTCTTTAATATTGGGTCTATTGTAATTTATTTTTCGTTATCATTATCACGACTGTACACGTTATCACCTCTTCACACATTTATATTAAATTTGATCTTCAATGTTAAATCTTCGCTTTCATTGTAAAAAGTGGCAAACCAATATAAAGTGTATCAGTAACAACCACCTCTCACAGTCCTTAAATTCGTAAGTCGAGAAAATTTTATAAGATGAACTTAAAACAACTTCTTTTTTTGCTGCAACTCATTAACTTATGATATTTCGCAAAATGGAAATTTAGATTCATTTCAACTCCAAATAAGATATATACGATATAAATAAAAGCGTTTTTACGACCTAAAGAAGTTAAAGGATTCCATTTAAAGCGTAAAAATTGTTTGTATCTTCTAAGTGTATCCTACTCTTATAAATCATAACCTTGTTATGTAAGTATAGGCTATTCCAAAAGTGTGTAGCCCGGTCTCTCGCTCCTTAAACAGCTCGTGTTTCAGAGATAAGGATCGCCTCCTCTTGCTCATTTTGCCGTTTTCTCTGCAGACATCCTTCTCCGACGTAGCATTGCTTAAAGTGCGCTAAAGAAGCGAAGAAATGGACCAGCTAAGAAGCCCCCGTCATAATGGCTCGATCTTAGTTCCGATAGAGAATTTTTTACCGCAGCACATCTCTTTCCCCTCAGCCGTCAGGTAGCGCTGTCTCTCCATTGTTACTGGCCATCCTTTCAATTTAGATCTAAGTCTTCGTGAAATGAATAGGCGGAGAGAGCCTCCATTGTCTGCGGTATTGTTTTTTTGCTCCCCGGTGAGATTCGTTTAAATGGATGTCTACTAATTTATAGTGACGTTTCTTTTAGGAAAGATACTTTATATCAAGGAGGTTTCGAAACTCCTCCGGAGAATGTTGTAACTTTTAGCAAGGATTCCGATTGCTTTTAAGGTTAAAGATTATATCTTTAAAATTGCCTTCTTAATCTAAAGTGATTGATATATTTTTCTCACCAGCAATAGCCTATACTTTCAGAGATGCGGATTACCAATAGAGGGTATCTTAAAAATGGCTTTAACAAGTTAAACTTGGAATATTTTCTGTCTCTTGAAAGCAGACTGATGAGCATGAATACTTTCTTCAAAACTACACATTTCTTGGTACTTATTTCGATGTGCCGCATCATAAATCGTTTCAGCTGAATGACAATACAGCCTTGAGGTATGTTATCTCCTGTCAATTTGTTCTTCGAATTTACTGACCATCAAAGGTAATCTACGGACCATCAGATCTTCAAACTTGATAAGTTGATTAAATAGCTCATAATTTTGTTTAACGCATAATTTTGATGAGTCTCATGAGAACCCTCAACATTTATTCATTCTTTTAAATGACCAAAGGATTGAAAAGCCTATTCATTTAAATGCTGCTTTCAATCTTGGATCGCTTAGCCTAATTACTATTTGAATTCTGATTAGATTAAGATAGGAGTTGTTTAGAAGAACTAATTTCCATAAAAATTGTAGATCGTTGAACACCCATAGACTAATTGGACTTAGCGTTTGGGCCTATACACATTTAAGAAAATATGTCTTGCTCTAAATTAGGGAGTGAACTTAGGAATCCGACAGTCTGCTCCCTCAGAATTTATCGAACCAAATAAACAAGCTACTGACATACTTGAAATATTCGGATATGAGTTTAACTTTAAAAACAGACAAATATTTTCGTATTTTTATAAGCATTCACATGCATCATTATAAGTATTCACGCTTTTCTATCGTGATGAAACCGATGTTTTAATGTAGTGTACCTCTACAGAGTATTCTTTGTCGCTTACTCTTCGGTACTTTTTGGCACAAATAATTTGATCGTAATCGGAAAGATATACAATTTAGTCATTTCGATCGCTGTGTAGTATTGCCGCTTTTTAAAGGCGACCTCAGGTTAAAATGAGTTGCCTGAATAAAGTCGTTGATAAGCCTATTATGAAAGTATGGGGAATTCAATACTCAAACGCTGGATTGAAAGAAAAAATAACAATTCCAAAATATGATTAGCTTATCAGTAAAAAATAATATCAACTTAAACATTTAGATCGATTTTCTATTTTAATTTGCAATATAGAACATTAACTTAAGGGAGTTCGCTCCGATGCGCGTATTTTTATAATTTAAGACAAAACAATGAATGTAGCTTCTTCTTTGTTTTTCACTGAATGCCATCCCCTAAGCTTCAATACTTTGTTGTATTTCTTTTCATTTAATTCATTGAAATCATAATAAAATTAAATTTCTCCAGTAGTGATTGAATACATCCGGTATCAGAATATGAAATAAACAATATTCATAATTGACCATACAAAATTTGGATTTCTCCGCATGGAAGAAGAAAATATAAATTGATAAAGAGGTTTTCTGTTCCTCAAAATGTATTTATTAGATTTCTTCTGCAGAATTTCAATAATCATTCGTCTTTTCTCCTAAACGCACACACCCTGATCACTTTTGACTAGGTCCACTCTTTCTAAAATACTCGCTGATTCTCAACAGGAAGATGAAAATTGATAAATACCAGTGTAATAGCGTTATTCGGGAAATATGTTTCGTATGTATAGGTGGGTAGAAAATAACAAGCTATTCTTCTTTAAAAACCAATGAAACAAATGAATAAGCATATGATTATGTCCACAAAGCCACTTCATATGGATACAAATGGAAAAGATAAACGAAGGCTTAACACATAAAAGTAAATGTATAACAAGCAAAAATAGCTCTAAAAATTGTCAATGAACATAATTTGCGGAACATCAGTGTATAATAGAGATACTGAGACCATAATATAGAAATACATAACATAAACACTGAAGAAGATCAAATTACACAAACCATGGGAATATAGGAAAGTAACGAATTACAAATGAAAACGAAGGTTAAACCCAAATCAAATAATTGTATATTAAGCGGAAATCACCAACAAAAACACCTACGAAATTATTTTGTCGAACGTCCTGGCATACGTATGCAGAAATTAATAGAATAACCACTGAACATTGAACGTGATCAAATGACACAAACGAAAAGCATTAAGTCTAATCGGAAACGAAGAGTAAACGCCATTTCCAAAAAGAAAGTAAATGTAATACATCAAGAGGAAACCAAAGATACATATTATTTAAAGAATGATGTCTGAATATCTGAAAGAATGAATGTCTTAGATTACAAACACACACAGCCACACTCATCTCCCAAGTCTCTTTTATAAATAGGATAGTAAAATATTATAAAAATTTAAATTAAATCACTAAGTAAAATTTCACTTCGGTGCATTTATTAAAACGACCGGTTTCGAACAAGGTTAGTTAGGCAAAGCACCACAAACAAACCTTTCTGCTTCTTTGCCTGGTGACGAACTAACTTTGCTCGAAATCGGTCGTTTCAATAAATGTTATGAAGTGGAATTTTACTTAGTGATTTTATTTTGCTTATTTTTTATGGTCAACCTTTTTACCATATGCTACGGTATACTATGGTGACCGAAATTAGCACGCTACAGGAGAGAATTATCCATTCTACTAAAATATCTTTGATATTTTACATTCTGAATTTAACAAAACAAAATATTGCTTTACCTTTTCGGTCAGACATGAGTGCTTCGCCAATACTACAAAACTCGCCACTCAACTCTTCAAAGGATACAGACACCAAATAAAAGGAAATCTCTACGTTCTTCATAAGCTTCTTCATTTTATTCAACTCCTAGGTACAAATAATTTACAAAAACTCTATGAATGCGATGCAAATATATGTAATTTATTGCTAAAACAGTAGTTTGCACTGAAAGAGAAAGAAAGCAATTTAAATTAACTTATCAAAGCCCTTTTTCTTTCACGGAAATATTCGTAAACAGTTACGTTGCTATAACAAAGCTGGGTTACCACGGATTCTTAAACAAATTTAGAAAAACTTTCCTGAAGGTTCGTATGTGCGAATCTTTATATCCTAATGCACGTCACTTCTAATTCTAAAATATCATAAAATTTCTTCCTCTTCATATGGTCTATCGTTTATTCTTAAGGGGGCACTAATTTACAATGTATTCTTTTAAAAACACGTGAGCTCGGATTCAACAATCACCTTAATTTTCTTGTGGATGTATTGTTTACAAAGTCAAAAAAATATCAATAAAATATTCAGATACTTTATCCAAATTTCGAATCGAAAACGATGTTTTATGACTGAAATGCAAATCTTTATTCAATCTTCCCTCTTTTGGTCCTTGTTTGGACTTCCTGCAACTATTCCTTTATTTCTCAAATTAAATAAAGCTTGCAACAATAAAAATGAAGTTAACGTGTATTTATTATAGAAACGCATTGAGTCGAACAGAGAAACGCTATACAAATAAAAAATGGCCTACAATCTTCTCAGCGAAGACATTTAAGTATATTTTAAGTTGTACTACTTCTAGTTCTCGAGTTTTACTGGAGCAAGCACGCACACAAATATCGTATTCATATTGATAGAAGATAGGCTAAGTGAAGTTCAAGTAAATTCGATTAAGTTAATTCTTTTATCTTTGAGCAAGGATAATTCCATCTACTCCTTAATTTTTAAATTCCACCTTTAGAATTCTCAGGTAGTACACCTGTGTTCTACAGCTAAATAATTTATGTATCTAGTGCTTTGTTGAGGAATTAAAAGTGTATCGATGAATAATTGCGATTTCCCAAATCCATCAATATTCGAAAAATCGTTAGTTATGCGAGTTCTGATACTATCGAGCGATGTATCCGTTGACTTTGTAAAACGATCCCACAAATAGCAATCTGAAGAGTCAACTGTACATTACATAAAAGAGTACCAAACTACTTATGTAAAGAGATAACACGTAATAGTGACTATCATAAGCATGCAACTAAACAGCAATCAAATTTAAAAATTCATAAGTGTAAAACTAATTTCTCTAGGAAATCATTAATAATTTACTTAATCTTTTTAATACTCTTCCTGAATGGATAAGAAAATTAGAAAATGAAAAAGCATTTAGAAGGGTATGTGCAAACACGGTAAAAGATATGTTAATGTTTTTAATACAGGTTCAAATACTTTTACTTTGTTCAAATATTTGCTAATGAATGATTATTATCATATTATGTTCATTAAGTATTCTTTATATTATTGTATGTATGTATTACCTATTATATTATTGTATGTATATCATGAACAACTGTAAATATTAGAATTTCATTCTAAATAAACTAACTTATTTACTTTAGACCAAGGAACCATTCGATGGCTGAACAAAACTGAGTCCGACCTCAATTTCGTTTGCTTAATCGTCTTGAAAGGCCCACTACTCCTAAGGATTCAATAGGCGAGAGCGATTCATTAGCTATCTCTTCAATGAGAGGACAGTGAATGTCGTTTCAATGAAGAATAGGATTCTTAGACAAAAGAAATGCGAGCTGTTTTTAATTATCTACCTCGTCAATTCACTGCATGTTTGAAAGAAAAGAGACGTTCCGATATTTTCAAACGGGATTTTAACAGAAACACGACCAGGTTTCAGCGATTGATGGCCTCCATCAGGATAAAATCCTGTAGAAAAAGTACTTCCTTTTTTATTCAAATATTAAATACTTCTATTTCCTCAAAACATCGCTAATGTCTGCGAATTATAGTACTCTGTGTATTTTGAGTCCGATTTGCATGAATCATCTTCTCTCTTGTGATTGTATCAAAATATAAACTCCACTACCTCGTTGATTAAAAATTTTGGAACCTCTCCACATAAAACAAAATACTTTTACATGCTTTCTGAACGGTATTCACGCATAAATTGCTGTTTTTAACCTCCGTTTATACATTTATAGCAACTAATTCGCCTGCTCGAAATGTGTCTTATATTAAATAGGTGTGGAGAAGGGACGGATGATTTTATAATCACAACTATCTCAAGATTGAAATTTCCCATTCCATCATCATCGTAACTAGATTGATTGGTTGTTGGCTCTCTGCTCTTCAATATATGCGTGTTTTGGTGCTCCTTGGACCTTTCTTTTGTTTTCTAGTGATTCACTGTAATCATTCTTCTGGCAATCCTTCCTACACCTCAATCGAATATAAATCAACTGGTGTACTTCCCACTAATACTTTTTTTATCCGCTCTTCAATATTATCTCTAATTATCAGCATTTTCCGATCAGCATATCATCAATTAAAGGTTTTTATTGAGTATGGAATTTCACTTCATCTTGTAAAGTATTTCAATAGTTTCACCGATCTCATGACTTAGCCATTAGAGAACTCGCATAGACTAACGAGGTTCTTCTGAAAGTTGAGTCGACCTCTGAGATATTAAATCAGAGAAAATTAAACTTGAATTACTGATGAACTCAATCACAATTGAGTTATACTTATGTTAGCTCTGAATTTACCAAAAATCAATGAAATACACGATGAAATTAATGCACAGGATAATACGGTATTCTTCGAGACGAACTTAGCGACGATACTGGATTGCATACCGTTGCGCAATATCCTCTCTTTTCTCCTGCTAATACAAATCCAATCTTCTAGGACATCGACAAAGGAGAGCACCCATCGCTCCGCATCTCAATTTACGTTGCAGGAAGTTCGCGTTGATTTTTTATTTAAAAAATCGCTCCATTTGGTTCTCACGCAGCTTTCCGCGTTCATTGGCTGAGTTTCCCACCGGCACCCCTCGATTGCTCCAGAGCTGAGCTGCAGAGAGGGACAGTGGTCAGTGAAGCGATCGCCGGTCAGGGGGGGATAATGCAGCGCAGGTGGGGTGGCCAACGTTTTAAAACGAAACCTATGTTTAGGGGAGGGACACTCACTCACCCTGGAGACCCCTCTATACCTGTGCAAACATCGCCTCGCTGGACATGGAGCTGAAAAAGCAGACTCCACGTTTTCGGCCACTGTGGATGTTTTGGATTGTGGTTTTATCGGTTAACCAATGGAAAATACCTCATATTCAGGGCGTTCATTAAAGACTTATTTCCATCCAAATTGAGAGAAACGATTGTATGCAATTTGGAGAAGGCAGAGTTCTCCCAATATTCGGTGCGATTCGCCAATCGCGATGATCATGTATTTGTTTATATAAGTTCATTTTCATTGATTTAACCCCTCCCGACTCAAGAACCCCTAAGGCCGCGAGCAGGCAATTTCTGAAACAGTCTAAATATCGCGATTGATTCTTAAAATCGCGCAATCAGTATGTATAATAAAGACGGTAAAATCTTATTAATGTTATTATAGCCTCCAGGTCCGGTAAATTTGATTAAACAGAATATTTGTCCTTCGGTGCAATATTTAGACGCATTAAAGGATTTCTTTAGTGCAATAATTATACACATATTTTTCAATCAGTACTTATAACAATTTTAGCTGCATAATCCAGAAGCGTCCATGACGTTTGCTAACAGAATTCCGTTGGTTAAGAAGACAAAATTACGAGGGTCACGGAACAGAAACACGGGAATGACCCATAAAGCAGCCCTTTCCATTTAAGAGGGGGAGAAGAAAGGGGTCACACCCTCAAGTTCCGGGTTCATTTCCAGGCCTGGAGGGGACATCGAGTGACACTCGCTCAGGTGAATGCAGAAAGCGGCGGTTGAGGACACCCCTTTCACACCACGCCCTTGGCCCTGCACGTGTTCTCAGGATGCCTCTGCACCCCACGGCTCATTTCCCTGTCGACCGCTGCTGCTACTGTGGGAAAATGCGGCCCTGGAAGTGTTTTTAGGCGACCCCTCATCACGGAGCCCTCGGTCAGCGCGCATTCTCTCACCCTTTTCCTCTTTTTTTACGTCTTCCCTTTGAGCCTCGCTCTTCTTCCATACGATTCTCCTCGCCTCGGGCGCATCTGTCCACCATCCTCACCTCCGACCTCTTGCAACACGCATTGCAGCCATCTTCTCCGCTCGGCCCGTCTTATGCAACCCCTCGCTGTGAAGGACTCTCCCATAATTTATAGATCGGCTATTGAATCTTTAATTGACACGCATCACACGTAGGCGATAAAATATGCGTAATCATTGTCCGAGAAAATATTGCTTTACTTGGAGAGCATTACAATTCATCAGTGTAATATCTAGTCGCCCGTTACGCAGAAGTCTTACTGACAAAATACGCACAAACGCGGATCTATGCCGCAGCGATGGTCAGTTGGCGACCACGTTGAACATCAAACATTTCTTGAAAAACATACTAATCGTCTTCCTTGCATACTCCCAGAAAAATATGCAAAATTATTTGTTGATAATATTTAACGGTCAGTAACGCATTATAATCTTGCGGTTCGAGCCAAAAATACGATTATACAATACTTTCTTCTTTGATCTCAAATACGATATCAAATTACGCATATACGCATCGGTCATCAAGACGAGGCAAGATATTGTTAGTAATCATGTAGCTTATTCCTTCGTTATTTGATTGATGGAATAAATGCTCTTCAATTCGGTAAAAGTAGATAATTGTAGCTCAATATTATTTATATTATGGATGTCGTTATCTCTACTCGTGCACTATACCATAACTACGAAAAGTGACCAATTACAAAGCTTGAAACATTGAGTTCATTTTTGGGTATGCTGGAGACGTTCCGGAACAATCCAGCACAATCGTAAAAGTATCAAGTTCACAAAATGTTGCATTATCCTTTTCTGCCCTACTTGATTTTCTTCAGCTACTGTATATACTTCATTTATTTACATGTTTGAGATACAAGAAAGAGAAAGACATACAGATGCGGGAGACCGATACAGCAAATCGCAAAATACTACATGCTTCGCTGTGTCATGAAGGATACCACTCGGAAATTTATTTTATACTTTCCTGTATAGGGAATTTGGATTTTTATCAAAACTTAAATTACTTAAACCACCGATTCTTATTTATTTAACTCTTTTGGCGGGGTTATGCCGTTAAGGCTTCTCTACCGCCCAAATTTTAGGTCAGAGTAATAATTTGTCCAGTCAGAGTCAAGTCTAGAACAAAAAGTAATAATAGTTAAGGCTATTGTCCTCAGAGGGACATTTTCTATGTTTGAGTATCAACTGCCGTTCGTTTAAAACATGGATGTAAATTAGAATCTAAAGAAAATTTATATCCTATTTCAAGAGTTTGTCGTATATATTTACAACAAAATTACTCAATACATTTCCATTGTTCGACATTTTGTAGAAAAAATTGTGGATTAACATAAATGGCATATTATGAGGTTATTATCCAAATTATTAAGCTTTGAAATGAAAATTACTTCGTAGTAATTTCGTACTGAACTGTTGAGTTGCAGTAACTTTCACGATCGTCTTTAAATCCAATGTGTATTTACAGAAACAGAAGAACAAACCTCAATAACTACGTCCAGAAAATATGAACATTTTTCTCGACCGAACATCAAACATAACTAAATTAACCGTATTTTTCATTATATTTGGTTGCTCACCGAACGGAATTGCCACGGAATCAACTGACTCATCGACAGCGTCAAAGTACGTGGCGGAGTATTCGGAGCAGTAATTGAAGGCTTAAGAACTGGCAATTTAGATATGGCAAAGAAGTTCCAAAACCGGAAATTCTGCCGATAATAGCGCGCTAAGGAGATTATTTCTCGAAAGGGGAAAGTGCTGCGAGGTCGCTCGTGCGTCCGGAAGACGCAAAATGGCCCAGTTATTAGCAGCAATCCAGCGAGTGCTCTTCGCTGGCCTCCATCCTCAGGCCCTTTCTTTGGGGGAGCATGCGGGGGAATGTCCCCAGAGAATTAGCATGTGAATAGACGAGGGATCGTTACAGTCCGAAGGGGGGACCCACACGAGATCGCCTCTACGTCCTCCGATGAAACTAAGGATGCCGCTCTGCAAACGATTGTTTGTTATCTGGAGGCATTCTCTAACTGAAATTGTGCATTTTTTAAATGCGATGCATGACTATATCCAACGGAGCTAAGTTAAGAAAATGCTAAAGCTAAAATCAGTACAGAGTTCGATCATTTAAATTCACAATTAGTTTTATTTATTTTACGATTCTGCAATGGAGTCTGCGATATTGTCTGAGCAATGTTTTACTTCTGAAGATCAGTCTTCTTTATCACACTTAACTCTTTCCGCCCTAAAATTCCTTGGAATTCAGGTGTGATCCTGGAGAGATTTCCGGGCCCGGATCCATCCGGGAGATTTCGTAACACACTAAAGAAATGATAAATATGGAAGTCTAAGCTCGAAGAGTACGTCGGATCTTAGATGTATCAATCTGAGAATAATGAACGGAAATTGCAAATTTAACAGACTAAATCTACTGCATCATAACCTCAGTTCTTCGGATAATGGTTAAGGAGTAAGCAAATTCTTCTGAAAATCCATGAGGGTATTTATCTTTAGTTTATACAAATAGAATGATATTCACATCATGACCTGCATTGAAAAATTGATAAGCCGGAAATAACGCTACTAAGATATAAGAAAGCATATAAACAGCGTTCTTGCAATAAACAATATAAGAATACGTCATAAAAAGCTTGGAAATGGAGTATTAAAAAGGGTATACATGTGTGGTGAAAAATTCTGAACAGAGAATGGATATTCAGATTACTTAGAGATATTAACGTTTACATCTTTCATTTAGTACACGCATTTTAAGCCTGTATGAAGATATTCTAAAAAAGTTGACCTCAATACAAAGGATTTAACCTGGATCTACGAATTGCTAGCAAATGTCTATAAATTCCCTAACACATAAGAAGTATAGAATAAGTCAATAAATAAATCAGAATACTTTATGAATAAAGAGCATTACGAATATAGAGTATTTCAGCAAGAAAAGTCTCAATTAAACGAAAGGATTGGTGCGGAAAGGGAAGCCAACTACGCAGACTAAAAAAATCTTAACAGTCATTTTATTCAATTAATGGAGGACTTATAAATGTAACTAAATACCTATTTCATAAACAAAATCAGTTACTTTATTTAAAAGTTTAAAAATAAGCCACAGATAAAAATTATATTAAAAACGGTTTTAATCCTCATTTATAATCTAGATCCTTTTATTGGAGAAAGCGTCTATTGTATAGCTTTCCTCCTCCAAAATGTATATGTGTCTTCTTCTTGATTTTTTCACGAAATGCAAGTGGGAAACGTAGATATAGTACATTCATTACAGCTTAAAACTGACGCTAAAAAGCCAACGAAAGCCTAAGAATACCAGCATTTGAAAATTCGCAAAACAAACAGGAATCGCATTCCTTTAATTCATCTTAAATGTTCATGCACAAAAGTCGCGCTACGGGCAATTGGCGCCCGGGTGGCGAACACTTTTATGAAGATTAAGGTTTTGCATTACGCAGAGGGCAATACTTAAACGATTTAGCGCCTTTATCAGGTCTGCTGCCGGGAAAAGTACATCCAGCGAGCCATTGTCAAGCGTGGCTCCGGTTTAAATTATTTATATAATGAGGCATCGTCATATTACCATGATATGACAGTGAGAGCACAAAGGCATTGAAGTCTAGTTAAAATAAACGGAGGACTTCATTAATAGTGACTTGAATGTAATTCGAGCAATTTATCTGAAGAGAAAGACTGGGAAGAGCAAAAAGAAGCAAAAACGAAAAAACCCGCGAGGGTTGAAGATGCATGGCACATTTCATGAAGCGGCTGAGAGAGAGCTATGTTGCGATTGTATGGAAACACAGAAAGACGACCTTAGAATCGCTAACGACTTTCAAAAGAGAAAAAGATGCAACGGAATAACATTCTTAAGAGTTGAAATGAGAATAGCAGAAAAAATAAAGTGTGCTCAAAGAAAGACTAGAGGGTAGTCATACAATAGGATTAGCGTCTATCGTTCATCATTCAGCCATTCATTCCATGAAATCGTCTATATGACTGTTTCTTGATTAAGATCATACGTGATACTCATTCTGATTACAATTTGATTAAGCATGTAGAAAGCAATAAGGGATCTATACAGCAAAAACTGCATCAAATACTATTTTCCTGGGCATAAGAGGTTCATTAAATTCTGATCCTGATTAAGAAGTATGAGAACTAATGTATGAGAATTCAAGAAAAAAAAATAAATATTACCATCTACAAAATAATTGACCAGACGATTTGCAAAGGAAAACTATCAGACCAAAACAATTCAGATAGATTTCATTAGTTCCAATTTATACGTAAGCAACATTTTAGATGCTAAAGAATGAAAAGTTGTTTGGTAACTACCCACAGCCTAAGAGACTAGAAGCTCTCTCAGAGAGAGACCACAGAGACACAGGAAAAATGCCCTCCGGGCCGAATGTTAAGGAGCTACTATTGAATTTTCTTAAAATTGATTAGAAAAGTATAAATTAAAGTAAATTTAAGATTTTATTTTAAAATAAACAACATACTTCAGTAATATCCAATTTTCCAGGCCGTAGATAGTAAAGATCCTACGGAGTACCTGCTAATGTGTTCGCGGGTCCGAAGAGAGCCCTCGGAGGTCCGGATTCGGCCCATAGGCCCTAATTTGGAGGCGTAGTACTTAACCAGAGGTGGGAAATCTTTTTTTATCAGTGGGCTGCATGTACCATTCACATTTTAAACCATTAAGCTACATCGGAAAACACCAAGCCGTGTAAAGTTACCCTATGAAATATTTTCTCTTGAAATTATGAACGGATTAGGAAACAATATTATTTGTTTAGATATATTCTACGACAGAAACTGACGAAAGATGGCCTTAAGATACAGCCTTGATACCTTGAGAAGGTCCTCCACTTCTAGTTTAAATACTCGGTCGTTATTCTATGCGTTACATAACCGCGGTATACTTAAATTTAGAAGTTTTTTTGCGGGTCTTTTCCCGAAGACCATATTGTTGATGACAAAGAAAGATGGATTGTCATCGCTATGAATAGCGGAAAAGAATGGACCTCTGAGAAGATGCGAACACGCGACCTCGCGGCTTCCTACGACAGATGTTACGGCCGATACGTTTCCTATGGTTTTTTCGAACGAATCTCCAACCCTTTCAGAGCCTCTCTTTTCATTCTTCTGCTGAGAGGTGCGGAGAAGGTGCTGCAGTCCCTTCGAGATGCCGTCAACGCAAATATCGCCGCACGGTTTCTATCCGACCATATTTTTGGATATGAGTTCCATGATTCGGATTTAAATTCGTATACAAACACGAGTATCTTTGTTATTGTCAACTTTGACTGATATTTCGTGTTTTCCCTAAAGCCAATCTTCTGAAGCAATATCTGGTGGGACTCAATCTTCGTAATAAAATGAATGGAGATGATTAGACAAAAAGGTTTTCTTATTTTGGTGTGATTACATCGAAATCTGATCGTTAAAATAAAACCATTTTGTGGAAAAGTACGAAGTTCCTTAAAATTATGTATTGGTTTTGACTACAGTGGTGTTCCGATTGATCAACAGGTGGCGATATCAGACGAACGCAAAATGCATCGAAGAGATGCTTCATCCAGTAGGTTGGGTTATACGGCTCTAAAGTAAATACGTAACGTGAACGCAAGATCACTCGGCATCGGTTTATGTCTTGCCTTAAACAGCAAAGAAAGGTGTATGATGGTAAGCTCAGCATCTTTATATTACTAACGCTTCCAATTATTCTGTTTTAGCGAAGATTAACTTCACCGAAAGTAAATAAAAAACGCGATATTTAACTTATATATCAATTAAAAGGTTCTGCAATTGCTCGGAGAATTTGTTGGCTGCGATATTAAGGCATCATATTTGAAGGGGAGAGAGAACTTCGCCCAACTTTTTGGTCATTACTTTGTTTCGAGCGAAATCATTCAATCATACGGTAGCACGAGAAATAGCTTTTGGAATCAGCAGAGCAAGAACTGCAAACGGCTTTGCACAGCATTAAACATGATCATCATGACTAAGGGAATAAATTATAATAAGTAATGAAGTTTAGCATGTGATCAAATTTTAAGTTTTCACTTTGTGGAAAGAAGACGTGATAAATATTAAAACAAACTTTGTAACTTGTAACTATTTATTGAAAATCCACTACCAGTTTCGGCCGTTAGGTATTTCTCAGGTATCCTCTTATCATTAAGCATACGAAATTAATTACAGGCACACCTACCAAAAACCATCTCAACTCAGTTTCGCCAAGCAAATATTTTGTCCGAACTTAGAAATATAAGAATCTTTATTTATATTTGTTTGGTCGATGGGAATGTATTTATGATTGTAAGTAAATAAGTTTTTGATGAAAGCATTTCCGCTACGTTATAACCTCACTCTGCACAAAATTCAAATCGCTAATGGCGTTTTACTTGAGGCAAACCATTACTTGCAATTTGGTTGTCTTTCACCGCTCTCTTTCCCAAAAGGAATCTTAAAAAAAAGGGTTTTCTGAAGATACTTATCTTGGCCGAGGAAAAGATACATAATTCGAAAATGATGATCACACTCACAATTGTTGTAATGATACTCTTTTATGATTCCATGATATAACGGAAGATTTTAATTACTCAGAACAACTAATTTTACGATATACTAAATTCACAAAGTTCCTTATTTGATTATAAATATTCTACGCAAAGAGAATCACATCACGGTAGTCCAAAAGATTAACCCTTACGTTAGGAAAGAGCCTCAATACATAGCATTATACGGTATCTGAAAAGAATATTACCGCTATCAAATAAAATACAGATTTTAGGAGGAATCATATAAATTCACCTCACTCATGAGTGTATGGTCCGTTATCTGAGATACCGACGGCCCGCACATGAGGCCTCTCTTATGTATCTTCCGCACTTCATCTAATGACGGACAACGGGGATTTTCGTGAGATGCACAAAAAGATATCTACCGTAAAAATGGCGGGAGATACTCCTCCGAAAGCTTAATTGCGAAATGGTAGCAAAATTTGGCCACCAAATCGCAATTAAGGTTTCGAAGTTTCGTTCACCGAAAGAGATCCTTTTCGCACCTCACGAATTTTCCGTTGATGATCATTAGAGGGTGAGATCGTGCATGGATCCGCGACGGAAGCTGCGTCCCCACCCAACGGCTCCTCAGGGTGTTTGCTTAAGGGCAATGAACGTCATCCGGAGCGAAGATTGATGATGGTCGCAGAAAGGCGAATTTGATGGATGAAGCGGAGAAGGAATGAAAGGGAGTGCGAAATGCTACGGGTGGGACAGGCTAACAAACGATTCCCTAAATGGATGCAAAATTGCGACTGGTAGCGCTAACATTTAACCCTTTCAAATCGAAACTTAGCTGGTCCACAGTCAAATTGAGTCAACTATCGATTTTATCCGAACGCCATCTATGTTGTGGATCCATCTCTGGAATGAATTGATGAAAAATATCCCGAAAGAAATTTATTGCTTTGCACTCTGTAATTGAAAACCAAAGGTATTTACCGTACATGTACAATGAAAGGTTTATCGAGACGATGTTATTCAGAAGGAAGAAAATTAAGAATAAGATAAAATATTATAAATAGAAACGAAAGAAAAGGAGTAAACGAAGGCGAATTATATTTACTGCAGACATTCAGTGAATTCCGAACAATAAAATGCGGGTGCATTTTTTTGAGCATATGAAACGAAGAAAATAATATAGTACCTCTTTCCTCGGATCTAGGGACTTATTGTACGTTTCTTGAGTCTTCAATACGAAGTATTTTCAAATGTGTAAATCTTTAAATGTGTGTATAAAATTTAAGCTGAATAGATTACTAACAAGAAGACGTTGAAGGCATTTTCAATTTTTATCTTGCGCATCATGTACTTTTCCGTTTACCCGCGAGTCATGGCACAGAGGGAGACTTTTAAAATCACCCAAAAGAGATCACGGCAAATATTCCGAAAGTTGTCTTCCCACAGAAAGAATTCGTGCTGATGCGAAAGGAAAATTTTCAGTCTTGGAGAACTTTAGGTAGAGCTTTGAGAGTAATCTCTACGATGAAGGTATGAAAAGACAGCAAGTAAGTCATAAGATGATGTTGAAGGACCAGATTGTCTCAAGATATTTATTTAATTTCTTTCTTCATTCCGATAACACCAAAACAAATAAAAATCCAAAAACATAAAACTTATAGTAAAAAATAAGTCCCGCAATAATGTCAAGCAGGGAAACAGTTTCCGAATTACGAGTACGCACCAAAGGTCATTGGACACTTGCCCCAGCTCGTTGGACGACATCAGATGCAACTGAGGGGGGATCTCTCCTAAAGCAAGTTCCTTTCTACACTTACAGCTTTGGAGTTTTTCGTTGCTTGGTTTCGTATTTTGGAATTATAATTCTAACAGCCGTGTCTGCTCTTTAATCCGTCTTGGGGGACTTGCCATCTTCCAAAATATACGAAAGGGGTTTTTTCCGTCGATTGATGATTGAAATATCAAAACAGTAATCCTTCATCCGTCATGAGAACATCTCTCATGCTAAAATTCATAACAAACTTCGCGCAGTATTTCTGAAAAAATCACTATTGGTAAGATTTTCCGATCTAGTGCTTCGTATTGATATACATTTTATTTCCCGAGTGTAGAATATCAGTACCACTATTTACAGCCATCCAGAGCTTAAAGCAAGAATTTCTTCGTTTAAAACGAATCCAATAGCTTGTTTTTCAGGCTGTCGTTAATGTCCATAAAAGGCAATACGAAGCGAATTAACCTTTCACTGGTGTAATTAAATCGGTCTTTCACCATAAAATGAGGCAGAATGAGCTCATGGCTGCGATTGGGACCTTCAGCCGCCTTCAATTAGCAATGTTTCGGAGTTCATTTTCACGCAACTCTTTTTCTTCCAAATTAAGATGCACATGAGAGTTGGCTTAGAGTCAACTAGTGATATAGCTCACTGGCATCAAGAACTTTAAATTTTGTGTCTACATGTTTTGTTAAAGAAACATTTTGCAACATTTACGGTATTTATAGCTCAAATAAGAGCATCTGACCAAATGGAAATCCCGACCTCATGCAAAGTATTAGCCAGGAAAGCAAGAAATCTTTCATAAATTGAATTATTTTGAAAACAAAAGTGAAGGAAACGGTGCACCGTCCACATTCATACAAGTATCATTTCATCATTCCTTTTCTAAAGTTCTAAAATATAAGTTATTTTAGTAAATATTCATTTCACAAACATTGCGTAGTTAAGATTTGTGAAGTAAACACACTCGAGGCTAGGGTAATTATATCCCCCCGTTCCCATTAACTACTGATGCGGTTGTTAAATTTTCTCATTAAACCATATCGAGAGTTTAGGCTCATGTTGACGTCATGATTGTTTATAGCAACGTAACTATTTACAGATATTTACGCGGATTTGGTGTTATCGTGTCATCTAAATCACCTTCTGTGAACTCTAAAGATTATTTGTATACTCCCTGGCAAGTTGAGGACCTTTTTTAATGTTATATTTTGTCTTGAATTATGAAGCATATCTATTTCCAACATCGTATTTTCCGCAGTCAACGAAAATGATTAACCTGATTAAGTAAGAGAACATCTTTCTTATTATGGCATTTGTTCTCTTTGAGGTGTTGAAATACAAGTGGTGAAGTAGCAAAATATTGAATATCTCACACCTGCCTGAAAAGGTAAAGCGTAAATATGTTTAATTATTTGTAGAATGAAAATAATTAAAAATAAATCAGTGCGATAATAATTATAACTTATTGTCACTATCAATTACATGGCATGGAATTATGTACAAGTTAAAACTGATTTTCTAAACATAGGTTCGGTATAATAACATATATTTAGAGTCGACCTTGACTGAAGACCTCTTCACTTCAACTCTAGCAAAACGTATTATGGTCGATATTTAAGCCTTCATTGGTATTTAACTCTTAAAAGTAACTTCAACCGCAATGCATCATGGATGTAAACAAACAATTGGGCGGAAATTTCTAGAGCTAGCCTCTCGCCTCAGTTGGTTTATCGCTGAAAAATACGATTTTTTAGTAGTATTTTCGGTTGAAAATCCTCAAAACATTTAAATATATTTGTCTGTTTCCTTCACACAGATATTTCTCGTGACACTGCCATGTCTTTTTTGTAAATCATAACACATACGTTGGGTGCTGTGAAGTATTTTTTATGATCCAGATACTTTATAAGTGTTATAATTAGTTATATATTGGAAGTGAATTAACTTATTTAGTTTAGAACAGCCGATTAAAGTTACTTATTTAATTATTGCATATATTACTGATGAAGTACGAGCAGAACTCAGTTTCAACATCAACATAAACGAATTTGACATAGTCAATACATACATACATACATACGAGTATTGTCATTAACTTATTGAACAGCACAATTAGTCATGAATGCATACTATAACTTACCTAAGTTTTTAATGGAAATGTTTCATCAAAATATAACTGTGATTTTGAAAAGAAGCTATCAAAATTTCAATATTTTAGCATGTTAGACTTTCTACCAATACGTTGGTTGGGTTACGTACCTTAGTTGAGATTATTGAGCCTCCTGTGACGATAGTTTGTGTGTTTCACGCACATATAAGTGTTGGAGATTTTCCAAAATGACACTAAGTACGCCTACAGGAGATTTAAACTCCAGTGGATTTAAATATTATCTCATAAGTTATGTACGGTATCGGTAGAATGAGAGAAATGAGAGGCATGCAGTGTTAGAATTTATCAGTATAGATTTGCTTGGGACAAATTAGGGTCTGTAAAGCTTCCTGCATTTCTACAATCGTATAAGAGCCATTTAAACCGTATACTTATTAATATTCAATGCATCCTTATGAAACACCTATAAGTGTATGAATACTTATTTACTATCCAAACATCATAAATTTCGTTATCAATCCATTTTCCTAGATAAAATCTTTGATGTGTACCAATATACTAACCATAAATTCATCTACCATAAGGCTGGGAGGGTCCTCTACCCGTCCACCATTAGCTGCTAAAATCTTTGGAGAGGATAACTTCATTTATGTTTACTTATTATCCCCGTTGAATTTCATCGGGCACTTCCTCTAGTATTGAGTTAAACCGTAATAAAATAATATTCTGCATAGTTTTAGTCTAGTTAATGTAAATGGCTCAACAGTAATTACCCTAAGTAATTTGATATAAGATTTGGAACCACTATTCTGTACGACTCTCATAAACAACGATGCGAGACGTGGGGATGGTTGATGACCAGTGTACGGCATTAATAGTTTAAAAATAGAAAGAAGAAAATAGTGAAACACGATGAGTAAAATTTAACTTTCACCTCAGTATGATAACCAAAGTATAGTGAGACAAGTGACACAGCAGTATGTAAGGTAAACACTTTAAAAACAAACATGTCTTCCTTAAACAGTGCAAGAAGGTTAACAAGTAAGGGGATAAAATGAAGGTAACGTGGCCAACACTGCGCTCCTACCATCAAATTTTTACCCAGATATTATTCACTCCTGGTCCTCATCGTTGCAGGGTGAGTCATCTTGTATATATATATTCATACCATTAAACTGCCGTAGCATGGGATTGAACCCCAACAGAGACGCTGTTCTACCGGTAGGCCACCGAATCATTACTTATAGTTTGAAGTATACTTAAATATTCGGATTTTTACTAAAATTATTTTCATTGCAGATTGGGTTGGGAGAAATTCGCATGTTTAAATGCTTCAGAAACCTCCCCAAGTGAAACGAAGGTAAGAGGTCCTCAAGCTAAGTCATCCACTGAACTCATTATCCGTGGTAGGGTGGAGAACTATTTGAATATGTAAAACACGCATCATAAATGCGGCAGATGATGTCCGCTACAAACACGAGTGACCTTCCGGTGCACAGTACTGTTTAAAGAAACATCGCAGCGGAAATTTTCTTATTTTCAAGGACGCCTAGATGGAGAGCCGTAGAGCACTTGGATGTGCCAAAGCGGGGTCCATTGAGGAACGGGGATGAAAGGCTCGGGTGCAGAGGAGTTCTATGAATGAAACAGGTGGTGCAAGGGGCGTGGGCGGCTGTGACCCTGAGAAAGGACCAGTCTGTGGGTCACGAGCAGCTAATTAGCAAGTGGGCGTGCCGCCGTGATGGCAATTTGCTCGGCCGGTTCTCCCGGTTCCATACGTCAATGAAGGTGCCTCACTGACAATGCGCATGCGCTGAAAAGCGCGCTTTTTACTAGTTTATCGTTGTTTTCTAGTCCCCATCAGGGAACAGGCGTGAGGAGAAAAGTCGCTATTTTGATCTTGACGAGCTTCTATCAAACAAGAATGCACTATTCCTAAAATCCACTTTCTGTCACATTCGCTTTCAATTTCGGCGTTGAATTTACAATTCGGCCACAAATACAGCGTCCAAAAATGCGCATCATGTTAAAGTTAGACTAGAATGCTGGCTTAATTCAGTTTGTGATCCTGAAGAATCCTGAATATCCTGAAGATCCTGAATATCGTTGGAAACTTTTCGAAAAGTTCATTCGTTCAGAATTTATAGACGAAGTAAGTGAAATGTTAGTGCCAGTAAGGAGCGAACGCGATCTCCGAGAGGCATCGACGAAGCGTTATAGGAAGGTGATCGCAAGGACGGATAATTACTTTTGGTCGTTTTTCCCCCAGGCTATTAGAGATGCTAATAGGGATGAATGAATAATGGTGGTGTATTACACCCCTTGCCTTACTCCTCTGGTGGCTCGCGGGATATATATCTAAATCTAAATCTAAATCCTACGATTTTGAAACCAAATTAACGTCTCTTAGGATAAACAGAAGTGAAAAATAGCGATGTGACTCAGTCTCGAACCCATTTCTCCCCTTTTCCAGGCGGGCATTCTAACCACTAAATCACTATATGCCGCATCAATTTCTGTTGAAGGGATGCTTCCGCAGCAAGGCGAGTGTTGCTTCACATTTCTATAATTTCTGTTTAATCTTGGATTTTTTCAGGAGCACCCATATTAGTACACACTTTTCCCTCATCCTTGTGATCTCCGTTGGGGGGATTCCTCATGTACAGCTTTCGCTGCTTCTATGAGGATTTCTGGAGGTGGTTGTTTCCACTGTGTGGAGTGCTACTTGCACACTAAGCATCCCTAAAAGAAATAAGGTTGAAGAGGAATGGTAGTTTAGAAGTCGGAGCAACTGCCTTCAAAGTGGCGGACTTGGATTTGAGTCTCAGTCATGTCCCGGTCTTTCACTTTTGTTTATCCTCGGGTTTTGTTCGAAGGTATGTCTTTCCTCTCATTCTTAAAAATGAAATATATCAAAAGATGCTTTTTGAGCGAAAATATAAGTACTCAGGATATGGGCGAACATGGGGAATAAACAGGAGAATTAATGTGCCTATCATAAAAACAAAGTTATTGATTAATATATATGAATCTATGTATATTTGACGCTTCATTTAACTCGAAACTCAATCTCATGTTTAACGACAGATCCGAGTTTACGGAACTGTTCGAAAGTTACGCGAAAGCTAATCATTTCTTGTTTCGTAAGAAACTCGGATATCATTCCTCAACTGAAAACTATTTCTCCTTTTCGCCGTTTGAGGTTTCGCTCAATTTCAACCCGCCAATAAAATCCAACTAATACGAGGAACGATACAGATTTTACTCTTACCTTAACTCGTTTCATGATCATTCTTCAGAATGAACAAATACATATTTTTGGTTACGGAATGGGAATTTGGGAGCAAAAGTGGTCTAAAATGGACTAATTTTACTAATAAATTCCTATTACAATCATAATGATTTTAACTAAAAGTAAGAAACAATTGATTTCTAAAAATATCTACAACCTGATTCTAAAAAATATAATTTCCAACTCGTGAATTTCTAAGACGAAGAAAAATAGCACACGATAAGTATAATATGTTTAATAAGACAATCCTATTCTTCCTCAGTCACTATAAGTCTCTAAATTTAGAGAATGATTGCTTTTCAACGGTGCGGCAACTTACTTCGTACACAGTTCTGAAAAAGAATTATTTGCCGTGTGACTGACATTGAGCAGAATCTAAAAGTTCTAATTAGGAATTAGTATTAATATTCCGGAAGTAAGCAAAATGGCTATTTCACATTGTAACGGCTGTGTACTCCAACCAGATAATTGATTTTATACGACCTGAATCACATCAGAACATGATTTTATAAACATAAAATCATATCAATTTCATTGATCAAATAATTACCTATAAACTCATAACTGATGAAATCTTGGAGAGAACTGTCACTCACCTGTAAGAAAAAGAGATATTGAAATTAGTTACGAATCTTAAAAAAAAACTCTCATACAAATCATAATCAAATATCATTTATATCCAATAGGTACTTAATTAGAAAATTTAGGAATGAATATATTTGGAGCAAATGTATCCGACTTCTGAGTGATGCAGCTTTAAAAGTTACGAACCGAGTACCTTATAATATCTATTATGAACTATATATTACCTAAATATTTTAAGAATTTACTTTCAGCGCGATATCATCAAAGATTTAAATATAAATATACACAAAAAATCATAAGTTATTTCTCAAATGAAAACACGCATAAACGGCTGTTACTGTCACTTGACTGTTAAAGATGATTAAAATTGTAAAAGTTGTGGATCTTCGATCATCATCTTGATGATATATTTTGATTATCACCTCCTATTACAGATTATATCTAAACAATTTCCCTCAACCAACTCGCATTGAAATAAAACTACTTAAATCTATTAATCCAATTGTGCCTCTCTAATCGCTGCAAGCTTTAATGTACATCCCATTTTCTTCTGGTTGATAATAAATAACTATACAGGAGAGTGTTTAAGTTCCCGCATCTTTGGAAATACCATTTCTCCGTCCTGTTGATAGTGACACGTTTGGCGATTTTTAAATAGAAGTATGTTACAGAGTTTCATAATCATTTTAATAACTTCCCTTAATGCTTAAAACCCATATCTATGGCACGTATGCAATAAGTTAGTGTTATCAGTACGAGTCCGCACCATTGGCAATTGCCCCGATATGAAGGGGTTGATATGCTTCTGTTGGTAATGATGCTAGTCTACTTGTTCTTTCGTCAGAATATTAGACATCGATTCATTAATTACATCGACATCTAAGATATAAATTATTAATTGTCTGGTCGGACTTTATAGAAAGGTATTCCGAGGCGAGAGGAAAACATATTTATATAATTCTTGGTGAATCAATCGAACAAATACATCGGAATCCACAATTCCTCCCCCACGAATCTGAATCTTGCGTCCGCTTTGACAACTTAATCAAAAAGTGTATACCCTTTTCACTAACTGTTGTGTATACATCATCTAGTTTGACAATCTCGCTAAATATATTAGTAATCAAAAGACGTTATTTGTGTCGTTTGATATATGTAACCTTTTTCCATTGCGATTTTGGAGGTGAAAGATTTTCAGCTTCGTGAAAACATGGAGGAAAAAAACTTTTTTTGCGGAAACCAAAATATGTAGTTTATTTATTCACCATGAATAACATTAGAAGGTTCCGCGAGGTGAAGGTTGAAGTAATCCATTACGCTTAGCAATAGCTACGAACTGTTTACTATTACGATCGGATTTTTTTTATTTTTCCCTGATGATAGTTGTGTATTCGAAAGCAGTCGTAATAATAAACATCGTTTGGATTTTACTAAGTTTTCTTTGCTCACTCAATCTAAGATAATGACAATATCATGCTGTGTTCAAGTATCGTCGTGTGAAAGTGTTCACATTAGAGAAAGACGACTCGCGGAGTTAGATGGTGAACAGGAAATACAGCGATCTGTTTAGGTGCACCATCAGGGATTGTGTGGAGGTCACCATTAAGGGACGCCACACCCAGATGCCTCCCGCCCAACTGCAGAAGGCCCAAGGACGAGCGAAAGGACGGGAGAATTTACGCATCTACCAATCGCTAAATAAAACAACATTCGGCGGAGAATACAAGTTTTCCTTGTGCGTCGTGCAATGTCGAAGAAGCCTCTATATTTTATGTTCGTCAATAAACAATACCATACGTATTCACTTTTAAATTGTTCACGGATGCAACAGATGGCGAACATCTCGAGGACGAAAATTATGAGAATACCCAAGAAGATCGGAAACAAAAAAACTAACCATATAAGTAAATGCACTTGCGAATTTTCGCTCCAAACACGCAATACCAGAGCACAGTGTAATGGCGAAAAGGACCGAATTTCTTGAAGAATGCATCGATTGAAAAGCTTGACAACGTCTTGGGCATCATTAAGATAATGATACAACTGTGCCTTCTTATATAATAATTCCATAGAATTAAATAAACAAATAACTTTATATATGTCATTTTAATAACATACCTAGTTCATTTTATCATTAACTTCAATTTTATGACTGAGATATCCGTATAGAAAGCAGCTTATTTTTGCAACTCACTAGAATAAGTCTCTTAAACCCTTTCACAATAATAACTAAAAGGAAAAAACGAACAGAAACGAAAAAGAAACTTTTCCTCTTATTTTATCTTATAAAGTCCATATGCATTAATTATATTTATAACAATAAAATCCAAATTTGAACACGCCTTGTAAAGTTGTTGAATGGCAGCGGTGCCATTTCCGTTCAATTTTTACATCAATTTACTCTGCAATTTTGTAATGAAAATTTGTACTGCTCCGGCATTTCTACTTGCCATCACATCGTCTATTGATCCAATCTTATGGCGTTCTTTCAAACAGTCAATTTTAAATTACAGTCATAAAATACATTTTCATAAAAGAAAGTTAAAGATATACGATACGATATACTCGTACCAATGGTGTTAATATTGCTGATTCTGCGATTTCGCAATGAAGTGGATTAAAATTGGCGTACAAAACGACGAAAATCGAGTTATCCATACCAAATTAGGTGATAAGCCTAAAACTCAAGCTAAGATTAGAGGTTTTGAAAGTCTCCGTAAGCCGTCTTTGTCAGCGCCCCGTACCGCGTTTCTGCCGGTTTTCGTAAACAACGGGAAGGCCCGGATTACGGACTTTCTGATAAATAACAAATGCAAATTTCAATAGCTATGCTACCATCTCCAAAATTAGATGATCATGAAAGAAAATTAGACATACTTGAAAATTATTATCCTCATCCATTAATTAGCTTGTATTTTCATATATAATAGTGTCATACATCCATCTATAATAGCTTCATTTCGTGTTTTCAGCAACTCAAATCATTTTATTTGTTAGAGCAACTTTTATGTTTTGGAATAGAATTCTTTTGCTATTATACCATTAACCGTAGCTGTATAAAGAAGGAGAAGCTATCACTCAGACAGTTTTTAACGGTAAATACATAATGAAGGAGAGCATTGAAAGGAACACGTATGCGATGGCCAGAGGACCAAAATGCCACAGGAAGGAGTGGAGTGAAAGCGGAGCCTTCGGAGGTCAAAGATGCTATCTTGGATTTATAGCAACATCTTCTACCTGCCTTCCCCACCTCTCCTCCTTCCTCTCTCCGTTTATATATCAGAAAATGGTGCTGTGAATATGATTTAATGGCAGAATTTTTCATCGGCTTCTCTTGGAGCGAACGTGGTTACCTCATTTGGGAAAACCTTTATTACAATTACCAATCTCTCAGGCATTTTACAAAAATATCTATGTTGGTTTATTTTCCTCAATGCTAAGTAAATTCTTCCTGAATATATATAGGCAAAGAACTTACTGCTATTTGGAAATTGACGTATCGAAGCATCTGAACGTATTCTTATCATGAATTTAGGACATCGCTGACTGAGGATTCCGAAAATAATCGCTGAATTCTCACACGTTTATTATTTAAGCACTCGTAAATTAAAAGATATCTTTAATAAATGGTAGAGCGTAAAACAGACAGATATCTTTATAAAGTATGCATCTGAAAAATACATAAAAATAATATTCTTATGTTTATTTAATTTTTTACTTTTTCCGTCCGTTCCGCTACTTTTTCTTCTCCTAGATCGAACTGTAAACGATTTCTTATCCATAGCGCAGGAACTTCGTTACTTATTTTATCAATGAAATAACAATTCTCTTCTTTAAAATTGCGAATTAGTATACTTGAAATGTGATGATAGTGATTCTCCCGGTTAAAAGCTGTTCAGAGTGGAGTACATTCGATATCAGACATTTTAGCTTTCTCAATTTCATTAGAAATATTTATTTCAAAAAGGATAGCGCTTAACCTGTTATTAAGAATACATTAACTCAATATATATCATACGGTGAATGCTTAATACCAACGTATTCTTGTCTCACTGCTTGCTATATTGACAACACCCTGAAAAGCACATACCGCCAGCTAGCTCACATGACTTTGAATTTCATTTTACCTAATCGATCAGAAATTAATATTAAGTTATATTCGGAAATATCAGTGGTAATCACACTAATGCTCGCTCAAGAGCGTGATTAATGAGGTAACCTTGATTTAGATTGAGCCTCTAACGTTCCTTCACAACACCTAAAACTTTGATATTTTAATTGCATTAAAACAATTTACCAGAAGTAGAGCTTTTACGACGCGAGGCGAAGGCTAGGAAAGTAAAAAAAGTGTCCATAAGGAAGTGCGGATGAAGGTAGCGTCATTAATCCGCGAGTGGATATTTGAGGGGCCGCTCGTAAAAATTGGATCGTTTCGAGGCCCTCGTAAAAAACGTAAAAGCTCGAGTTTTTATTAACGGTCGGAAGATGGAAGTCCGTTAGTGTGGAGAGCCTCTTCGAATACGTACTGAGCGCGAGTGTAACCCTGTTTCCAGAATCGGAGAGTTTATCATTCCACAAAAACGCACAATTATGTATTTAATGGGAACAGTTTGCAGTTCTTATCGAATTATTTTCGGACGGTTAAATTTGGCGGTTTATTCGAAGAGGAACAACAGAGAAGCTAAAAGGCGGCAGAAACTACAGAAAAAGAATTAAAGGCAGCTATAGACTCGCTCTTGAGACTTGCTGCAGGCTCGCTCATACCTACTTCCTTCAGCCGAATTTCGGCAATTCTTCCTCTTGATCAGGTATAATGAAACTCTACCATTGGTGAGCTTCAAAAAATGGGTTATACAGTGTAAATTAATATAACGCGCGGACTTGCTGTAGATCTCAAAAATTTAAATTATAAAAAGACAAGTCCGAAAATAGATTAATACTAAATTTTCGAATTGTTATCACAAAGAAAGGCGATACGATGTGTAAGCAATTGCTACAATAAAACAGTGAGTGTAACTCAGATGATACAGGACGCGAGATGGGAACATAATGAAGACTGATTCAAAGGATAAATTTACTAAAAAAGTGCAGAAAAACTACGTTCTCGGATGTAACCGATACAATGCGCCCTCCATGTTATATAGGCCGTTCTGATACTGCGAGGAAGATCAGGGATATAGATGCCAGAAAGAATTGTTGCAACAATTCATTTTTTTCCGCGAATGATGCGCTAAAGCGATCGGTTGGAAAAATAGCGCTTGCACCCCGTGCCACACGCCGAAAAGCGGATTCCACCGACCTTACATAGACATTATTCGAAACCCATCAAATGCAAAGGCTGATAATTAACTACGGAAGGAAGAAGACCCTTTTCAAAT
The DNA here is from genome assembly GCA_947579665.1 of Sympetrum striolatum. NCBI lineage: Eukaryota > Metazoa > Arthropoda > Insecta > Odonata > Libellulidae > Sympetrum > Sympetrum striolatum. Next base: position 111,742,843 of record OX388341.1, read on the forward strand.
CAATCAAGTACTGCAATTTTACCATATATTTAAATAGAAACCCCAGTTTTTATTTGTGTTATTCAGCGTGCATATTATTTCAAGTTGATCAGCAATTAAAATGGAAAAAATTGATTTTATCCTTTAATCTGCCATCCCCTTCCAACTTTCTTCTATGCCCTTCCGGTTTTTCCTAGGAACATTAGTCCGTGCGACGGGGCGTTAGCATCCGTGGTGCATCCCTAACAATTCCCTTCCACTCCCCTCTGTGCACATTTTGGTCCATCGTGCACGGCTGCACGATGCGCTGCAGGCATTTCTTGCTTACGTCATCGCACATTTCCAAGGAGGTGAATTGGGGAGGACATCCGATCGCCGGCAACTTTCCTCCTACGCATAATCTCGATTCAGATGACGTCATCCCAACAGTCTTGGCGCGAGATGTTCGAGGTGCATTGTGAAGCTGGAAGGTGGTCCAGCAAAGCAGAGGCACCTGGTGAGGAGAGCCGAAAGCATTACGGCTTGGCTCGAGAAGACAAAGGGCCGAGATGAACGGATAGCCCGCCGTCGGCTCTCCACGAGGGTTGCGAGACAATGCGCAATTTATAAGGCGATTCTAGCAACAAAATGGCACTATGGCCGTTATATGTTAGCGATTCATCTGCAGGGAATAATAAGAGTTTTAGGAGGTTTAAGCCTAAGATGAGAGCGTTTAGAAAGACATCGAGGACCTAAAATTAGAGATAATATAAAATATAACAATATTTGACTTCAAACATAATGAAGCCCTAATAAAACATAAATATCCTGATAAGTACTCGGATTTCGCTCCATACCAAATATTATGATAAATGCCATTAGAAGATGTTGATGATAATTAGCTACCTTCCATTTCAATTACGTAACAGAATGATAAAACGATTAAATGTCTACGGAACAATGTTCTAAAGAAGCCCAAGCAATGCAAAGATTTTATTTCCCTTATTATCTGATAATTTATTCAGTGTTGATATAAATTAATAGAGCCTTCAGTTTTGTAATGTCTATTTTAAATTCATCTTCTCGTCTAAACTGTCTTTATTTCCTTCTGCAAATGTCCATAGCTTCGCTTGAGCGGGGTTAATGCCACCTGTAAAACCGAAATGGCTAAGTATATCCAATATTATTATAGACACTTTAGCGATATAGAAAGATAATACACATTTTTTTAAAGTATGCACAGGAGTAAATTCGTTTATGGTATTGTAAGGAAAACTTAATAAAGCAGAACACTTGTGTAGGAGATACCACAAACATACGGTTAAATTAATTACTAGGAATTTATAAACATAGTATGTAGAATGGCAAAGAAGGGATGAGTAACGAAGTTCAGGTGAAGTATGGTGGGGAATTGTCCACGGGACAGCAACGGTAGCCGTGAAAGCCTATCGGGGACCCTGAAAAAACTCAAATTTTATATAAGGGAACAACGTAGATGTAATTCGGTGTAGAATATTTTTAGAAAAATCAAAAAACTTCTATTACGATTGGGAATAAAAATAAAAGCAACAGCTATAATAATACTAATAATATACGTGTACTGCAATTGGGGTTCATAAAGTTCCTACAATCAAGCACAACCTTATCTCATTGTGCAACAATGGAGACGTTGGGAACTCTTTCATCACTCTACGTATTTGCAAGGATTCATTGATATTTGCATATTATCTAATGTCCTTTCCTATATCAATACAACGAATGCGCGGCTCGCAGATTGTTATACACTTTGCTCTTGTGAGAGGGATGTCTCAGGAGTTCATGATTTAATAAAACATTGAATATAAATTTGGAAAGTTTTATAGGAATCGCTTAGGATAGTTTATTTCGTTTCTCCAATTATCTAACTCTCAGTTTTTAAAAGTAATTCAGAAATATTCTCCCAAGCGATCTTTACTGAAAAGAAATTATCGTATTTGGCCTGTGCGTTCAGTTTACAATATTGATTCTTAAGAAAATTACTCAGAGATGTTAAGAACTGTTTGGATTTGTTGAATATTCGGATATTTGTACTAAACTTCGACATACAACACATATGTTCAACTCCATTTTGAAATTAAGCTATCGAGTAACATTTCTTAGGGTTCGAGATTAAAGTTTCAACGAGAAAAGAAAACCTGGAGACTTTTATTCGATAGATTTTTAGTAAATTGAGGAAATATTATGTATCGCGAATATATGATGGCCCCATAAATAGCCATTAGGATATAAAATTGCAACATTTCGAGATTAATTAAATATAAATAAAGAGGGCGTCCGGTGAAATCGAACGCCAACCGTCTGCGTGAATGATGGCTAAAGCCTCATTTGCATAACAGGTCCAGGAGACATCGAGTTTTGGATTCGCTCACAACAAAAAGAAATTGGGTCCAAAGCAACGGTTCGGCACTGAAAAGGCGGAGGTTTGATTCTTCTACTCTTTCGTCACTGATTTATTCGCAAATTAACACTTCATAATACTTGCGTTCAAATATCCCATTTACTCCATCCTATGCAATAATTTCTCAGATATGTGCCTTCTGCAAAAATTAATGCTCAACGTTTGCATTGCACAATTATCTCAGGTCTTTCTGAACAAACTAATCCTTACTATACAAAATTCATTGCAACAAGGATACACGGAACACAGTTTACTTCTTTATTTCGAATAAAGAATATGTTTTTCGAGCGTTTAAAATTATCCCAAACTTAACCTAATGATTGATAGAGATCACTCGGTACAATTCATTGAATCGAATACTCCGTTTTCTCAAACCTCTGTTGCTTAAAGATTATTTTGAATGCACAAGAGGATTGTGATGCTTTAAAGTCTTAAGATGGAAAAGAGGGATTTTTAAGAGATTTGTGTTTCCTTTGGCCTTCCATCGTCCGACGTAAATCTCTTCAAATCACAGCACCACGGGAGTCCAGAAGGCGCGCACCTGTGCCCGTTAAATCCACCAAATACTGCCCTTTCCCCTCCCCTAACTTTCTATTTCCTATCTCTCATTTTTCTCTCCTCGTCCTTTTCTTCCTCACAATATCACTTCCTCCATTTTGTTTTCCACTACATCATCAATGCTAATCATTCATCTCACTCTCTGTTCTCTCTTTCCCTACTCCACAGCCTTCCTTCATGCTTAGGAAACAATTATGAAAATAACCTATGTATGCATATTTTATCTTTACCTTTCAAAAATTACAACTGCTCTCTAAAAACGGAATTCCGCCTCTTAATTACATACTCCTTCGCACCCCCGTAATTTTATTACATTTTCACTTCACCTTAATTCTATTGAATTTCGGTTGACGAGGCTTGCGGAATTACACAAGAAGTATACAATTTCCTGAAAAATATTTATTGTATGCCCTATAACAGGAAGGCAGTGGTTTTATAAATTTTAACGTAAAATTTAAGACACGCAAGGGTACTAACCAGTACTGGTTGCCGTTATAGTCTTAAAATAAGTCTTGTGCTAAGTCTTGCAAATTTTAACAGAATATTTTAAAATCATGAATGTTTAACCTCCATATTATGATCAATGGTCAATAGGAGCTTTATAAATACATGCACATAGAATTGAAAACAAAATGGTACTGAAAATTATATACAATCTTACTTATGTACACCAGAGAGTAATACTTTATATTCTATGTGAAATACTAAAGACTGAAAAAAATGCTATGATTTTCCAGAGTAGAAGAAATTGTGTTAAGTTCATCCATCGATAAAGTAAATCAATGGTCAAATTAAACGATTTGACTTGATACTCAACTGCAGTAATAATTGTCCGTTATACGATCAAAAGCAAGTTAAGATGATTCCAAGTTACGTATTGCTAAGCATTGTTTTTAAGTTTCAATACCTGCAGTACTTTTTTTTGCTTATTATCTTTGCCAATTCCTTTCTGGTGATTTCTCTCTAAATCGGAATTGCCTTTGTCTTTCTTAGGTTGCGACCACTTTTCCCTGAAGACCTACTCTCTTCTTTTTGCATAATAACAGTAAATGATAGTAGACTTTGGGCTCCCGGATGGCCTAAGGGGCAACGCTTTCGGCTTCGGTGAAAGCGGTCCCGGGTTCGATTCCCGGTGAGTTCCCGCGTACGAAATGACCTGAGCTATCGAAGTATATTTAACAAACAATAACAGCAATAGTCGACTTCTTTTGAGAGTTATCTCTCGTACATACTATTCGGCTCATCATAGTTCAGGAGCTCCTGCTACCATACTCTGATAAAATGGACTATTTTAATTTGTCTCGTGGTACAGGATAGAGAAAAATGTATCTTTTATTTTAGTTTGCCCCAGTCTTGATCATGGTTGTGATGAAATGAAAGCTACCGAGGTATGAGTGAATACTTGCACTAATCAAGGTCTCTCCTCATGGACAGACAAGATAAGTGTTACTCATAGAGTCATTGTGCTTCACTTGCGTGGACATGTTCCACTTACAGCATTCTACCCAAGTGAGGAAAGCAATAGCAAATTACTTCAATCCTCATCCTGTGTAGTGCACCTCATTCCTCTCTGCGAGCTTCTAGTAGCTTACGCCAGAGGGGGTGTGGTACCAACCGGCCTTTGGGCTGAATACCTTACAGACAGATAGGTCAGGAAATCATCACGCCATTTACATGCATCAAAATACCTTAATTATTATGAGAATTCTCGCTAATTAAACTGAGATACAGCCAAATATTAAGATTAAATGTATTTGATTTAATGCTTTTTGGCTTGAAACAACAGATGGAATTTAAGACTAGATGTAAATCAAATTGTAATTTATATTGTTTTGATCAATAGGAATGTTTAATCAATAGGGATTTGTTTGACATTAGATTAGAATATAACCTATGCGGTTTAGCAGTACTCTGTATGCCATTAATAAATGAAAAGCACTTGGCAGTTTCCTCAATATATTTTACCGTCGACCAGTTCTGACAATGACGAGTCACCATCAGGTATTGATGGGACTCTTATTGACTCTTATACAACTTATTGATGGGACCTGGAGATACATATTAGTCAAAACCAATCTGTTGTTTCTGTTGCTATTATTGGGGAAACTACCAGATATATTTTTTATTTCCAGATTAGAATACATATATCAAGTCCTTCTATTTAGAAAGATGTCTGCAAAGATATATTTGCAAAACTGGTAATCGAATAAAATTTCACGCCCTTGTTGAAATTGTAATACACACAAGAAATATTATGGCCCATCCTTCGTAAAATTCATTAATATTTATATCTTTTAAAATTTGAAACACCTCTGTGAAGTACTCTTTTATGAATGAAGATTGTTTTCGACAAACTAAACTAAGTATACAGTTAAAATCAAATGAAATATAACGTTTTTGAAACTCACCTAATTTAATGCAGCGCTTTTATATTTCATCGTATTTCTCTTATATCTATGGGTTCTTAGGCAATTAAATACTCTATTTTCTCAAATTTCTCTGAACCATATTACAACGCAAGGAGCCTTCGATAAAATATTTAGCCTCGAGCTTTACCTTTAAGTTCTGTACGCCAGCCCCGCGGGAAATGCAACGAAAAGCTTTTAAATAAGATAAACTAAGACCTCCATGTCTTCCTGGGACATCCATGTCACCCCATGAAATTTTTTGATAAGTGTCTCATCACTTAGGCTCATAGAAACATTTTGACCAATAAGGAAGAGTTAGTAAAGTCGTAAGATATGAAAGATATCGAAAGAGGATTGAAACGACTTCCTGCAGTAATATAACATGTAATAAATATATTTTTCTTTAAAGGAGAGAAAACATTTACATGAATCCGTTAGGTGATTCAAGGCGAAGTTTAATATCTTTGATATTTTTTTGACATTATCTGCTTCTCGTATCTAACATTATTTTAGTTCTACTGATTGCATAATTATTTGGTGCCAAATGTTTACTAGCTAACTGTTTCTTCTTCTGCTTAACTCAATAATGTGAGACCTTTAAAGAAGACGGAAGAATTAGAGAAAACTTGGACATGAACTTTCCGAAATCGCCAATTCTATATTCAAGACTCTATGAAACCTGTTCTTGACCTAAGCAATCAATGATGAACCGTTAAAAATTTGCTGCTAAAATACAAAAACATGGTTGAAATAACCAGAAATTCGTTTAAATTCGTCTTGGAGAAATGTTTTTTACCGAAATAAGATTATTTGGTTAATTTTGTTAATAATATTAAGAACCATTTTTAATATTCCCAAGGCTTTTAGAAGGCTATATGAATAATCAATATTCCATTGCTTGGATCTTAAATCATTCTAATTTCTAAAATACATATTTTCGATATTTATTCGAATCTACAAATTTCACAGCCCGCTTTATGACTTTAACAAATATCTCAAATAATTGTTGTTGGAATTAATATTTAATAATATATTTATATAAATAAATAATATCAATACTAATACTGTGAATCTAAAATTAAGAAATAATGATTTATTTTTGGTAATTATAGATATTGCAACGCGTCAAATTTTTCCTCCTATACTTTTTACGTAGAATAATAGTTTGAGTAATGAATCAGTTTATATATCAACCTCTAACAACGGGTAGAAAGGACGTTTTCCTACGCTAAGAAAAAAATTAATGAATGAAATTCTCAACTTTAAAGATGAATGGATTTCGAAAACTTTCTATAGAAATCGTTATCGTACGAAGAGACAGGTATCATCTAAATATTAAACAAGAAAATAGGAACAAAATATCATCAAAAATTATGACGAACTAGTGAGTGAGTAAATCTAAAAAAAATAAGATAAACAGGAAATGATAATTAAAGTTAAGGCGAGGAGGAAAATGACTGTGCGAACTGTTCCACGCAAGATATGATCTAATGTAAAAATCCGCGAAGTCATTTCTCTTCTCACCGACGATTGAGATACACAAATTGACGGTTGACTTTAATAAAATTTAATCTTCATATCTTCATCACATTCTAAGATCTCATTTTTATAAAGCTTAATATCGTCTTCACTGTCTCTGTTTTTTCCTTCGCCATAAGGAAGGTTTTCGAGCTGTTTTTACCATGTCGCAACTAATATCTAGAAGAGACATATAAAAATCAATAATAATTATTCCTTTTCATTTTTTCGTAGTTACGTATTTAACTGGGCTGTGCAACTCAAAACTTTATCATCGTACGAAACAAAACATTGCCGCAATTCCACACCAATTGCGGTTCATGTGTACCGATCTGAATTAGACAATTGAATAAAATGTCATTAGACAGGGTCTAATAAAAATCTTTTAGAAATATACTTTCATTTACACAATTCTACTTAGAATTAAAATATTCTATTTACGGAAATAAAAACTGTTTCAATAGTTAAAGGGAAAATGATATGAAATCTTTGATTTACCGGGATCTTGCTTTCTTCCTTACTTAATAAAATCGTGGTATCACCGTTGAACAAAGGAATAATAGGAAAAGTAAAATTTAACATAAAAAACAGAAAGGGCTTAATAATAAATAAACTGGTCAAATATTTATCTTTTTAATGATTACATCAAACCATGAAATCTATGAATATCGTGAATAGGTTTTTTGTGGTACGAAAATTTAAAGAAGGTCATCGGACTCCATTTAGTATCTTCATTGGACACATCTTCTATGATTTATTTTGGCGTAAAAATCACTCATAATCGCATGAATTGGATGTATTTCACAGTGTTTTCACGAAATTTGAATAACGGAGTAGTGGGCAAGTTTTCATAAACATATGAATCTTCAACTCGTTCGGAATGAAGAAGTCTCTGTGTTTAAAAAGTGAATCAATACGGATAGAATATGAGGATATATAAAATTTCACGTATCTAAAAATACAGGAAGAATCGCTTCTGAAGTCCTATCATGAAAACTGTGAGAAAAGACTCTGGAGGAAACTGACGAGCATAACTCTTCATGAGGAATGGGTTTAGAGCGATGCCACTCATTAGTTGTGATTCCGAGAGGGAAAAACAGTGAGCGGAAGTGAGATTGATTCCACATCTCCCGAGCGAAAAATAAATGGAATCGGTTCCGAGGGAATCGGATTTCCGGCTTTCATCCTCAACCAGTCCAATTCAGCCATCCAACGGCGCAAAAAACAATCGGGAAGATCGCGTCGGAGGAAAATGGTACATCAAATGAAAAATCGTCCATCGGGAAATGAGGAGATCGACTGCTTTCAAAACGACCTCTCCGTTTCGACAGCGATTCCTCGCATGTCTCCAACGCCACTCCTAGTTATTTAGTCGTCGGACGTATCAAGGTCTCTTTGCTGCTCTCCAACGACATTCTTCGACGTCGTCGCATTCCGCCATCGGCGATTCTTTTCAGAGCGGAATCCTGAGGAACATCCGAAGCAGATTCAATCATCAGATCATACATTTCCTCCAACTCCCTCAATGGAAACAGGAGCCAGTCTAGTATAAAAGGGGTGGAGACGTTAGATAAATCTTCATAAGTTTCGTCGATCCTAGTTGTCTTGTTTTAAGAACATTACTAATACATTTTCGATTTTTAATATATATGGCTTAAAAGGAGATTTGAATTCCTGCTGTAACTTATATGATCTACACAGCTCAAAACAACGAGTAAACCCATTCTTTATGAATGTTTCAACATATTCTCGAGTACGCCCTACATTTTAAATTCATAGAAGATTTTAGTGTCCGGTTTCAAACAAAATCCATTCCTTAAAATTCCCAAGGACTAAAATCCCCAATAAACCAGCTTCAGCGTCACTATAACCGCCATACTGAGTTGCAGTTGGTATTCCGATGAATCTAGTGTCACGGATACCGTGATGCATTGATTTCACTCGCGAATAGTCAAACATTTCAATAGAAGCAGTATCTTCCTGATTATGCATGAGATACTTGCTTCAGCTAAATAATCAAAATCGAGCATAGCAATAAATTGAGGCGTCGTCCTTCATTGGAAATGATCTTTGCACTTAACCTTCCTCGACTTCATAATGACCTTCCACCGCCTGACATCTTAGCAAATTGAAAGCGATCGTATGTCATTGATTGATGAATTTAGCGGAGAAACTCTTCATCGGAGTTGCAGTAGCGAACGAGATTTGAACTACATTTGGGGTAATGGTTAGGGGAGGTCTTCAAGAGGCGAGACCCAATGTCTACAAAAAGAAAAAAAGGACACCCGATGAATTGAGGGCAACGCTGATTTCTCTCTCCTATCCCAGGTTTCTTTATCTGCAGATGAAGAGTAATAGCAAGAAATAGGAAGCACCTACGCTGCGTTCGTATATATTTTATGGTGTGGCACAAAAGCATGTGCTCGCTTCGAAACAACAATATAATTCTAACATAGGCAATCTATTTGGTCTCGAATCGTTTTATTTTCATTTGGCAGATTTTAATTGCGAATATTACATATTTAAATAGGTATATGTCATACCTGACGGACAAACTTTGAATTTCGATATTCTGCCCTATTTATATTTGCGTAATGGATAATAAATCACACACGATTAGAAGACGTCTTGTTTTCGAAATAAATACATACAATGACTGAAAAATAATTAAGTTATAATGCCTTGAAATCTCAAATTAGTGGAAATCTCTATTATTATTGTTACAGTTTCTGATTGAAAATTAGGTTTTGATAAACTATAATTAACAATTAGAAATTAGAAAGTGGTCATTTATTCTGTAAACGAATCCCACTTACGAAAACCAGATCCTATTTTAAAAATAATAAATGTCAAAACTAACCATGTTTTCTGTTGTAATGCGGTATTTTAGATTAATTATTATAAACCATATCTAGTTTCTTTGATGAATATGTACTCTTGTCTTACTTCTTTAAAGTTTTTACCATTTATTTGTGATTTTATAAAAATCTAAATGTATTTCTTCTGCTAACTTTTCTGTGCAGCTACTACCTCGGATCCTTATGAGTCGACAGTATTTATACGCAAAATCGTAAAAACCCTTACTATTACGCTAAGATTTACTTTGAAATAGATGTGGAATGGGTCTTCTTGAAGAAAATCATCGAAACATAGCTAAGAATTTTGTCGAAGTGGATTCGTGATAGTTACCACGTTGCATCAAAATTCGTGTTCCGCAGCGAACGAGAATGAGTAATCACCTCTTCTGTAATCAGAAACACCTGCCATGTCATTTTAATGGTCCAATACGAAAGGAAAAACTCGAACCTCTGAGAAATAAATTGATTTTTTGTGTGCGGAAAAGTTGGCATCGGTAGAAACGAAAAATTGAAAGCTGGAGCGACGTGCCGTAGGCGAAGCTCAGTTCATCATTAGAAGAAGTTGCTCTTCGTTGAAGGCAATTAGTGATGCTGGAGGAGGAGTCGCAAGGAAATGCGCCTATTTGGCGCTTCCGCAATCGCTGAGAGTTGAAACCACACGCTCATCAATATCTCGGCATTAGAGTCAGGCGGTAATTGCTCCAAAGAAGGATCAGAATACAATATATGAACCACAGAACCGTACTGCGAGTGATTATGAAGACAACTTGGATGACTTGCCGACGTTTTCTCAAAAAGGAATTTCCTCAATCTCCTCCGACAAGGTGTCAATTTTCAGAAATGCCTATCATTTATTGCTATAAGAAAGGCGATGATTCAGCTTTTAAATTCAAAGTTTGTAATTAAAACGACCGGCAATTTAAGGCAACCGATGTACGTATTTTGTGAATTAAAATACTGTCTACTGTATTTTGAAATTATAATAATAATTTCAAAATCAGTGGCTAAAGTGCTTTTAACTGAAATACTGCCAAACTTTTAACTCCGGAGTAAAGAATACTAGAAAGTAAAAATCCTTACCATATACCATTACTTGCCATCTCTGCTTCTAATTTCTTGAGCGTATGAATATTTTCTTAGTGATATTGTTCTTATAAAGTACCTTCGACAGCTGAGATAATTGAGAAATTTCCTTTAAAATAAGCCCTCGCCATGATTCGAACCCAGGACTGCTTCCGATCAAAGAGATTGGCTATTTTACCCGCTTGGCTACTCAGGGGTGTATGAATCATTTTAATGAGGCAGTAAGGAAGAATAACGCGAAAATTAATTTCTTAAATAGAGGAAAATCGGCACAACGAAGAATTAACAGAACTAATTTCAAAAATTGTCGAAATCTGTACATAATGTGCTAGTCAGGCATAACTGCATCAAAGGATTCGAATCCTAAGGAGAATTTTCTTTCGTTTACAGTGAATAGTTTTGGTCCAATGAAACCATGGTCGTGAGTAAGTAAAATTACTGTGGTAAAGGCACAAGGGTTCTTCTTCTTTTTCTCAAGTTTTATTGATCGTAGTTTTGATCAAAATGCTCGCAATACACCATCAAGTATATTGATAATCTAGTAATATGACCATCTACAGTGAACGTATGGAATTGCTGTAACGATGAAGAGCAATTCAAATGAAATTTCTTATAATCAATAAAATGCAGCAGAGTTTTTTAATCGTATGCTAAATTGAGCGACGATTTTTGATTTTGACAGCTTTAATACTATCGTCCAGAGCAAAAAAGATTCGCCAATTGGAAATCCCTTAAAGAAAAGTATTTTTTGTATGTAAAAAAGTAAGAAAAGTATATTTATAGAAAATCAGCCTTATAATGAAACAATTCTCCGTCATTCTCTCAACTCTTCGTACTTTTTCTGTGAATTTTGAATTCAAATACTTATTCAGTATTCCTAATTTCATTTAATATTCATTACAAAATAGTAACACTATTAAGCATGATAGTTACTTCAAAACTGTTTACTATTGATATAATCCGAAGATAAAAAGAAATCATAACCCAGTGTTAAACATCACATCATCGGTTAAACTGCGGCTGAGGGGTACGCCCGATTCAGGAGACTTCAACGCTCGAAGGGCGGCAAATGTAATTATTTCAGAAGGGATTTACTAATCGCTAAACTAGAGTTCGTATCTTTCAAAGAAGGAAAAGGATTGTTTTCCGCATAAGTAAAGAAAGAGGTAGAGCAATTGATATTAGGATGCCTGTTCTCACTTCAGATAGTATCAACCTCTGAGGTTCTCTAATGTATGAGGTGTCGTATTTTAAAGTATAAAAATAAAAAAGTAATATCGATGAACAGTATATGTGAGCTTAATGCTCCATTTTTAATTTATACAAGTTTAATTATAATAACAGCTACTGGTGAAATACTTTCACGCGTTAATGATCGCTATTGTCCCAAATTAATGAATACGAAATGATTCATCAATCATATTATTTTTGCGCACAAAAATATTACTCTCACCTTGGAGTTAATTGCAGAAGTGAATTTCAGAATCATTATCAGTATTCATTGATCGATGATGGCACATTTGAGTTACAACGTGAACTAAAGTTCCTCCTGCTAAACTCGAATTGGGGAACACTGTGTCCTCAGTGAAGGAGGTCATCGCAGATACGTACAGATGATTTCAGTACGATAATAAGTAAAAGGAGTGATTTCTTTACTTCGTAAACAATCCTTGCAGGTCAAACAATTAGTAAACGGAAAATAATTTGTCCAGAAGTTATCAGTATGTATTACCTTGTTACTTGTGACCACATTTGAACCTATACCTTCCCATCGGAATAAGTAAAATAAATGAATATGAAGGACTGCGGAAAGGAATTTATTTATTAATGGATGCAACATGAAATCGAGGACTTACAACAGCCCATTGGAGAAGTAATATATCTTTTACTGGTAGGCATTGATAAATTTTAATTATAAGGACTAAATATGAGTCTGAACGCAAAAGTGAGTATCTTGGACAATTCCTTAAAAGAAACTGAAGAATATCTGACAACCGGGACTTCTGAATGAATTTCCGAACATTCTGGCTGGATAAGTCAATAGATAGAGCTATCAACCAGAAACTGAGAGATCCGTGTTCGAGCCCCGGTCGAGAAGCTGGCATAAAAAGAGCTTAGCTTTATTGTGTACCTTTACTTTAATTTTACCTCAGAATTAGAGTAGAAATGACCCGGGTTGTGAAAAAAGTCTATGACTGAAAAGGGACGTAATTCTTTGAAATATTTCTTGAGCTCTTCAAGCCAGCGAACAAACCAAAAAAATGTTTGGAAAAAAATTTCTAAAATTGCTGACACACGTATCTGGAGATTCTCATTGAGTGAGTACGCAGCTTTTCTTTGCAACCAAATGTTTCTGTTTTCACGGATTGAGTCCTTATGCAAGACTTTACATTAGCTAAGATGCAGATCTTAAGGAGTTTCTATACTAGCATTCAGTACCAACAGATGGAGCCTTCTTGACGCGCGACTCTATAACCTACGCGAACCTTCCTACACTCACAACTGCTGCTAGACGTTGACCAATCTGCAAAATACGAAGTACAGCCAAAGACAGATCCTTCGACAGGAGGCGTGGGCTAAACGTATATTTACAATGTTGAGATTTAAATGAAAGCCACAGGCATTCCTTAATTCGTACCTTTAAACATGAAGGTATGGTACGTCACCCTCGTACAGCCCGAAAATCCTCAGAATGATTCTACACTGACCCCAAGTGCCAGTGCTAAGCGAGTTTAATCTTCCGCGTTTTCCTATTGCCCACTGTTATTCATGTCAACGCCCATAAGTTTCGGGCGAGCCGCTTTCTCTACTTTTATCTCGATATCGCTCTTCTCTGGCCTTTCGACCCGCCCCACGGCCCCCGCCCTTTCGCAGTCCCCCGCGCTTTCTACGTCCCAGATTCGGACTCCACCTGTCGCCCCTCCCGAGGGCACCTTGGGCCAGAGGGAAGTGAAAGTCGACGGCAGCCGAGAAATAAATCCTTCGGACGCTTTCCACTGCGCTAAGGCCCGATTTCGGAATATTCGGGAAAGTAAATTCCAACAGGATGCGGATTTTTCCATCTTCTCCGGTAGCGGACTTTCTTTATCCTTCATTTTCCCTCAAAACCCATATTTTTTATATCCTTTCACAAACATTTTATTTCTCCCTTGGCATTTCCTCCCCCTCTATGCGAAATGAGGAGAGATACTACTTACTTGGAGAGATTTTCTTCATAATCATATTTACATAGGTACTCACTACTGTAAGAAGAGGAAGCACGCATCTATACTGAAGTGCTATTCCTAATAACATGATAGCGCCCGGCGCAGGACGAGGAGTGTGAGGCGTAAGTTAGTAGGAGAGAGGGGGAATCGAAATTATGCGTTTCCAAGCCTTTCTCGGGAGGGTGAGATCATATCCGTTCCTCAAAACCTAAACATTCCAGAAAGTTGAGGACTTGAACTCTCGAAGAAAATTATAGAGTAAGTCATTTCTCGCAGGAGTGCAGCCCTCGCATCCTGTCTGGGGGCTCCACTAAAAGATTTCTACCTTTGATGTACCGATAATGCCACAAAAGCAGTCTAGAAGGAAAACAATAGTTTCGCTATAAAGAAGTAAGCATTTTTGGTTAAATAAGATATCGGGAGATATTTGTGTTGTTATTCCAGAGTGGTGAAAGGAGGCTAAAGATTACAATACATCATAGTTGCGTGCCTGTCTCGCTTATTTGGAACATAACGATTATCATGATAGAATCTGTACGTCATGGTGTTACTCTACGATTTTCATCTGTAATAAAATTATGATATATAGACATTTGAGTGTCTCATAATTGAACTATGTTACTGAGTTGAGTTACTACCGATACGTGTTAAAAGACTGGTCAAACCGTATATTGTTTAACGATTATTGGCTATGTGAATTTCTTGCTTCAGCTAGCAATATTCCTTCTAGAGACACTGTAACTACTTCATTAAGAGGATCAGAAATCTAAAATGAAGAGACTTAGTTGCTCTCGTATGCTATATTCTGCCAAAAATCATGAAATAAGTTCACCATCGTTCAAGGGTCCAACCATTTCTTCTTTTTCTGCAGTTTCCACCCGTAGGATATTCCTTATGGCGTCACTTTCGTACCTTTCTTTTTAACATATTCGTAGGTAAAATTTTAAAAAAATTAAATGAAAGTCGACCAAAAATTATCATAAGTAAAATTACCATTCACTATAAATACTTCGTAATCTGTAATATGCTCTAAACATCCGCTTCTTGATATCCTTCCTCCAAGTTAACTGCCTACACAACTTCAATAACGGTATATATCTTGCATAACAACACACACCGCTATGTTATCGCGGTCGTATGGCTGGCGGTGTCATTATTTTTTGTAGCTGCCAAAAAGGCAGGACGGAACTTGCGGTTCGCTCGCCCCCACTCGCTAGAACCAGTTGTAAAAAATGCGAGTGCAGAAAGCGAGCGTAAATACGAAGCTTTATTCCAATACTGTGTATTTACGCATTAACATCATATTCTCATCCAAATTACGGAGCAAAACCGTGCTTTCTAAAACTTCAGAAATAAGACGTAATATTGAACCTTGATTTTTACCCTGCCTGTAACTATTTTAGGGGGTATCGAGGCAAAGTGTGCGTCTAGACCAAGTTTAATTCTGTCAATTGCAAACGGGCTGTGGAAGCGGAATGGGGAGTGGGTCGAGTTGTCATCGGAACGTAATGCATGCCACCCAGGGTTGATTCATGGACCAGCAGGAGCGAAACTCCTCACAATTCTCTTCCACCAACGGACGTAGATAAGGGGATGAGAAATAAATCGCCCGGATCCACTTTTGAAGCATTCGCAAGATACATTCGGGGCGCAATATTTTTTTGTGAAAAACGGCGTCCCCGAGCAAAAGGGATGTGATTTTGGGAATGAGTTAAGGAACAAAGATCGCTCCCGAATGTGGGTCGCAGTGGATGTCGCGGGAGTGGCGACTGAGTTATGGGGCGGGTCCATCCGAAAAGAGAGAGCGGGTTTAATGGGGTGCGCATATATCGTGGACGGCTTATGTGGTGAAATGGAGTCCCGAAATGCGTTTGAATCAATCGCAGGTTTTACGAGTTTCCTTTGCGGAGAAGGCCGTCGACCTCAATGCTACAGGTAGCCTTTTTTCGAGCTTCTCCGAATTTCCCACCGAAAGGTAAAAATGCTCCTTAAAAAGGAGTCTGTAGCAAAATCGCGCAGGACTGCTTTCCAAAATAAAGAAGCGTAATTATGAGCGTGCCTTTCGTTAAAGTTCCGGTCACCTTCTTTTCGCAGTCGATGTAAATCTCAGCGATGTTTTTTGATGAGATTCCAGTTACTTCAGGAATAGTTTTAAACAGTTTACAAGCAGCAACATTATATGTGCTCATTCAGTTTGCGAAAATTGATCAGAGTAGCGATGGTGACATTACGAAGGGTAAACAGATGTTTACAAAATGATGTTAAAACTGTAGAGAGTTATAGATGAGTATCTTTAAGTAAACATTAAAAACCTGAAAATTGCTTGAATCCTCAACCCTTTCTCCATCGGATACTAAAAAGTTTGTAGATGGAACGAGACTAGATGTAAATATTCAGAACCAGACTGAGTCAGCGGAAAGTATTAAGGTATGCATCAAGTATATCAATGCTAACTAACTAACTAACGCTAACCCCATTAAATAGCGCTTTTCGTGGAATTAAATAAAAGCTAATCAAAATTAATGTCTATGTCTGCATCACTCATACCTCATTAGCTTTCATATTGTCACAGCCATAAATAGGACCAGAGGATAAATGAAAAATGTTCCACTCATCCAGAGATGGCAGTAGGTGCAAATAATATAATTAAAATAAGTTATTCTTGAATTACTAGAAACTTTAATTTCGTATTGATTCGAGAGCTAAATCTCATGAGGATAAATTGGTATGAGAAAATTGGCCATAAGATGAGTTGAAGTTTAAGAGAATAGAGACTTTTAAACATCTGGTTGTAATTCGCAGTCATTGCAATCATGAGAGATAGCATTGCTTTCAAGAGTTACGATGAATATGTAGCCATTGATTTAGATAGCTGGCGATAGATAAGTAACGGCGCATAGACAACATCTTAACTCCCAGCGGGAAACGAACCCGTAGTCACTTTCTCCGAGAAGAAAAACCACTATCCGGAAGTCAGATTATCGAAGGTAATAGGCCTTAGATTTGCATTATTATTCCATCTGAAATATTAATTTACGGTTTAGCATACGTCCAGGCTATCTCGCACAGATTTATGGAAGTCGATCTCCCACGCTTATTTTTTGGAATTTTCGAAGCATTTAGTTGCATAATTCCACTTCGGCCTAACTCAAACGTGGATATGAACATGAATTGAATAATACCTATTCATTAGTTAACTCATTTGTGTACACCCTTCTACACTTCTGCACAAACAGGTAAACTTTGTTAGGTTATTATTCGTAGCGAATGCAGTTACTCAGAACACCAATCCTATGCCAATCGGGTGTAGATCGTGTGCAGCCTTTGCAATAACTTCAGGCAAAGTTGAGAAAACTGCACTAATCACTGAGGCAATATATAAACCCTGTGAACATTACTATTGAAAATGTTAACATGAAACTGACCAAATCAAAAGTGAATCATATTATTTTTTTAATCTGTTAAAATAATTTATAAAATATCGCTATACCTTTCATTCATATAAAATATGGCTTTTATTTCTGTTTTAATGAATTTCTCAAAAGTGAATCTAATTATATTTTAATCTGTTAAAATAATTTATAAAATATCGCTATAACTTTCATTCATATTAAAACATGGCTTTTATTTCTGTTTTTATGAAAAATCTACGTGATCAGCGGCAGAGACATTTAAATTCAAATTAATTAGAGTCAAATTTATGTCCCGACACCATTTTCGTCTTTTTTTCCGTAAGAATCTTCACAAAGTAATTTTCTCTAATCATCAATATTATAAACTTTTTATAAAGGTTTGTATTAAAACTGAAGGTTAACACTGCATATAACTCCCTGTCCATATATTTTAATTCTATATTACCTATGCCAGTCTTTCACCCGCAGAGTTATCAGTTCTCCAATAATCCTTCAAATTACTTGTTAAATACACATTCTTAATTACAGACATATTACACTAACGATGATAATATTATAATGTTCATAAGGATATGGACATTTAAAAAATACGTTGAATCAGAATTCACATTAATTTTCGAAAATATAATATTTCCAATAATACGTTTTTAAAATGATAAATAACGTTCATTTATTCAATAAAACCGTAATTTTATTGCTATATCCCACTTTAATCACACATCAGGCTCTAGTTTTAGAGTAGTTATTGAAACAGATGAGGTTTGTTTCCTTTTATTTACATTTCCTGTTGTTTTATCATTGCAGATAGTATGAGCTAATGATTATAATGCTGACGATTAATTAGATTTGAGCGCCAATTTTTTGTTTGGAAACACTTCTTGAAATCACTGCGTGTCGTAAAAACTTGGTTTTATTTGGAATCGAATCCAGAATCGCATTCCTCAATGGATCTCTTAATAATGCTGATTTTGTCGTCTGCAGTTATAACAA
The DNA here is from genome assembly GCA_947579665.1 of Sympetrum striolatum. NCBI lineage: Eukaryota > Metazoa > Arthropoda > Insecta > Odonata > Libellulidae > Sympetrum > Sympetrum striolatum. The sequence continues at coordinate 111,761,272 of OX388341.1, forward strand.
AATTGTCCTCGAGACATTTCGGCCCATAATGTATATACTTATGCATCGAAGTAAACGAATCCCACTCTAATTAAATGTTAAGTATTATTTAAAACATGCATATGTTTGCGTACTAAGTTGTCCGTATTTTTCATATTTATATATAAATATTTTTCAAAAGTTATAATAACTCCATTATTATATTAAAGTACTGATTATTTTCACTCATTTAAACGAAACCTTATTCCTTTCTCAGAGTAACTGTACAAGCTTTATTGTGCTCTTCAATCAAGGATGGAATTGCTTATCTTCCCTTGTCATCAGCTTTGCCTCTAATGCTTCCCATACGATTTAATCCTGCCTGTGACCTTTTCCGGCACATTCTTCTCTAATTCATCTGTCCGTGTCAATCAATTTTGAAATCCTTTCAGAAAAATATCCTCGTCCTAATCACATATCTAATATCAATCACATTCGTGGATGCAGTTTTCTTCTCTTAGCGAAATCATCCGTAGTGTTGAAGCTATGCAATTCTCGTACAGCCAATGCATTCTTATAAAGAACATCGTGATTTTGGGTTCCTCTGGGGTCAAACCCGCGATGGTTAGAACCAATTTATAATTTTTCTGAGGAAGATGGAAGGAGGGGCCCACGCGGCTTAAAAAGGCCGAATCAATGATGCCTGTGAATTTGTATTCTACATGCATATACCTACGTATATTTAGATTATAATCTAATGCAGGATTTCCCAAACTTTTTCTGCAATGGCACACTTCGCAAACCTGGGAAGTTTATCGAAACACTAAGCTTATATTTAGGTTAGGTAATTATACTTGTAAAATTAAAAAAATCGTTTAATTACAACAAATTATTCATTTGGTAATTATTTTTAAATATGAAACTATAATATTGTAATAAAAACTTAAAATATGAATGAATAAAGCATTAAATGCCTTTTATTCTCCAATTCTCCATTGACACTCCAAATTGTCGCGGAACACCTATTCAGGTTCAGCGGATCACCGGTGTTCCGCGGAACAAAGTTTGGGAAACTCTGATCTAATGGATAAATAATTATCATCGCCACAATGAACGTGGCCTATATTATTCTTTGAAATATTGAATTGAGAGCAATTTCAAAATATATTAATGTAAATCATGGAATCCTGCATGAGTGGAAAGACTACATTATTGATAATTCCTATTCAAAGATTTTTCCATCCAAAGAAACTCACTTTCATTTGATAGAATACTAGCATAATGATTTCATTACATATGAAATAAAATTGAATGAAAAAGGCAAATTTCGGTGAAAGTCGTTCCTCATGAGACCGTTTGAATATCAAAATTGTCGTTTCTTTCGGTATTTGCTTATCAACTAAGAGTCAGGTGAAGATGTGTTTTTTTTAACAAAAGAGCCAATGCTCAGTTGAAAGGGTGATTATGTGACTGTATGTGTGTGATAATGTGATTATACAGGAAGTTCTGAGACCATATCGAGGCTAATAGTAACAATAAAGAATACTTTTCAGATCCTGCTGTAAGGACAGAGGGCAGGTACATGTACCTCATGTACCTGCGCATATAACGCACTTCTGATTTATCTGCTCTAATTCTCTTTTCTTATCCACATGTAGCTCATGTGAAAAGACAGTTTTGCTCACGTATATAGACTACGAAAAGCGTATGTTTAATAGATGGCGGTCTTCTGTAAATGCTGACAAAATGAATTGAATTAGAGATCCGAATCCTGTTATAGTATCCAAAATAATCTTCTCAAATATGGAATATTCTAAATCACCGTTGAGGTTCGACAAATAAAAACTTACAATTCTAATCAGTTTCTTGGCTTGCTTTAGGAGTGATAAAATGTGAGCGAAAAGGATCGAAAGATATGATCCTAACTCATTTTTTCTTTCATTCAATAACTTACCGCGATACAAATAATCAGAATTTCTACGATTTTTTGTTATTGGTTCCCATAAGAGTATTCCATAAATATAATGTGGAATTTCTTTCGTTTGTGTCAGTTAAACTTCCATGGAGGACATGTTTTTTTTAGTTTATCCTCAGCCTTCTCCTTAACCGGAAAAAAATGCGGTGCGCTTCCACAGTGTCGGTCTTCTATCCTTTCCATGTTGGTGGGTAACTTCAAACTGAAGTGCATTGTAATTGATGCATTTGATCAGTACAATTATAGACATTAGATGTTTAAAAAATTAATCTCTTTGTTTTTCTGCTGCACATCTTATACTAACGTCATTCTGAGTTATATGGTAACTCCTACAGTATGTTTCAGCCACCGGCTCGCGGACGGTGAATTGGCCTTGCGGTCGATATATTTTGGGTCTCGATTCTGCGATGGCAGATAAGAAGGCAGCTGAAGACGGCTCTATCTGCACAGGACATCATCACTCCCATGGGAACTCCATGGAGGACACTCATCTTATTTCACGGTTAGCTTTTCCTCAAAGGGTAAACGAACAGTTACATGATTCACGAGGGATCAAATGACGAGACACTACTTGCGCTGATTTAATTTCTGCCTTTAAATTTATTGATGTGGCGGAGGTAAAACCAAGATACTTATTTTCAAGCAAAACGATCCTCTGGAATGATTAATCACTTTCTACTTTCCACAATAGAGTTTATCTGCTGATTATCATTAATTAGTTTCGGGAAACATACTTTAATTACATTAGATTTCGCTGGAATATACCACAACCATTTAGAAGGAAAAATCCATGATCCAGGTGATCTTTTCTGACTTATTCTCAAATATATACTATTTCCCATAGCATTCATCTATTTCAGGAGCAATCATTCTCAAGTATTAAACAGCAAGGATTCGATGGACTCGATCCTTGCGATCGAGTTATCCTAATTGTAACCATGAATGGGTATGCATATTTATCATTGTATGCTCGGTAAATATATATAATACATTTATAAATAAAATATTTAGTCATAAAAAAGTTAAATTATCAGAAACATTGGCAATGGCCCTAGGAGACAGATCGAGGATTTCCCGATTTAAATGCCTCTCGAGTAACAAAATCATATTAAGTTAAATGTTTTCAATGAAGTTGACAGTAAGTCATATTTCTGAAATCGGGTCATTCTATCACTATACGAATTATGAAGAAAATTGTATTTGTCCGATTGTAGTCGATTCTCACCATCGATAATACAGGCATATATTAATGAATGAAACGATTCTTTGCCTAGTCACAGAAAAGGTAATCTTATGGCATAATTAAGGAATATCATCTTCTTACGAAAATGCAGATGGATTTTAAGTTAGGGATTCTCGTTATTCTATAATTATATAATATTAAAATGTATATATTTATAAATAGCATGTTGATAATAAATAGAAAGTAAGCGAAATTCAATTTTTTCGGCAATCATTTTCAGACTCAATATTTGCAACCTAAAAAGAATGCAATTTATTAAAGGAACTTTAAAAACTTAAAATCGCTTATACTTCTATATGCTATGACGGAATAAACATTATATGGTACCGAGAATATAAAGTCAAAGAATATAAAAATCAAAGAATTTGAAAAATATATTATAAATTAATTTCATGAGGATTATTTTGCTTGAATTAAATACCGCTATACTTATCGCTTGAATTTTCTTTTAATTCTTCACCATTTTATCATTTTTTATTCTTGCAGACCTTTTCAAAAGATTATCTCATCACTGCATCCTGTCCGTCGTTCAAGTCATTATCCCAAAGGCAGCTCGGATTCTCAACCACCCGCCTTTAGTTGCCGAGAGCATTCGGAGGGAGTTTGTAGGATTAATTCTATGTCTCTTCTATATATTCTCTACCACCTTGAATAATAATCAATTCCTCCTGTTTAAAGTTATAATTGACTTTCACAGCAACAGAATTGATTTCTTTTGCAAAGTTCAATGGGTATGTTAGAGGTTTATCTCAATTCATCCGTAATATAATTAGGGTTGTGAGTAAATTTGAAAGCTGTTGGTGATTCTTTCCATTTCCCAATAAAGGAGAAAATTTTACTGAACAGCCTATTTCATAGGGAAAATTTAAAGATATAAACCGAATTTTGATCACTCCTTTGAGATACACCGTAACTACTTGTTGTATCACAGATTTTTTACCTTCCCTTATTAACTCGAAACGATTCTGAGTTTCTTATCGCTGACCATGAGAGACTTGTTTTCGAGTTATTCTCCAATCGTCTCCCAACTCTTCGAGACAGGAAATTCCTTCGCTGCGCCTTTAACCCTTCCATCCGCTTCACCCTCTTCCTGCAAATTGCGCCCCCTTCTAATCATGACCGACACCTTTCCAGTAACCCTAAACCACTTTGCCTTCGGGGCTACCCTTCGTCTACCTGCGATCCTTTTCCCTTTTTTCAGAGGCGCCTCTTCTCATGGATTCCCTTCCGCTCGAAACTTCCTCTGCCACAATCCAACCTCTTGCCTGTGTTACATCTTTTATGCAGAAGTCAGCCGAATACCTCTTTGTTAAGGAATACAATGCGTCTCGATGTTTGTATTTCCTGGATACTGAATATTTCAGAAATATTAATTTTCAAATATTAGAACCTCTTATGTTGTTATATAAAAGTAAAATATATTGACCTATCCGCAACCCTCGAGGTTAAAGCATGTATATACATGTCTGTTCTGTCTAGATCAATGTGATTGTCTACGTAGATTTTTTTATCCTAAACTACTATAACTATATGCTATGTCTGGCATTTCATATTATTTCTACAAACCCTCTCTCTACCCAGCGTAAGGTGGCTTCTGAGTTTCTACTCTACAACAACCCTAACCCAACGGTTTGGGAGCTTCCGCAAGATGGGTTGCCTGCAAACAACGGCTTTTTGGAGCTTTTTTAACTCAACTCCAACTTAATTTTTGATCGAAAATTTTCGCGTGACTGTGAAAGAACTCTCGCATCTGCTACACCATATCTTACTTTGAAATCACCGTATTATTTCTATGCCTACACTTTCAGTGAGGCATAGAAGTGAGGCACTTTCACTATCTCGCAGTGCGTTTACCTTGTGTATTCACGGAAACGGAAAAAAACATCGAAGTATGGCAATTTTCAATAGTGAATTCCCTTGAATTGAATAAATATTAATTGGTGTATCCAAACAAAATTGAAATATAGTGGTTAGATTACTCGATGAGTTAGGTCTTTCTCGGGTCACAACTCCCACTAAATGGTAATTAATACGTAACAATCTTAAATTTCATCGATAAAACTGTTTAGTCTCTAAGGTTTCAAAATCAATGCAATTCAAATACATTCCACTTTAGCATTCAAAATATGATATTTTTCTCGTTGCTAAAGGCAAACGCAGTTCGTTTCAAATAAGTTTCATTTGATTAAAAACAATTCTTAATACAAACTAGCAAAGATCAAAATAAAATATGGTCTTGGTAACAGGTTTAATTCAGTAAAGCTGTAACCATTAAAGCTTTATTTCAATCATTCTCCTCATAAAGTCGACATTGATGGATGAATATCGAACTAATCACGTAGCATCTTTAGACATTTTTTTCTTAAAACCATAATTACCTTTAGTCGTCATTTACATTTACTCTTCTTATCCTAAAATGATTTGATAACATTGTAATTCATGAAAATTCAGAAAATAACCACTCCGTAACTAATCTCACAAATTTAAATTGTTCACCTCCTTTCATAGGAAGTTCAGTGAGACCAAACCTTACTTCCTTCGCCTAACACAGGCATTGATTTAAAGTTCACGCTAAAACAAACGTCTGTTATCTTTAGAAAGAATTCATATTGATCAAAAAAATAAACACTGAGCAGAATGGAAATTCCATCATCGTCACAAAGATATCCCAATAAACGATAAATTAATCAGAAAAATAAAGGGCATACGCATATGTGGTCCCCTTGAAAGAGAGTACTCAGCTATAGAACGCCTGTTGGGAATTACTGCAATAGATACAACTCATATACTCCTTCTGCAACGCAAGTAGACAAATAGAAAGTAAGGAAAACAGAAAGGTGGTAAAATTCGCCATATGATCAGCCTTGTCTCCAATGTACATGTTATATTTCTCAAAGACAATGCAAGTACAACTCTCCTTAATTCTTACCCACAATCACCTTTCCTCCCACATGGCGTCTGCCTCTCTGAAAAGTCTGTTTGAATAAGAGATAGACTGAAAGAATAATAAGCGATGGAGGCACTGGTGCTTCTTCATGCTCTTTGCCTCAAAGAGATAACAAGAAGTGAGTGAAATAATAACGACTTCTAAATTAAGTCCTCCTCATTTTGTAGTTTTCTTATGCAAAAATCTGAAATCGAATATCGAAAAATTATAAGAATTTATTGAGATTAGTACTCTTGCGTGTAATTTGCAAGTAACAACGATAAGATACACATCATCCGACGTTGATAAATATTCTGAAATTCTCAGCTACTATGACATCTTTCAAACAAATTCTTAAGTAGGAACAGAAGTCAACTATTTGGTGTTTACCTTTACTAAATTACAGCCGACACGAGAGAACTAGAAACAATCAATTTAATTTTACTGTTCCTATTATTCAACTTCGTTTCTAGTTTTACGATTATCCTCCATTTTCCTTATACCGGCCTCGGTTGCGTGGTGGTTATTTATTTATTAAAAATGCTGCAACATACATAAATAATAAGATCAAATCCTTGCGAATTAAATAACTAATGGTAAGTTTTCATTTTTCTGTCTTTTATTTTTTCGATTTAATTTCAAACCTTATTCAATAGCAGTGTGAGAGCAAACTAAAGTCGTATTAAGCGAAAGAAAGTAACGCAAGTCGACTCAAAAATACTGGACAGTGAATTCGTATGTCAAATAACCGCGAGTAAACATGTAAAACGACCGCATAAGTTGTCTTCCGGAATCGTTGTTTCATAGAGTCGTAATTTCCAGGCGACGCTAAACAGCATTGAAACTCGTGACATTTGTGAGACATTGGGAGAAATGAAGCAGTAGCCGAAACTGGCAATGTTCGAGGGTTTCCCTTCGCCGAGACCCTTTCGGCGTGCCCTTGTCATTCAAAAGGAACCCAGGGAGCACTGAGTGATGACTGCCAGTGTTCCTTGTCACCCGAGGAGCCACTACAAGGCGTGTTTGCTTTGTGTTCGTTTTTTACTCCTTCATTGGGCGACAAAAAATAAACAATGGAAGCGCGTGTGGGAAAACGGAGGAAGTGAAGGCAGATTGAGACGGAGGAAATGTGGGATTGAAATTCGAAGCCGCGGAGAAAGGCTTAGCCGATCGCGTGGCTTCCGTGGGTGCCTCCCTCATTGGCTCTTTAAATCCCCAATCAGTGGTGCTCTTCAGGGTACGCCCTTTAGGATTAACTAATTATATCCACCCTCGAGATATATGACGACGAACTTCGGGGTGGAGAGCCTACCATTTCACAACGAGTTGAGCATAGCATCGATTATTTATGTTTAAAATATGTTACGTTATTATGGGTCTATTCTGTGGAGAAACCGTTCTAGAGGCTAACAAAGGATTCGCAAGTAAAACAAACCAAGTAGAGCATCTGATCTCGAAATTCCAGTTAAAAATAGCAACATTCAGAATAAGGAGATTCTTACGTGAACTCTATTCTAATTTAAATGCTAAATAAGTGAATCATTTTTGTCTTTAGAAAATGGAATGTATTACCAGTAATACAGAGTTATAACCGCTAATTTAGAGATTTTCGCCACAGAATATAGGAAGCTTAATTACGTTTAGCGATGACTTCCTAGCAACAGCTAACTGACATACCAATTTCCGCAGGCTTTACGGAATTAGGCATTAAAGAAGATATCTACATAGGTTTCTCATGTATATAATACTTTTCTGATAACTTACGAATATTGTCGCTATGAGCCATAGAATAGTACGAGTAAAATGTAGCTTGCATTCTGCAAGCATGTTGATAACACAAATTTCAAGTCGACATCATATCGAGAGGGTCATCAAAAGTACAAAAAGTATTGAAAATATTCTTAAAATTCGCTGCAATTTATCCGTCCGACGTCAAACCTGGGTCTTCCTGGTGATACTTATTATGCAGCACAACAAAGTCTCTATCTGTGAAAACTCAATCATGAAATATTGGCTGCAACTGCCTCAAACGACGTCCTACTTTTCACATACATTCCTTACGTGAGAAATTGTAATGTGCTCTGGCATCGTGTGCATGTGCACAGCATGGTCTTATCTAATTTTTTTTCTCAAACCGAGTCTTAATATACATCTTCTATCAAATCAAGAACTTCCTATCCTTTCGATAAGTGCATCAAAAAAAATAATAAAAAACTACCTCAATGTATTTTAAATGAGAGATTTTTGCATCGTCCTAGCATCGAACCCAGGATTTATTCTGTAATAGTCAAAAATGTTTTCAATAAGTCATGACAATATCTATAGGCTACTTGAGTTTTGATTCTCTACCTATCCGGGAAGTATTTTAAAAAAAAATCCCGAAAATCGAAGGAATGCTTTTAAATGGGAAAAATCGTGACTTTGAGGCCGTCTGGAATCGAACCCATGAAACTGAGGATCAAAATCGCATTCTTTCTGGTGGTTACACGTTATGGTCAATGCGTCGTAAAAATTTCAAGTCAATGACGCTTGTCGTTTAGCCATCTATATGAATGAATCCGGAGAAGGAATTATATATAATAGATAACGTGAAGAAAATAATAAAAATTTAATTCATAACAAACACTTCGTTGTATGGTTTTTCATTATGAAAAGTCTTTCCACGAAATCACGCCTTCAAATATCGATTTCATTAAAATTTAATCGCAAACCACACAGCATATAAGCAATATCGTTCAATTTGAAAATGCATAACCCCAGCTTTATTGAAAGGGAGTCAGAATATATAAGAGTAGGGAACATAAAATGCATAGATTGAGATGGAATATTGCAATTGGAATTGTGGAAAAGCATCAGCTATTGTACTTAATAAGGGTTTCCACTGAGATGTACTTCTTCATCATCTTAGCCTCATTGCCATCACTTACGGCGATGCTAACATTTCCACCACCACGACCGTAAGATTCCAAACAATAAAATGCTATCGAATCTTTTCCAGGGCAGACTATCCTATAACAGCTAAACTTCGAACTAAATTAGTGTTAATTTTAGCATGGATATAAATTTCAAAAGGAAAAAGGGAAATAATGATAATTGACGGTTTTTTGGGTAACCTCACTTCATCATAAAACGTTTGAAATTATAATTAGCGGCTGTAATGAGACAAACAAAGGGATTTCCAGGACATAAAATGTATTTACATGATGCACATCAGTATTTGTCGGTGCAGTGGTTGAAAGTAGTAAACATAGCTTCCAATCACGTGACTTACGAGGCAATTTAAAGATCGTAACTGCCCGAATCTGTTCAAAAAATGTATTGTACTTCGAATAGCACGCAAACAGCTTCCATATAAATGTAACTATTGATGGGTATATGTATTTTGAGAAGTTTCTCAATTTGCGATTTGAATACACTCAATTCAAGGATTAAGGAGTAATTCTCTTTAGAGTTGCCAATGAGAACGGATTTGGAATTTGATGGGGCAAGGTGAGAAAGAAACTGCTAGAGTTATGAGGTCAACTTTATAAGTATTTTGAACTACCAATTAGTCAATGAACTCCCATTATATTGTAATTCATGTCGTCCGAAATTAATTACCTCCTCTTCCCAGTATTGTCATAACAGAGGGAAAAACTCATACGATATTAGAATCATTCGTAACAAATCGCTCTTCTGAAATTCTTTTTCCCACCAAAAGAGAGTAAAGGAGAAATTATTGGACCTAAATGCTTCCAAATGGAAAATTCCTCGAAAGTTTTCTTAAGAACTCTCGGAAAATACAGGGAAGGGCTCCTCATTCTATCGTTTACTAGAGGCTTCATTCAGTCTGAACCATTTCTAATTATGCTCAAAATTAGTCTACTATACATACTTCTAGTTTATACTTTAATATATACAAGCTTTTATATTTATGGTGTTATTATATAAATGTGTGTCAATAAAGAATACGTAAGTGGGCAGAGAAGATCAAATTATGATGGAGAATAAGTTTCCATGAATACAGAAGAGATATAAATACTCATACGAACGTTATAAATGCGCAGCAAGAACAGATATAAGATATAAGAGGTGTGAAATATTGGACATCATTCCTAAAACAGACAAATATATATTCAATCCTAATAAATGACTTAATGTATGAAAATGTATGAAATGGAAGACAGCCACTGAGAGAATCTCGTAAAGGCATTTCCGTTTTAAAAAGTTCGAGATGTCCGTTTAATTGAAAAGTATTGGATGGAATTATCACTCAGCATGATCCATTTGCAATAAAATTCCTGCAGGATCCAAGCACATATAAGTTACGTTAGCAAGCTTGGAGGATGGCAGAAGATGAGGGGCGGGAAGTGCTTCGCATTCAGAGGCGTCCGTTGCATAAAGATGAGATCAGAATGGGTGCGTTTTTTCCCTTTAACCAATTCGCGCTCCTTATCTTTCGGATGAGATTCTTCCCTCGAAAACCGGTTTCTGCGGATGAGGGTCCGTCCCCTGCATTTGGAAGAGAGAAAATCGCAACTGAAAAGCAAGGCCTATATTAAGAGCCAGCCGGAGACCGTTTCGCGGCACGTAAAAAACATCGCATTGCGTTGGGAATTTTTAATTAAAGGGTGTGTCAAACGTTGCTTCGGTTTAAACGAACGGCGGCGAAGGAAGTGAATGGAACCGCCATTATTTCCTATTGAGATTATCACTTGAACTGTTTGGTTGATTATGCTGTCAATTTAAGCAGCAGTTATTTAACATCCAATTTATTCAGATTTATTATAATGGATAGGAAGCGGATTTAAAATACTGCCCTCCTCCTAGACATTGAAATGGGTAGTGCTTTGGTGAGAGCGGAGCCAGGTTCAACTCCCTGTTGGAGCATATGTGTGAGAAATAAGTTTTTCTGTCGTGAGGAGCACTCAAAATAATTATTTTAAAATATACGGAGTCGATGGCTTAGTTAGGTCTGAATATCAGATTCACGTGTGGTTCAATTGCTTTTTTGGGATGGAGCTTCTTTTCTCAGTTAACTTCACCTTTGAAAAAAAGGGACTAAACTTAATTGCGTACCACATTTACACCGGTGATCGTTGAAAATTTAACTTTACCAAATAATCTAATCCAAATGTAATTTATTTCCATGAATGATCAATGGCAGATGTCCTATATACATTTTAATCTCTAAACTTGCATTAAATAAAATACAAAAAATTTGAACTAAATAATTCAAGCAATATTTAGTGGATTTATTCCTGTTTAATGAGAAATTATTATGAGACAAATAATGTATGGACAATAGTGTCCTTCAATGGATAGTTGAAAAATAATCAAAAAATTAATAATAATGAGAACTTCTTATCAATGCTAATAATTAGGGACCCCAAGAAACACGAGATTCCGTTAGACATCGCTTAGGCAGGAGGGGAGGGTTATTAACAGCAGAGAAATCAGCTTGAACAGCTAATAATAATAATAATATAAGTTTTATTTAGCATCAAGCTATTCGTTAATACAAACATTGTAGACATGAAAAAGAGTTTAGCAACTATAATCAACTATATAATCAATCCTTGAATTGAAATATTCGAATAGCTGAGCCTGAAACAACTTTTATAAGCATAATAAATACATGTAAAACGTTAAATATCATGGGGTTTCCTGTAAAGCAATTACTTTTTGAATAGTTTCCAAAATGGAAAAGAGAATATCAACGCTGTTTTATAGGTCCTATTTTTTATAGTTTTATAGTTTCTCTCTTCCTACAGCAAATCGTTTAAATATTCCATTTATACTTTGGCTGATTTCCCGTCATCAGAAGTTGATTCATCCGTAAATTTTCTATTTTTTTATGACATCATTGATCGCAGTGAAGACGGTGGATCTTATATTCAACCCCTAAAAGAGACGGTCACTCTCCGTAATCACCTTTTCAAGGAGTTTACGCAACCGGCCTTCGGCTGAGGCGCCGCTTTCACACACGCGGAAGTGACGAATGCCTCAACGAAATAACGAGAAAACTTAGAGCAGAATAAAGTAGAGATAAAAAATTCATCGAATATATTTTGAAGTACGAAAACATATGAACCTAATCCCACGGAGCTTTAAAGGCAAGAACGTTATTTACATTTATTTAAAGTATTTAAAGGCCTACTCATTTCTGTGTTTTCCCCTTTTTGGAAAATAATTATCATTTTTTTGATGTTTCGAAATTGAAGTTTTAAACACAACATAATGTGACTATACCATTTATGCTGCTTTTACCTTTAATGAGGTCCTGTTTTAGGAGCGATATGTATTCTCCTGTTTAAGGATGATCCCCTCGGTCTCTTTTGAGTGATAGTTAATCGGAATATTAATCTAATTGGGAAGGTACTTAAAAACAGTGAATTTCTCAAAAATATTATGTCTAAATATACTTATCATACATTACTCATATCCACCGGCCTCGGTTGGAGTCAAGGTAGTCTAAGCCTAAAATTCCTTAGTGAGATTAGAGAAATTAAAAATCAAATAAAAATTCACTCAAGATTCAACAAAAGCTAATCGAAATACTTCATTTAATTTATTGTAAATTTCTATAATACATGATATATACTATGGCATATCGAGAGAAATGGTCTATTTAAGGGGGAGGTGAATTTTAAGAGTTAAACTACATGAAAATATGCAACGTGAATTTTAGGTTAGAAGTTAATCTCTTTGACTCGGAATTTACACAGTTTTTATTTTACAATAAAGCTCAAGTCTTTGGTGGTTTGTGGAGACAAGGTAATTAAAATATTAACTCTCCAACTAAGGCAATTATTTACAACTTCATTGTAAATTACATATGACCATTAATACAAAAGTAGTATATAATGGGGAATAGTATTCGCTAAACATCGTTCACTTAGAGTTAAGTCGAGGAAACCAATGAATTGATTTTAATTCTGTTTGGAAAGAACTTTGGCTAATTTTATTAATGAATAATACTATTTTTATTATATACATTTAGAGGTAAAACACTATAAGGCTTGCCAGAATGTCAATATTTGTTTGTCAATGAACATCTTCAAGTCAACTTGACCAAATCGATTTTTCTATTTGCTGAAATAATGCTGTTCCTTGATCTCTTCTACTAATTTTTTGTGAACGGGTTTGATCCGTGAATTGCCTCTGTTGATACTCGCTGTAGATTATTCATTTCTCTTATATCGATGTAATCAATCCATACCTGCATTTTTTATTTGCGAAGGAAGACCAGGTGAGCGGAACACGGATTCGCTTGAGACTTTCAGGGTTTGTTCCTTGCTCAAATATAATAAAAATGAGTCCAAAGCTTGGAGCTTATACACCAATTTTCACGCAAAATTTGCAACTGAAAGCCAGAGTTACACGCATTTATACACATACGATATTATCCAGGATATAATTATTAAAATCTCCAATTATAAGTAATTAAGATTATTGTTTACACAAGAAATCAAGAATAAATGGAAAATTGTTCATAAATAGATCAATATTGGAAATATTAATAAAGTTATGAAAAAATGGCATGCAGATTAAGATAGATCTCAGACGAAGGTGAAAGTAAAACATCTCGACCAAAGAAAACCAATCAGAATTTCAACAAACCTCAATTAATCAAAATTTTACACAATAGGAATCATTTTGACAAAATTTCATCACACAGAACTTCTCTTCTGGAAATTTATATACATACGCATTACCCTGCAGATCGTTAAAGTAAATCCAAGAAAAAGTGAGATATTGTTCCAATCTGTCAAAAGGTCCGATCATCGAGGGCCATTTTTGGTTGTTTTCCAAAAGAATGCATCGTACTGATTTTTGAATTTTTTTAGAACTTTCCAGGAATTAAGATAATTGAGAATCTAGATATTAATTTATGACTTCTGGCGATATATGGTTGAATTTATTCATGATCAGCTGGAAAGAAACACAATATGACTGCTTCCGCAGAATTCATATTTCTGTAACGTATATACTGTGGACGCAGTCAGATTTTGTTTTCTTCCAACTGATCATCTAGATATTTGTAGTAAATGAGCTCCTGTAACATAAAGGGGAAACATTTCTTCCAATATGGTCTTTGGCTCGACGCCAGGCTGGTACGAAATTTCCCCATTAAAAATAAATTGCACATAAATTAAGATTTTTTTCCATCAAATTCCGGTTTGCGATGTTTGTCACTTTGTGTGACGATTTTAGGTAATATATATTTATATATAAACCTTAAATTTTTCCAGAACAACTCAGGGTTCAACTCTAACCCTTGACAGACTACGGATGACATGTGGCATCATCCGACACCAACTATTATTTCATTTTGTATCACAGAATAGGAGAGCTTGATAACAATGTTGCAATTTTGTATTTGTTTGACTGGCTTTATAAATATGTTTGGCATAATATTTTATGGGTAATGTTTTCAGACAATCAGAAAGCGAAATACGTAAGAAATTTGTAATTATTTTAAATTTCTTACGTATTTCACTTTGTGATTGTGTGAAAACAATACCCGTAAAATATTATGCCAAACATATTTATAAAGCCAGCCAAACAAATACAAAATTGCAACATTGTCATCGAGCTCTCCTATTCTGTGATACAAAATGAAATAATAGTTGATGTCGAATGATGCCACATGGCATCCGTAGTCTGTCGAGGGTTAAACAGAGGAATCAGAGAATATATTTGAGTTATCCTCAAGAATAACTTAAAATGGAATACCAATATCCATAATATTTGTGGGTGTGCGCTTAAGATACTTGGTTTCATAAAGAAAATAATCCGTAGGAGCGAGAAAAAGAGTCCGAAAACGATGTTACCCTTCGCTATATAGTTAGGGCTCAGCTTGGGGAGGCAAGTGCTTGGGACCCTGTGATTCATTCGTGAAGCAGAAAAGGCACAGCGAAATGAAATGCGGTTTATTTTAATTCCCTACGACAAATAAGAGAGCGTCATTCGGATGCGTCACAACAGGATGGGATTCAGTTGAGGATAGAGGACATACAGTTAGGATTCGTTAACTATTTTACGCGAGAAATTAGCAGAACAGAACATTTAATGAGATATTACAAAAAAATAAATATTTTCCCATTATTCGAAAAGAGAGAGAGAGAAAAATACTGTTTCATAGAAATTTTAAGGGAAACAAATTTAAGTTTTAATTTCTAAGGACAGTAAGGTTGAACTTATAAAACTAGTCTACCAGAAAGTAAAACTGAACCAATGAGTCTTCACTTCCATAGCGAGTGATGTGATGAATAAATAAAGAACCTATCTGGAAACAATAAAAGTAGAAACCAACAAACGGATTAAAGCATACCGGTTCAATTATAATAAAGTTATCAATTACTTTGATGACGTAAGTGTTTTGGAATGCAGAGTTGTCGCGCAAACAAAATCGTGTTAGCCATAACAAGCGTCGATGCCTACGCATATTGGACTCGTATTAGATTGCGAATTAGAAAGTTCATCTGTAATTTCTATTCCCCCGTCGTAATATCTCTAACATTTAAAATTTTTGCCGTAGGAACTTCATTCCCCAGCTACCCATAATCTTAAACTATAGCTATAGGTGTTTGGAAATGTTTTTATTTTTTCTGAAAAAAGTTGATTTGAAAACCAAAGTGTGGTGTTTTGTTTTGGTTTCCTAAATTTGGCGTTACTAGTTTTCACAGTCCCATTTAAGCAAAGGAATAATATTTGGCACACTTTAGCATAAACATTAAAAGCATTGAAAATATTATTTACTGTTAATTTTAAAAATATTAATTTAAATTTATTTAAAACTGTGCTGTTTACGCCTAAGGAAAATGCTTTCACAGCTGCAGATCAACAAAACATGACATTTTCATTAAAAACATATTGACACGATAGATGTTAAGAAAAACCAAACATATTTCTTCGTAGAATTAGTCAACATTTTGTGATAATCCATAATGGAAAGAAATTTTTGTGAATTTATTGCAAAAGATCAAAGCTGAATTCACATAAGCTAAGATGTCATGAGTGATCAAAAATATGACAAAAAACACGTAAATATTACAATTATGTATTGTACATACATTTATTTAAATCATACCAAAATTAAATTTCCCTCTCTTACAAATGGTGAATGAAGCGAATATCACCAAAATCCGTGCTGATTATTAAAACTGTCGAAATTAGCGTTATTTCGCTAAATCGGCCAAAATTCGCGTTATTTGTAGGTTTGATCGCCTACTGTGAAAAACAAACACCTCTAACTATAGACTTGCATTTTAAGAATGACTAGACCTTATTTACTACCCGGTTTTCCGCAATGTATTAGTTGAAGCAATTACTTAACAACTATAAAACTCAGATTTCGAGTTTAATCATAGCCGTTTACATTAATTTCTTCAGATTTATCTGTTCCAAGCACCGATAAGGGTCAATGTAATATAAGTAATCATAACCTATGGCCCAAACATTTCGAGCTAAATGTGGAAAAAAATTTGATTTAAAAAATTTTACAAATCTGTTCAGCCAACATCTCACCCGTGATATAGGTATTCAGGAAATGGTGGAATTTTAAAAGTCTCGGTGTCGTTTGAAAACTTCTATGCACGAATGAGAGTAGAAAGTAGAAGTATTTAAAATTAAGATTGTATAAAATAGTTGATAATTATTAGTAGTTGTGGAAAGCCAACGAACCTTTATTCTTAAATGATAAAGTTGTTTTTGAAACATCTTTAGATTTTTTACAACTGTAGATGCTTGCAAATTCTCACCACACCTTCCTCATATTTGTTAGCCTAATTTTGCCACAGAAACGTTTCTCCAAGTTTTTAGTTTTCTTTTATTCGTTTTGTAAATCATTGCCCATACTTTTTCACCGGCTATAACTGTTGAATCAAATTCGGCTCACAAATCTCGTGCGTGGTGACCCTCCTTTGATTTATCCTCATGAGATTTATTTATTTAACATGTTTACCGAATTCACAAGATCATATTTAAAAATTACGCACGTCTATAAGAGAAAGCATAGAGAGACCAGCAATTAGATCTTAATCGTAATAACAACAATTTACTAATTCTGAGGAGAAAAATGGACTATTGCTTAAGTAAATTTGTGTGCGTGGAGCAAAGCGAAGTCCACTTATAAGAGATTTTCCTCGTCGAATCTCTTCGCCACGCTCAACTGTCCCACTAATACGCTCTTCCGTCTGATCTTTCCTTTTACTGCTTTTTTTATTCCTCTCCTGGACCCCCATCAATCAACGACCCTTTTCCACCCATCACTTCCTTATCTACCATCTCCTCTCCCCCCCCCCCCACATTCTCCTTCTTTCCCTCCCCGTCCTTCGTCTCGATCAGTGCTGCCAATACAATGGATTTCAATCGTCAGCTTCAGGTTTTGCTCCAATGGATAAGGAAAATCCAAAATTTTTGAGAAAAATCCCAGAGTTGCATAAAATACCTTATAAAAGAGCATACAGTTTATTTTCCCAAAATCACCACAATCGTGTCTATAAAAATATAATTAGAAATAGTTTTATTCGTAAGAAAATGGAAAATGGATATGATATAATAAGTAATGAACAAAAATTTTATAAAATATCAATAATTGCTCGCCAATTAAAAAAACATTTCGAGGAATAGAATTTTCCCACATTCATTCGGTAACTCCATCCGCATTCTTTATTTTTTATTATTTAAGAATTTTTCCGCAGTTAGACAAAATTCTGGTGGCAGCTAATCACATACTATACCAAATATAATTATTAAGCAATATACATCACAATGTATGAGAATATAAGGAAAATTTACTTGAAGCTAGTCACTGTGCTTTCGATCAAATACTTGCATTTGAAGAAACCTTACATATATGAATGCAACTATCGATTCTAAAAAGGTTATCTTACGAAACCTACTAATTCGAAACTTAAATTTTAATTAAAATTTTAATTCAAACTTTTTAAAAGAAAATCCAAGGATAGCAATGAATTCTAAAGAGTCACAGTATTAATGTATATCGCTGATTCAATGTATTCAATTCATACAATGTAAATTGA
Organism: Sympetrum striolatum; assembly: GCA_947579665.1. Lineage (NCBI taxonomy): Eukaryota > Metazoa > Arthropoda > Insecta > Odonata > Libellulidae > Sympetrum > Sympetrum striolatum. Next base: position 111,779,403 of record OX388341.1, read on the forward strand.
GAGATGGAGACGAAACATAAAAAATAGGAGCCAATTAAGTCATCATTTCAACATTCAACCAAATAATTTCAACTGAATTACAGCAAGGCGATCTTATATAGAGTGAGGTAATAGTAAATAATACAAAAAATACTTCACTCTACCTCCAGATAATGATAAAGAATACAAAATTGAATATTTCAAAGTTTTATTCATAGTAAATGATATGATGTATTATTTTCTTTTATCTGAAAATTAAAGACCTACTGTAATTCATATAAGTTATAAAATAATGAGACCTTAATGTTAATATAGCTCGTTTAATTCACTATTTATATATTTATGGGTATTTTATTAGTCCAAAAAACTTAGGATTGAGTATCTCTCAATGTTCTACAAAATCATAAATACACTCTCGCAAATGGATTAATTCCTTTTATTGAACTATATTATCAAAAGTAAGCAGTTTATCACTCATAATGATTCCTCGTGTTTTTCATTCGATCAATCCACCAGGGAAAAATTACTTTGACGTACGTAGGACTAGTATATTGACTCTGAATTAAATCCTGGATTTGTTTTCTTGGATTCTAATCAAGAGGCTAATTTTAATTGGAGGAAAAGAAGATATTTTCAGCGGAAATAGCAGAATATCAATTTAAAATAAGAAATAGTCAAGCTAATGGAGCAGTTATCGATATAAAATGTATATTACAGACCACTTTGTATTGAGAAACCAAAATTCCGATATCATAGTAAGGAACCGATCATTACAATTAAGCATTCAATAAAATCCAGTAAGGAGTGTCAACTTCATATCTGAAAAATCGCTAAGATTCGCCCGGTTAAAGAGTTATCAGTCAGGATAACCAAAGCCTTTACCTATTATGTAGGTGATTAAAGACATAAAAATTTCTATTGGTGAATTTTCTAAACTATATGTAGATATGACATTAACATGATTGTCATCAATAAAAAAATCCAGTATTACTAAGGGAATTAGGGAATACACTCAGCGATGAAATGGAAAAAATATTGAATTCTTTATGGTTTTTCCAACTCGTTAAAAACTACATTAAAAACGCTCCATAAAATGGTTTATTTTTTATGGAAAGCACTATTCTTCCTAATCTAGCGAATTAAGAGTTGATTTTGAAACAGTGCAGAGAGTCCTCTTTATGGGGAGGAACAATTCATATTTGATTATTTTTTATCGGCGACACGAATTAGACATTCGCCATGAAATTAGATGGATCATGAAAGGTATGCTGAAATTCGAAAATGCTATTGAAATCAGTGCGGGTTTTTTGCTGAATTGCATTATCTGTTGAGCGATGGGATGCTTGATTGAAGGAAGGAGTGTGATGTAAGCAAATGGAATATCTCATTCCTCCGATCGATTAACGGCGCCCACAATCCCACTCTCTCTATCTCGATACCAAGTCAGAATCCTCTACATCTGAATCGAACCTTTCAATTGGCTCGCCCATCAAGAGTGTTTCTTATCGCTTCCATTAGCTCCCAGTGATGGAATGAGTCGACAACAAAATCGCCCTCTGCTGCGCTTTTTGCTAACTTGCACAAGAAACGCTGTTCATCATCACCGATGCAGTCTTTCTCTCCCATTAATAACTCAGTTTGACTTTATTTATTGTCAATGAGTAATGCGCTTTTAATCCTTTCGTGATTTCTCTTTCTTTTGCAGACACACGAATCAAGTTGCAGATAACCGGAAATATGGGCATAGATTGTGCTGCTGATATTTTTTTCAAATCATAGAATGATAATTAAGAAGAATAAAAAACGCAAAAATGGTAATGAGTCATTATCGAACTATATAATCTTTACGAAAACGTTGATTTAATTTCTCAGAGGCATCTTTCCACTTGTCGATTTTTTCCATAGTAGCCTAAATATCTAAGTAACTCATCTAAATTCACCGTGCAGCAATTTTTGCCTCCCACTGCGTTCCTTGCTCTGATATTATGAAGATACGAAGAGTAACTTAATATATTTAGAAAGATTAAATAATGTAGAACAATATTTGTGTTTTGAGGAAATATTATCCTATAGTATTTATGGAATTAGCCGTCACTGTGTGGAGCTCCATTAGAAAAAGTTACCAATGCCAATAAAATAACGAAACAAATTAAATACTTAGTTTTTAAACAAAAACTTAGTAATTTTATTTCCTTTTTTATACATAAAGTATTCCTTATTCTATCAATTCTATATTTTGGCATCTTCCAAGCATACTTCGAAATGCACGGAGTACGATAGTTTTTATAAGTGAAGTAATTTACCGGGATATAAGTGTTTAGCGGTACATCAACTTTTACAGTCTCTCTATGAGAATCGGTTGAAAGAGGAGGAAAATAGAAATATTATGGTATCGTTTTAAAGTTTTTATATATTTTCAATTACGACGCGATATTAAATAATTGGGTATTTTATCAATGTTAGCGGCACAAAATATGTAGGATTATGAAGTTCAAGACAAGGAGCTGATTTTAATTTTTCTATATTCTAATGCATTAATTAAGTCCAAATTTTCTATAAAGTAACTGAAAATACATACAAGGGTGATCACTCATGATGAAATACATCATGAGTGATCATACTAAGAATACGTAATTTTTCAGATCTCTCAGATACTTCTCTACAGGTAGTAATGAGAGAACTACTGATCGTTATTACTTATGATCCGACAAATAACGCAAGCGAACCCTACCAATGGGTCGTAAATAACGAAAATTTCATTATCACCGACTTCCCTCTTCTGTTTACCCTGAGAAGCATGGAATAGGAATACTTCGTTTCGTTCTCTTGCGCTGTTAGTTGCCATCCATCTTGACGCCTAAAAATCGACTCAAGTGAGAACTCACTTCATTTCCAAGTTATGCTTCTCCTTTAAAGTCATGACCTCTCCGTACCACAAGAGCACCGTCGTATGTGCCGAGTCATCAGCACCCCATTAAGAACAGAAAAGCAAACGAGCGCGCGTTGGGACGAAATCGCATAAATTAACGCCGCAATAATTAACGAGCTTCTAATTAGCTATACGATGTACTTGATACGAATGAAGCTTTCCCGAGAGCGTCTTTTCCACTCAAAATTTGTTCGGAAGTAATTAATCAGGGATGATTTGTTTTCCATGCAGATGGGAATCTTTCCGCGGGATTTTTTCACTTTTCATATAAAATTATTTTCACTCTGCAAGTGTTTTATAGGAATCTTATAGGGAAAGGGGTTAAAGGAATATAGCACAAAAGGGCTTGCACCCAGGAAAAATTTCAAGGGAAAACGGACTTTAAAAAAGTCTGACGGGGTCGGGAATCGAACCCGGGATCTTCCTCTATCAGGGAGCCTACCCTTGACCATCTAGACCAGAACATTTTCCGCTCAGGTACGTTTAATAAGGCATTTAATAAGGGACGAACATAATAATAGAAACCAACCTCAATGTACAGCTTCAAATTAATGTATATTTTTATTAAAATTCGACATAAAATGAGAATAGCTGCTCCGAAATAATCGAGTAATGTTTTAAATGAATATATATTGTACAAAATAAGAATTAAAATTGCTAAGCTATCGAAAAAGATGCTTGAAAAAGCGGAGAAATATATATCCTACTGAGCTTAGATGGGGATATAAAAAAGACTTAGAGAATTAATACAATACATATCCTCTTCTTGTTAATGAGATATTTAAGGAATAGATAAACTATTATTCAAACAAATATTGGGTGAGTCTAAGAAATCAGCCCATCATCGTATGATGCATGAACAAGATTAAATCTTCGCCCTCAGATTCCACAAGATGTCTCAGTACAACAGAACTTGTATGAGGGGTAGAGAGCGCCCAGTTTACTCATATAGCAATGCAGGGTCGAAAATGCTTCCCTGGCGCAGTGACCTGCACAGAAATACCTAAATAAAAGAGCCGTCATTAAATGAATACTCGTTTTAATAATAAATTTTCATGAATAAAAAACATGGGTCAATAATGGGTGAAACAATATCTTTGATAAGTAATATTTTTCCAGATTAATAATTGTCAATTTGTATGGAGTCGTCTACATGCTGAGGCTTCTTTGTTTTCCAATCTTCACCAGATTTAATGATATTTACATATTTACTTATACTTCTAGTTGAGAGACCCGTATGTAAACGTCTAGTTCCTAGTTTTTAAGGGTGACATCAGAATTATTAAAATCATAAAATGGACTTAATGGTATTTTTTCATCGCTTCAATCAAATTGTCTTATAGAAAAATACACTAAGACAAGAATAAAATAGAAATTTAAGATATATGCAATTTATTGCAAATATATCACATAATTCACCTTATTTAAATTGTCCCGGAAGTAAATAACTAACGCAGATATACACCTTTCTTATTTATTTTGTAATTCTGCTTTGTTAACACAGGATAAGAGGAGAGCAAATAGTAAACAAGAGTATTATTTTCTTTCGTAAACGTGGTCTGATACATTCATCCAATATCGCACCGCCCCTCAAATCTCCAATAATAAATATTAATTATAGTTAATTTGTAAGATCTTGCATTCTATTGGCTCATTTCATTCGGCAAGATACCTTTTATTTCTCACAATAGTTATGTAAGAGAGAAGGTGATACCGTCAACTTTATTTTCATATTTCTTGTTTTCAAAAGTGTCGTCCTCATTCAAGAATTCTCCGCTAACCGCACACGTCAGCAGATTTGGACTCTCACGAAGGCATTCTCCTTTTTTCGGAAGTCTAACTGAAACCTATCTCAACACGTTTTCGATCGCCAGTCAGTTTTGCAGAATCAGCCATGGCGAAAAGGCATCTGCAGAGGTCACGGACGCTTTCTCCTCCCAGTGGTCCAACGAGCAAACCGGATATCCTCCGCAGATATTTCTAGACGCTCCATCATAAACACCTGCACTTATTTGGATTTTATGTAAGGTCATTTGCCTAAGGTAGCCCCCCTATGTATCAAAGTATAGCTTAGATTTAGCTCATATTCAGAAAATCATACGCGTTATTCTATAATGTAGCTGAATCACTTGATTCTTGAAAATATAATTTTCTTTTCAGATTTGTATACATTCATAACTAAGTATAATGTATCGTTTCTTCAAGATTTATTCTCCATACAACTCTATCGTTATATTCCACAAACATCATTCTCTGTAATTCTGGTTCAATGTTTTGGTTATATTATCATTTAACGCCCTAAGTTCTACCTATTACGCTATAATATTTTTATTTTTTCGTTTAATTATAATTTACTATTTTCATCAGGAATGACCAACCAAACATACTTAATACGCTCTATTGTATAATATGCCATATTACCCATTCTCAACTCATAAAGTATGGAAATAGAGTCAGGAAATGTAATGAATATGAGAAATGGATGAATGAACTCCATTATTGGTGCAGTAAGTCTCTCTTTTGATCTGATCAGTCGCCATAACTGAAAACTTGTAGCTTAAATCACTTTTATATAGATGGTAAGTAGGGAAAGAACATTTTAGAAGAAATAGAAAATTTAACTTGAACGATTAACTTAAGAAATAAAAGAACTTAGTACTTTTCATAGGAATATATTTGGTGCAATTATTTTTGTTATGGTGTCTACATTTAGAAGTCATGCAAAATATGTTCCTATGAAAATTACCAAGTACATTTATTTCTTAAGTACGGCATCATAAAAAAATCCGGTATTCAAAATATTACATTTATTATAGAATGATTAGTTCAAAGATTGTACGAAGTGAAAAATGAGTCCTTAAGTGAAAAAATGAAGAAAGATTTCCGTAAATGCGTATCGATTAATGGCTCGTGGAACAGGAGAAGAATAAAGGAGGCAGCAAATAGCGAAAGAGGCAACGGCAACACAAGGGCAAAGAGAATGTAATGGTTCATTTAGAGGTAGAATAGGCACCGTATTTCGCTATTAAGTACAAGTTAGGAGATAATCGTGGCGGCAACCAAGGACCGTGCGATAACACAGAGTAAATAAAAGAGAATGTTCAACGTCTATTATCCTTTAGTTTCGCCTGTCTCACGACCGACGGACCGGAGACGCGCGGGAGAAGTGATGAGGCCAACGACAGAGGATAATTTAGCTGTTCATCCAAAATAACCTCTCAAACGACCCTTTGATCTATGATAGCATCCCATTAATCGCATGAAGTTGACATTAGTTTACAAAATGCCCTCATCACGAGCCAATTGGTAAAAAGGAAAGCTAATTTCTTTTGGTTAAAAAAATTTCTTTTCGACTGTACTCATTTTCTCAGTTAATTTTATTCCTCGGTATTTTCTTGACCAAAGATTGTAGATTTGCAAAATATGTAGATTTAGATAGTAAAGTTTTAGATTTTTGCTTAATTTTCCTTCTGAAAGAAGCATAGTTGTGCCGATTTCTCAAACCAGAGCATTTCGAGGAAGTTCCTTTTAAATCTTTTCATCGCTGAGATGATAAAGGGTTTTCAATCGGAAGAAAGTTGTGATTCTATAAGACGGAATTAGAGAATTAGGGGAGCAAATGCACTATTAATTCTATCTTCATTTTCTCTCTACATAACCTAAAGAATTGGCATGCAGAAAACGATTCCTTGCCATGTAATTACTCCACATAATTTCAATTGCGAAAATTGCGATATCACAGAAAAATTATTAGTGACATACTTTCAGATGACTATGGAGAACATTTAATGGAGTTTAAGATGTCTGAGAGATTTGTGACAAAAACATTTCTGGAAAATATACTTGAATTTTAACAAAAGCGGAAATCGCATTCAACAGCCTGTTATTAGCGTTTGAAATATGCTAAAAAGAGATTAGTAATCCAAATTCGTTGATAAATTTAAGAAAAAGCAAACTAATTAAAAAGAACATTGACAAAATAAGATTTTTGACTTCTTTCGTCTGTTTATGTGTACATGTAATCTACATTAAGAAAAGTCTAACATTTCTTTTATCATCGTTTAAGAAATGAACATTTATTCATATTTTTTTTCGTTTCACATGAATTAAATGTTTTTACACCCATATTGTTCATATTTATCCGTTTCTTTGGCCCGTCCGCGAGCAAGGTAGGGCTTAAAACACAAGTACGCCAAGATTCTAACAAGTTCTTTACACCCTAAATTCTTTCGAATATTGGCTTACAATAATTTCAAATGAATGAATCCTCACAAAATTTCATTATGGCTCTGTTCGTACCTTCTTATTGTAGTTCTAATTTGTATAGTACTGGACCATTGAGGGAAGTTTGGTGATTTACAATTGTATACAACTTTCCATTTCCCTTATTTGGAAGTTACGTAAGTCTTATTTAGTGGGTTCTAATCTCCAAGGCTGATTCTTTTCATCTTACGCTCCATCTACTCGGAGAGGGACTCCATCTTTCTGAGAGGGAAAGCGCCTCTCAAAGGAAAATATATTACATAACACTGGAATAAGGAATGGCCCATAACAGTAGAAAATTCGGACTACATGTATACGGGGATTTCGTTTGCGCAATCTTGTGTAGCAAAGGAATGTTAAGAGTAAAAGTCGAAAGAGAAAAGCTGTCGGGATATCATTTAAGAAGAGAGCCGTCAAAGAGTTGATGGACGTGATGTTACAAGAGAAACGGACGAGAAACGTTTTGAGGATTATGGACTTCAGAAGGAATTATTAATGCTATGAAGATAACGAAATAAAAACAATGAGACAGAGATAAAAGGGCTCAAAGTAAAGCATATTTACCCTCGAGTACTCGCGTCTGGGTCGAATCGACCCATGTGAGTTTTAAAATTCCATATCTTTTTATTGGTGCTTTTTTACTTCTTATCTCTCATAGTAGCTGAGATTTAGAATGTTCTGAACCAGCCATGAATTTTCGCCTGGCCGGAAATGGAAGTTTAATTATTTAAAAAACATTTCCTTAGTGGTAGTGCCAGGTAGATGAAAGACCTTTACGTGAAATATTGCATTTTTGACCTTGTTTCCGCCTTAATATTTTGAGATATTATGTAAATTTCATATAATTAACAATTATTATTAATATATCAAATTTTATTTTATGCTTAAATAATTTACTTTTATTACGCAATATTCCAAATCCATCAGCCATATACTCGGCGTCAGGGATATCGAATTTTAACAGAATATTTTTGCTATTTAGTTTGCTCGTCATTTTAATAACCAGGTTAACCATTAATATGACATCATCACTAATGAATTAAAAATTTATTCACTACATTTTGAGACAATTTTCCCTTTGGAAGATGTCGGGTTGATTCCACCCAACGCGAGCACTGACCTGACAATTTGGGATGCGAGTACTCGAGGGTTAAGGGAAAATGTAGACATTTCCCGGGGCAGTGGAGTGTCTAAAGCAACTTACTCTCGCTGAAGTTTTGTTCTTAATAATAAGCGAAGGTAAACATTTATAAAATTTTATCAAACACTGAAAGAAGAATTAAACTCAAAACTTTATAAAAAACATGGAATTTAACATATATTGGGCTAATTCGTCGTATCATCGCTCATCCGAATGAGAAACCAAAAGGATCCTCACCCCCTCCCCTCGATTCGCCCGAGCAAGCTGCACGGAAGCAGTAAATCATCAATAAAGAAGCACGAAATTCAGTCGGAGTCTCCAACTGAGATTCTCGCCATCTCATTCCCGCGTAAACGAAATTTCGATCGGAAATCAGCGATTGAGCGGAATGACGGCTGACCGCATCGCAACAGCCATGCGACATCTCCGAATGCACCAAAACAAGAGCTCATCGATAGCAGAGACCGTTCGAAGGCGAACAAACAGGTTTTCCATGCGAAGTCCTTCGCAGCACTCGACGCAGACCACCGAAGAGGTGATTCAATCACAGAGTGCGCCGTCTGACATGGATAACGGGAAGGCGACTGAAGCTGCGCCGGTCGGCCATGTTGAGAGGGGGAGATTCTTACAAGACGCGCCGCTGAGATGAGAGGGATTGCCCGGAGGCGCCCAGCGGAGGGATTAAGAGGGGGCAGAAAGTGAAAGTCACGGGGAGGGCGCGGCGACGCACTCCGATGGAGGAGGATTGCCCTTTGCGCGTCCTGGAGGTCGCGGCCTCCATGACGGCAGCAAAGTCCTCTAAAAGTCCTCCGTTGGACCGATCGGAAGAGCTGCTGCGGACCCTCAGATTGACAATGGTCGAAAATATAGAGGACACGTGACGGCTACTGCAAGCCCGTTACCATTTCTTGATTCTTCCACGAATGGCTAATATAAATTCGGTTGAATTTATTTATACTATAATCACACAAAGTTTCATCGTGATTCAGCTCGACTGAGGAAACCTTGTAAGAGATAAGACGATTTAGGCAGCTTGTTAACTTAATTTTTTAATTTTATTGTGCTTATATAATATTCGAGAGCTTCTGTGAACGGCCAGACAAATTAAGTTCTATACATACATAAAAAGGTTTAGCATTTGGTAAATTTCAGTTGTCCGGTAGTTCAGAAGCATCGAGCGTGGTCCATGGATGGATAATTGAATAGGTTGACCTCTTTGCCAGACCTGTTTACTACATTCTTTCATTCATATATTTTCTTGAGTTTATCGAGGGCAGCCATCAATTTCCCTTTTTGTGAAACTACGCGATCGAAGATTTTTTATCTCAAGAAGGAATGATACGCTTTTTGTATGTCTACAATTCAGTATATGTTATCCAGGTTTATCGTCCGCAAATCACTCCAACAACTTTTGGACTTTCTTTTCATTCGCATTCTTCAAATTTCACCTCACTTTTGATCACACTTTTGTATTATTCCAAGTCACTCTCACTCGAACCTTAAAATGCACTATTTAACATTCATAATTTTCTTTTATGCATCCAGTTTTAATTGGAGACTATTCTTCACCTAAATTTAATTTTTGCATACCTGACACTCAAAGAACACACAAATGTCCTCCCAGTCGTCAACAAACGCTTATAGATGTTTTGCGATTTCTTCTTCCATTCTCATCGTACAATTATAACAACCTTAGAGCCAGACACTGCATTCACGTAAACCCTACAGGCTTCGTTTTCGTCATAACTTGATTAAAATTATAATCGGCAAATGAGAACTTGTCTTATAAGTTATTGCCATCACTCAACTTTGAAGCTCTCGAAATATAGAATTTCTACAGAAACTACACCTCTTTTTAAAACTTTTTTGTTTCTAAAGATGCTGGAAACTTGATGAGACAACACATTTCTTAGAGGAAACAGGTTACCCCAATTTCATCTATTTCAGTACATTTATGAAAAAAACATGCTCTTACTAATAAAACACAAATGACTATCACATGACCTCGGTTGGAACTATTGACATCAACTTCGCAAGGCTGGAAATCCAACTCATGCGCTTCTGATTCCAGCAACCGAGTTTCTGACAGAAATAGCAAGTGACGATGAAATTAGCGCCTTTGACCACAAAGAGGGAACATTAATGCTTTTCTTTATCCGGCCATATTCCACAAATTTTAGAACGAGTAAAGATAATATTATTCGTTTTGGTAATAAATGCTATATGAGAATATCACATTACTGAGTGGCGTAAAAACATCCAAGAATGCTTTATGTGCTCGAGTTGTCTCTACAATTTTGACCGATTGGATAATGATGAAATTTAACATCATACGGATGAGTGATTAATTCCTAAATAGCTATTTCAAACTTAAAAACGAATAATAAATAGCGTTTATGAAATAAAATATAATAATAATTCTTAATATTTCTTTGAGGTTAACAGAAAATAAATTTTATAAAAAAGTCGATAGATGCTAGGTAAAAGAAAAACCTCTTTCCTTAGAACCTCAGATCTCAGATCTGGGCACAAAAAATATTAATGATTTGCCGAAAATGAGAGACCGAAAATATGCATTATATAATGCATATTTTCGGTCTCTCGAAAATATAGTAATATCGTGATTTAATGGTAACGTTTTATGACTTCACAGAATAATCAAAGATATATGGTAGGATTATAGAAGGAATAAAAGAAAATTAGCCCTTAGAATTTATCTTAAATTGCTATAATTTTTTTAATCCCTCATTTCAAATGAAAAAATAACTCACCTGTATTACGTATAATATACGTTTCACGTAAATTGTTAATTTCAAATTGTGACTATAAGGTACTATTATAATAAAAAGATCATCAAAGGAAAACAAGGATTATCATCTGTTTGAGTTTACTAGTGACATGGAATACATAACACTCATAACTAACAATATTAAATTATAAGGAATGATTAACAATGCTGCATACTACAAAAAGTTGAATCAAAATGTACCAATTGCGTTAAATCTTCGGGTTCGTGAATAATTTATAAATGAATTTTTTAATGAAAGAAATAGTTGATTTCATACCTGTATGTATACAAGTATATCCTACTGTAACCATGGTACACCAAGTTTCTTAGGCGTGTGTGCGTTTACATAGATGGAAATCCAAAAAAAATCAGCTATGATAAGTCAAATTAATATTGTAATTTAGATTTTGTTATTTGTATAACTAATTAGTATATGTATTAGCTATTCAATGTACAATGTGACTGTACATACTTGTATGCCGTTGGACCAATAATAGTAGCATTATTACTATATGTTTGGAATTAAGGCCTCTAAGCAGTTAGTAATTAATTTCTGTAGTGAGTTTTCACCATTGATGTCATTACAAATTACACGGTATCACTTGATGTAAGAGCAGATTTAACGTCAAAATCACTTAGAAAATGTAAAACGTATGAAGTGGATAAAATTTCAATATAATGTTCCTGAAGTCTAAATCTTTAAATAAATAACTGAACAAAATATTTATACATTTATATATTATTTATGGGCTGTTATGAGGAAGTGTTCAAATTATCAGTTGATGAGATTATTGAGATATGAACTGATCTGATGTTTGCAGGAAAGACTCGAACAAGGTTCAAATAGTTCGAAAAGAGCGCCAATTATTCCTTAAAACATATCGCAAAGCAAAGTAACTATCGGTGATACGTAGAAACTATAAATTGGTAGAGCAGCAAACAAAATAGTTAGTTAGATGAAAAATATACCATCTCAGACTTCGAGCCTCCCAATTATTACTAGGCAGAAAGTTTCGAAGTTTTTGAACATTCGAGAATGTTTTTGCAATGGAAATGAATTATACAAAGATTCAAAGGTGAATCGATAGTAGCCATGGCGTCAAAGTACGTAGATGAAATTTTGGCATAATTTACATTTCGCAGGTCCGCCTCTTCCTAAAGATTAAGAAGATCGATTCAAACAATCATTCAGGCGTTGAAGTCACTTCCATTGCAGGGGCAGCTATTGGTCGGTCCGTGCGTTGGCGTCGGGGCCTCAAGATAGCCATCAGGTGGTTGGCTCGAGATGCCGTCAAGGACAAGGCTCTGTAAAGGTGGGCCTTCGCAGGAAGATGGGGGGAGGATTAGAGAGATTTAGAGAGGGAAAGATAGAACCGCAATATGATGCGTGAGCTATTTCGTCGATGCTGTAGATGAACGAGTATTTGTAAAATGACGAGAGAGAGATGGAGGCGATGCTGGGAAGAAGTAAGCGGGAGAGCAGCAATGTATCGGTAACTCGTAATTCAAGGTCAATCAGGCATTTATTCTCACTCTCGACCATCTTAACTCATCTGTAACTCCTTTCCCGCACTTCGCTCGCTGCCAGGTAACGAGCATCGTATTATGTTCTCGTAAATTTATTAATGACGTCGACTCATTCTAACTCTGCTCATTACAAGCTTTTCTTAGCCGCTTGTTTTTGTAAAGTTTGAATGCTTTTGTGATTATTGTTGTGAACCTAGCAGCAATTGAATTTACCGTAGAATTATTAAGAGGCAAATGGAAGGCGAAAGGAATTTCTGAATTAGTGAAGTGCCAAAAATATGAGTGAGTGATGCAATTTACTCTTTATAAACATTTCCGGAGCATAATTTTCGCTGGAAATTCTGTAATCCAAGAATGAATACCGAAGATGTAAAACTAAGTACACAAAACTATTTTTTTCAATTAGTAAGATACTCATCCAACAGGTTGAGCTAAGGCACATCAGATTTACCAAGAATGAACGTTCATTGATGTGCGATCGACAGTAGAAACGTCACTGCACCAATATGGATAAAATGTTAAGTAATATTTAAAATATACTCAGTTAACGAGGGCGAATAAAGAGCATAATACCTCTGGTTTCAACGTCTGCTCTAGTATTTCCAATACCTGGTTAAAAGTTAACAGATTTCTGATGAAAGGAAAATCCTACTGCTTTCGATCTTCTCAATGAGATGCGATTCAAAAATCTTCATTCACTCGACTAAATTCCTTATTTTTCTTTACAATATGACAAATTTCACACCGGATATTGAACTAGCGAGTGTTAATGCCGCCGATCGCCTTCAGATGAATCGATGGATGGATTCTGCAGATGCAGCGAGATCGCGCTTACACAAAAGGAAAAATGAAAGTAAATTATTGGCCATAAACGCGTCCTCTGGAGCGAAGTGAAAGAAACGGTACACAGGTCAGAAAAAATCCCGCCTTAATAGTCCGTGTCAAAATCATTCTATTTTTGGTGTGCAGACTTGGCGAATGCCTTGGACAGAATCCCCGTTACGTCAACGCTTTCGAAGATCTTCCGCTAATGTCGAGAACAAATATTGCCTGTTCGCAAGACTTCTGGCTGAGATGCAAATCCATCTTTTTCGCCGAAACGGAAGGACGCTGTTCACGAGGGAATGCAAAATAATAAACATGAACTCCCTTCTTCGATGGATTGCATTTCACTGAAAAATTACACAAAATTTCATACGAATTCTAGTTGAGGATTTGCCAGATTTTCCGTGGTCATCAGAAGCTGAACTTTATTAAATTTAGATCAGATATTAGACTTCTAAGAAATAAATTTTAAGGGATTAACCAACTGTTAATTCATGGAACATAGCTGCATTAGTAATGGCAGTCTATCGTTTGATACTAGCGATTCAAGAGTAATAAGATAGATATATAAATATAAGCTATATGCATACATATTTCCATGGATGTTTTCAAATTGCCACACTACACAACACGGTACGATGAAAAAAATCTGCATAATCGATGGCTTATTCAAGTAAACTTTAAATAATACGTCAAATATATTTTCACTTTTAAAAAAGAAAAAGCTATCTTCAGATAAACTACCAACGTGTGCAGAGCAGACCTGGTTTTCGGGTACTCTAGAGAAACCTTTAGCCTTTTTTCCTACAAAGAGACTCTTTGTAGAATACCCTACCCAATTTTTGCAAGATTACTATTTCAATTAAAACCCCAAGAAAAATAAATTTAAACCTTTTATTATATAAGTTGTAAGGAAGTGATAAAATAATTATCTAATCTAATGATTGTTATACTATAATAATCTAATATTATCTCAGTGCTAATAAAAACCTACTCGTCCATCAGCAGCAGTTCTGACTACTGGAAAAAATTATTAATTAATGAGTAAATTTTTGAAATACAATAAGATTTACGTGGATTCCAATACCTGTCAGGTATACAATCCTGGCTAAATCAAAATTCAATATTTTCCACCATTTCTACTTAATCTATATAAAAATGCTGGTACCTATTTCTTGTAGTAGAGTAAAAATCAATACATGAATTCATCGATGAGTAATGATAAAAACTTTCCACGAGTACTTTCATAAATAATTTCACTCATGCATACATTCATATGTCCTGCATATCTTTATAGTGGATGTACTACTTTTCGATATAGAGAAGAAAATGAAAAGGACATTTTTTATATAGGTCTGTGATAGGTTAAATATAAAAGACTTTTCTATCACTTCGTCGACACATTGTTTTTGAAGCATCATCTTGCAATTTTGTAATAATATAACCAATTTCGCCCAACTTATGGATGTTAAAAAAGACCACCGGAAATGCACGAAGCACCGTTTTATCCCAAAAGGTGGTTGAACTTTACAACTCGAGTAGGAACCATAGAAAGATGGATATAATTGAATATTTCAATCGATTTTTTACATTACATATTTTTACTATTTATCCATAGCTTTGACCAGAATCATTTGTTTGTAAAAGAAGGGAACCATCCCTCTCTATCGGCAATTCCATGAGGATGAAAAAGATTCACTCTGATGTAAACAATCCGATATTATCAGGCATATCTGCAAAGTTAAATTATCTAAATATAATAGATCACACTAAATGTCACGAATTAATACAAAAACAAGCTAATATAAGTGATAGTTCTCTATTCTCAAATTAGATATTTCTTCTCCACAACCTGAACATCTCATCGGAAAGTAAATTACAATCACATTTAGGACATGAATTAAGCAGCAGAACTCGCCACTCTGACTTAGACGCAATTATAAAAGTATAAGTTTTGATATCGCGGATATATTATTGCTGGTCTTACGAATAGAAGGATCAAAGCTATGCAGTTTTTAGCAACCACTTGTTTAAAGAAAAGTAATAAGTTTTCTGTTAGTTACGAGTAAACAAAAACTTTGAGGCTAACGAATGGAGTTAAAGTTTTTAAAATATGTAAATGGAATAGTATTATATATTATAGCTATATCACAGATAAAACATAATAATATCCTAATACGTAAAAATAACTTGTTAAAATAATCGGGATTTGATTATGAGCCAAATATTAAAATTAATTAAGCCAAAAGACTAGAGATGACTGTTTAAATTTGTGAAAGAACAGCTAAGTGAGAAGGCATATTCCAACTGCTCCCATAAACCCAACTTAATGTAATTCTTATCTTGATTACATTTTTCTCCAAATGCTCTCTGAAACTGTGAGAGTCCATAGCATACTTCAAACACAATGATTTCTATATAATTCAGTGTGGATAGTGCTTCTTTTTCATCCCAACAGGCACGGCTCACTTGGCCTAAAAATAGCGTGACTTTCAAAATTCTTGATTTGGGCAGCTAATCGCCCAAGGCTCGAAACGAGTCCATAATTTCAGACAAAGCACAACAGAAGAAATAAAGGGGGAAATGTAAGACGATTAGTTCTTCGTCCGGTTTTTCTTCCCCTTATTTCACGCACGAGAGATTAAATTTACTACGATCAGCACACATCATCGTGAGTTTGTCTCAGGATAGTAAATCAAAGCGTAACGAACAAACAAGTAAACAACCTAAAACAAAATTAACTCCGACGGGTGTATTGAGTATATATTATAAGTTTTCGGTGTATCGTATAACAGTCAAATCTGTAAGAAATTGCAGCAGGAAAATGTAAAGAAGCTACCGATAGTAGTAAGTTGAGAAAAGACGCGACACAGAAATCTTCCAGATTATAAATATTTAAGGGAAGCCAATGCCAACGTGAAGAAAAAATAGGTTATTTAGAAATAAAACAATAAAAATACTAGCGAGCTTTGATTAGATAACAACAAAGTAAATGTGGCCCTCATAAAAATTGACACTTCGTCAAAAAATGAATCGTACAGAATAAAACTGCAAAAAAAAAACGAGGAAAAACTATCGGAAAAACATTGGAGGGAATATTCAATTAGATTACATGGTGGAGCCTACAATAACTCAACTCTTTAGTGAATCCAATGAATAGCTTTGTAAATTAAATGGTTGAATTTTATAACACAGATTTTTCTTCTACTTCAGTTTCTTTAATTTCATTTCCTTACAGAAGCTGATTGCTTTAAAGTATTTGACAATCGCTGTAACTCGTTCAAATTGTGTTTCTAAATCTAATTCTGATTGAGAATTTGAAAACCTTTATTTAGAATCTGAAGAAGTTTTGAAAGAAAGAAAACATAGGTTGTAATAAAAGTTTTAACTGTTTATTTCTCAGAGAGTACTTTACTTTTCCTGCATGGGAAATTTCCGAAAAGTGACGCCTTGACTGTTTTGATTGAACTGAGATTCTATCAATAGTTGTTGTATTTAGAATAGGGGAAATTTAAAGGAGAAGGAAATGTATATTCTATAAAACAATCTAAGGGTTCAATGTCAATTCAGTTATGTTTTCCTCTCTCAGTTAGTGAATTCTACGCTTGTAATAAATATTCAGCCCCTAAAGGCAACATTCGTTACATCTTCATAACTTCTCCAATTTCTCTGAAGTAAGCGTACTATTCGTTGACACATTATCCAAGCTTTCAGGCTGATTTAGAGTTCAGGTTCAGGTTGATATAGAGATAAGACAACCCTTATGAAACATAGTTATAAGATCTTTGAACAATATAGTAGTGAATAAGTCTTTGCACTCACCCTATACTCTGGTTGTACTCCTCTTCCGAGAACACCAGCACAGTGGTGACTATCTGCTGGTCCCCGCTTCCGTGCATCACTCCCAGCACGCCGCCTCCTTCCGCACCCTCTGCACCTCCCCCCAACACCAGCACTCCTCCCCCTCCCTGCCCAAGTCCTTCGGCCATCGTTATGTCCACTTGCCCCAGGGCGAGGGCATCGCACAATTGCTGCTGCTGACTTCCCCTTTGAATCACAGTCCTCTCAAAGGGCGGCAGACGAACAGTGCCCTGCCTTTCAGTCTTCCCGCCCCTGCGTCCTCCCCTAACCCCGTCCCTTTGCACATCTCCTAGCCGAATGGACTCCGCGAAGCGACCGTCTGGTCCGAGGACGATCACCATGCCCTCGTCCTCCGCGGGCATGAACTCCCCTTCGCCCATCATCGGGCCACCCAAAGGTGCGGATAAGAAAGGCCGCCTCTCCTCCGATCCACCGTCCTCCGACATGAACTCCTCCAAACCCACAATTTTCCTATTGTCGCCGCTGACCACAAGCACTGAAGGAGGATCCCCCGCGACGGGTCCCCCGAAAGCCCCCGAAGGCACAACACCTCCATCTGTAGTGGGCCCTGCGCGTGCCGCGTACGCTGCGCCCTCGACCGTCACGTCTTGTGGGCACTCCATCGTGTCAACAGCGGTGAGGGTGGTCAGCTGGTTGTGTTCCCCTCCGGGAACAGCTTCTCCACCGTCCCCCCATGGGTCCTCAACTTCCACTGCTGTCCCTCTCGCATCCTCTGCCGCCCCTTCCTCCTCCGCACTCCTCTCCTCTTTCAGGCCGCCCAACTCCGAGAATCTGTCCGCTGGCGAGACAATCGCCTTCTCTGCAGACGGGCATCCTTCAGCACCATCCGAAGGCCCCTTATCCGGAGGTTCCGCGGGGGAGCAGCCCGGAAGTTGGGCTTTTTGGCCTCCGCCGGCCGTTTCCGATTCGCCCATGAACGCCTGTTTGTGGTTCGACGTCGACAAGGGGGAACTTGCCTCTTCGTCGATGGGAGGTGCACTGCTTTGCAGAAGAACTCCTCCAGCCCTCGAGGGCATCTCCTTAATGTTCCTCCACTTCAAATCATCCGGAGGGAAAGTTCCGTGAACGCAGGGACTTTATTTAGTTTAAAGTAAGGGTAATAGCACTCGCGTGTCAACAAATATGGAAATATGTGCACATGCCGAGAAACGAGGAGAATACCGAAGCACAGAATAGGATATTCCAGGGGATTCGACGTCCCGCAGAAGAAGGCGATGCACGTTCCAAGATAAGGCCAACTCCCGGACCTTTTCTCCTTCTCCAGCCAAAGAAGAGGCGACCTGAAATTATGATAATACGACCATATTATATCCATTGAGCCCCTTTACCATTCTGTTATGTTTGTGCACAGCGTTGAATTTCAATTCAGCAAACATTCTAATTGAGTATATTACGTTAGGCTCAAGGCACCCAGGATGCTACCAGAATACTTAAGTCTGCTGAAGAGATTTATGAATATCTCTGGAAAGCATTGAAGATTAAGGGTATAAAGTTGTAAGATCCACCATTTACATTAGGTACAAAATATTTACCTAGGTGATCGGAGATTGTACATTTAAACATTGTTCAACTCATCAAACCGAGTAATTATCTGAAAAGATATTTATTTTAAAATTAAATCAATTTAATTTTTGTAACCTAGGAGATGAATGATCGGAAAAAGAGAACAAAGACATTCAAAAGCTCAAAAATTTTAAAGTTGATTTTCTCGTTCAATTCCAAATTAAAACAAATTACACTTGACGGCCAAAATAATAAACTTTTTAAAAATGTATGTACTAATAGTACCCATTCATTTTTCAAGTTTCATATACATTAATACCTTACAAGCCACCTTTCGGCGTGTGGCAGGGGGTTCAATTCGCCAACGGCTTCCCATTTTAATAGGGGTTAATTGAAGGAATAGCCTTCCTAGGCTAAAATTCGCCCACAAAAAATACGGATTATTATTATTATTTTCCAGCTCATATTTTTATTTCGGATAAAGAGTTCGCATCAGATTACCTACTTTATATCTTGTATGTTCGTAGATGTGAAAACATTTTTGTAGTATAAGAATGGTAAGAAATTCAAACACATTTTCTAAGCAATCCATTTTAAATTCTACCTCCATATTTCGCGATTCAACATTTAGGTTTACTCAGACTGTCCAAACCTACATTTCTCATTCTGTCTTGCATTGTAGTCTTTTATAGTGATGTTGTTGCAGAGGTCGCAGAACCTTTGAAAGGGGTATAGAATTATTCGTATATTTTCTTCTTCTTTCTTAATCATGCCTTTGTACTGCAAAGCTAAGCTTCACTTTTATCGGTTGCAGGCTTCATTTCTTTTGAAGAATTAAAATAGGAGGAATAGTCGTACAGAGTCGAGACTAACACCGAAAGAAAGAAGATTAAATAAAAATTCTTATTTTGGTCGTGGAATCTTACTTTCGATTAGAATTTGCGAGAATATTGGTAAAATATACAAAACTTTCGAGAAAATTCGAGGCTATAAACAACTCATCCCCCTGACGACCGATCCCATTGTTGAATCCGAACTCATGTTTTAACCCGTAAAAATACTCGTGGACTTTAGGCCCATGAGGCTGATGATTGAAGAGGACGATATATTACATGGATAACAAGAAACTTTCTGTAAGAAGGTAACCAGCAATTGCAGGTACGTAGTTACAGTCAGGAGATTGTGAGTCTTCGATTTTAGTACAAACTGTTTGCCAGATTCGCGTCAAACTTTGCGTACGTGTTTTCTGGGACCAAGAAGGACGTACTGTCTCAATTTTATGCGATGATTTTGCTGGTTTCGAACCAAGATCGCTCAGATGGGTTTCCATAAAGAATATATCTAATCTTCACTTTAATCGGTAGCAGGCTATATTTCTTTTGAAGAATTCAAATAGAAAAATAGTCGGGCGGAGTTGAGACAAGAAGCAAAATAACGGAAATTAAATGAATATTCTAATTTTGATAGTGGAATATTGTTTCCGAATCAAAATTTCGAGAATTTTGATAAAATACGCGTGAATTATCCAAAATTGTTGAGGTTGTAAACAGCCAATCCTCCTGACGATCAATGCGATTGTTGAGCCGAGCTCATGAATTTTCCTGTACAGTAAGAATAGCTTGGGATTTTAGACTGTATTCTAAAGGTAATTTACGCATTGCACGACTGGCAACTTGAATTTAATCTACTTCTATATTTCCCGTTGATAATCAACGGGCGCTTCAGCTAGTTTATCATAATATTCGCGATTTTTACGTTTACACCTCTTTCAAATGCCATAAGGTTCCATCTGCGAAAAGATTTTTTCTCGTTTCTTTTCACGTTACTTAACCCTTCGAAGTTTCCCAAATATATACATTCATGTGGCGGAATCTTTTGTCCTGAGGTGTTAGTTTTTGTGCGCTCCTCGGTTCACTGCTTCTTTAACACGATCTCTTTGGGAAATTGGACCGCGAAGAAACTCCCTCTTTCCTCGAGCAAAAACAGAAGTGACGTTATCCTTCCGAAGAACGCAGATGAACTTGCCTCGACCTTCTATTGGTAAACTCGCTTTCCAAGCATTGGGAAAAGGCTTTTCGGATATACAAAACATAACCGTAACAGGCGAAATGCGTTTTAGGAGCCAATTGATTCCGCAAGATTCCCGTGAAAATATTCCGTATTTTTTCCACCAACGGGAGGTATTGGCTTCACTGTAGACGTTTGCAGCGGTGTATTTAGGTATACAAAGCATAGGGACATTTTATGGAAATATGTATCTTGGAACTCGACCAAGTATTTCGAGCATGGGCAATAGTTGATACTTTACTATTGTTTTAGGGACAATTGGTATTTAATAATTTCTTTGCATCATAAATGCAATTATAATTTTAGAATTTTTCAGAGCCAATTAATTTATCCCCGAATCTGAAACAAAACCTTATCATTTATCAATACTCTCTATTACTATCAAATTTTACCGTAACAAACTCTACCTGATTTGCACAACATTATTAACTTATCGTTTGTTTTACTTGAAAGAAAATTTTGGGAATTGCTCTGATAACCAAACAATAGAAAATAAATGATTAAAATAAAGAAACATGCATTAAAGCGACAATTCTATTGGTATGAGATAAAAGGAGTCGAGGATGTGATACATCTGATGAGAATGAGGACTTACAGAACTACTGTTGAAAAAGATACATATGCACAACTGACTATCACTTTTGCAACGCATTTACTAGCTGCAGTTATTACTGAAAATGACGAAATGTAAATATTTAAGATCGTGCAACAACAACAATGTAAAGGTGATAAATAGTTAGGAGCGTAATAAATCATAATTACAGCATAAGAAATTAAAAGGGATAAATGTGTGATTTCATAAGTGGATAATGAGTTAATGTAATGAGAAAATAAATTATTCTCATAAGAGAAAGTATCCGTTAAAGTTATGAAAAATATGCGAACCTTCTATAAACTCCAAGTTCTGAATATGGTTCTGAAAATATATTATTTTTACAATTTTATCAAACTCAAACGCAGAGAATATGCATAATTTTCAACTATGGTTACCTAAAATTCCAGACCTCATATATGTTTACGAAAGGCTTATTGCTACAGTACAGTGGAAATTAGAAAAGTCTACAGAAAACAATTTTTTTTTACTGTCTTCAATATATAATATACTATTCAAGAGTAAGACTGAATAAACTAATGGGAAAGCCCAAGAAAGATACAGGGGAAATGATAGATTTAATGGAAGAAATAGAAAATTGAAGAATGCTTAAAAACATTTTAAGGATACGGTAGGAAATACAAAAACTTCAGGAACTAGACATTAATGATAACATAAAGCCGAGAAAAATTGCAATGAAAAAGTAGGAATGATTATAGCTTTAGAGACCATCATCTCAGATTATATGATTCATGATTTGATCCAAGAAAAAATTAGAAATATTTGATTACAGTATAAAAAAGAGTGAACTCAGGGAATAGGCTAGAAGAAGAGCTACGAAAGAATTATTGAGATATACTTGCAGTATCAGAAAGCTCCGAAATGGAGGACTTATTGCGGTAACAAAAGACAACATTTGATGGATGGAAAATTGTTTAATTAACTGAACCTTAGCTGTAAATGTTTAAATATGAATCGATTTATTGATATTTGTGATATCAGTTTCCTAGTAGTTTGTATCTGTGTATGTACACAGTGTTTATTTAAATCTAGCAATTTAACCTGCATTTGGTTTGGCGACTATAAAAAAAGGGTGACTTCAATCAATATTTCAATATTCATTTCAAAGATATGCGTAGCCCTTTTTTGGTGTCATTAGGATGCACTGCTTTGCTTTAATATTACTCTAAATTCATTGCAGAAAAAATCCTCGTGCAAAAACATGTATATTTTTGCTATGAAGTGATAAAATATTTCTCAATACGTAAGTCATACAAAAAGGTTCAGAATCATTTTTAGACCTATGATATGTTATGAAATGATATGAATTTAATATTCCGCGCATCTCATCTCAATGATTGTAAGAAGGTGGTAAGATTAATTCAAGAAAAAGTATTAGGGAATGTCAACTCAATAAGGCAAACTCAGCGTCTCCATTTTTGTTCAACAATTTAATTTATTGAAATCGATTTTATTTCCATTTCATATGAAACCATTGGTTTCGGTTCTAAGCATCAATTCATTAGCCTACTCGATAAATGTTTTGAGAATTTTTGTTCATTCATATTATATAAAAATAGACTGTTCTCATCAAGAGTCTATTTTAATTCCATTTACTTTTAATACATATATAATTTACATACAAATAATGCATTTTTATTTAGATTGGTATATAAATTAAAATGATAGAAGTTTGCTTAACTGAAGTAAATTCTAAGACTGTAGTAAAATTTTTATATATCATTTGTTGGCTCCTCAATGGATTTACAAATTCCCAGGATTGTTAGAGAGCCTAATTGGTTTCAGAGGACAATAAAAGAAGTTAGTAACAACAACAAATCTCAGAGAAACAAAGCAGCTTCAATTTCGCGTACCTACTAAGTTCGATTTCGGATTTTGCGTAAGTCTTTTCAGTCAATAATGAAATTGTATTTTGATGGGAAAAGAGACAATTTGAAGTAAAATCTGAATCTCCTGTAATACAGATAATTATATAATATACAAGCAAATATAAGACTGTAAATTTATTCCATAACTGGATGATTGATCCCTGCTTCTGGATGTCCTTTGGTGAAAGTAGTTCGTGGTTCGATGCATATCAAATTCCAGAGGAAGTAATTGGCCTCAAGAAAGACGTCTAGACATAATAAAACAATCCTAGTCCGAAAATAACCTAGAGAGTCAATAAACAGAATTACCCATAGATGAAGAAAAGAAATTGGAATAATGTAGACTGCGAGACTATTTTGTTCTGATTTTCTTAACTAATTGTGAGCAGAGAAATAAAAACTATAGCAACGAGAAAACGTCAATGTAAACAAATTTTAATAATTATCGGTTGCGCTATAATAAATACAAACGTATAGTTTCCGGTTGATAACTCTGCGAACAGTATATTAGTATCTGCGAATAGTATTATTAGCATATTAATAAGGTCATAATAATGTGTCCTAAGATGATTGCTTCGCTGATAATGATAATTTGACAGTTAAACAGGAGCTTCGAGTAATAATTGATGCATCTTTCAATTCAATATTGACTCTTTGATATTAATGGTTACATTCGTAACGGCTGAAAGAGAAATTAAACGAACCTATTTGTGGAACTTCTTATCGGTTCATTTGGCTCATTCGCACTTTCTCTGAATGGGCTTTCCGTTTGTAAACATGGATCGCCGTATAAATTTTATAACGGAAGATATACACAAGATGCTCTTAAATGGTTACAGATTAAGAGACAGATGTCAAGACATTACATACTTGCTCTTAAGCGACAGTGAATTGTTTACCAAAGGCACATTTTCTAGTTTTCTGAACATCAAAGTTCTTGATATGATAGCTGTCAAAATTTTTGGGCAATTTTTTTAAATTTATATGGAAATGTATATGTGGACAACAAAATATATTCTGCACAGCTAAGTTACCCTAAAACTGTTAACATATTTTTAACACTAGTATATCTATCACAGATACACTGGTCAAGAAAACTGTTGGTAAACAAATAGTATGAATCACACAAGTAATTTTCATATAAATACATATTTATAGTCTCCTCACAAAATTCTCCACCTATTTCTTATAGACTAGTTCTTTCTTTTCCTATGCTGAACATATTGCAATTTTTTTCGCACAGGGTGGACCTCTCGCAATGATCAAGTATCCAATTCTTGATTGAAGTCATTTTTAAAAGGCTTACATTTTTTTCATTAAATCCATGTAGTATGTACCTGAGTAGTAAAACTTAAACCACAAAAGAACAAAGTAATTTTTATCGGCTGAGTTCTGCAGCTCATAGTTACTCTCTTACCAACTGAATACACTTTAACCAGTTTAGAAGTCAACCGGAACTAAAATAGGAGTTCTGATTCATGTAAACATTAGATTCCGAAGGGAAACCATCACAAAATTTCATTTCTCCAACACCTTTGACTATTTCTAAGAGAGGTATAAAAAATCCCATCGCGTTACAGCCTGTTATTGTCTAAGTGTAATTACTCACTCAGGTAAATCTCAGGTGCCATACAGTGCCTTGTACACCCAAGCTAATTATTAAGATTACATTCAATTTAGTCTAGATTAAATACAAATATAAATATGGGTATTAATTTAAGATTATTTTCTTCATAAATTTTATATAAAGCTGCAAAACGTAATCTTCGTTGATGCCCTCAACATGCATTTGACATAAAACAATTTTACTTCATATAACGCCCTATGGACTATTTTTTAGCGCGAGACCTAGAGACAAATATTAAAATGTACCGTATTATTTGTTAACTTAAAAGTGGTATTTTAGACTGGTTCTTCATAACAATAACAAGCTTTGGTTCAGCAATATAAATTAATTTATTTTATTTCAACACTACGAATTGTTTCTGATCCTCCACCGATGTTATACCATATGGCTTACATGAACTATTACAAAGATCTCCCTACATATGAGTAACTGTTGTTATTATTAATGCCATCCGTCTTTTCAACCCTTAAATACACAATTTCCACAAAAAAATGATAATATTACTCTGCAAGCCATCTTACCCAATAACGTTTTGGTAATAATCTCTTCCCAGGGGTTTAGATGCATTTTTCCTTTTTCTTGGGAGAGATGCCACAGTGCATGGTTTCCTGCATAAAAAATCTACATGGCTTAAAGTGGTAAGAAGTGCCTTTGCAACCTCTAAATATTCGATTTTATCCGGAACACCCCTCAATGCATATGCTCGAACTAATATACCAAGGTATTTTGTAACACTCGATATTGCAACATTGTATAAAAAAGTAAGCCTCGCTGACCTATTTTTAATTAAAATCCAATTATTCACAATTTGGCCGTCAACGACGATTACGTCCTGCAATTATTAAGACTAAGCAAACGCATCTGCAAAAAACGATAGTGGTTAACACAGAAAGTACGGCGACTGGGGCATCTATAAAGCTAAAATTACCCTATCCATGATTTCGGCTTTTTGTGGATTATCTCAGATGTCTGGTATCTCTTTTGATTTGTTATACATATCCTTCAGGTTGTTTTGCTGTATCTGTCACGAGAAATTGATAACTATTAAAGAGAGTAGCTCGTACATTAAAGTTAAACAGGCTCATGACTTCGATTTATACATTTCATCAAGCTGCTGCCTCTGCTCTTCGGTAACCTCCACTTGTCCTCAGACTGAATTTTTAGAAAGTTGGCACTCTGCCCTTACATCTCTGTTAATTTACAGGTGCTTAATTCCTGAAAGGGCCATACAAAATTAATGAAATATCAAGAAGAAATTTTACAGAAATGCCGTGGAGTAACAAATATATCTGGTAAAAATTGCACTATAATAAAAGAAAATCAAGAAATCTATTTTTCTAGAGCCATCCTTAAAATTACCTACAACTTGATT
This sequence comes from Sympetrum striolatum, assembly GCA_947579665.1. Taxonomy (NCBI): domain Eukaryota; kingdom Metazoa; phylum Arthropoda; class Insecta; order Odonata; family Libellulidae; genus Sympetrum; species Sympetrum striolatum. The sequence goes on from OX388341.1 coordinate 111,805,787, forward strand.
ACAAACAAAAATGGAAATTGCTACATAATAAGATCAGTTATAACGAGATGATATTCCATACTTAACTATAAATGGAATATAAACTATGCATAAAATGATGATTAAATTTTCTGCATTAAGAAACTATCTCAGTTACATTCCATTGGTAAATTTAAGTTATTGTAAATATGCCTGAATGCACTAAGATGGAGTAAACTTCAAACTGGATTTGACTCTTGTCATATATTTAACTGATGTTATTATGTATTTGCGCTAATAGTTCTCCCTCAATTGCAAAGCAAATTTAAATGCAATCACTCTATTAAAATGAAGATTTTCTAAAGAAATGACATTCAAGTGACTTGGTTAGGTCCTTTTCATCCCTCCCTCTTATCTATATAACCTACCTCGGCTTAAATTTAAAAAAGTCAGATACCGGGATAGTGGACCTAATCCCTTTTTAATTTAATAATGGACTAAATTTGTTTCCAGTTATCACTATTGTCAAGCTGATAGAATGTTATTTGGAATCGGAAAATTATTATAAATGCAATTTTTCTATCCTTCACTTTCATCACTGATGCTCGCAGTATATTCATGAATAATAAGAAAGGCCAAAAGTATATAAATATTGATAGATAACAATATACGATTAAATTCATATCCGAATTAATTAACATTGATACTGCGCTTTAGGAAGATTTGAATCAAAATCAAAGAGATGGTAGCTCCTCAGGGCGTACTCTAGACTGGAAAATTGTCTTCGAATCTTACTTCAACTGCAGCATTTTATTACTATCTTTAATATCCTTGAATTTTCTTAAAATTACTATGAAATAAAAGATTAGAAGATACTGAGCATTAGTAAATGAGGGCACTTTAACCCATGTCTAGATGATATTTCTTCTGAAATTCGGTGGGACTAAGGATGTCATTACTAAGTTAGCAAATAAGGGTAATGAGGTGTCTCTGAAGTGAGATAAGATATGTTTACAAGCAGATATTAGGCGATACAATATTGAACAAGAATTTTACCATCCAAATGAATTACCTTCATATAACAAAGTCATAAATAAAGTCACAATCACCAAGAGGCAAAGAACTCAATCTGTGACTGAGAAATGAAATAATGATCGGTGATATTTTACCCTAAGCTAACTAGTTGTACGATAAAGTAAATGTCAAATATTTTGTCGTCAAAATTCATTTTGCTAATTGATGTAAGAGACTAATTTTATGAAATAATAATGCGAAGTATTCAGAGAAAGGCTCAATCTATCGTCTCCGAGATAATTCGATTGCTCAAGGAAAGGACACGTTATTATTCCTCCAGTTTTTATGTACAGCACCCGTAAGAAACCAATCTAACTATATTAGTCTCTGAACTTATCGCGAACCCATTACCCAATGCATCATCTACGTCTAGGAATGTGCACAGCACCTTAACACAAAGGTTAAATACGAAATGCTGAAACTCATGAATGATTACTTATCTTCTAGTAGCTCTTGAGTTGGCAAATTCATACGGTGAAGATTATAACGACAACGTTTATAGATCTTTCGCATCAATGTAGACGCAAATTCAGATTTATAAATGGCGCAATGAAATTGAATTCGTTATCGAGCGAAGTGGCGAAGAGCAACATGCGCGTGAGTCCATTTGGCAGCGCCGTGAGTCTTGAATACCTGCGGCGCAGAATGGTGTGGGGAAGAGAGCGGTAGATCAGGTCCATCTCCAAAGGGTGTGTGGGTTTGGGAGTCACTGGAATAAGGTTATCAGGATGAAAACGAGAGTGATGAGTTTGTCGGCGGGTTCGCGAATTTTTTACGCAACAGTGCCGCGGCAGCCGCACTCAAGCGACGCGCGGCATCGAGTTAATTCCGGAGCGTGAAATCTCAGCGAGAGCAGAACCGAGCCTTTTATTACCGTTCCAATGGAATGTGTATCAAGAATCGATACCTCGCGTGAAAGGGGCGCTCGCGTGGCTTCGGACCGACCGACGGTGCGTAAGAAAACACATGCGGCTCGAGGGACCCACGAAGAATGCGTTCCCTCTGAGGGAAAGCAATAACATGAGGTAGAAACACGGTCGCTTAACCTGCGTTTGGAGCCACTCTTAAATTTTGTTTGGGAATCTAATACGCATAGAAAAGCATTGCATTTGATTGAAGAAATAAAGAAATTCGTGAACATGACTAGGTATAATTGATTATGATAAATTTATGATATCCATCCCTAAAATCCATATTTTCCGTTGGCAATGAACCTAGCTATTGTAATTATTAAGTCGCTCTCTTAAAAGTGCGATAAGTATTACGAGTAATCTAGCTGATCGTCTAGTATGCACCATATGGTGACTTGGAGGATATGACAAATTGTAAATACGAGAATGAAACCAACAAAACTGAAGGTTATTTAAAGCCTTTGTGCCTCTGCATACCTGGCCTGGCTCGTTTTACACCTTCGTTTCTTGGGATCGCTGGGTAAGAAGGTTGAAAACACTTCTAACGCTTCGTCATCGATAGAAAAACAGCGTAAACTTGTCTTATAGATACGATGGGGGAGTATCCATTGTAAACATGCTGGCCCGATCTGATGGCATCGCGATGGACTCCAAAAATCAGTAAGATGGAAGAAGGAACGGAAATGCCGCGAAAAAAAATCGAAGAAAAAGCACGCTGCATGCAGTGAGGGGGCAGAAACAGCAGGGGTTACTTTCACATTCGCCCGTCGAACTCACCGCGTTCGCCTGAGGCAAGAAGTCCCACTCTCACTGGCAAATCCAGAATCCGCGGCAGTTGGATGGGGGCGGAGGCACTTTTTTTACGGTCACACTCACTTCACCGCCGAATCTCTCGCGTTTTCCTCGCGATCCGGACCACAGACAACAAGCATTCCAAAAGGACGCGTTCACACTTGACGGGCGCCTTTCAGCCGCCCGGGACCACCTGCGAGATCAACCTGCACGGTAAAACGCACCACGAGCGAGGTAGAGCGGTCGACGTATTCTCTTGTCCGTGCGACTCCCTCCGACGGTATCCAGGTCCGAACTCTCAACAGCGGGGGAACAGCCATCCGGGAAGGTGCCTCCTACGCTCTCCTCAGCGCCGGGGTATGGTCGGCGGCCGTGGGTCGGTGGAGAGGGGCCGGAGGGGAGGGAGGCCAGAGGAATCCTCGGCGGGAAGATGGGCGGTCAGTTCGGCAAAGACGCTCATTTATCCCCGTCATTATCATTCGAAGGAGCGGCAGCCGTCGTCCACAGGGGCACTTTCTCCGCGCTCCACGCATACACGTATCACGCGAGTGCAGTCAGAAAGAATCGGAGGGCACCCAAACACCCCCAGTTACTCTCAGGTAAAGTGCTGATGGAGGATAAATGAGATCGCATTGAGACGAACTCAGTGAAGCGGTTCACATTGCTTCCCCCGGACCCGATTCACCGCGAACTCCGGCATTTGCTTGTACGGTGAGCTATACATAACTGAGGCAATTATAAAAGTCAAGAATATAATACATGACAGCCGATGATATCCAATCAAGCTTCTGTTAACGCAAGGAGAGCTTATGGTACGACACTTTGCGGCGAATGAATTTCATATTATTGTAATGCGTCGGATCACAGAATTAGAAAATCACTAATGACGAGTGCTCTAGCAGGTATCATACTGAGGATATGCCGAGCTGCAAATGCAAGAGAACTCTGGCGAGAGGTGCGGGGATCGAATGCGCCCCGCAGTCATTTGAGCCGCTCCCTCTATTCCCCTCTCTCCCACTCCTACGCTAATTCTCCCTCCTCTCCTTTCGCTTTTATCGCCCTCTCTTTCCTCCATCTCACCTCTCCCAGATATGCATACATTCACCCACTCGCGCCTCCCCTCGCCGCCCCCCCACCGCTTTTAGGGCTCGAGGGCGTGCGTCGGGGAGGAGTGGGCGTTCTTCGTGGGACGGGAGGGGGATGCGAAGAGGAATCACAACGGCTGGAAGTCGAAGGTCGGGAAGTGAGATTTCTAAAGGTGGCGCGAAGTCGGGGAAGGTGGGTGGCCGAGGGAGGTGGGTTTTGCGTCTTAAGGGCGAAAGAGAAGCAATTGGCCCCGAGGGGACATCTTACCACGGAGGACCTTTTTATAATATCCGTTTCATTCGAGGAGACTGAGTGAGATTCACTTTCCCCGGTCGGAAGGAGACCTTTTTAGCCTCCTCTCACCAGGTTAGAATCGGAGGGCGGCGTTGCCACATCTCGCGGGAGACTGAGTGGACCGGAGAGCGGCTTCATTAGCGATCGATTTCTATTCTCGGTGCACTGAGAGCGAAAGAAAGGGGTGCCGCGAAAGGAGCAATTAGGGAGCGGGATGTCGCAATGGTGGTGTCAAACGGCTCTCCAGAATTCAATCTACTCCAGCAAACGTCCTTGGTTGTTACGCTCGTTGCTACTGTTTATCTGCTCCCGGAATTCCTTGTTTATTTATCCGAATCGAATCCGAATCCGAGCCGAAACCGAATGCATCGTTAATATTCAACGCCGGAATGTGTCGCCTTTCGGCAAGTATTTTTTTATACTGGGTTTAATTGCCATATTTTGTAGTTTAAAGAATTTCTACAATCTCGAACCTGAAAATAAATGCACACAATCAACGGATAAATCAATATTCTTAGTTATTACGGACGAGCGAAGAAAATAATTATATTCATTACATACATTCACTCCTATTTTAAGTTTGCATTGCGAAGTGATCTCTTTGGAAATTGAAATTACCATTTTTATTGCTAATTTAACAAAGTATAAATAAAACGCACCCTAATGATTTCTACAACAGATCCCGAAGTACTAACCTCTCTGTAAGTTATACTCTTAATTTGGCTTATTAGTAAATTGCGAGTTAAAAGTAGAATCAGGTTAAACTACCGTCCATACTTCCTGAATTACAATTACAGGAAGAGCATTCATTTCAGTAACCATGGTCAGTATCTAATATGCATTCCGTAAAGTATTTAAATAAATTTCAGAGGCCTAGAGGATAAGTTCGATGAATTCACCACAGACTAACTTAAGGTTAAAATACCACAAAAGTGAAACACATAATTGGTTCCATTCCCATAGGCAAGAGAACACCCTCATTGAAAAACATTGCCTAAATTTTAGTTTCAAATAAAGTGATATGTTTTCATTAATTCAGGTATTTCATTCAGTTTTGGAAACATAAGAGGATATGAATAAATAGAAATGGCCTATGCTGGCTACCCTTTGAAAGTAAAAAAAATCTATCCAGGCACGATTCCTTGAACGAATGGAAGTTTTTGTCGGAAGGCAGGTTTTTCGCTGAATTTACATGAAATTAGAAGTTTATACTATGAAACTGGAACACCAAAAAACACAAAAGATGGAGGGAAATGGACAAAAATAATCGTCAAATAAGAGAAACATTATCTGTGCCAGTTGGAAAAAATCAAGAACATGAGCCAGCAATGATGGAGAGGTTTATTTGTTGATTCTTGGATGTAAACGGAAGATCAAATAACGACGAATTTGGAAATTTCTTAACTGAGTTTGAGTTATAAAGCATGTATGGACAAGAAATATTCGTGTGTACACACATTATGTAGATGAAAAAATAAAACCGAACCTCTTTCAGTTTATTAACTGGTAGTAATTAAAAGCTAAATTTGCAGTGATTATCATGCAAGGCATCCTCAAGATGACTAAAATCACCATGGGTATCCCGAAACTATAGGACACAGGATATACTGAGTTTAAAGTGAACATTGACATGGTCTATCTCACAAGGACAGAAATTATGAGTTAAAAATATAATTATAAATATTTTAAGTGAGTTTAAAGCTAAACGATAAATTCTATACAATCCCTTATTACTTATTTGTTGGTCCCTGTCAATTTAATCTCGTAGCACAATTATTTGTTTCTTTAAAACCTTTCAAAAGCAAATTTAAAAGCAGAATAAAACTAAAAATTAATTATCTTCCTATCCTACATACACACGCGTTAAATGAGCAATTCTTATTATTAATAGTAATGTTAATTTATAGTTAATCTTCACTCAACTCATATCATATTCATTACTGATTATAAATATTAACAAAAAGTCGAATAGCTATTCACGAAATGCCAACCATGATTATTTATCCATCTACTTCGATAAAAATCAAATTATTCGAATTATGTATCTGTATATGTATATAGTATCGCACAAGGAGAAAAGTAAACAAAACGAGTGTTACTGAGATAAGCGTGAAATTCACTCAGAGCTAAATGAAAGTTTACAAAATGCCTGAAAAACAGCATGGTTAAATATCTGCAGAAGCCTTATCTATAAACAAATTTTATTTCAGATTACTGAAATATGAATAAATTATATATATCTTTGGTATATTATCGAGTCAATACGCTCAAAAGAGTTACAGGGTTGGGGAGGATTTTTCTTCGTAAGCACGGAAAATGTTATATTTGAAATTAAAAGGCATTATGGGAATTTCAGATGATAATCACAATCGTTTTCGAAGCATAGGCTTTCAGAAATGTATAGTAGAGATGATATTAGGTATAGAATAGTACCATTCTCACGAAGCATGCACTCCAGGCTCAATTTTGCCCCATAAATATGCATTGAATTGTAGTTTTTAATACAAATAAAATCGACAAGCTTATGATGACTGATGGATTGTGGTTGGATATTTCCTAAGCACATCTTAGAAATACTGTCCCCGAATCTAATTGATTTGCATCCCTTCAAAATATTACCTTATTACATCAAAGACACAGGTCGGTTTTTACTATTCCATACTCTTATTAGGCGTTAATTTTACTGCGTATTTTAATTTGGGGCTCTTCAAAGATATAATTATGTACAATGTACATACATAGTACGTCCACAGCTGCATAGATACCGTATCAAGAACATATCGCAATAAGCACAGGAGTGTAAACACCGACCGATCCACCTGTTCTTGTGGTTGTAGCTAACACGTACCGCTCGTGGATAGAATGGGTTTTTAAAGCGATTTTTCATTGCACCCATTTTACCCCCATTATTAGATCGACCTAAGTATCAAGGGTGTCACCTGATATCGATGTATTTTCTGCAAACATACTTCCTTTGAATGCAAGAAACCTTTTCTTCAAGGTCTCTCTACTCCGTCAAAGATAATTTTTGTAACGCATGCTGTTCTGATAAAATTCTTGACTTTCATAATAAGGATTAAATCAATTCGTAATTCCCGGCTGAATATTACTTTACCGTTATACAATCTTATTCTTTCTGAGCTAATGTGTGAAGACTGTACTTGGTGGAACTCTGTAAGAAAGATGATTAAGAAACTAAAATTTGACAAGTTGCACAGGAGAATTTTTCATTTCGGCCGGTTTCGTCGGGCCTATCTAAGTTTTTGCTTCTTAAACATCTAAATACAATGATATTATAATTTCAAGACACATTGACTGCCTTATAAATTATATTTACATTGTTAGCCAAAGATTGTAGTGGAAAGAAATTAGTGGAATCAAATTGACTAGAAAAACTTTGATAAGAGAAAATAGTCCAGAAGAGCACCAAAAGATATCACTTTCGTAATATAGCAACTCACCTGTGAGCAGAGCCACGCCCAGGGTAACTGACGTTTGAATCCAAGAGCACATCGTTAATAACAAAATCCAGCACTCAGTGGAAAGGAAACGTATGTTAAGAAAACATCCTTCTGTAGCTGGGTGCAATGTTCCCACCGCTCAATAAGCAGGTGCACATCTGCTTGTAAAGAACTTTGATCAGTCCCTCCGGAACTAAGGATACATGGTTCTTATTGATGGATTATTTATAGTATCGATAATATTCGAGTTATCAACCAAAATAAGGCTATCTTCTTCATAACTATCATTCAGTTGCTTTGCTAAAGTCTCTGGAAAATTTATTTATAATTTTAAACATTTTTATTGGTAAAAATGCTGATTATCTCCTTGACTATCGAGAGAAAGTGCTACTCAGCGTCAGTTTAGAAGGATAAATGCAAGTACTAAGAGAGACCGAGGAAAGTTGAGAGTAGCTGAGGGCTCGTCGTTGCGAGATTATCTTATTCTCTCCCACAATTTAATCGATGACGTCTCCGAGCTCTCTCGGAGTTGACTACATACTCCCAATAACACGTTCACACGCAAATAACACGTCTAAACGAAAGTTGTGGTGAGAATAGCGCATTTTATTTTAAAATATAACAGAAAAAGTCAGTTCCAGTCCCTACGAAGGATGCTCAAAAGGGTAGCACGTTCCCCTTCCCTGACGTTCAAGAGATACTTACCAGTTGATGCAATCATACAAATAATGACACTCTTCATTTCTAAGAATTAAATGAAAAAAGGATATATTAAATTTATATAATAAAAAAATCACTAGGAAATATTTACTACATTATTTATATTAAATTTTGATTGGGAATCGATATTAAGGCCTTGAACCAGAGCAGATTCGAGCATTGAAATCTCCAATTAGAGAGTATTTTATTTTCGACAATCCAACAGGTTGATAACTGTGAAGCCTTTTCCGACGAACGAGAGCGGGGGTCTAATTCATAGGTCAGCTATCTAAATCACGCAACGGCCAGCATTCGGACCTCTATGAGCAAATATTAGCGCGCCTCTCCGAGCAGCGTCTCGCCGCATTCCTTCCTCCCCTCCGACCTTCCCAAGGAGCCCCTCAGTTTTCGGAGAAGCCGTAATGGGGCCTTGGCTCTTACCTGAGCGGCGGACGAACGGCCAACGAAGCCACGCACCAATGCCCCGTGATTTACGGACGAGACCAAAATCAGCTACGCATTCATTCTCCTTGAGGTGGGGGTCACGCTGCATTTCACCGAAGTCACGGGTGCATTTACGCCGTCTAATAGGTGCCGGATTTTACTTGAGTGGTGGTTTCAGAGCACGCTTGAAGACTGGATTTGCGAGTGGTCCATCAGGCATAAAAATACACACAAAGTCAGGGATACCACGTATCAAATGTATTAAAAATTAGAACTGCCGAAGTAACTCGTTTTCATTTGATGCGCTTCCTCAGCTACTACGAGTTATATTGGAGAGAAGCTTCCGGAATCAGAAGATAAGAGTGTTAGGACTATATTTCGAGACACTCAAAAACAATAATAATATTAAAGCGCCTTTTGTGAAGGTGAGATTTAGGCAAAAAGGTTTCTTCTTATATCTGATCCGTAGCCATATAAATTTTTAAGGAAGAGATAACTTGAAAAAAGTGCACAGAGGAAAACTCCCATGTGGGTTTTCAAACCTAAGGTTTCTGTTGGGAAAAAATAGACCGCAGTAGGGAAACAGCCGCAAGAAGGGGGGAAAATCCGGGAAACCTACTGATAGTTAAGTAAATTTTTATGGAGAAATCTGAATCTGAAAGATCGGAAAGGCAAACAGACAGTACAGACACGTATTCACAAAGATAAATCAAAATAAATTTTTGCATGACAAAAAAGAGCATGACTATGAGGAAGTGAAGAAGGGAAACTTATTTGGAAATGGAGGAAGTGAACCAAATGAAATGTCACAACGGAAGAAATTAATACTGCCTGAGCATATGCATATATGCCTGTTAGACGAAATACTGAAAATTTATTACGAGTATATTATTATTATTATTATTAGGGGTCTTTATTAGGCGAGATAGTCATAACATCTGTACATTCATCTTCTTATGGTAGTAATTTTGTTAAAGTAAAGTAGATCCAATGAAATGAGGATTCTAGCACTACTTTTAATATTATTAATTGATACACATTTTATTTCCTAAATTATTTTTATTTTCTTTCTTCATTCAGTAATTTTTAAAATTTATTTTGTTGTTGTATATTATTTTTATATTTCTTAGTTGAATTTCCACATTCTTGAATCAAAACTTGGCTTGAAAAACCATCAATTTGCTTCAAATTGTAAATATAACTTCCTGCAAAAGCCAAACATCAAGATTTGGATGTGATGTTTAGTGGAGTGTTACAAAATGCTCACCTCTGAGTCAGCAAAATATAATGAAAGGAGTTGTGGGAATTCCGTTGGAAAATTTTCAGGAACTAGTTGGATCATCCAAAGTCCATTTGCTCGGGTTTGGTACGTAAATGGAGACAACTGTTTACTTTTTCATTGGAAAGATTCAAGATAAGATAGATTGGAATAAACAGTTGATGGAGTGAATCGACTATAGATAATATTTCTGATAACAGCAAAAATACTCATAAGTCATTAAGAGGGTGTATTTTATGAAGGAAGTGGGAGAAAATGATTGAAGTGGCATGATTTACTGGAGCACAGCTAAACAGGAATGGGAGGAAGAAACTGGAATGGGCGGGGATTTCCTCATTTCGAAGGGCGCCCGTTTTGAATCTCTCAAAGGGTGTCCAATGAACTGCAGTAGCTCTTTAAAGTACTTCGTGAGACTCACTTACTCTACTTCATTGTATTCTTGAATAGTTCAAATGTAATATTGTTTTATTGAACAATACGATAGAATTGAAAATGTTCATTAGGTTAAATTCGATCAGGTCATCAGTATCATTTTCCGAGATTTATCAAGTCTGAATTTAGTATTAGAGCTTCAAAAATCAGAAATCGGTAACAGAATCGAAGAGGAAAAGCATGAGACAAAATATCGAGAATAAAGGGACCTTCATAAAGACTTATGAAAAAGTCATATGCGGAAGCGATAAACAAGACCTAGTGACGGAAGGCCACTGCGCTGCTGCTTTAAAATGAATATTATAAACCGATATGGCTGATATTGAGAAAATAATTAAGTGTTATATTTTATCCAACGCTTCCCGTAAAACAAAGGGAAAACATACTTATGTATGTTTTCGTTTATGTTTTCAGATTTTTTCGATTTATGTTCTCAGGTTTTGAAAATTTTATTTATCATCCGCATTTGGCACATGGAGTAAAACTTGAATCACAATATTCCATTGGTCACAAGCTCACAACTTGCGGTTCTTGCAGACCAGGAATTACCGTATATCCCGGCGTATAAGTCGACTCCTAAAATTTCAGGTTTTAGCTTATGTTCAGCGTCGGAAAAAATGAGGCAACGCTAATTTCCCAGCTCTATTTTATGGAAAGAAAAAATACGGTGCCCTTAAATGTACGATAGCTTGAGGAATATTTACCGCATAAGTTAAGACGCTAGAATTGTTTCCTTCAGCTTCCATGTCAACTTCTCGCCTCTTTTTAACTATCACACAAGTTTCTTTCGTTGGTATCACTCAGGCTTCACAAACAAAAATGCAAAACGAAACAGTAACACAATAGTATTAAAAATTTACTATAGAAATATTGGTAATATGGTGTGGTAATATCAAATCACGACAGTTCTAAAACAATTTCCATTAACTCCTAACGCTAAGTCGAATCATAACGATTATATAAACAAAAACAAACTATGATGTGCTTATTGATCTTCACTTGTAAAAAGAAAGCATCGAAGTATATGTAAAATTTTTGTAAAATAAAAATACATGTGAAGAAATGAATATAATTTGCGAAGAATAAATATTCGTCAAATTTATTTTAAAAATATGAGCATTGTTTATTAATTCAACTCTTTTATTATGAAAACATGTCATAACATAACACACTTTCAGCCACAATTGTATTTCGTGATGGAATTGTTTTATATGATATCTACGTTAATAAGACTTGCCAAAAATTAGTTTCATTAAGAAATAATTGTGATAAATTGCAAGAGTTTGTGTACAACAAGTATAAAGCAGGCAGTATCACCTACTTACCCTTCGGTGGTAATGAGTTAAATTTTATGTTCGGCGTATAAGTCGACCCCTTGTTTTCGAGAGATTTTTTTAGGCTTCAAAGGTCGACTTATACACCGGCATATACAATACTACTTGCAAATGACTTATGGGTAAGTATATGAGAAATAGCTGGAAGTTGTAGATTGCTTCTCTCTTAATTTCTTCAGGTCTGTATTATGAATGTTCTAACGTAATACAGTGACTAGGCTGGGACTATAACCCAGGTCTCCCTTTTTCCGGGCAGGTATTCTAGCAACTGAACTACCGAGCCACGTCCTTCTCACAACGGGATGATTAGATGAGCTTTTCATCCTTTGTTATGAATGTTGCATTTTAGAATAGGTTCGCATCTACAAGAGCATCCGTGTAGTAACAAAGCCGCAGTTTCATAAAGAGTAATCCGTCTTATACAGTACAATATCGTTGCCAATACACTTTTCCACTTTTTCTCTCTCTCTCACGACAAAAGTTTTGCTTCCCTCGCAATTTAGGCCTCGAGCATTGCTTTTGTATCGTATTCTTCTCATGCCTATTGACTGCAGAAAGACTTGAAGGAGACGTTCTCACTGTCATCCCTTTGTATCAACAATAGGAAGAGGCAATACCACCGGTATTAGAGCAAGAAATTTTCAAAGGAAAGAGACAAGAAACATAAGATTCCTATAATTATAGAATAATCGAACTTTCTGAATTATCTGCTAAAGAATGTATAGGATGTCTGAAGAAATTCTTGTTCGTTTTTTAATCATACATTATTTACCGTCATTTATATATAATGATAGATGGAGCAGACCTACACATTCATAATTCCTTTTTACAAATTATTCTATTGCCTTCCATTAACTAAATTTGCTCTGTTTTGATCGAAAGGTTGAAATGTAGTGATATAAATATTGAGGTTGGTTTCTTTAACTCTGAAATTCGCAACGAAAGGAACACAAATAGTCGTTTAAAAAGAATGATTGAAATTGTATTGTCATTAAAGAAAGTAGCGCCCGTGATCAATATAAGCATCTTCGATGCAGTTTTTTCTTCAAAGATCCATGACTACAAGTTCTTGCCAAGTTCTCTGTTTTTTTTCTTTTTTTCGTTCTCTCTTGAGATCCTGATGACTCTCCTTGTTATCTCTGTGTTCTTCTATTAATTGAATTTTGTTCCTACCAATTACTACGTTATTCTCTAACTTGCATCCAATAACCTAAACACTCTCGTATCTCTGTCAGATAACCACTGTTTGCTACTTCGTATCCTTGTTACCTTTTCCCACTCTTGTTTTTCATAGGTGATGTGCGCTTTACTTCTTATATCCTCCTACGTTCTTATTCGTAAATACTTCCTATAACTTTTCTCCAGCAAAACCCTCCTATAGTGCAAGATAAAATTAATTCGGAAATGGCCAATAGTTAATAACGAAGTTTAGCCCACATCTCTCCCACCTAACCCCTTCTGTCTTCTTTTATGATTTACAAAATTCAGTGATAAATCTATATTTTTTGCTTTAAGCTTTTTTCTTTCTCAAATATCTGTTGTACGGGAAAACCCCCACAAGAAAAACTGAGGAAACTGCGATAGACAGAAATAAAATAATTCTAAGAATCGATTTAAAGTTTCAAATAGTACAGTACAGTAGCGAAAAATATCATTAAAATAATAAAATTGTAAATTTTAAGTAATTTCATCATCGATGTATTCGCATCGTCCTTCGGTATGTGGTACGATAAATATAAGCGTATATAATATCCCTGATAAAGAGGGGAGGAAAAGGAAAGAAATCAAAGGAAAATTTCATGTCAACACGGTGAATTCTTAACACTCACATTCTACTAAAAATTAGCTATGAGATTTTTTTAAAGTAAGGAGTGATCGGAAGGGAAAACAACTGATGAAATAATTGCTTAGTCAGCTATGCAACTGCGCTATTAGAGTAAGAAAATTGCACTTTTTTCTTCTAAAGCTAAAAAGAACACTTCACCAGTAGGAGGAGGAAAAACTAAGAATATGCTCCTACGAAAAAATCATCAGTTAACGAGTTTAATTCATCACCACATTTTGAGTCATCGTGTATACAAGCGGCATTAATAAGGCGTATTGTGTGCTTCTAGGACAACCTTGTGTGCGCCATCAATAAATTCAGGTAGCTTTTTAATATTTTCGTGATGCTGGTTGTGCTCTCACTGGAAATTTAACTCGGAATCTAGCTCTCTATCATCTTACATACCTCGAGAGCATTTAATAAATATGTAGATAAATTTTAATTACGTCAACAGTAACTTAGGATAGAATCCTAAAAACGCCAGCTTTTCAAGCAAATCTATGGTGATAATATGGCATATAATCCATGAAATGTAACTCAAACGAATTATAGAATATATTCATTACATTATGGAGAGCGTAACTTGACTGAGAATACACATCCGCCACAGAATCCGATCTGGACCTCACTCGCAAGCACATACTCATGTGTGGTGCGGAGGGCCCCGGAGGATTGACCTTCGCAATCTGGACCACGCCCTTGCGATGGGCGGACGAAACAAAATGAAAGGAGAAATTTATGTCCTCTCCCCTAACTCCCACTGTTCCTTCACGTCTGCCAAATCCTCTTTCCTTTGGGGAACGCTTTCCCAGACTGTTTTAAAACCGTTAATCCATTTTTCGCCATAACCGCCGAAATAATTGCTCGAATCGACGCAGCGCGGGCTAATCGTGTTCCCGAAAACTGAAACAGTTCGGGAAAATTGTTTTTGTTCAAAGCCAATGGTTTAAGAAATCCGTGAGTAGAAAAGCCAATCGTGGTTAGAAATAACTGCTAAATGAAAGGGATTGATGATTACATTTTCATTTATTTTTTAAGCCTCATTTAAATTAAGAGGAATCTTAGATACCATGAAAGAACTCATACGGTAGTATAAAGAAAGCCGTCCCAAAAGAAACACTGAGTATGAGTTACAAACTGAAATAAATTGCGTAGATTGTCGTTCAGTTTTGTATAGATGTGTTTTAAGAGTAAAACCTGCTGACCGCTAACTCTACTCAACCAGGACTTGAGGGCGTTAAAGCAGATATGAGTTCAGTTCTAGATTCTTTCGAAGTCTTCAACGAAATCACTTTTAGGGAATTGAGGAATTGCGAATATTAGCATAGTGGGAATCTTAACCATCACAGGCCATTAGGCTAGGGTATATCGATGTAGATATATCCATTCTTTAAACTGCATCTTCTTTAAATCACCTTCACAGTAATTCAGCAATAAGAACTGCTCTAGGCTTACATTTGCGATGATAAAAATCCTAAGATGTTACAGCTTATGATTTCCTGTAAATACAAGATACCTCTCCCAGCATTATAGACGGTAGATAAATAATTGTTTGAGTTCTTCCATTTCATTCTGTAATTCCAGCTAAATTGCACTTAGAATTCGAGCTAATTTAGATAGTGATTTTTCTTTGTACTTACTGGCAGAATACGAATTTAAGAACGAATATATCCATCATTTTTTATTAACCTCATTATTTTTTTTGCTAAATAATTGCTTACTGAGTATCCTCAACTGAAATCTCAATAAATCTATATCTATGTAACTGACTAACGAACTGAACAGAAATCTTCTATTTAAGAATGTGCCTAAAATAATAATTAGTATCTACAGTGTAAATGACAACTCTCTGTTCTAAAACAATATAATGAACTTCGGGATAAAATAATCTATTAAATATGATTTCTTAACTATGTATCAAATGTGAAACTATCTATTTGTACCGAAGTATTTGGATCTAATTGCTTTTTTCATCTTAGTCACTCAAAACCTCATTCGTTGTTTATTTTTCCCTGTTTTCAATGTAAATTTCTTCTCGCTGTAGTTTATCTCAATTTTCTCCTAAAAAAAGAAAGGCTAATACAAATATAATGTTAAAGAAAAATCGAATTATGGAGAATCATGACGATGTCAATTATTCAGAGTAATGCAATTATGAAACAAATATTACAAAGATAGATAAATTTCAACGGAAGGCAGCTAAGTATGTGCAAAGGAGACATGAGAAAGAAGATTACGAAAATATTAGAGATTCTCGGTTGGGAACCGTTTGTAAAAAGGTGGAGAGTAAATCGACTCGTAGGCATCTTTAAGGTTAGAAACGGAGGACAGCCATGGATAGAGTTGAAAAGCAGAATAGAGGAACCATATAATATTGCGCGAGGGGATCGCAAACATAAGTTAAAACTGAGGAAACGAAGAACTGGCATCGCCAAGTATTCTTTTATAAAAAGAGGGGTCAAAGAATGGAATATGTTGCCTGAAGAGGTCTTCAAACCTTTAACGAAAAATAAAAAGGACTCTAAAAGTAAATTCTGTAGTTTATGTAATTAAGTGGATTCAATTTCGTTATGTTTTGTATTATTTGGATATTTTTTCACGATGTGAAAACGATGAAGTGACATTTTGGCCTGCAAAGTGACATTATAAACTGTGAAATGAATTTTTTGTGATTAGAGGCTATAAGTGGAGTACATGTTTTGGAGGGGGACCGGCGAGATGTGTGTAAATTATATTTTCTTGTAGTGTTGCGGTGTTCGAATATTATCTGCGGATAGTAAAGATAATTTTGGAATATTTGTGTGTGTGTCTTGTGTAAAGGATTGGGGTTAGAATTAAGTTTTACATAGGCAATTGTTGGAGCTGGCACCGGAAAAAAATTCTACTTGCAGCATATTTAATATTAAATAATAAATAAATAATATTGAAAGATAGTTGCAAATTAGTCTTAAAAAGGCAGTATATATATTTATGTTCAAACTTTAGGTACCTATGTACGCAATTAAGTAATCTGTGATATGGGTATAATTTATTTAATGAATATTAACTTTACCTTATAGTGGAAATTATAATTTGCAATGGGAAACTTTCGTCGAAACAATGGTGGAGTTGTCAGGGGGATTAATACGCTCAAACAACACCTACACATTCGTTTCCATTGTAGTAATGCCTTTTCTCCAAATGGTCTTCCCAAATTCATTTTGCCCGCTGGTGGCCTCTCGCCACATTCCGCGATAGATTTAGCACTTTTTGAATTGGCCTAGCACCTTTCTACCATCAAACACGCGGCGGTGTCATTTCTAGCACATTTTTTACATGCATTGCTTAATTTGAGGCCTTACTCTACATTTCCGAGACTTATCTCACCTAGCAGCTTTCTTTTTTTCGAATATAGCTTACAATTCTTGACTCATACACTTTTGGATTCTCTCTCTCTAAGAAATCTTAAAACATATTAAAATATTCTTGAGAAACTGACTTTATTATTCTGTTAGACAGTTCTTTGGAGATGATAATACAAATATATAATGTTATGTAATTGCTTGCAATGCAATTTTTCGCAGGCCAATTCCAGTGGGTTTATTTGCAGGGTATTATTTTTTATCCCAAATGAAATCCCAAAAACTTACAATGTTTCCTAATTCGTTGTTTCCTCTTTTCTTTAATCTCGTGATTTTTTCTTTAAATAATTGATGACAAAGTGTTAGTTGTTAGAAAAAACAAATAGGTCACAATTCTTCCCTCGGATAAAGTCGTACATTCATTATTATGTAAATAGGCCAATAATAAAAATTCCATCCGTAGCTAACAACAATCTACTTGAGAGGATATAAAATATTTTTCTAAAATCCCTTCATCTTATTTAGCTTATTTATATAATTCAAATTTACAATTTAAAGTTTTCACTGAAAAGAGGGAACCGAAGCTCTGATTGAGGAAGAGTGGGGTTTACCTAACTACAAGTTATATAAATAATTTTAAAATAAACCTCTTAATATAAAACGAGAATTGCCTATGTTGCTCCAACGCTCAAGCCGCTTTTATTGCCTCGTAAAAATAAAATGCTACAATTTGCGATATAAAAATTAAAAAGTTAATAAAACTTAATGAAAATTGTGGATTAATTTTCCTATTTAAAATTTTACTTCCTAAAATTTTCGTTGAAAGACAAAGAAAATCAATAAGGCACAGCATAAGGCACGATACCCTGCTGAAGACAGTTTTGGAAGTAATGGTTAAAAGCGGAAGAATACCTAAGTTGAAAACCGTTAATGATTATTATTAATCATAATAAAGGAACGAGGCAATTAGCTAAAAAGATGTCGATCTAGAAGAGTTGGAGAACAAACCAATCTTCAGATTGTAAACCCACGATGACGGAGACCCTAAGCCATTTTTCAATAAATGAGTCTTTAATATAGCCGGTGAGAGTGATAGTTTCTTTGATGTTGCTCTCTAATATGATTATAATGCGATATTTTTGTTCTGTTAATCCACACGGTGTCATTCGGTATTGTGTTTTGAAACTCTTTTGGAAGTTTCACGTGGGACTAAATCGTGCCTTTAAACAGAAAAAAAGGCAAGTCCGTTGATTTCAGGATTAAAACTTTGGAAAAAATGTGCGTATATTGAAAACATTACAAAACTTAAAGATTCGAAAAAGTGAATCGAAAATTATTCGGTATTTTAGCTAAGTTTAGTCCTAACATTAAGATTATCACAGCTATTTCTTTCGACATAAAAATAATTGTATTCCATTGAACAAAAGAGGTACAATTCCGTAAAAATAGAGGAATCTGAATCGTGAAATAAGCCAAGGAGGTTTTTTATCCAAATGGTAAGTAAATGACTTCGGTAACATAAAAGGAATCTATATACAGTAGAACCCCGGTAATCCGGACACTCGCTAATCCGGAACCCTCGGTAATCCGGACGGTCCATTGGGAGTTATGCAAACCCGCAATTTCTTCTTGTGAACATATAAACACGCATATTACATAGTAACAAGAAACGAGAGGTGGACAGACTATTTGAAAATTTTCTCCATTGGGTGCAAAGATGTGATGGAGAGCGAAGTATTTCGTTTATTGTGATAACACATCTAAGTAGTGATACTTTTCTGAGACAGCATTTTTCCATTCGAGGAATGCTTAATATGTGCGAGACTAAACAATTTCGAAAGAAAATAAATTTTCAGTTGCAGCAGGGTATCACTTCTCAAAACATCACGTTCATTAAAAAGCTATGAGAGAAGAGGCGTAAAAAACAATCCTTCCTTTTACGTTATTTTTTGAAAACCTCGCTAATCCGGAAACCCCGCTAATCCGGACGCCTATGTGCCTGAATTCGTCCGGATTACCGGGGTTCTACTGTAGCTCCATAAAAAAATCGTTTATGCTAAATGCCATCCCAAAAATTTGCTTTTTGAATGCAATTTTAATAAAATAAGGATATAAAATTTGGAATAAAGAGTTCAAAATTCAACAAATATTTTAAATCATCAGTTGGAGAGAAGAATAGATTTTTAGGCCACATCTTTTCCTAAAATAAATGTTGTATATTACTCTTTACATAGAAATATTTTATTACATTATTCATTATCAAGCTATTGATGTATATTTTATTTCACTATATTAAACATAAAATTATTACTATTTATTAAATAAAATTCGATAATTATCAATCTCCAGAAACAAATAAAAATGTGACGAGAATTATTATAGAAATGTATCTAAATAAGTATATAACGGATGTAAGTAATACAGATCTAACATACTACAGCCAATCATTCAAATTCAATAGGAAGTTATTTTCAGTTAGAACGCATATCATAAATAAGAACTTACCGTGATTACGTTCAGTAAGAATGTATCGAAACCAATAAAAAATAAGGTGTAAGGAATTCGCTTTTCGAAATAGCCACTCATTATCAACTCGCTCCTTATAAATCACACGCTTTGCGCAATTAATAATTAGCAATTTCGTTTCGGTGGGAATATTGGGCGAATGATTTGAGCGCTGAAATGAGCTACCCAGGCGGAGTTTGCTTTAACCTTGAGAGAGGGAGTGTTGAGCAAGGTCAGAATGCTCTTAAGTTGCGTGGCAACTTTAGCTCGAGTCCATAATCGTTTAAAAATAGCAAACAAAACTTTACTCGTTACAACAGAATGAGTTATTGTGCTTGCGTCAGATGATTTGAGCCTAATTTAAATCTTTCCATCAGGGAAATACAATTTCACGACCTCTCGGATCCAATTCTTTTCATTGGCTTTCTTCTTGCTTATTAAATTCGAAATTAATCTTCACAATTCCTTAACGATGCTGAATATACGCTTAATTGTTTGTGGATGCTGCAAGACGAATCCATGCAGATTGCATCGAATGCTTGGTTACACAGCTTCAAGTTAAGTGGATTGGTTTTACGAGGTCATTTCAGAGATTCGATTGAAAAATCTGCCGAGCCCAAAGAATCTTAAATTCTGAACAGTTTTGGAATTATCCACACTACGTATGAATTAATTTGTTAATACTGTCAAAGTTCAGTCATTACTATTAATTATTCTATAAATTAAGTATTTAGTAACTATACCTGGGTCTAATTATAGACCAAAACTTTAAAGTCCTTTGAACATATTGAGAAAATTTGTAATAAATTAAGAAAGGTTGCATATCAGATATATCATATTAAGAATATAGTGCCAATTCACTGTAAGAAGGTAATCTGTTTTGCTCTGGTTGAATCAATTTTGAGATATGATTTGACCAGATAGATAATGATCATCCAGATTTCATGATTTGACCATTTGGGGGCACGCTAGTAAGATACATAAAAACAAACTCTATTCTTTGCAAAATAGAATTATAAAATTAGTTTAAGACAACAATAGAATTCATGAAAATGTAGATGATACTTCCTTTTAGGAGAAAATTGAAATTAAACACATTTTTGCTAATCTAGAGATACTGCCAGTTGATAAACTCTAAAACTAAGTCTTAATAACATAAAACTATTTCACGGATAAGAATAAAAGTACAGAATTAAAAGAACACAGTATGGAGACAAGGAGAATGATAAATTATGATGTTCCTAAGAAATATAATAATTATGGTGCACATAGGTTAAACAGTGTTGTACCGAATATCTTTAATAAATTAACACATCTGTTGTATTTCACATCACTAAGCGAAGTTAAAAGAGTATGAAAAACCTCCTAATATACAATCAGACAATATAATTTACATTATTATTTTATAATCTATTTTTGATAAGATGTGTATATAGATATAACGTGTTGTTTTGTGTAGAATTTATGACTGTTAATGACTGAGTGTTCCTAAAGTTTTTAAAAGTAAGTTATATTCCTGTAATTCTTTAGTATTTTATATTTTCTGATTGTTTGTTTATTTGTGCACCTCCTGACGAGCCAATTATTGGCTCAAGAGGACCAAAAGGGAAACCAATACCTTCAAGTTCAAATTTTGTTCAATTTTGTCTTATCTACCTAATTGACTTTGTATATACATAGATGAATAAATATCTTTATCATTTAAAAAAACTAATAATTACTATTAATAAGGAAGAATATTGCTATCTATTTCGAAATAAATTTAGAGAAAATTGCGATTAAATAAATCAAAGTAAAGACAAGGAAACAAAGATCAGGAGCCTAGGTACTAATGACTACACTGAATTAAGGATTAAAAAAACATCTCGGGAAACGAACACTGCATCAATTTCACAAAAGACAGATTTCTGATAATTGTATCTAATTTATCAATAAAAATTTATAAAAAATCTATAAACATCGAATATGATAATTATTCACCTTCTCCGATACAAAGTTTCCAATTGAATGAAATTCCTTTCTATTGCTCAATTCATATGGCCGTTGGCGATAGGTACTGACTTCCTTTTAAATAAAGAAATCTTAACTGCGTGCCATTTTGAGCCTTTCGAAAATCATTAATGTTGTGGCTTAAACTAAGTTTATACAAGAGACCTCATTCCGATTTAAATGGAATTTATCTTATTTTGCTATGCCTCTCATCTCGAAATTTGCATGTAACTGCTTGTATGTGAATTGGAGAATTCGTTTTTCTTCTGCGAGAATAGTGATAATCGCTGTCAGTGCCGAATTCTTTAATTTCCCATGAATTTGGCTCATATTTCCTTAGCGGTAGCTGTCTTGCACCTTTTCGTTTCTAATCTCTCCTCCATTTTTCAACTCTCCGGTCCTTGGCCGAATTTCTTCACCTTCGACATTATCCGACCTCTTACTTTTCTCGGCGTTTCGAAGCTTAACAAATTCTTATTTTCATTCTGTCGCGTGCTTTATCAAAATAAGAAGGCTTTTGAATCTTTAGCACATTCAATGCCTAAATACAGATAAGCGGATCCCACACAATGATACGCACACTGTGTTTGTTCTCTTAATTAAAAAAGGAATAAAAAAATATGAGTTATTATAAAAATACGTTATTTGAGTAGATGCATAAATTTGTTTCTAGCGTTTTTGAGAAGTGACACTCTTTTGATACTCCCAATTAGTTTTGTAAAAAAGCAAATGTATAAGTTGAAAATTAATCTTATTATTATGAGTACTTTTAAGTGCAATTGGAGAGCACAAGCGAATTGCTGTTTTTAAAATGTTATTCTGAAAGAAGAGGTGGTAATCCGAATCAAGGAATGATTCAGTATGATGATATGAGCGTCCGCTACACATCAAATTCCGAATTGCAAAGCATTACTAATCTAATAATCACTTGTGCTCGTTAAAATCATTCCGGACTCCCTTTAAAAACGAAGAATTTGTCCACTTACTGCCTGAAAGTTGATACTACATTCTGCACATACGTTTAGTCAAATCATAATATAACAATTCCTCAGGAATTCCTCTAAAGGATAGAAAAGTTATAACTCATGAGTATAGCATGCGTGATAATAAATTATAGTGGTATTAATATATTATTTTTTTTATTATTTTATTTTTAGTCGCATCCCCCGTGGTTGGGTATTAGCGACCACCTTGTTACATATTTTGTGTTACATTTAACTGTTTTATAAATGGAACTATTATATGAATACTGTTTATTAAACAGTATTAATATATTGAGAGTGTTATTAATATATAATTTCATACTACTAAAACCAGGAACCAGCCCTGTCTTGAGGATACTTACGAACTTATTGCAGATGGGACTTAATAAATTATAATACCGCAAAATTACTGTTTGGCGATAATGAGATTGGTGCTAATCTGTACTGATAAACGAATGGATATTCTCCCTCTTTAAATAAACATTTATCTTCGAAGCCCACGGAATTCGATAGTCAGGTGCGGTTAAAAGGTCCTGCACCATGGCGCCATGTACCAAAGTTGCAACTCTTATGCTAAAAATACTGGCATCACTGAAATATTAACTAAAATTTCTCGTATTCCTGATATTAATTTGAAATTCAAATACTACTCATTTGCGTAAACTGGAAATTTCTGGTTCTGATTTTCCTAAATCTCAGAAGAGACCGATAGTTTGTAAAAATTGAATGAATGATACAAAATGTGTTATTTTGATCTCTTTCGCTAGGTATTCAGTAAATAATTCATTCGTTCGAGGCCTTGCCTCCTCAGTAAAACCGATGTGACTAAATCCATAGATGAAGAATGGGCCGTACGTACATTTTTTGGCCAACACAATCACTTTATCCAAATTGTTTTAGTAGAGTGATTACAATTTAAACTCACTCGTGATAGTCTTAACCTCAGAACTTAAACCTATTTGTGTGCTTATAAAGCAAACCGATTAGTTAGGAACGAGAGTTAATGTCCGAACACCTTTAAAAGTATCAAGGGTTAACAAGTTCTATAAATAATTTTTCAACTTTTACAATTTATTTTCCAGCACAAAAATGCATTTTCAGAAAATTCACCTCAGTAGTCTTTAATTCTTCTCAGCATTCACTATTTTATAGATATGTTTACTGGGGGAGCTGTTTTTATTAGTACTTCAGCCTTAGTCGTATGTAAGAAGCGGAAGGAGGGAGAGAGGAGGATGGGTGGAGGGGGAGAGGAAGATGCGAGGAAGAGATAGGAAGGACCAATGAATAGGAGGAGGAGCTAATAAAATGGAGGACTTCGGAAAAGACAGCGGTGGAAGAGAGGAAAAAAACTTCGAGACAGAATTTACAGCCGGAGAATGCGGCAACGTCCGTTGCTCAGGGCAACGAAGAATCGCTCGGCGTGGAGCCAAAACGAGGAAATTCTACGCGGACTACATACACAGGAAAAACATACAAACTTACAAAAATATAACAAGTATTTACACTGACGAATTTATTTATTTATTATGAAATAAATTTAGCGTGATGTTGAAGGAGAAGGGATAGTGAATGAAACCACGATGAAATATTCAAAAAATCCACAGAAATGCTCGATACATACCTTTTCCGTAGTAAAATCGTTTTCTAAATCTCGAAATTTAATTTTCATAATATATAGATGATTTTATAAAGTTTCTATATAAGTATCCACAAAATATATTTATAATTATGAAGATAAAGGCGGGAGTTTTTGAGGTTTCCGTTGGGATTTAAGAGCTTTTCGTTCAAGGGAACGTGGAATACCGATACTAATTTATAAAATAAGAAGTCCGAGGGATTATCAAAGAGTAGTAAAATGGTGGAATATCCTGGTGTTATTCAAATACTGATTATTAATTAATCTGATCAAATAACTTGATATGTTCGAATAAATTAATCTGTTCAAATATAAGATATTAAAAAATCGACGAATCAATATTCTGCATTAAAAATGTGTTTTACATTCAGCAACTGTGATCACAATACAAAATATTGCGTACGATTCGAAAGCAGTCTTACGATCGTCGACATTTGCTATATATAGACCTCAAAGAACACTATATCGCCTGAATACGACATGTTAAGGCTTTACTAGACCAAATTTACTCATTTTAGGAACATTTTCTCATCTTCTGACTATGTTTCAAACATATGTCGACATCGAAGTTACAGCTATTACATATTGATAAGAATTTTTTCTTTTGCCTTCATAATGAGTATGGAATAAAATGTACTTCCCATCTGTTTTTATCACAGTTCCATGGATGGCTGCATCATTATGAACTCCACTAAGTTATGAGAGATGACGAGCTTTAGTTTTCATCTTGGTCACCTCTTGAATGCTATGGAAACCGTTATTCATAGGAGCAATTCGAACTAGGACTTTTCCTATTCCCTCATTGTGAGATAGGGAAGAATAGGATGTAACTCATGAGCTCAGGCTTAACTTTGTGGTGGTTTGAAACGCAGAGATTCCTACTCACAACTTTTACTAAAACCACAGAATAACATACATGCGACCTAGGTGAAACAAAGCCTGATGATGCAGCAGTTGTAACTATGAATCTCTGGAAGAATTTGCCTCACATCGCCAAGTGTGCTTTAAGTGGCTGATAATAGAGGTATTGAGGATCCAGACTGCGCTCCGATGACTACACAGAGATATAGATAATTAAGAGACCATTTTCTTCCAAACAGTTTTGCTGTCTTTTAAATCTTTTTATTTAAACAGCAAATTGTAACAGCTTGATTATCCGTTCATCTTTCAGGCACTTTTAAGGTGTCTTATTAAAATCCTTAAAATGTTCATTTCATATATTGATTTACTGCTACATTAAAACTTCAACTTTTGACACTTGCTAAAGCAATTCACTTATTTAGGTATCCACTAGCTGTTTCGTTTACTTATTTTCCATCAACACAATTTGCTACTCTATAACAATGTCTTTTTTCTATGTTAATTGTATTGTGTATCACTATGTAATTATCGTTGTACGATGTTTATTGTACTCTCTCAGTACTCAGCGGCGAATCATGTATTCATTTATTTCGATTACTCAGCAGAATAAGTTTCTTTTAGCCTATATTCCAATCTCTATATATTATTTCTGAGCGTCCGTTTAGGAAGGCACTATTCTATCTTCACACTCCATCATAACATATAAGATAATATTTTAAAGAGAAACACACCTTCGCCTGTATATCCATTTCTTTCAATGTAGTTGGATCAGTTCTCCCACTCCAATCTTACTCTCATCTGTGATCCAAACCGTACTTCCTCTATGGTAATTTGTATGTAAATGTATATATGTACTTGTGTTCAAAACCTCATTAAAAACACATTTGTACCGCTTTATGTTAATCAAATGGCACCCCAGTGACCATTTGTGCGAAAGTTTCTTAAATATAAGTGCAAATAGGTAAAATTACCAGAGATTCACAATGAAAGGAAGGCTGCAGAAATATTTCGGTAGCAAAAGGACAATTGAATTCGAGGAAAGCAGTAAATTAGCCATAAATGGATTATTCAAAATAAGAGGGTTAAATTTAAAGATATTTGGTCTAATGTTAAAGGAAATAGCTCTCAAGTTAGTTGAAAATTGGATTTACTCAATTTTATTGCATTATCAGGTTGACTTGAATGTTTTAAAAAGAGAAATAACATCTATTCGAGCCTTTATGTAGTTTTCGCGAATTAACTCGATTTTGATATTACTGGAAACTCCCAAAGTAACATTTCTGAATTTTTTTAAGGTTGTAACCCAAAGGATATTTTAATGCTGGTGCGTGTAAAGCAATGCGTGGTCGGTCTTTGGTAACTTAAGGGTAATCATGTGAAGACGGAAGATGTTTTAAGGAGCATCTAACAGTGTTTGCTTGCCACTAGTGCAAATGATGAAAAGCTCCTCTTGTGATAGGAAATTGCAGAAATCCATGCTGTTTTAAAATGTAAAATAGAACCAGCCTCCAATTTTATGGAGAATCCATAAAAAATATGTACAACTTCTCAATTTTTTTATACAAATCAGTTCTTCAACATTTACATCAAGGTATCTTAAAAAAAATCAAATCTTATTTCGGAAGATTACTCTTTCAAATTCCGCATCAAGAGTAGAGTAAATTCAATGCAATCTGTTAATCATTTTGCAAGAACAATGATTGTGGATTGCAGATGGATGGAAAAGGGCAACAAAGAACACTATACGTGTTTTCATAAAGTCGGGTTACATTTAGGATTTTAAATTTATACAGGGAATTTTTTAGATGAATTTACATTGCCATACGACGTATATAGATAGAGTGAGGCAAATATACAGCAGTATTACAGTCTTTTAATTCAGCTTTTCAATGTGTTACTTGAATACTGCAATGAAAGTGCAGCGGACACAAACTGAAGTAATGAAGGCGTAAAGACAAATACTGAATATAGAAAAGGTCATTTACCTCGTAAAGAGGTTCAGAAATGAAATAGCAACAAAATTCGGTGCTGACAACCTTCCTGAATTGTTAGATCCAATTTGTGAGGCAAAAAAAGACGATTTCTGAATCGATTTGCAAATCAAAATGAAAAACTTCAGATTGATTTGTAAGAACACATAAAAAATGAAATTTCCTAAAGAAAACTGTTTTACATATTATACTATATATACATATACTGTTCTCTATATTTTTGTTTGCCCAATTCTTAATTTTTTCTATATTTCCTTGTATTTATATTCTAAACTTAAATGAAACATAGTTTGCAAACAAATTATTTTTTAGAGTTTAATAAGGGAACCTCCCCTCTTTTTACCAAATCTTGCTATAGTGACCACCTTCGGTGACCGCTTATGGATGGTCCCATGAACGGTCACATTTTACAGGTTTTACTGAATATGGCGCTTGAAACATGTCTGCACTCTCCTCGGGCTGTATCATGACACTGGATTATGATACGATCGGTTTATTCATAGTCATTACGAAGTGAATTTAGGGTTTTTTTCGAAGATAATTTGTCGAGTGATCATATTGAGATAAAATGTTCTCCTCAGAAATCTGCATCAACTCAGATTTCGAGATCGGCCTCATGTTCCAAGGATTATATTCCAAGGATATATTTCTAGCAACGTGCATTGGTCGTACTATATTTCAGGCACTTTTTCCACGTAACGTTTAAACTTCTGCCATATTATTCATTCTGACCCTTATTGGTCTATTACAGCCTTCCTCTACTTCTGCTGCCCATTTTAGGACCATTCTTCATAAAAAGTTACTCAAAATAAATTATCTCTGAAGATGACTCATTGATTTTTCTCCTTTGATACCTTGAATATTTCCTCTTCGTGCCTTCATATATCATTCAATCGCCATCACCAGTGTACGCCTAAAATGCCTTCTTGCATCCTTTTTTCAGTAAATGACAGTAGACTTGCACCATCATAACTCAATTCCCATTAGCTACATCGTATAGATGTATTCAACTCTTTCACTGTGATATTTTATTCGAAATCCACATTAGAATCCGTGTTTACGAAGAGTTTTTTGGTGTGACAAAGTAATGTACCAAATTTTTATACATCTTTATAAATTATGAGTTATTGTGATTTATGAAATGTTTATGAATTTCTGTTCATTGTATTTTGTAGGTTTTCATGCAAAATGTGTCACAATGGCTGATTTTAGTAGTAGGAAAAAGTACTTCTGTGAAAGTGTTAGCACAAACATTTACAGGAGTGGTATATCTTGGCTTAAAAAGATGAGTAGCGTAAGTATAGATACGACTAGAATGAATTGGTTTCCTCGAAGAATCAGCTGAAAATAGTAAATTCCTATTAATGATAATAAGACATATTTTAGTGAAAGCGATTTCTTAAATATATCGAAATAATTCAAATTGTGAGTAGAATAAAACTTCAAATTTATGGAGACTGATAACTGGAAATTTACAAATTTCTCGGAAAAATATATAAACGTGAACGATCTACTCAGCTATAATCAAAATTTGAACTTTTCGCTTTGTGGTAGGAAGACACGATGGAATTAAATAGTTTGTAACTTTCATTATTCATTAATAATGCACACCGGTTTGGCCGAAACCGGTTGTGTATTGTTAATAAGTTGAAGAAGTTACAATCTTTGTTTTCATTTTAAGCTCTTCACTTTCGTTGATAACATGATAATTGGAAATTTTAATTCTGAAACACCATACAATTTTCGTCGTTGTGAACTGCTCTCGATGGTACTTTTTTAACGTTGGACGCAAATGATCAAATTTCTTATAGAGACATATGAAAGGGGCTCAGTTTTTCGTCTTGCAATCAATCCCAATTAGTGGTAAAATTGAGTTGAGTTCACCAATGAGGGGCCAAGCTATTAGATTCTTTCACCTACCTTATCAATAAACGAAGTGCAAAAGAACATTTAATGAGAAAGTGGAAGAACATAAGGTGTGGAGAAAACCGCAAAAACATGAGGCACTCAAATGGATGATTCGATGGAAAACGCTCAGAGGACAAGATCTTTTCAGTTGTCTTTATTTCACATTAATTCATATCGTCCTCTGTCAATCTTCGTCCATCTGTACCAGTTCTGACCAATAGTTCACGATTAGGATTAATTGATCGATAAGGGATCCTAATAATAACTGACATTTTTCAACTCTTAAATTAAATTAAATTTTCCTAAAAACAGATGGGTTTTTACTGCTTCATATCGAGATATAAATTCCAAATATCAGAAGCATATATCACACCACATTTTGGTAAAAATCAAAAGGGAAACAAACTAATTCCGTCAATGTCTCTACATCCTCCATTTTAGCATTCAAAGTAACTGCAGATTAGCGCTGAAGACAATCGCAACGGCTGATGATGGAACCCCTTACATTTATATCAATCATTTATCACTTCCGTCTTTTCCTTATTTTCATCATAAATTAACCTCAACCCCTAAAACTTCCACAAAAGAAACTTGACGTTTTTTCGAGCTGAAAAAAGCTTAGAGTAGGCAACCAACACTAAAGACAGGAAACTTCTCGAAACACAAAAATTCTAGAACGTGCCATTTACTCTCCTAAACATTAACCAAATTGATGTAATGATGGTATACTAATGTCATGCGAGAAATTTTTAAAATATTTCATTTATATTTCTTCTAAGTATAATTATTTAGAAAAATAGCACATTTTGTTTCGTGAAAACCGTCAGTTTATGTTCTGATTTCACAAATAAAATTACTCATCACTACTCAAGATTTAAAAATCCATCCTTTCCTTCATTTAAAGCCAGAATATAGAAAACAATGGCTAAATATGTTTACAAATAACAGTATCTGAAGCAGGCAAACAGCAGAACATCAGGGGACTTTAGAAGTACTCGGGCCCTTAACATAGACCAGTCTTTCCTGCGCTGTCGGCTAGTGTAGGACCATTGTAAATTTAAGTTCATTTAGGTGGAATTCTGCCGAAACAAAATTTCGGTGATTCTCTAAGTTTGCGTCGATATGAAGCAGTGAGTTTGTCATTCGAGTGGGCAGCTGCCGCTCGCCGATTCAGAGCACGTGCGAATGAATTATTCAGGCGCATTCGCAGACGGCCATTGGTTCCTTCGACAGCCATTGCAGAAGGAGGCAAAAATATGAAGGAGCTCGAAAGATTTTCAAGAAAAAATATATATTTGTCGTACGAGGCTCCTCATTCGCACGCTATCGTCTCCTCCGTTGTTTGTCCGTAGCACGAAACAATTGACGAAATAAATTACAACTTTCTTTGGTTTGCAGTGAGATAGTATACAGCAGAAAATCCGTGGAGTATTAACAGGATCGTGCAAGACCATGAAGGACTGACGCTGACTGGTGGGCAATGACAGGACAATAATACAGAAAAATGGAATCTGCGCAACCTCTTTTAAGAAATGTAATGGCGCTTACGCATGTGATAAAAAATATCCGTAGTATAATAGTATTATCAAAAGTGCTTCGACAGCTTAGGTCATTTCGCACATTGGTTCTCACCGGGAATCGAACCCAATTCACCCAAGGCAAACGCGCTGTCCACGTGACTATCCGGGAGCCCCAAAAGTACCATAAGCACTTTCGTGTGTCTAGTCTTTCTGAGGATATAAAGGACACACTGTAACTTCATAAATTACTGTTCGAAAACTACGTTTTACAACATCCAACGAGGCAATCATTATCCTGAATTATTCTAAAGTGCGAAAATCTTTGTTGTTATCAGTAAGTTATAGGTTCATCTTAAACGTAAATAAATGCTTTTAGTATAATCCGTATTTGGAGGTGAAAATACGAGTATAAAGCGATTGAATGGGACTGAGTGATTCACTGTTCTTTCTTCTAAGATTTGGAATAAGAGTTGAAGGAATACAGAAGAGAGGATTACTGCCGATGTGGAATTTTTCATTCAAAGGTTTTAAAAGCTGATATTCATATTTAGTAAAATTTCATGCAAACGACAGTTTCCTTTCGCTTTATTTCAATAAAGTTAAATAAATAACAATAAATAAATTTTTAAGGGATATATATGGAGAATCCGTAAACCATACCTTTTCGCGTGTCTCTCAACTTAAAAATCAAGCGAAAAAGCGTAAGAACTACTACTAGAGGATATTTTTTTAAATTTTAAGGGTACTCTTTAATTTTCAGGGGTAAAGAAAGGAGATACGCAATTTATTCAGCTCACATTGACAGCTCAATGTGTGTTTCCAACGATTGATCTTAAATCAACTGCTTTCAAGTGAAAATTTCCTCTCCGTTAAGAAACAGGAAAACGCTTCATTATCAACATATATTTCTCAGGTTTAGTATTACTTACAATGTAAGATACTCCCCTGGCTTCTATGATAATAAATTTTTGTTCAGACGTGCGGCATAAGAATCAAGAATAGACTTTATATTTTGTGAAGCAGATTGCTTGCTTTGTGGTATATATTAAATAGCCTGCTACTTGCAAAGGAATTATTAAGAGTGCCATATATCTTGTGCAATAGAGTAAATTTTGGGGTGTGCCCAACCAAGAGGCAATATGCTTAATTGCCAATAACTATACTTTGAAAAAATTGCAATCACATATCTTTTACCTTTATTTACCTTCCTGTTCATCATATTTTATCAATTTTAACTAATTTGAGTTCCTGGGTATAGGAAACAGTTATTGGCCGCCCGACCGATAACTGTTACTACTAAGCACTCTGAAGGAATTTCCCTACGATCAATTGCAAGAAAATATGGAGTTCAAAGAACAAGCCTGCAATTCAAATTGAAGAATCCTGGTTACAAAAACAGTTGTGGTCCATTACCAGTTCTCTCCAAAGAAGAATAAAACGCACTAGTTCGGTAATTACACCCAGAGATGCATGCTGGATTTTAATTTGAGTTTGAAACCAGTGAATAATTACTCTATTGTATTTTAGTTGGATAATAGATATGGCAAGAAAGGGCTTTCCCAGAAAAAGGGAGGATATAATTAGCAGTGTCCAGGAATTTAGAACTTGAATTGACCACTTACGTCGCTTGAAGTAAGTAACTTGAGCAGTAAAAATGTTTGTTATCTTTCGGTGGTAGAAAAGATAAATTCTCAAAGCGATGACATTTATAGGAATAGGTTAAATTCTATAAAACTGAAATTTTATTCGTGGAGGTTGTATCAAGTGATTCCTGTTAGTGGCTCTTTCATATGTAGGAATGACTATCTATCCTAATGGCATTAATGTTAACAATTTTACGTAGAAACTGTTTACTTCCACATTGATTGCGTGTGCTTGAAAGGATTGCATTACCGGAATGTAGTTCCCTAGCTAATTGGGGAATAGCTCAAAGTGACAGTGGATGGATGACTGCTGAAGTATTTTTCGAATACCTAGGTAACTTTTTTCACGCGTACCTTATGACACGGTGTTTAATTCCTCGTGGTTTTGTTTGTAGATGGCCACAAGTCACATCTTACCTACAAGGTTAGTGTTCTATGCACTGAACTGCAAATTGAAATAATTGCACTCTACCCAAATGCCACTCATATTTTACAGCCAGCAGATGTCTTTCTTCCGGCCAATCAAGATGTAATGGCGAAAAGCTGTGAGGGACTGTGAGTGGCAATCAATGCATCCCGGAGAATTTTTGTATAAGCTGTCCTTTGCCCCTCTCTTGAAGGAAGTCATTGAGACAAGCGCTAAGCCAGAAACATTGACCGGAGGTTTTAGGGCATGTGGTCTTTACCCATTTGATGTAGATGCATTTGATTATAGTAAATGCCTCGGTACCTCTTCCTCAAGGAATACGCAAAAGAGTTACGAAAATGTAGTAGATAGTGCCATTAGTTATTCCACGTTTATTAATATAAACGGAATAAAGAGTAAGGAGAGAATTGAAGAGTTCGCAAGAATAAAAGAATTTTTACTGGCGAAACCGAGGAATTCTTCATGCTTTTTAGAATATGGGAATATTTCCAGAAAGGGAACAGCAAAATAGAGAAGTCTTCTGTTTGTGTCGTACACTGTGAGAATCATCCTTCAACTTCCAATGGAAGCGATTCAGATGGCTATAGAACAACTAATACATCTGAGACAGTGAGTGATGGCTGTAGTGCAAGATTGGGAGCAGTTCAATGGATCTAACCTACCGGGAAAATGCTACCAGTGAAGGCTCAATGAGTATTATTGAGGTAATTATGAGCAGCGGAAAATCTTCAGTTGCAAGAGTTTTAGGCACTAATGAAATGAGTGAGTTCTTGACTTGGCCAGAGACGCAATACGCAAATACGCAAAGGAAAGCGTCAGATAGAAAGACAGCCTTTTGTCATAACGACAAACAAATATCAGGAAATTTTTGCAAAGAAACGCTTGGCACGGGTAGCAGAAGCGGAGGAGAAAGAAGCCAGAAAACACATGGAAGCACACGAAGAGAGAAAAACGATTTTAAAATAAAAGCAAACAGGAAGAATCCACTCCAGAAGGGAGTGAAAAATTTAAAAGGTAGATCATACTCTGACAATAATACCCAAATCGATACTTAAATGTGAAAATTGCCAGAAGTTCTGTCATGAACTGTGTGCACCAAAACAACATTATAAATATACTTCCAATGTAAACTATGGCGATAGTTTCCTTTGCCGCAAATGTTTCAAAGAAGATGATACTGATGCAAGCGGAGACGAAAACTTATAAGAGGAAAATGACGACGAGATTAACGAACTACTTGCATTTGCTATGAAAAAATAAATTGTGGAAAGAGTACAGATACATGCTTAAATATGTTTTAGTTCCAATAAAAGTGGAAGAAACTGATCATTTAGCACTTAAGTGAGTGTAAATAAGTGTGGCCAATAACTATCAGTGTCAGTGTGTGTAAGGCTGGGAACACATTCACCGGTTTCGCTCGTCCGGTCGGTCATAAAATGGTCGTGAAACCGGGGTAGGGATACTTTCACTCACAAGAACCGGGCTAGCCATAAACTGTCCCGGTTGCTTCTCCGGTGTTGGTGAAAAATTAATTCTCTTTGGAATTTTCGGTTCAAATAACTTTTAAAATTACTTGCTAATTTCGTCTTCATTCACTATGTCATTCGGCACGTCCATATTTTAAAGCAATAGTAGAGGAGAGGGTAATGGCAAGGGACCACGTTGAGAAAAGTACATTGGAGATAAAGATTGAGGTTTATAGAAAAAAATATTCCTTTTTTAATACCTTCTATTTCGGGAACGGAAGCATTGCGTTTCCTACAGGCGGCGACTTTTATATCCGCGTCAGAGGCAAATTCGGCAAAGGAAATTACAGGTAATGAAAGATTAATTTAGTACACTTCCATAGATTTTTTATTTAGGCGACATGTTTCGCTGGTGAGCTAGCATCATTAGGCAATATTCTATTAACAATTTTTAGTTATATTGGTAAATCCAATTCTCCAAGAGTACTCCTATTTGTTGATGGTGAATAGAAACAGGCTTTGATATTTTCGGGAAGGGCATTCCACAACCGGTATGAGATCTCCCCAAGGAGTAGTATTCTCCTCCATGAAATCTTGGGATTTCTCAAGGGTGAGAGTTTCGCGGAGAGATTTTTGCTCCTGTCCGTTTTTTTCACTTTCTTCTTAAGGATATATTCTACCAAATTTCATACAAATTATCGGATGTGATTTCCTCTATCCGAGAGTAAATTCGTTTTCTTCACTCACACACATTTGATTGGACATTGTTGGATCTTTTTTAAGAATTTTATTGTTATCAATAAAATCACGGCATTTGTCCACATGTTTTTGGTTATCACATATCACTACACTCTGTTCCTTACCTGCCCTAGTTAACACCAAATTATTTTCGGAAATTAAATTCTTTACATAATGCTTTATATAATTAATTCTTAAAATATTGCTTCATATGATAAAACATTATATCAGTGAGTGATTGGTGAATTGCCGGTAGTTAAAAAATATATAATTGGAAGTACGCTTAAGTAAGAATTTGTCAAAGTGGAGGCGTATAATGAAACTCTCCCTCCCCACCGACAACATCTTATAAACATTCATATCGCGACAATGTTTTTATCCGGCAGCGGCCGCATGTCAAAAAGAAAGAATGAACCTTACTTCTCCGTGAATGATAACTGATGTACGTTTACATTCAAAAGTTGCCGAAGAAAAAATAATTAATGCTGGAGGCTTTAAAAGGTCAAAATAAGCAGCAAGGGATGGGGGAAGGCAACCGGCAACAACCGTTCAATGTGAAAGCGCTCATCTGACCGACGTGCATTACTACCCACACCCGGTCGTAAATGGTCATAAAGGTCCAAACCCGGTGCCGTCCTCTTCAGTCGTTGGGGCGGCTCTTATCCGGCGACCCAGAGGTCTATAATCTATTCTCGGCTAGTGTGAAAGGCTCCATTTACTTCTACTGCTTATTACCCTTGTGACCCAGCTTAAAAACCGACTATGGTTTGCCGGCCGGGGGAAACCGGTGAATGTGTTCCTAGCCTAAGTCAGTGTGAGTGTAAATAAGTGTGTCCAATAACTGTGCGAGGTGGCCAATAACTGTACCAATAGGTAATGTTTATAAGTAAAGGTATAAATCATTTTAATGTCAAGATGTTACTGAAATTAAATTGCTTCAAATAAAAAAGAAATAAATGGAGTTTACAAATATGTTAACTGTCATTAATTTCTAAATTTTCTATTTATTTTGCATTAATTCAAACACAAAATTCTCCTTAAGTGGCCAATAACTGTACGGTTTACCCTGTATATATTACAAACATGCCGTGAAAATGGCATACTTCTGTGCACTCCACTCCTGTCTATCATTATCATGTTCCAATATAATGTTGGGACACGGTAAAGGTGGTCAACTGATATAGTATGTCCGTGAATTTTTACTCTTTTTAATGTATACTTCAATACCAATCTACCTCGCATTTCGAAATCCAGGATAATTGTTACTACAATATTCTATGCATTTATTTAAATTACTGCAAAAAGTTCAACTTCGACCACGCCTTAATTATGAATTTTCCAATTAATTTGTATTATGAGATAGATTGAAGTGATAAACTGAACAACGGGGATGCTAAGTAAATTTGAACGAAATATTGATATATTTTGAACTTTGACACAGCTTATTATGCTTAGATGTATAATAAGTCGCGCAACATAACGTATCCATTTGGCATTAGTTGGATATTAATAATTTTTAATGCATCATGTTCCCTGAGATGTCCAAACGATTTTGTGTGAATGCTATTATTTTTATAAAATAATGTAAAGGAAGTAAAAAGAAGATAATAAGGAGGTAGTAGGCAATTTCTAATGAAAGTACATCTGAGCTAATATTCTACTTAAGTGTTTTGAAATACTTAATATTTAGGCAATCACAATTTGAACAATCGTCTGGAATGGCCGCTCTAGCTTTGAAAAGTCTTTTGAACTTCAGAGAAAAACAAAAGAATTGAGTTCTTAGATATATCCATTGCAGGGGAAGATGCAAACAACTTGAGTAGTTTACTACGACTATAAGAAATAAAAACTAAATTACTTATTTTAAAATTTTACCAAAATCACTGATATGCGAACAACTTACCTAAATACACCCTGGTTTGTTTCTCAACGGGTTATTTTATTATTTCTGCCACTCTTTTCACCTTCAACTATTTCTTTCCGTAAATTAAAATCTCGATTCGAATAATCAGAGTTAATTAGATTTTCAGGATCAATATCGTAGTAATTGATTCATTACTGAATTCAATGTATCATTGCCAAATATTATGTCATAACCGTAAATATTGATCAATTGATTGATCAATTTTAGAAAATTAATATATGTTTGCGATCATAATTAAAACTAAATTTTACCAGAAACATAAATCTAATACAAGCTTACCATATACATATTTAGGTGAGACGATATGAAGATTTAAGATCACGAGGAGTAAAAGAGAGCATGGAAATTCTTCGAATTGACGATGAACTTACGTATGGTATGTAAATTATGAAAGACCAAAGAATCTTGTGTAATTTCTATAACCGCTATTACAAGGAGAATATAAGGGATAAATTGAGTCTTGACGGATTCAAATTCTTAAATATTTAGATCTACGGAAAAAGGCATGGACGAACGTAAAACGAGTAATAAGAATGCCATGTATAGATTCTAGTAACATTTAACTGAAATAAGTACATGAGACCAGGCATCAAACTTAATAGTGTTCTTCAAACTCAGCATTCAAGACTTAAACATTATTTATATACCTGATGGATAATTAAGTTAAGAAAAGGGGATACAGCTAAATAATTTTATACTGAGAGAAAGCGAGTTGCAACGGTTACTGGCGGTAACTTTGAAGGAACAGTAAAAAAATCCGCTCTATGAAGTGAGTTGTAATCTCGCTACCTCATTCATTTTGCTCATAGAAGGCTTCACTTCGAAACGCAATTTTCTAAATGCGAGACTTTCTCCGGTTATTTCTCTCTTTCTAACAGAAAGAAGGAAAAAAGGATTTGATTCGACATCAATGATTCAATTATCAATATGTGAACTGAGCTCAATAATCTGATTTTTAACGAGTTTTGAGTTTACTGTATCTATTATCAGTTATTTTATGCTCGTCTTTTATTTTGGCTGAATTTTATCTTTATATTTAAACCCTGCAATCCACCAGTGGCGCGTGGCAGGGGGTGTAAAACACCAACATCCCTATCTAACCTGGTGAACTATTAGCTTCTCTAATACTACGCGGGAAAAACGACCAAAGTAACTATCTGTCCTGACAAATTCTACCCTGTATCGCTTTTTTGTTTTCTCCCGAAGATCGCGTAAGTTTATAACTGGATATATATTCGAAACCAAAGTCAATTTGTAATGAGGTAGGTAATAATTCAAATATCTATCATCATACATTTTAGGCTACTGAATCTTGTTTATTCCAGAAGAAAAGGTTTCAATCAAAGCTATTGGACGAAAACAGAAATAATATAAACATTTTTATTAGAGTTTTCGCATGAGAAATAAGAATAATTACAGTGAATGGTGTAATTTGTTGAAAAACTATGTTGTAACGAATATTACAATTACGTAGATGCATAACACGTTATTCAGTTTGTAATGAATACATGCTTCTTAACATTGAATATGGATTGAAGCTTAGATATACTTTTCTCATACTATGTCATAGGAACTGCCTCTGAGGCGACTGTTTACTGTCAATATTATTAAATATAAGTGGTTACTACGCGCCCAAGTTTTATATCCCCAATATGTAAAGGCATTACCTCGTAAGAAGCCATAATAAAAGGAATCAAAATGGTAGTGCAGGAAGAGTTTTATTCCCATTCTTTTTGTACCCAGACTGTTGCATTCACCATATTTATACCATCAAATATTGGTTATACTCTTACTAATACTCCTTTATAATCCTAAACAATCCCTCGAATAATCTCACAAATATCTTTGACTCATTATTCGTTCGAACTTCCCGCGAGCAAACTTGTGGTTTCCCCGCGTACGAAGTTCCATCTTTTGTCAGTTCCACTTTAATCTGCAGGGCGGCGCCACTTGTCGCGATGGACCGCCCTCCGCCTCCGTTCTGCGGTGGTCAAGGAAATGGGCGCCGTCCACTTAGCCGAGAGGTCGTGAGCTCATTTTCTCCCCATTTTAAGCCATTACCATTTACGTTCGGCCTCATCCGACGAAGGCTTCTACCCCGGGCATGTGGTTATCCCTGTTTCTTAATCCATTCGCTTATACAAGTGCGTGCATACATCAAAACGAATCTACCGGAATTTATGAGGCCAGTGTTAAATATGATACCTTAGACTCCGCCGGAATTTTGTTAAAATTCTCTCAATCTCTACTTTGATCGTTTCTGTCAAGTATACAAACTTTTCTGACGCGATATGCGTTTTCAAGCAGAACCATGGAAGTAACTAAGTTTTGAAAATAGAGATATGCGATGTATAGCTCAAATTGGAACTTCATATTTATTTATTCTTAAAAACTACAAATAGGCTTCAGACCAGGTGGTAGTCATATCGTGGGGGGGAGAAATTACATAATCTGCCTGGTGTTCACCCTAGTCGGGAGGAAAACCCCCCGAAGGCAGTATGTAATACACATAATTAAAAAATATTAGAAGCAAATTGATCGGAAAATTTCAACGGTGACGAATTTTTATCGCGAAAAGTTTACGAAATAATTTGATACTTTCCATGTAGTGAATATATATCATGTCTGGCAAGAATCATTTTCCTCATTTTCCCAAAGGTCCTATTGATGACACGACCCAGTAATATGTCAATGTGTACAATTTGTCTGTAACAATTGCCTCTCCCATTCCCTTCGATCCTAACTTCCTTTCCCCTCCCTAATCACTCCCAGCTTCCTCTCCCTGCTCCCCCCTCCTCTCTCGATATATGGTCAGTTTTTCTATGTATTTCACCTGATGATGTTTCACGGTTACGTAACCTAGGTTGTACTTATTAAAAAAATTCTTTTTGTGGACTCTACTAAGTGATTTTTACTTTCTTGATTATGAAGGAATTCCACCGAGTTAGTACACCTCAATGTTTATTATGAAAATTCGGAATCTATACAAATTTGCTGCGATTCGCCACGCTGACAACGGTTTTCCCAATGAGAATTATAAGTGACAAAAGCAGCATAAAACATAGACACTTATACGTAGGACTCCTATATAGAGGTACCACATCCTGATGACGAATAACCGGGACATGTTAAAGTTTGAGAAGGGCTAAATGGGTATAAAACCAGTAAATTGCGTAAAAACTATGACTAAGCCAATTTTATATTAGTCCGCCGCCTTTTATGTGTTTGCAGAATTTCCACTCAATTCTAGTATTTTCATCGTTATTCTTAGCTCGGAAATCTCGCGTGTATTCTTCATTAAGATGTTTTCTTTGAATCGGGACAAAATAAAAATTGACTAAGAAAATATGTCTGAACTGGTAATCGTACGGTCAGCCTAATTATGAATGTAGTACAGTACCTTAAATTATCTAATTCATAGGAAACGCATTTACATATCTATAAAAATGCACTACATATGGTACATATACAAAGGTACCACATGCAGTTCTTAGTGTAAGCTAGGTAATGATTACATAATACTATAAACAATCAATGAATTATGCCCTCTGTACATACAAAAACGAAAGATCTTTCTTTCTTACAGTTAGATGCAGGCAGTAGTTATGCGTGAGGACTATAAATGCCAAATCACACATCTACATTTTTAGTGACATTGATGACAAATCACATTTTTATGTTTCTTCTACGCTTTCATAGGATCCATTCATCATTTTAGATCCCTACGGTACTGTTCGGATAGTACTCCGTCAAATTATTCTAAGCTTACGGCTAAGGAACAAAATTCGATAAAATGGTGATAATGTCGATTGGAATAATGAAGTTCATTTGTCGCCTATGGAAGAAAGACGCGCTTGCAGCGACACTCAGTTCCGGCCATTCGCAAAAATGGCGGTTCGGCAATGAGTAATGCCGTTCACAGATATTTAAGTTAACACGAAATTGAGGATGATGCAAAAATGATGGGGGATATAAATCAGGCATCACTCTTATAGAGGGAATTGGAATTTTTCATTGAAGAGAGAGTTTCATCTTGGTTTCCTGTTAGAAAGAATGTAGCATATGGCATAAAATTCCCACATCAACTAAGAGAAGTCTCAGATGTATGAAACATGAACACATTACTGTTCAATCCATCACTTACAAAAATGCAAAATTCCAAGATGAGTAAACTCAACGAAGATGTACCAGGGCACTCTTAGAACAATACAAGCAACTTTTCGGTCTTCCATGATGTATATTTAAACCCATAAAATTATTTTTAGAAATAAACCAAGGAAAAGTAGAAACACATTTGAAATCCGGAAGAGGAATCTATTTATTGATAACATAAGATATTGTGCTCAGAGAATACCTCATACAGGACTATGATACTAATTCGCAGATATTGTATTGTGCAAAAAATAGCAACTAATGGGTTAATCCATTATTAAATGACATGACATTTATTATCCAATTTACTTGTCATACACGAATCATAAGGGTCATTTAGGGTTTCCGGTGCTCCTTCCTACCGCTGCGGTCGGAGTGCAATGGCTGCCCTACCGTACATCACCACGTGAGTGATTACTTCAGAGGGATTTCAGCAGCATCACATCGACAACCCGGAGATAGGGGAAGTATACGAATGGAGGCCTAAGTATACAAGCCCGCAGAATCCAAGCATCAACAGAAATAAATACGCGAATAACTCCGGAGAAAATAAACATTTCTTGAGGCCGATTTTTCAATATCGACCCCGGTCGGTGGAGATGACGATTCGTTTACGACGACAGCGATGATTTTTTATGGACGGCGTCTGGACCCGTCCTCTTCCTCATTATCTGCCATTCGTATGCTCTACCCGCCGCTCTCCGAATCTGGTTTGCCTTTTCCCCTCCCTTCCGCCGCCGCTCTTTTTTCCATTATTTTTTATTCCACTCCCATGCACACTATATATCTGGCGGAAGAATGGATTGCAGGTATGGGGAGGACCCTTACCGACGAGGTCGCGATGGACGAAGTGAATTCGTGTGCTTTGGAAGATCGCCGCTCTCAAGCAATGGATCCCTTCCAAAGCGAGCCTTTGTGATGCAATTCCAACCTAAACCTAATGATGCTTTGATTTTATGGTAGATGGAAGTTTCGAGCATCCGTTACGTCATTGCCTGTAATATTAATGCACGAGAGGCATGGAAACTATACCTTTGGGAGGATGATGCTCCAGATGATAAGTTATCCTCTGGTTACCACGTTGCGTATCAAATGATTCATTTATTTGACAGCGTAATCCTTAAATTCGATGTAGATAGATAGAATTAATCCTAAGAGGGAGCGTTGAATCCGTGGTTGGAATTGAAACACAAGCAGGGTACTCATCGTCAAAGAAAGTCGTTTTCCAAATTAGGACATTTTAGATCTACGTATTATTGTTTTCCATTTCGGATTCGAAAATTCTGAAACAAGAGAACTATTTCTTTGGAAACAGTATCAGTATATCTCATGCAATTTTGCCGATGGCAATCAAAGGGCTTACATTTTATGTTAAATTATCCACAACATAAATTAAAGCTGACTGGAATTAAATAGGCTTCAATTACTAGGTAACAACTTTTCATCAACATATCAAAATATTTGATGGTTTTTGAAGAATAAAACAAATCATAGAGATTCTTCCCCATTTTGAGGAATAAGAAACGTACCCTCTTTTGAAATTATCATATCGGATTACGTCGCGAAATAAACCTCGCGAATTCAAATAAATATTAATTGAAAGTAATTTTTTGTTCTTTCTTTAAAAACTGGTCCTCGTTTCTGGAGCTAATTCCTTTTAATAAGCTTTCCCCATTCCTTCCACGATCACTTTGGTGTGTCACCGACTTCTGAGAGCCCGCATATTTCACGGCAACCAAATCCAAAGGAGGGTTTCTTTTTTAAATGGACGGCATTCGGGCTGGAAGGGGAAATATTCAAGACTTGACCCAAATTATGTTTGCGGTGATAATTCCAACCAGACGCAAAGTAAAAAAAAGGATGTAAAATGAAGTTAAGGATTTCCACTTGAGAATTGATCCTTAAATCCATTGAATACATTGCGCAATTATTTTCTTTGCGATACTCGGTATTTTATGATTTGATTATTCGAAGCTCAACCATCGCTATAACAGGGCTCCTAATAATATGATCATTGATAATATGTTATTATTATAAAAATAAGACATTTGAAACAAAAAAGCGTGGCATTTATCCATAAATCGCACTTATCATACTTCTTTGTATTTTATTATATCATATTGATATTTCACTCCACGGTCATCCTGGATTTCGTAATAGTAAACTAATGTTAATAATCTTATGGTCTGACTTATTAATGATCTGACATAATCATTGCCATCTGTAATCACCCGCAGATTTTAATAAGAGCAACATTAATAGTGATGCCCTTGCTCAGTTATCTCTCCTAGGATAGGTTTATGAGGCTATGATATAGCGATGTGAATGAATATTGGTAGAAGGCCTAAAGGAAATAACAGTCGTAGCCAACTGAAACAGTTCCTCTACTGACCCCAAAGTAAACTTATTGACCCCTGGCCGATACTGCTGACAAAAGATTGCAATTTAATATTTGGACTAACTAGGATGAGTACATCTTAACATATATGTTTCAATCGAATACTTTGACTTAATAACTACATTCATGTATTCGTATGGTACAGTTAAGGGGCCGTACACAAATTATGTAACGCAATTTGGGGGGAGGGGGGGTCCTGCGTTACGGTCCTGGTACGTGGGGGAGGGGGGTCAAGATTTGCGTTACATCATGGTTTTAGAACTGCAAAAAATAGTAAAATTGGCATGTTTAAAGTTTGACTTTAAAACTCGCGCGCATTTTATCGGGGAAAATTGGCATCTCTGATCCGAGCGAGCGCGCTCGCGTAACTTGTGTACGACCCCTAAGTAGTACTCCGTTTAGAGTGAATTTGAATCAAGGGCATCATAAAATCAAATATTGTACTTAGACAGACGGTATATAAAGGTTGTACCATGTACTCCTTTGTTGTGTTCTACAGTTTAGGTATTTGCTACCAAAGAACCAAAACTGCGATTATCTTTTTCCGGATTTAGCATTTCTCTCTGCATTTGCCAACCATTAATTCTAAGTATTCGATTGTTCCTGTAGCAGACTCTTCTCTAATTCCTTCCTCCGATTGGAACTTTCTTGTCTTGCAGGAACCAAGGGAGGTTGCTGTGGTTAATCTATGCCATGAAATGCATTTTCAATGAAATGAAATGAAACTATCTGAAATTTTCAAAATTAGTTTCGTCTTTCTAATGTTTTGAAATAAATCCCTAGAGATGAGGTTCGAAAGAGGCTTTAAATAATCATAATTACACATCACAAGTTTCTCTTAATATTTCAACGGGAGGAAACAACTGTTCTCCTAAAAGTGTAGAGATGTTAGGTTTCTCTTAGCTACATCTCGAAAATTAAATTTCAGTCTTAAGTTCATTTCCTCAAACTGACGTATAAGTGAAGAAATCACATAGTTATCTAATGCCAGTGTCGCAGAAATGGTAGGTTCCACATCTACCAACCAATGGTCAATGATGGACAAGTGCTTCTCTAATTTGCTCTCTCTATCTCAAGCCTCGTTCCCCTTTTTCAATTGGAAACATCAAATATTTGTGATATCTTCACGTCTTACTATCCCATGCTAATGTTACTTTTAAGGAAATTTGAAATACAATATGACGCGTAGATTAAAAACAACGAAACAATAAAGAATTTAATGTTTAAAGCTAAAATCTAAAACAAAAATACTTGTATTCAGCTACAATGACCAAGGTAACAATAACAACAAATATTTTCTTCTATTGATTAAGGGATATAAGGGTCAATATTTTGTCTTGAAATTATATTTGTGTTAAGCTCTCACTAAATAAGT
Organism: Sympetrum striolatum; assembly: GCA_947579665.1. Taxonomy (NCBI): domain Eukaryota; kingdom Metazoa; phylum Arthropoda; class Insecta; order Odonata; family Libellulidae; genus Sympetrum; species Sympetrum striolatum. The sequence goes on from OX388341.1 coordinate 111,850,233, forward strand.
AATTAATTATGATATCTTCTGTCCTCTTGTTATCATACGTTTTCTTCGACTTTTACCAAAAATATGGCATTATTAAGATGAACTTTTCCAAATATACCAATTCAAAGTGTTGTAAATTTTTATCGTTTTCTTCGTAATCATTTTATGTAGCGTTGGGTGAAGCCATTTTACTTTAGAATCACTGAAACATTCGGTGTCGGTTAACGCACGATCCATAATAAAGCGCTTTGTGCTTGAATTAAGATAAATAAATAAAACTATAGATTTAGTTTAGATACGTTCCAATCCGTGCGTATAAAATGAAATATATCTACAATAAATTTGTAGTGTATCGTATCGTAAATGGTGTATCGTAATCTATCGCCAGTGGAAAACATAACATTTTTTCATATGAATCATAGGATTAGAATTAGGGATTACTAATCATCGAAATACAAACGTGCTCCTTGTGAGTAAGACTCATCATTTTACCAGGAATGTATCGTGATATTGTTCGACGTAACGAAACGTCATTGACAAAAAGTGACAGAATCGGAATTTCTAGCTGTAATGAAAATGTTCACAAAACTATTTTAATTTCTCTCGAAAGAAATAAGTTTGATTAAACCATATCTCTCTCATGGGATGGGTAAGGCGTTGCCCACTACTGAATACCAATGGCTCGATTACATAAATGGCGACTAAGACAACGGTAACAAAATTGTTCGCTCAAAATCCAAATACCAGAATACAATAAGAATTCATACCTCCCTCCAAACAACTCCTTCATCCGCTTCTTCTCCTGCTCACTTCGATCCCATTCATTCTTCCAATGGCCTAACCGTTAACTTCACCACAAGACAGGTTCTTCTTATTTAAGTCTATTGCCTTTACTCTATCCAACAAAGTTCTTATTAATATTTTCGTAAAAAATCGTGAACAGCATCTGGAATCCATTTTCGAAGCTCGGATGGAAGATATATGACAGGCTTCTCAGTCATTGGAATTCCACGGAATAGATTGCGGGAATACAGCGGAAAAAGTTACTTCCTCCCTTTTTAACGAGAAAGCGATTAAACGAATAGTAATTATATCTTCAGAGGGGCTCCGATTATTCGCAGCCACGATTGCTTCAACTGAGCGGATACAGCGAATAATGTAAAAAATATTCGCTAGCAAATACTTTAAAGGATTGGACTAAATTAACCCTTAAAGGACCAAGGGAGGGCTAAAAATATCCACCACTTTTCTCTTTCAATATTTTAAGAACTTAATCGTGTTGTACAGTTTTATAACTTCATTAAATTGTCAAATATAGGTTGTTAAAGATAACTATATGTTGATGCATTCTGTACGTTTTTTTAAGCAATGTAATGAGAGCGGAAATAGGCACAAAATGACCCTCCCTCGGTCTAACCTGCGACATACATTTGGACCAAATGGAATCATATATTTTGACAAATAGTTTTTAGTTAATTTTACTAGTTTAATTTAATTTTTTTTAGTTATTCCTGGTTGTTGATTTATAAGCATAACTGACGGTGATTTACAAACTTATTTTCCGGATTAGAGCTTTAAAGCCGGTACCATTGGGAAGACGCTTTATCATATCCTCGTCTTTGATGAGTTTTTTAAATAAACATTTCATTATTTTTATCGCAATAGTACAATTTTTAGCAACAAAAACTATTGTAATAAGTTTTTAAAAATCCAAAAAGGAAATTGCTGAAGAGATATTATGTTTCATTATTATTTTATCGAAAAAAAACAAAAGTGGACAATTTTTGACCCTCCCTTGGTCCACGGAGTAATCAAAAAAAAGGTTGCACCTTTAAGGGTTAATGGTTATGCTACAATATCGTTAGTATTGAGAATCCTATTTTTATGAATCATTCAGACTTTAAATTTGATCTCAGAAAAAATTATAAGGCTACTATAAGAATCATTTGTAAAATCGAGAATCACTCATTATTTTACCAACTTGGATGCATTTTTCTTGTTTTACTGAGTTTAATATCTTAGGAAGGTACTCTTTATTCTTAACATGCAGGACTACAAATAAGTGGGTAGACAAGTCTTCATATTTCATTCTGAGAACCGGTATTCAGTGTGGTACACTTCGTTACGATACAATATTCTTTACTCTGTTCCTCGGGTTCCACAATTTTGAAATTATAGACATGCAATTTCTAAACAAAGAAGAAACGAAAATGATGTTTAACAGGATAACATATACGGTAAACGCAGATTATGAGCATCGCACCATTGATTATCGATTTCAACGCAAGCAGACAACTGAGCTAATACGTCGGAAGTGAATAACGATCTTCTAAGACAGAAGATGTTTCAGAGCAGGGATTTTTTTATTCTTCGTAGTATCCTATTCTCTAATTGATTAAGGGTTTTTTCTCTTTCTCCGTTGTATCCTCTACGCATTTTAGATTAACATTCCTTCTCTTCACAGGCCTCAAACTCCGCAAGGAATACGTATAAAAACAATATATCATTGACTTCAAAATTGCCGACTTTAGCAATTCATGAATTCCTCGAAAAGATCTCCGGTCTCGCTCGATTTACTGCTCTCTTACGCAACCTGCGAGACATGAATGCACTGCGCTGCAGGTGATGACAGCCCTTCCTCCGCCTTCTTCCGCTCTCCCCCACCCCATTCCTTCCATTTCTCTAATTGTGACTACAGCAGGAGTAAGTAAAAATGCCTGTAGGATAACTCTCGATTATCTGAAACGCCAAACTGACATGTCCTGAAGATGAGATTTACGGTCAAATTCGTCCTTTTTCCAGACCAGATTGTTAGGTTCCAAACAGCTTCCTCCTCGCGCTGCATTCATATGGTGGTAAATGCGAAAACAGTGTGTGCTTTTGAAGGCTGCTTCGGAATATTAAACTACGTTTTTCAAGTAGAAAACTAAAAAATCAAGTGATTATCGTGGGATTTTCTTTGGTAAATTCCAATTACGGGTAACCGATGGAGACAAGAGATAACTGACTCAAAGGACAACTGTTAGTTCATAGTTCACAAAGAATTTTTGACAGATTTGGAATCCCGTGAAAAGGATAAACTCCCATTTAGGATATTTTCACTGATCTTTAAGGAGAAAATCTCATAACGGATAATTTAAGGAAAACCTTTCAACTAATAACTTAACGAATAAGCGATAAACTACCCAACATAAGAAATTACCCAAAACATAGGCTCACAATTATCTAATTTATAAAAAATGTAGCTTCTGTAAGCGATTTGATATTCATATTAGAAAATATGGATATTAATTTTCCGAAAGTAAGTAGGTACCTGTTAGATCTTTCAGCATTTCTGGAGATTCAACAACATACAAGGAAACGTTTTTAGGATTTTTAGCTCCAAAGGGAAGTTTTCCTCGAGTACTGTGGATAATATTCCCAGGGAATATACAAAAGGAAGACTTAATACCTAGCACACAAATTGGTTTGCAAAGGGTGGCAAGATTGAAAGCGATAAAGAATCGTAGAAATCTACCATTTGACTTGACATTTTCGTGCATTTTTGTAAATTACCATAAGCAATAAATAGAATTTTTACTGTTGAGGAAAAAGTTACGAGCATCATAAATTAAATTAATGGAAACACCTCGATTATAATTTGTGATGAACTGAATACACACGCAATCTTAGTTAGGTGAAATAAAGTAGGTTAAGGATTGCATATTTCATTGCTCAGTTCGAGTCTTAATACAATATTGCTAGCAAGAAGCAATAAAATCGGAACATAATAACTCTATCTTGCACAATATGGTTGACTTAAACGATATCACTAATATGCTTAGCTTCAGAGTTCCACAAAGAAACACAAGAAATAACCTTACATTCATCACAAAACACATCAAAGAAACTACACCTTCTGCTCTCCAATTTTACAAATTATGAGGAGTTTAAATGAGCTTAGTGATGAAATTGATTTATTTCACATTAACTTAGAAACCTTAAGAAGAAGATTGCGATTGAATTGATTTTATTTTTATACTCTTCTACTTTTGGAATGCTTTTTTTTCCTTCTAAATTTCTCTATCATTGATGCACTTGATTTTACTTGTGCTTATTGCCTGTTTTAACTACTTGAATGTGTATATGAATACGTTATTATTGCAAGATTGTATTGTATATGAATAAACTTAAATATATATTATGTGTACGTATGTACTTGTACATTGGCTTTAGGTAGTGATTAAGATTAAAGATGTATATTGAAATTGTTTTCCTATACATTGATCCTATATAATGATTTATTTTTGCAAATGTGATCTCAGTATACATTTATTGCATTATATTCTTTTCTATTATTTTTTCTTCTTGTTATTGATGTATTTGAATTTACTTGATTGTTTTGCTTTATTCTATATGTATTTTTATATTGATTATGTATTATGTAAATGGGTTTAATACCCGTAATAAATTCATTATTGTCATTATGCTCCGTTCTACCTAAGCTATTGATCGGGAATTCTTTCCAGTAAAGAACAATCATTCCTGCTATTCAAACTCTTTTTTCTTGTTTTCTGAACTATGCCTACAGCCACGATTAGAATGTGGAGTTAAACTGATTGTGTAAAATATTGAAATCCTTGAACTTCAATTAACACTATCGATATATTTATGGGGTTAATCGCACGCCGCTTTCGAGGCTGATATTGTTCATATCTAATGAACAAGACGATAAACATTAGACGAAATTATTAGCAGTTAGAGTGCAGTCACTGATAACAGCCGATGACAGGTTATTAATTATATTAATTTTAATTGGAAACCAACTCAAACTATCCTTTTAATTTCGGAGTGCCCGTTTAACATTCTTTTCCTTTCTGTTTGCATAATCTGCTGCATATCGAGAATCTAGCGTGCCTGAGTGAATCGGGAAATGCTTCACCTGTCATTTCTTCCACTTCACTAATGCAGCTTCGAATTTTCTCTTATTGCAGAACTTGTTAGCAATGGTATTTGTGCCTTTGAAACTTAATCTCTAGATAAGCTGTTCTAATGTGGTTTACATTTAACCATAGGAGGTAATCGGGTCCATACGTTTCTAAGTTTCGAGTTTGACTCAAACAAAATTTTTTTATTTTAAATTTTAACTTACATTCATAATAAATTAATGGGGTATAAAACACTCCCAAAACCATCAAATATTACCTTAAAGCTTTCTTATACGTATTTCGCACTCTGATAGGGCATCATCAGAGAGACAGGAACGGACTGACTTCAAGTCAGACGGACTGATTTCAAGATTCAGTCCGTTCCTGTCTCTCTGATGATGCCCTCTCAGAGTGCGAAATACGTATAAGAAAGCTTTAAGGTAATATTTGATGGTTTTGGGAGTGTTTTATACCCCATTATTTTACTGTCGTACCCATCAGTGGCATTTACCCAATTATTACATTCATAACTTAGGGAAATAGGCTGCAAAAATATTTGAATCAGAATTAAAATCAATTAATACAACTAAGGAATTTCAAAAGGTGAGTAATATTTACCATAATTCTAGGAGAGTGTGGTTTAAGAGATAATAGCCCTACGTCAAAGATGTGAGATATTTATAAGGTTGTTTGAAGCGTAGCTAAAAATGCTCAAGTAAAGATGTGAGGATATGAGGTTATAGATATGAGTAGCTTAGCTGAATTCTTCCAAGTGCCGTTGTTATTGAAGCAGAAAATAATACTAAAGAATATATACTAAAGAATAGCTAAAGCTAAGGAAAGAAAAGATTTGAAGAAAATATTGGGTCATATCCAGTGAAATCTTATGTCATACTTAGGAAATATTCCATAAGAAATGTCTGCCCTGCCCAATGGTTAGTAGCAGTAGCGACCACGGTTTCGATCCATGGAGTCTACTAACTGCAAACCATTTCTTGTGCTTTGTAAAAGTTAATCCTTTCACTTGTTCCTGATGGAGACTTACCGCGAAGTCACGACCCAAGAAGTGGATTATAAGTGTTTTAATTTTATTTTTATATCTACCTTATTCTTATTGCTATGATTTGAAGAAATAATTAAGCCACAACAGAAGATCATTGTGTTCGATAAAATCACATTAATATACCTGAGAACAAACGAGGTTATTAGTTGGGTTATCTTCTTCAACAACCACTGAAAGAATTATACAAAGTTATGCAACTCCGCATCTCCATAAAACGCGTATCTTGAGCCCTTTCATTGTTGAGTATGTATATCTGTCGTGGTAAATACATACATATCTATATTTAAGTCGGTGAAAGTAAGAGCTATACAATTATGTGGTAGATTACACTTCCTGCGTTTTCGAAACCAGAAATCGCCTCGGATAACCGAGTCCGCTATGATAAGTTCATTTTCCGAAGGAAAGCTAATTAAATTTAGGGTGATTTAAGTCGTCTTCCAAACAAATGCATAAAATAAAGTATTGCAAGCGTTTATGTGTTTAGAATGTCCCTCAAAAATTAGTCTAAAAAACCGACACTTTCAATTCGCTCTCCATAGGCTTTTTTATCCACCGATGTCACTGTCCACAGCACACATTTACGCGTGAGCGGCTCTTCCAAGTATTTCCACCTTTCCTCCCCCTTCCCCCTCTATCCTCTCCTCCACCTCCAGCCCTCTCTTTTTCCTCTCTTTTCTGTCCTTCGAATCTGTCGCCATTTTTCTTTGCTCTTCCTTCTGCTAAAATTTAGCAGCAAACACTCTTAATCTTGGCCCATTTCGACCGTGTTAATTTAGTCCATCTCAAACACTCTAGCAACCGAATAACAACGAGTCCAAAATGCATCGTAGATATCCTTCATTTTCATAATGATATTTTGCGTCTATTAAGAGGACAGTTCTTTTTTTATTTGATTCGTTGATTACGTAATCAAAGATTCGATCTCCATCTCAGTCACACAGAGTTCTTGCGCCATTAGCAAAATTCACATCTTAATTGTTTCATTTTTTCGGCCCGATTTACATAGTAATCAATTAAAACTTGGATAGTTTCCGTCCTTCTTGCAGATAAACAAACCCTGGAAAATGCTGCAAACAATGAAAAACCTGTGCTGAGTACCAAATACCCAAAAGTTATTTCAGTTGAATGTTAAGAAATGAATGGCAAAATCGAAATCTCATCTACATCGGTGGTAGCGAAAGAATAGTAGAATAACTCTGAGGGAATAGCAAAATATGTTGGTATCGGATTCCAGCACATTATCTTTGGAGTAAACATTTGCGTCTTTCCTTCCTTTTCGACAACTACAATCTTTACGGATGAATTCCTAAGAAGCGTGTGAAAAATAACTATAATGATAAAAACGTCTTCATTAGGGCGGGATTGAGACCAAAAGCCTTTCATCCAACCCATCGCCATATACTGTACAAGTATTAATTTATAGTGATATTATGAGAAAAAAGTAGAAGAATCGTAGGAGTAATAAATCTACGAGATTCTTGTGAAGCATTATCCACTCCAAGAAAATACCCACGAGGATCATGGGTGTAAAAATCTACTCTCTACAGATAAATTTTATTAATATTATCTATTTTGAATGTTGTTTTAATTATTTTTATGCTTATTGAGCGATCTATTTTTAAAACACACCATTTTGTTACATTCGGCTGACAGAAAAATACGTTTGAAATAAATAAGAGTAATTCAGTCAAAATGAAATTAATTTTTATAGTTTTAAGAATAAAACATATCGAACCGACATCTTAATGACGTACTTGCGATGGAAAAATACATTTCGGCATGCTCACTGAAATCTGGGGGTTCTTCCAAAGTCTTAGGCTGAGCTAAGAAAGTGTCTCATTACACGTTGACAGCGGCGTACCTTCGAACATGCAATTGATGAAGTAGATCGATATGCTCAGTCCTTTAGTATTTTCAATAGAGAAAAATATTTGAATTGGAGGAAATATTAAAATTTAGGGAAAAAATACAATAGCAGCCTGGTAGGAATATTTTATAAAACTATAAAATAGCCAAAGTAAGATTTATGGCATTCGATCACTATAAAGTTGAAGCATTGAGCGAGTAAAAATAAATCGTGAGTTGTAGAGAAAAGTTCTTTACAGCTCCTTTCAATCAGAAGAGAAACAATAGACTATCTATCGGTTTACTCTCAATTACCTAATTAAGATATTAATGAAACCCATCCAGGTGAATCTAGTGATTTTCCATCAATAATCCAAAAGGAATCCTCTCTCTCTCTCAGCCTTTCCCAAGGTTCCGACAGCTAAGTCAGCATAACCTGATGCTTGGTAGCCATTAAATTAAAGAATTTATATCACTTCGCATAAAAACTTTTTATTCTCGAGCCAGCGGCAAATACATCTCAATCAACAATCACTCTTTTATCAACAACCACATGACAACGACAACATAAACAATGAAAAACCAACGAAAAAATTCAAAATATAAATTTTCGTGTATTTTTAAATAAAAAGAAATACATCCACTATACTACATCAAACTAAGGATGAACTCGTACTCTTTATCAGTGAATTTAGAAGAGATTGCCTCTAAAAGTATTTAAGGTACCACAAATAATCAGATGATTACGATTAATTCTTGTTATTATATCTTCGTTGCCATTTCGATCATCCTACATTTGCATATTAGTTTTCATGCTGATGGAAATTAAATCAAACCACGGAAAACTAATACTGACAGAGATGAAGAGTTTCGAGTCAATTTATCCATTATATAATTATGTTTTTTGCATCCTCCTCACAAATGTTCTTTCGATTGCTGATTGTATGCTTAATGCTTATTGTTCAAAAATATTATCTTTAAATTATGGATGATCTTTTCGTATCAGAATTTTATCAAACATTATTTTGATCTGATAGTTTCACATCGCAAGAAAATGTGTTTGAGAATGTGCTTTTCGCTTTATTTTGTCCCTTTTTGAAATTTACAATGGAAATTATTAGATATACCAAGTTGTTTTCTCCTAGGTTGGAACGAGATGAGTACAAACAGTCGGCTAAAGAGGTAGAACTCTTAATAATTGCCACGGACTATTAATTTTTATAATGGCGACTTCTTCTTCAAATAGACATCCGCAGACGCTATCGGGCTCTCCCTCGCTAATTTGCCCATTCTTCTGTACTTTTCACATTATCAAAGAAAACGATGACTGAGAAGAGACAAATGAACGATACATTTTTCTCCAAAATATAAATAGCAAGGATTGTATTCATCAAAATATATATTTATAGGAGTCAGGGATGGTTTAGCATCGTAATTTACAGAGCCAAGCATAAGATTCGAGCCAAAGATAAAATATAAGACACAGTGATTGAATAAAGAAGTCGGTGGCAAGTATCACTTGCCACGATCGTCAAATTGTTTCCTCAAAGGTTAAAGATTCCTGCAAATTATTTCAAGAGAAGTAATCTTATGATTTTTCATCAAAAGTGTTTTGTTTGGGTGAAGTGTTACTTTATATTCTCTCGCCACAAGCTGGTAAGTTTGATGTCCTTCATTAAACTAATCTCAAAGCTCTCATTCTTCTTTCCAATATAAAGGCAAATGAAATGATGATAAATGAATAAAGAAAATGTACGCTGCATGTCTCATTATTTTTACAGTACCTCTTATATATTATGCCTTGGCCATGCTCACGAATATCTATTTACCGCCCCTCTACGAAGATGCTCCCTGGGCACGCGCCCCACCCTTCGTACGGTTCTAAATGTTTTGTGTAAAGATAGGAACCGAAAAGGACAGGGGAGAGGGATGTTCAGCAAACCAGAAAGTCCAGTTCGTTCCTTCCGCACCGCTATCCCACGGCCATATAAGCTGTGCCTTGTCTTCTTCCGTTTTCTGCAAGAATCCTTTCCGCAGTGTCTTTTAGGTCACTCATGACGAAGACGTTCTCTGCAGCGCATCTCTCTTCACCTTCGAATATTCTCGGATTTGTTTTGGCGCAGCATTTGAAAGAATATGAGTTTCCAAGGATCCACGTTAGAATTACATCTCCAAACTCATCTCATCTTCAAATTCATAAATAATTCCAGCTGTTGGACACTAAATTTCTCCTTTTACTGATGACCCTACATGTTGCTTCACTATTTTTGAACAGGTGTACATTCGAAAGTAAAAATGAGCTTTAAATCATGTGTATTGATACAGCGGCACCGTTTGCCACTTACGAATCTTTGATTTCTTACGTATTTGTGGACAATTTAGATAGAATTGGTGTTTATATTTCAAGTATTATACTTAAGATGTTTAGAAGAAGAAATGGAAAAATAAGAGATGAGAATAAACGCCAGTAAAACAAAAGGTTATGAGAGTGAATGACGGAGAAGTTGCTAATGTTGTAACAAATGAGGGTAGAAGAGGTTAAAAGGTATAGATATCTGGGGAGCATGCAGACGGAGGATTGGAAGAGCAGTACAGACAAGAATAGCTATGGCAAAGGAAGCCTTCTATAAGAAGAGAAATGTGCTCTGCAGTAGTATTAATCTAGAACTGAGGAAGGGATTGGTGAAATGTTATGTATGGAGCGTTATGTTATATGGATGCGAAATATGGACCTTGGGAAGAAAAGAGAAGGATAGGATTGATGCTTTTGAAATGTGGGTGTGGAGGAAGATGGAGAGAATAAGAAATGTTGAAGTGCTAAGAAGAGTTAGGGAGGAGAAAACATTACTCCGCACAATACAGAAAAGAAAAGGAAGCTGGATCGGACATATTGTGGGAGTGAAGGGGATTCTAACTACAGCCATTGAAGGAGAAAAGAGAAGAGGAAGAAGAAAGCTGAAATTAATAGATGAAGAGAAGAGAGGATTATACAAGAAGACCAAGGAGGAGTAAGGATTAAGTGGAAACAGTTGTGGTGTATGGGACCTGCCGACAGGCAGAATACCAGGAGAGGATAACTTAAGGGTATTTTGCTCATAATAATGTTCTTTTATCGATCATAGTTTTGGTATGAACCATCAATACTGAAATGGAATAAATGATTTCAGGAAAAAATTACACGAAAGACTCATTTTGCATCAGCGTCTCCTGTTTCCCTCTTCGAGAGGATTTTCCAACTTCTCAAGTGTTTCAACTAATATTATAAAACATGAAATTTTGGTTGAATCTTAAAAATGAAAGAGGCTTAACCGATTCGGATGATCCCGTGTAAGCAAACAAATTAAAAACAAATAATGAAAATATAAGAACACCAAGATTAAATTTGTCATTGCCTCGAAATTCCTGTCTGTTTGTTTTTATTACTTGAAAATTGAAAAACAAACTGAAACTAGTTTATGTCTAAATGATTGAAACTAGTTTAGATTTTGAATCGAAGTGATCGCGGGGGGTAGGACAGCTAAAAATTATAAAAAACAAGCCGGATAATTTTTCGTGGCAAAACATAATGAATAATACCTGAACTTTAAACGGTGCCCCTCAAATCCCAATTGAGCATCGGATTAAATATTTGAAGTAATAATTATTGGAATAATAATAATAGCAGAGTAATTGTTGAAAGAGGATTAAACAGGAAACATGTCAGTCATGAATGTACACTTTTGAAGATGCATATTTTTTTTCTGCTAACAAAATGCATACGAATACACACTTAGAGGAATAAGTACGCCCTTAAATCACTTTACAAATTACTTAGTTATTATCTGATGCTATACTTATCCTCTGTCTAGCACCAATTGTAGAGTCTTGGTTACGGTCATCTTATTAACACGTTATTTTATCAGAAATTAATATTCATTATTTATGAACTTCATTACGACACTGAAGTATCAGTGGGCTCAAGCCTTGAGCGATTAAGATCATATTTGAGATGCGTGCTGAACATCATTTAGAGTTAATTTTTCTATACGATATAATTTCAAAACATATACTTAGAAACAGATATAGTACCTAATTCAGTATTTTGATTATAGTCTTTTATATATCCTTGTCAAAATAGGAAGCGCCATTTTTTGCGAAGTCGAATATTTGGTCCTGAAGAATTATACGTAAACCATTGTAAATAAAACACTTAGTAACTTCCACAAATAGGTATATTTTACTATGACCGGTTTCGTCAACGAATTGACATCATCATCATACTATCTCTTTAAAATAATTATTTATGTGTTGTATGATGATGGGTTAGATGGCAGAGGAGACTTTTAGTCTCAATCCCGCCCGAATAAAGCCGTTTAATTATTATTATTATTATCATCAGGTACCTGAAGATGTCAACTCGTTGACGAAACCGGTCGTTGGAAAATATATTTGTGGAATTTACTTGGTGTTTTATTTACGATGGTTTATACTGCATTCAACTAAGTGAGGAAAGTACACATTAATTTTATTTAATTAAACGTAATTTTTGATCACGGATTACTATCATGCGATTAGCAATGATCTTAATCTCATGAGTCAAAAAAGAAGCAAATGAAATTATATTTTTCTGTACTTTATTTTCAAAAGATTCAGTACCTAATGGAAAATTTAAAAGAACTACGAACAAAATTGATGATTAAGGAACGTATATTTTTCATTTTTTCACAGCCTTGCAGTCACGGAGAACCCTAACCCCCGCCGGTTGATGATTCCAAACGGTTTGTTGATTCGTAAACTGCGGCTTTTTGGAGCCTTTGAAACACAGATGAGCTTGTATCGTATGCTCTAACGGTCACTTTTACATATAGAATGAATATAGATGTGGTAGTTTCTCAACAGGATATTATAAGAACTTCATTTCATATAAATGTAAAAATATCATTTACAGTGAAAAGTTTTTGAGAAGTAAGTTAATAACTTTAGTTCTCTCCAAGTTCAAAATTCTCCACAAATATATCCAAATCATGTAGACTCAGCGTGACATTAATGATGAAAAAATGTATTTACTCGAAGATAAAACTGTTATAAACTAAATGCGGGAATAGCGTTGACCACGTATCACCAGCGGTGACATGAATGTCGCCAGGCTAAGCCCCTAAAAATAGGATGCAGCGCCATGGAACAAATGTGGTAATTAAATTAACCAAGTCGAGCATTTATATACAGGTAAAAATAATAACGAAAGAATATTCTACCTGCACAGTAGAACACCGTGATAACGAAGGTCGAAGTAACGAAATTCATTGAATAATCAAGAACATTTTCCCATCGCTTAAGCTACGTAATTTTCTCCGTCGCACAAAATACTAACCCTAATTTTCCTGGCCTAAGGGTTGCCGTTCGCTTCGAATATCCTGGAAGTATAGGAAGTTTCTATTTCCAGGAGTTCCAGGCTGTCCATCAAAGTCGGTGCTCACAGTGCCAACCCTATGAACTTCGCGAAATCATTCGGATACGTTCTCGGAAATACAGATTTGAAGTGACGTACTACTTGCAATTTAAAGCAAACATACAATCACGTGAAGGATTTAAATTGTTTTTCAGGCGTTCGTTGTGATTGCCTACGTACCGAAAATAGCGAAGTTTTTCGTTAATCCATCATTTCCATCGATGTCCTTCCATAGTCGAATAATATGAGACGTCTAAAGGTGTAATCAAATGAAATACCGTCATAAATGGCCTTTACAAAGGCACGTACATAAATCCGAGGGGTGTTTACGCAAAATGGGGAACTTAATTTTCACCAGAACGTGTATTTTTCCTAGTTTAATTCCAAAGAATCCTCAAAAGTCAGGAGAAAGCAAATATGAAACGTCTTTCTCTGGAAAATACAAGAGAAAGGCTCAATGCTGTAAAATAAGTGGAGAATCTAAGTTGAGAGCAGCAAAATTTAATATCTCAGATTAAACTCTAAGAAAAACAGAAGAAACAACATAGGTAAGCAATTCTAAAATGTGTATCTAAAACAAAAACAAGAGATATCACAGCGAGTAGAATTAGTTTATTTGATTACTTTTTTGGAATATTGCAGGTTAAACTGCGTATTTATAGAATAGAATTGATGGTAAAAAGGAAATATCTTTTACGTTAAGTTGAATATTTTTAGAGACTTCAAATTATCCACGGGATGAATAATTATTGGCATAGTATAGGATAGGCATAATTTGAAACTAAAGAAGTTGAATTTCCAATCTTCAGTGCATCAAAAATTATTCAGTACATTTATGTAATCACTATATGCTTAAGCCATTTTGTAATTTCCCTTTCTTCCTGAATCTTTATTCAGATAATGATGATGAATACGTAATATTCAAAAGAATAACTGTAACCAAAATATATGCTACTTACATTGAATCTGACTTTATCTCTTTATTCTTCGCCTTCACTTAGGACTGAATACACTCAAACTCTTAAGAGTTCGAAAACCATTGTAAAAATTCCTCCATTTCAACCTGTAAACATGTCGTTCACTCTCCTAAAGTTATGCCTAGAATTATTATTAAGAATTGGTAAATATTTAAATATGTATCTAAATTAATTTTCATTCGAATCCCCTTAAATAAATCTCAAATTGTTTTAAACGTAAGCCTTATGTTGTCTTTAATTTCAATTAAAAGTGTGCTCTTTACATATTTCTTGTACTTTACCCATGATTGCATTCATAGCTGTCTAAAAATTTCTTGCCCGAATTAAAAATTAAACATTCATATGATCTTTTAAATCCAAAAACTTTGCTGATACTGAAGAAACATTACTATAGATATGAAATTACGATTACAGATGGGATCCAAATTTTCATATACTGTGGTTTTAAAGTTTTGCGATTGTAACTCGATGGTTCTTGCTCAATAAGTAAAGAAAGTAACATATCTAAGTCAATTTACGAGTTCACTATTACCCAACTACTCTTAATAATTCAATAGGTAGTTACTCCGTTAAAAGTCAATATATATTTAATGTAGCGATATTTAATTTATGTAGTTACTGTGTTATAAATGGAGTTGAAGACATTCAGTTTGCATTTTGAAAATTAAACTTATGTTTATGTCAATAGGATTTCTCTTTGAGCTAAAGCCATTAGACTTAAATTTGTCATCGGAAGTTTCTTCTGAAATAACTATAACAGGTCTCTCACAAATAATCAGTCGTATGCATTTTATTCTTTACTTTTTTAAAATGATGATAACATTTACTTTGATCATCACTAATAGTCTTAGATAAAAATGTATGCACGTGTATGATAGTAGTGGTAGTTCCTAAATCATTTAGGGATAGTATTAAGTGAGGTACTCGCATAACTTTTAAAACCACCAACATTGTACTCGCATCCTTTCCAAAAGTTTCAGGGACTCACCAGAGATCAAGGTCTATGCTAAGGATATTCCAAACAAATTATGCAAATTGACATTACATTCAAATGCAAATTTCAGATATCAAAGATTTTTGGTGGACCACTTTGAGGCCCTACCAAAAACATTATTCATCTTAAGAAACGACAATACGATATTTTCTGGCCCTACTTGATGGTTTCAGTTCGTTGGTTAAAAATGAACCAATTTTAAAATTTATAACATTTTATCAGATATTTATGTTTAATAGCGTCATTTTATTTTATTGTGTCAAAATATAAACGCAATAAAATCCTTGTAATTGTGTGGATGAATGTATTGATTTCTCACTTTAAAATTATTTTCTAGAACATTTTCTTGAGTCAATATTTCAATTTTGTTTTAATTTAAGACTTAACTACTTGCATTTCGATGAATGGTATTGCTACTGAAATAAAACAAAATATCTTTTTACGTATTCCCTAACTCTTTGGGGTGGCCACCGGATGAATTTAGCAAAGGGTACTCTTTTCAATGAAGTAATTAGGGTTAAAGAAAAAGAGAAAGGTGCAGTTGCGACAGAATTAAGGAATCCTTTAGAACCAAAGGGAAAAATATGAACAACTTTCAGCGAAATCTCTCACTTGAACTAAAGAGGTAGATGATTTAGATCGTTTATCTGCTTGATGCAATTCCCTGAAATCACCCGGAAAGTTAGTCTGACAACCCCAGCAGCTCTTCCTCCTACGCACGCATTTTTCAGAGGATTCGGATTCTTGTCAAAGTGATTTTACAGCTCTCGTTACAACCCTCAACACAAACAGTAATCTTGAAAATGAAGGGTTGACCGGGGCAGGTTTGATACAGGGGCCGGTTTACGCAATGCGTTACTCGGAACACGCCAGTTGTTGTCTCACGTGAAGAACCGAGACCGCCATTTGCATTCACTTCAATTTGGAGTTAGTTGCACTTTTTACCGGCGAAGTAGTTAATTTTTTCTATTTTTTCTCTTAAGAGTAAGTCTATATACTCAATGAAATGGTGTAATACCTATAACATTAGATCATAATAAATCATTACACTTAATCCAACTATGTTGCCTTTTTGTGAGTATTTATACAATTCAGCCAATTATGAATGATTTATGAATAAAGCTTTGAGGTTGAATTGTAGCTAAAACATGGCGTTGGAGCAAATTTACACAATTGGGTAGATTAACACGGTTTGTGAGTCGTTTTGATTGCTATATATGAGTGTGTGAGTGTTTAGATGAAAATATTTTTAAAAATAATAATAATGATTTATTATGAAAAATATGATCAATACTGTATATTATGACTACATGTAGCACTACTATGCACAATACAATTAATACAGTTTACAATAAGAAACAAAAAGCATAGCAGACAAGACTAAAAATAAAGAAGATACATTTTTGTCATCTTAATATTAAGTAGAATGTATGCAAGTGCAAAATTCTAATTGTAGTGCTACAATTAGAATTTTTTTAGAAATACAATTTACCCATTAGGGTCCTGCCAAACCAAATATGGTTTGTCGGCGGGTGCCCATTTGAATATATATATTTAATTTTAATTTAATATATTAATAATGGCTATCCAGATTTTTCAAGTCAGGGAATGCTCATATATGTTCGTCTATAGTTACTGTTATTACCTTACTGTAAATTGGCGTTTCGCTGTAAATGAGGGATTTAAAAATAAATAAATACATTTAGGGTAACTTCAGATTCATTGAAATGGTCTATTTTCGAAGAATTGATTTGAAGAGTTGATCGTTTGAAGAATTCGTTTTCGAAGAATTTATATGCTCCCGAGGATGGCAGTATAAGAGGTGAAGAAAGGACAATCTTTAAGAAAGGACAATCTTTAAGAAAGGTTTCTGCAGCATTTAGTTTTAATTTCAATACTCTTGCAAATTATTTAAAGAATTCAAAATAACCTTATTAAAGTAAACTTAAATTTCGTATTTTTAAGGGATATAAACATTTCCCTGTACCCTGTGTAAACTAGGCCTAGTTACGGAGTAGGTTTACATGGGTGACATCACTCATAAAAAATAATCGATTAAATTAAAAACTGTGATAATTTAAGGCGTATAAAAGACACAACGATGAAGCTCGAAGTTCAACTAAAGAATGAGTATGAAGAACGGGTAAGAAAAAGCAAAATTTAAAAAGAGAAAAATAATAAACTGTGTAAATCTATCTTCTCTATAACAGCGATATCAAAGGTTCTAAAAATCGACTAATTCTAATTAAATTAGTTAATAAATTAACAAGTTCTAAAATATTTCACTCATGTATTAAACACATTATTTCAACAAAAATGTAATCAATTCTGAACTTATCAAAACTATATTTACCTATAACTACGGAGCAACGAAACGGTCGGTTTTTATTAAATTGTATAAACATTTACAAAAATATATTTACTTATCTCTCCCACTTATTTCACAATGATGACTTCAAAATGGATGAAAACGTTGATTCCTTTTTCCAACTAACATCCTAGTTTCACCAACACATTATTTTTCAACTCAAATTAAAGTATTTGTAAATTGTTTTCTTTTTATATATATTACTGAGTTTATCTAATAATTTGCATATAGTAAGTATCCGATGAATTCTTTCATTTATTTGTATTTCAATCTTATTTCCTTTAAATATCTCCAATCTGAATAAGCCTAAATGAGAATTTTTCACCAATACTTTCATCAATCCCCCTTGATCAATTATATGGAGACTAGATTTTATATTACGTAATTCTTATCTACGTACTTATAAAATGTTCGATCTTGCCATAATGAGTTAAGTTGACCTGAAAATTCTTTTATGGAATACATTAGAATTTCTGGAAAATAATTGTTTCATTTGACTACAAAAATGAGGGGATGGGATAGCTGAACAGACGTTTTTAACGTTTACTTTTGCTAAGCAAACGTCTTCAACGGTAATCAAACATATTACTTCGCAAAATTTAAATATCATCTTTTCCTCAGAAAGATGTCCTACACGGAGAATTAACCGTAATGCACAAAAATAAAGCAATATAATTAAACTGATCAACTGATACCAATTCCATAATCTTTTTATGTGCAAGTTTGTTTATTTTTTCTGTACATACTTGGTGCAATCATTTATGCATAGGAAACTAATGCTGTTTATAAAATTATGGGAAAATAAATAAATGTTCATTGAAAAGACAACCACCCCATCGTTAATAACACCTTTTACGATCATATGTTACCATTACGATCATTTTGTATCATATTTGTATTTAATTGGTATACGATTAAAATAGTGTCACGGCACTTTCTTTCTTTCTAATTACTTCCTAATACTTAGATGTTATTCATCATGTTCATTATCTATATTAATCGTTCATTATTATTATCCATCCTTCGTGACAAAGGTAATTCGTACAATAGTCATTTATCTACCCTAATAATATACCGATAAAAGCACTGCTGTTAACTGCTGTCTTCTTTAAATATTTATTTTTGTACCTAGCTGCTTAAAAATAGTAATCTAAAGATAAAATTCGTAAACACTTCACTGCGAGGAAAAAGGGACCATATCCTCTAGCGGTAAAAAACGAGTCCGAATGCAGGCCCAAAACAGGGTCAAAGGGGTCAGTCGAAAACAAAGAACAGGTCCATCTTTGGAAGGAGAAAGGATACTAAAGACAAACGGTGTGGCCCCTTTGGAAAGGGTCCTTTTGTATGGCCCCTTTGAGTGAGTCGCCGGCCCCACTCTACCATCGATGCTGACACGCGGAAGTGCTCTGGATGGCTTTCTCGCATTACCATTTCTCGTAAATGGGGCGGTCGGGGATTTTGGAGTGGACGCGGCACAATTTGGCCGACTATTTTGAGCGGCGAAACCACTTCCGGTCAATAACCCTAATGGAGAACAGGTGAAATGCCCATCGACACAAAATGGCCGCTGGCACTGCAGTGTCTGCTCGGGCATTTCGTGCGCTTCCTTCCAAAGATACTAAGTCTTGAATGAATTACATTATGCAAGGAAAGTCAGAATAATAAAATATCGTTCTTGAACCTTGAAGTTTTTTCAGTCTTGAACAAACTTAAGTGTATACTTGATGTGAAACCTAACTTTCTTCAACCTTTATCTTCTTTAACTTATAATCGATATTTCCTGACTATACTTCGTGGAACGACTTCTTAGGTTGAAAAAAAAAACTTCGTAATTTCCACAATAAATTTTAATCCATCCGACCGGTCTCGGCATTGACAGCCATCCTCAGGTCTTCTTTAACTTCTTCGTATTTCTGCTTACGCGTACGTTAACTGGATCAGAAGAATATTGAGTAGACAACTGTTGCGACTCTTTATGTGTATGACATGTTTGTACTTAACGAAAATATGATAAAGTATACGTAATAAAAATTTTTGAGTCAGAAGATGATAAATATTAAATACCTTTCTGTATATTGTTGAACATATTCTTTGAGTTCATTAAAAGAGCTATGAATTTATACAGCGTTCAAGTTTTTGTAGTCAGTGGATAGCTGCAGTCGAAATCTTTTCATGTAGGCAATATTTCAAATTGTAAGACTGAGAAACACGACATAGCGACAACCTGGAACGAGGTTATTCCTGTTACGCGAGGAAAAGAACAAAGGATATAATTTCAATGTAATCCATCATTACTGTTTAGAAAAACTACGACTCATTCTAGGAAATAACCTAAAGCCCAAAATCGAGGATTTTTAGGTATGCACGTATGTTGAGACTACGTTCGGGCCGTATAATGTTTATGATCTTATTACGTACCAATTCAAATGATTTACAATCCTTAAAGATTGAAGACAAACTCCATAGAATTTATTATATCATCAAACTAAAATTATATTTCAGCTCAAACTATCGTAATTGAGACTAAAAACGTATTCGATGCATCTCTTGATGGTTTTTTCCAATATTTCATCCTTTCGTAAAAATTCGTTTTAACATCAACGACAATAAATCTTGTTTTATGAGTCTTTAGGTCTATTTTATTCAATAAGAGTTCGTTAAACGTGACAAATAAAATTAATAGGATTTCTTGGAACCACACATTCATATGTCACACTTCCAACAGAACGACGGATTTACCTCAAGAATTTATATCTTTTCTAAGTGAGCAAAAATAAATTGTTTCAGAAAAATACCACAGCAAAATTAACACCCAACGAACATAATACTTTTGGTTTCTCAATAAATTTCCAAAAAATCCAAAATTTTTAAAAGAGAATATTTTTAGGAAATATGAACAATATTGCGGATAATCTGCACGTGTAGTGAACTCGTGTGATAGTGGATAAGCGTCAGTTTAGATAACTTTTTTTGCCCCTTGGTGTACATTGTATGTACATACAATGAAAGAGAAGAAAATCAAAGAAATAAAGTTTAGGAGCCTGCTTGCTTTGCTTGGTTTTTAATTATTTCTCCAGATTATTCCCCTAGAAATTGTGGCTTTGTACTTCTAACGCAACAAAAACAAGCACGCTGTGAACGTAAATGTAATTTTTATTTTTCTTTTCCCTTTTAATTTGGATTTTTTTCTTTTTTGAGTTTCGAATTCTGCTCTCATCTATGATGTTGAGAGCTGGTTTTACACTCCCGGTGCTTGTCCTAAGCTAAAGTCACTTTCAAAGCTGCGAGTGGGCAGTCGAAACAGATCGTAACTCAGAGGTCGCCCACTCAACTCTCGTATTCATCCCACTTCCTTCATTCTATCAACAACCATCGAATGACTGACTTTGAAGATTCCTTCCTTTACTACAAGTTTGGATTTTAGTAAGAATAAATTTTACCGATTCACTCTTCGGCGAAACTGTCTTAAATTCGATTGGGTGAAATTAAGCTTCTTCTCTCACGGTGATAAAAGACCTACGAGAAGCTCCAGACCGAATTGCTTCCACCAGTAATTTCTTTGAAACGTAAAACTTCCTCTTTCAATTGCTAGAGAGCATTGCTGTGAAATGTGTCTATGATTTGATCTTTTTAGGCACTACAGAGAAGAATCGCCACTAAATCTCAGAGTTTCCCGAAACCACAACCTTAAAGAACGGTTTGTGGGTGAGCCAATGTTTATTTTACAAACAGCTCGTAGTATCAGTCATAAGCACGCGGTTTCTTTTTAGGGTAAGCAAAATAACCTTACGACCTGAAATCTTGATGGTTAGGCGTTACTTTGTGGAAAGCCATTGAAGTAATGAAGAAAAAACTTGGTAATTTAATTGAAAATTACCAAGTTTTTTCTTCATAACCTTCCGACCTCTTTTCTTCGTACACATTCGTACGTCTTTTTACATTCCATTTTATGATATTTATTTTCTATATTCCTTAGAGTACTCTTATTTAAAACTGAATCTCGTTGACTACAATACCTTATTCAACTAATTTTCTGCCTCTTTCTATATTTAGTACGAATCTTATTCCCATCTGCTCGAGTACAATTACATCCATGAAACTCCTATACTCTCCAATTACATCCATGAAACTCCTGTACATCTCACAACACTCCCAACAACACAAAATTTTTCCCACTTCTAGAAATATTTCCGTGTTGGCCATCCTCCACTCTTCTGATAGCATTCATAAGCCTTTATTTCTCCCAAACTGGAAAGCATATTCGTAGTATCTTTCTCAATTTTAGTATCTTCACAATTTATATTTTGTGAATAAACTATTCTAGTGAAACAACTTGATTGAAATTATTTGTCCTTTTTTGTAATTGAAATTTATTCTTAGGTTACAATCCTTCCATATTACAAGAAAATTCGATTTGACAGCCTTTTTCCGGAAACAAATCGGAAAAAATCTTCGGTCCTTTTTCGAGTTCTCGCCCTTTGATTATTTATTTCATAAGATGGGAGCTCTTTTAATATTTCCTTAAGTTTCATTTCATTTCTCTGGATATTAGGCACAAAATCAGTACATTCTAGAAAATAAGACGCATCCTTTTTGCGTTTTTAGAGTTTCTAAAATTCCAGTGCTACTTGATTAGAGCGCATCTTAGTTAGATACACGATCTATAATGAATAATCGTAGGAAGTGAAGAGTATTGTAATGAAGAGAAAAGTTATTATAACTTTCAATTCTATGATCCAGTTTTCCCAGCTGAAACTATAACTCAGCCTCTAACCAGTAATTCCATCTGAAATATTCTGTCATATAGTTCCTACCTTCCATTCGTCCTCATCCAATCATCCCACTCTTCTTGTATCAAACCGTGTTCATATTCTTCTAATCTTCTGTTTGCTTTGCAGTTTTATTTCAACTCTTCATCCAGCCAAATCCAACTCTTCTACTCATTTCGAGAGCTGATTCGATTGAAACTTCATTTCTTGTTCGCATTGCCACTTCAATTTTGTTCATCTGGTTTCCCTCCAGTCTTCTTAGGGTAATAATTACATTTTAACACATTCGTACCTTTCCACCCCTCCTTGCATCTTCTCCACTTTCACCCAAGAGTTTTAAAATTTTTCAGTTCTTCCAAACTATTTCCTCTGAGATCCACAGACGACCAATTCCGCATTTAAATCCTCTCATCATCACTCTTGTAATCTTCCACAAGCCTCTTAGTCTTGGTTTTACAAAAATAAATGGATCTTAGTCCTCAATTCATCTCTTTTTCATGCATATCTATGTATATGTATTTTATTATAACGGGAATAGTAGAAAATATATGTTTATATACCATTCAGTTGCTAAATCATATTCGCGATAATAATAGGCTCTTATTTTCGCACATAACAAAGATTTTCTCACCATTTTAGAAGTGTAATATACTTAGGGGTCTATGAATGAACCCATCACTTACTCAATTTGTTTATTTATTTAATTTTATTTATTATACTGAACCGCAGTGTTTAGACTCAAGGACAGGTGGTGACGCTAACATACACTATAACTAATGCAAACGATGTCGCAAAGAATTAAAGGAACATCATTGAACCAAGCCTTCCGTTTACTTCAATAGTTTACAGACAACGCCAAACTACAACTCAGTGCAATCTAGAATCTTTACAATCACTCTATGTCTCTATAAGCTAACAACTCACCAGAATCCCTAGATACACAGCACAAGAGTACCTAAGATAAAACCACTGCTCACCAACTACAATGACTTAAAATTAATTAAAACACTGTGCCAAACAGTTATATTTTACACAAGAACTCCAAGTTACCATAATTAGCATTTACTCTAGTCAACATTTCTCATCAGATTTTTCAGGGATCCTGAAAATACCTTCGCCCTTTTTATCCATCATCCATAAATATCCTCAGTGTTCATCTGCATCGCAGAAATTCAACGCAACTCTACCGAAACTCCTTCTGTCTCCATCCTCAGAAGAAAAGGATACAACCAGCACTAATCTTCGAATTCCTCAATTCATACAGAATATTCACAAGAGACTCGAGCACATTCTTCCTCACATTCAATTTTCTTCTTACATTCAAAATCACACCAATCCCATAAGAATTTAAAACACCTCCAGGCCAAAGAGCTCAGCTGTCAGAATCCATCACCATATCAATGGCTTCATTCCTTTTCGTCTCTCGCTCCCATAACTCGTTCAATCCCAATCTCAAATTCATTGCATTTTTTATTCTTTTACCTTACATTCACATTCCCGAATTTCCATTCCATGCAAACGCCGTTTGAAATTGGGTAAACAAATCTAAGCACATTATTTTAGTCATCTAAGGAATTCTCAAATCTTTTGTGGTATCGATCATAACTATCCCCTATAAATGGAGGCTACATTGCTCAACTGACGAAGCTTTTACAACCAATGAAAGTTTTTCTACGTCATTCCATCAACACCAATTATAAAACAAAATCCAAGTAGCACGCTTCAACATTAAAAGAAAGCTCAACTTTGGTATCTGAAACGTTCGACTGATCATCAAATCTCTTTGTAAAGCAGTAATAATTACAAATACGCGAATCTATCATTTCTTTATTTTTACTGTAATAATTGCAACGTAAACGAATTTTTTTATCAGGAAAACATCGAGGTAATACTGCTCCAAGTGGAATATAAAATTGAAACAAATTTAGAGAATTTTATTCACCATTTGAGAATTAAAAAGTATAAAAATGTATGCATACATATTTATTGAAAGCAACGTGTGGAGTATCAGTGGACGAAAAATGCTTTACTTTGATTTCCTTTTTTCTCGAATAGGGAAAAGTGAAAAGAGGGCGACTGGCTCTCCCACGCAGGGCCTTTTCTCCTATCGACCCAATGCCAAAATATTCCACTTTGGAAAGTTGTCCCACATCCGAACACTGCTTCTTTGATCGTACTCTTTTAGTGGTGGGATGAAGTGCTAAAGAAAATGCCTACGTCCGCTGAACAGGGGGATACTCGTCGAAATGCTCATCATGTTACTGTTACTGTTATTAACTTTCTGTAAATTGGCATTTTGCTGCATGTGAGGGTTTGATAGATAAATAAATAAATAAAAGAAATAAATAAAATAAATAAATAAAATAAATAAATAAAATAAATAAATAAAATAAATAAAATAAATAAAATAAATAAAATAAATAAAATAAATAAAATAAATAAAATATATAAAATAAATAAATAAAATAAATTAATTAATTAAATAAATAAATTAAATAAATAAATTAAATAAAATCAGTAAATAAAATAAATAAATAAAATAAATAAATAAATAAAAAATACACATCTCATACAGGTTAGTAATTAACGAAGGAAACGGTTTAACAATCAGAAAATATTAAATTTTGGTAGGGAAGCTTAAAAATTTCCCTACTCTATTTTCTTCAGAAAATGAATCACATTATTTCATAAGTTGATACAATTCATACGTTTATTTGATAAAAACGGCAGGAAGGGATTGATTTTAAGCAAAGTTCGTGGTGTTGGATCGGAGACTGAGTTGTTCCTCCAAACGGAAAGTCAGGAGTTGATAAGACGTGACAGTACAACTAAATTCGTAAATGCCGTAGCTCTTGCAAGTTTACGGAGGTGGTCGTAACTTTGTAGATCTACAGCAAAAAGATATTTGTCGAGGAAAGCAGTAAGCTTGAACAAATGAAAAAATTCAAAAGTTTCCTTACCCATCCATTCACAAGAGGAATCTACTACTTTCGACCATTGAGTTGTGATCTTCGAAGAAAGGACAACGTTCGCGAGAAGTCTGTTTACATGACCCTTAGGAAATAGATAAAGAGATGGAAGGAGGGGAATCGACCAGTTTACACTGTCAAATTGATTCTACTCGAATTCTTGAGTCAGGATTTAGCTTTCAAGAATAACAAATTTTAACTATTTTCAGGGAAACTCACAATTTGAGTTTACCTTCAATCAGACAAGAAATGCTTTGCGAGGAATGGAAGGTGGTGGATGAGTTCGCGAATGGGGAAATAAAAGTGAGCCTTAATATCCATTGTCGACATGTGAAGGCGTTACCTCGAGGAAGACCATAACAAAGGAAAGAAAAATTTCTTCACCGGAGCTTTAATTTAGCGACATGTTTCGCTGACGAGGTTGCAACTTGAGACTGGAAGGTCTCCTTTCATTCTTATGGGTTGTTTAGGTACGAAATTGTGCACCTCTTCCGGAGGGAAAGGAGACTCGATCGGAGAGATCCCCCATCAAAAGTGATACCGAGTGTGGTGGCCTTTCTAGAAATTTTACCTTTTTTGGAATTCACTCATTCGTATGTACGAAAGAAAACACTGGTAATGATGATTAGAATAATAACAAAAAAGTTCTAATCTTGCAAAAAGGAGATCTTTGTGAAAGTTCTTGACAGATTTTAAACCTATGATATCAAATTCTGTTCGTCAAAAAATCAGAAATAATTCATTCATAACGTTGAAATAAAATACATTAAGTTTATTGCAGCACTAAATTCTGTAATTGTTTAGGACAAATGCACTGCACTCTCAAATAATGCAGTTTCCAACTTATTCATGAACAATTCAGAATAAGTACCCCTTACACCTGAAAATTTCATACGCGAAATCAACATCATTAAACAAATTGATCTTGCTAATGGTCACACGGAAAAACTTATAAATACTATCCTTGCCCGCAAACGCAGAAAAATAAACGTAGTTAAATTCTACCCTGTCTGTTCCAACAATAAAGACTTTAATAAATAAAACTCTTTGGGGAAAACTTCCTTTGAATGAAAAAAGCATTTCATCGACAGGGACTCATTCATATGGAATAAAATGACATAGGCAGTTTTTAGCTAGTTTATCTGTAACATATCTAAGAGGTGCAAGACGATCTATTCCATTCCTATTTTCTGGATTTTCAAACCTAATAGAACGATGATCTGGAGTAACTTGGAGAGATTAGTCATACCTCCCATTGAAATATTCAAAGTTGTTAGAGGAAAGGAATTTTGTGATTGTTTTTCTCTGGAAGTTAACGTTTACTTGAATTCGATAATCAACGTTAATTTCGATTTATTTATTTATTTATGTATTAACAAACATCAACATCCAGCACGAATTGTTTTCAAATGGCTTCAAGAGTATATTTAGTCACAGTAATTTCGAGATGAAAATTATAGACTTTTGGGAGCCTTACAAGTAATCCTACTCGGATACTTAATGGATTAGACAGAGCTTTCAATCAAGAAAGAAAATATTGGATTATTCTGGGATGTCCGCGGAGATAAATTCACCGTATGCTGCAGTTACGAATTTAGTTAATGATAAATCAATACATGATATTTATGTAGCATGTGGATGAGTGTGTGAGAATACTACAAATATATATGTATATGCTGAGGAACAATATGAGGAAAATGATTTTTTGCAAAATAAGCATCTTACACGAAAGCTGAAATTCTGTATATATAATTCTCCATTTTTCGCTTTTTCTGATAAAATACTGATTAAACTGTAAGGATTTATTGTCAGGTGGAGCGTCTCTACCGAACTTACTCAGTTTTAAATATGCTTTCCAATGAATTAATTAATGCAGTAATACAATAAATAATAAGGAAAACGATATATATTTTTTTATATATTTTTGAAAGTAAAGAAGCAAAAAAATAAAAATATTAAAAAGAAGGAATAAGTGTCAAGACTGGATTGGTTCTCAAATGAAGTGGCAGAAGGAGGCTAAATAGACTCCTAGATAATAAATACTGTCTCAGAAACGGGATTTGAATTTAAATTAATTGTGAGCTAGGACTAATAGATATATCACTCATTTTTCAGTGTTTCAGCATCATTATTCCACTTCGCACATTCCTCATGTAATTTTTACGCCATGGATGAAATGGAGAACTATGGAAGAGTGATTCTATAAATCCCTAATGGATATAAATTCGCAATACACACATACGTAGAAATGTTCGGTCCTTGGAGAGAAAGAAATTGAATTCATTTCACGGTAATGCAAGATTACGAGAACAATATGTGTAAAATATGATAAGGATAACAGATATATGCATAAACACCTTTGGAAAACATTTCAACTAATTCCTTTTTTGAAAATTTATCTCGTTGAATATTTTGATCCTTAGTTAAAGATCAGTTAATAAAAGCAAACATTTTAAGTTTGGCAGAGGGAATTTTCACTTCCTAGCTTTCACACAAAATCAGTCCCAAGCCATGCCCTAATCCCTGATGCAATCTCTTTCTCTCGAAACTAGCTCCCGCCGACAAAGCTCTCGGAAAAAAGAAAGAAAAGTTGAGAAAATTCTTTTCGAGACGGAAAACACCGTAAACTGAAAGATCCGATGGAATTCCCGCAGTCTTCCTCTCGAAAACTGCTCCATCCTCCCTCTACCTTCCCTTTCCTCCCTCTACCTTCCCTTCCCTCCCTTTACCTTTCCTTCCCTCCCTTATCCTCCACCTTTCCTCCCTTACCCTCTGTCTTCCCTCCCTTACCCTCCTTTACCCTCCGCCATCCCTCCCTTACCCTCTGTCTTCCTTCTTTACCCTCCCCACTGTTTCCCCTCTACCTCCCTCCATTTCCTCTCTCCTCCACGGAACGACAGCATTCGTTTAATGAAGATCCGCTACAAGGAAGGTTCCCACATTTTCAAATGTCCATCGTGACGAAAAATATCTCGCCTACCGAAGGGAAAAAAGATACTCATTTCAAAGCTTTCCAGCAAACAAAAAAAAGTCTGATTAAACTGTAAGAATAGATATATCGTTGAGTGGGGAATCTCTCCCTGAATTTCGCTGTTTCATATATTTATTTTTGCTATTAACCAATTAATTCGGATACTATAAGTAATAAGAAAAGGGAATGAATCGTATGATATCCTCCTCGTATTGAAAAGTTCTCATTTTGTGTTTGTGATGAATGATTCCGAATTTGGGTTAAAATCGCCCAAAAATGCTCACGGATTACATTTTATTTCTCCATCCATTACAAGCTATAGCATCTCCCATTATTTTGCACCATTTTTGCAGTTTTCCCCGCGATTTTGATCGAATTAATAATTTGTATTTATAATCGCTGTTTTTGAATCACTAATCATCATATTTCAAAACCAAGAAAGAGCTGTCTATGTCACCGAAAGGCCATGGCAATAACGTAGGGAAAGAATATGAAAATACCCAGAAAATGAAATTAGAAGAGAATACATTTGTAAATTAAAATTAAATGTAATTTCAACATTAATTGAAAAAATCAAATGGTGAAACGGAAGTGCTATTTTGCATTGCATTGCATTTTGCATCTTTCATCAAGTTGAAGCATTCATATTTGAAACAGACGCAAGTGAAAGGGTTTAAGAAAAGAATGGGTCTTTCAGAAGTACGAACTATCCATCTCTGATTTCAAAGATTTTGACGTGCTTCCTTAGTTTAGATCTTTTTATCTGCTTATCAGAATTTATCTCACGACCCTTGCGATATTGGATTTTTTGCCCAGAATACTAGGCATACGCTCAAACCGAGAAAACTTCATTATCTTTAATTTCTCCATTCATAATCAAACCGTAAATCGTAAAATAATAGTCAAATATTATTTTACCACTTATTAACGCCATAAAAGAGGAAGAGCCATAATTTTATTGCAAAAAAGAAAAGTTGTTTCAACTTTGATAAATTTTAAGAATAATATTTTTCTATGGGAAAGGTATTTTTCTATAGGAAGGGATAGAGGTGATTTCAAGCGAATTCACTACGAAAACGGCAATACGTAATACAGAAAGTAACTCACCGCAATTTCTAGCAGTGCTTTCGAGGAACAAACTATATAAACATTGTGAATCTCCGGCTATAAATAACATTTTATTCGTATGCTACCTTCTCGAATAGAAAAAACATTCAATTGGAACCAGCTATTAAAATATCAAAAACTATTATTTAAATATCAGTAATATCAAAAACTGTTATTCTAAAATGATGGTAAATAAATAATTTAAATTAAAACTTATGATTTTTAAATGAGAGTTACAACATATCCTCAGAGACGTTAAGAAATAGTGCAGTAAAATAGTTGGAAGGTGTCCATCATTTTTCTCGTGTCAGTTTTTCATTCTCTTTCCAGTAAAATAAGATAAAAATAGAACCGATTCTTAATTATAACATCGATTGAATGGATTACTTGAAATAAAGATGAATACATTTCTTGTAAAATTTACCGCTGTTGATTCGAGCAATTTTTCGATGACAGTCTGTTTGTAAATGTTCTCTAAATCTATGTTTCTCGTTAAAAGATACTATTTTTATGATTTATTTCGATTTAAAAATAAAGCAACAGAAATTAAATAAGCATTCACTTTTTCCGGAAAAAAACTCGTAGAATATTTCATAATTTTGGCTACGTGGTATCTCACTCCTTAGCGTTAAATATGAACAAAAATCGGAGTTGTTTTTCATAAAAAACGTAAATATTAAAGTTTTTGAAATAAAGGTAATAACCCAAAATTATTTATTCGATTTTGATGTACAAAAAATCATCTGTTTTCAGAATATGCTTCGACTTTTATTTAAATATTTTTTTAATGTACCCTTTTCAACTATAACTTACGCGAATCATACGAATATTCGAAAGCATTTGTATGTATTTGGAAAATGTAATCCTCTGAGGGAATTAAAAAGAAACTATTTAAATAAATTCGATGCGTTTAAAGGAAAGTGAAAATCTGAACGAAATTATTGATTCTATTTACATTGATTTGTCATAAGAATGACTGACCAATGTATATAAGTTTGGGTTGATTTACCAACGTAGTAATAACCTTAACTGTGATAGTGTTTTCCAGCAATGAGTGAAAACGGTTGAAAATTTTACAGGGAAGAAAAAATAGTTTATCAAACCTTTAAGAGAACAGAAATGAACAGAGAGAATCTACGAAAAATAGTTTACAAGCAAGTTTACCAACGTAAACTCTTTCTTTGCTATAATTAATATGTTCTATCCTCACTTTGTGGAATTCAGTATAAACCATCGTAATCAAACACTTAGTAACTTCCACAATTTTATTTCAAACGACCGGTTTCGTCAACGAGTTGGCATCTTCAGGTATATGTATAGAATAATCTCTATACATGTACCTGAAGATGTCAACTCGTTGACGAAACCGATCGTTTTAAATGAAATTGTGGAAGTTACTAAGTGTTTGATTACGATGGTCTTTCTTTACTATTTGATCAGTATAATTTGAGTCAAAACTCCAAGGAAGGAAAGGTGATACCAAGATACCATTTACGCATGTTTTCGGCGCCAAAATCACGGACTTACTGGCAACTGGAAAACAGAGCCGTTTTTCGGTTTAGAAATTGCGCGCTCAACGAAAAAATAAATACATGTGATATCTCACTGCACCCCCCCTCCCCCTTGTGATATTTCGTGATATTTTCCAAACAGTTCCAGTTCCAACAGTTTCCTTTTCGAGCCTCATATGATTAATGGACGATCCCTAACCTGCGAACTCCCAGAAGCGTGAAACGCTTAGAAAGGGAGACTATTACTGCTATTACGTAACAGGACTTAACATCTAATACAACTTCCATACATACATAACCATTATATCTGAGTTTATTGAGAAAGTAATACTCGAGTTTTGATTTTTCTTTTTCGGACGATTGCCTACATATTTCAAGATAGACCCTAACGGGCTTCCAAATTCATTGCAGGGGTTCTTTAAAAGGCAAACGCCTTCTTTTTATCACTTTTTTCACACAAATAGTTTTTTTGCTCTTCATAATTTCAGTTCAGACTAGGTTTAAGAGCTGCAATAAAGTAAGACCTTTAACCTTCCATGCAGACCTGAAGACCACTGCTAAAGTTGAGAGCTCTTTCTGTTCCTATCATTCCGGAAATTTCGACTCAAATACGTTTGGACTATATGATTGAAAATATAACATGAGTATTTGATTCTATTTCGTACTTTATTCCCTTAATATTTTAGGAAAGAGTTAAAATATTTGTTCGCTAAAACAGAAATAAATCTTCAAACCAGCCTTGGTGACGGAGTGAATCTACGCTATCACTCCAGACCCCCAGGTTCGAATCCCTGCTGATCGAATTTTTCCCATCAGGGATTGGTTGTGTGTGTGTTCATTGTTGCTGTTGCCTCGGTGAAGCACCCCCTGACAAGCTCATGAGAGCTTAGGGGGACTTCACGGATAAAGGGCAACAGTGGCTAAGAAAAAAAAATAATAATTAATAATACAGTAATAAACATATAATTTCTTAATCAAAGGTATGACTATGATTTTTTTTAATTAGAATAAATTATATTTGTGACTATTTAAATCGTTAGATGGACTCGATAATTTTTTAAACAAATGTTCGAAGTGATCAAAAATAAAACATGAAATAAGGTTCTTTGATGGTAGAATAAAATTCTACTTTTTTAACACAAATACCGTTGTAAATGGACAAGGGGAAAAAACTTATACATTTATGATTCCTTAGGCCCTGGAACTCTCAAAAGTTTTAAATGGCGAACATGGAGCTGTAAATTAAATCACAGATGCTTAATATTTTCAATTTATATGAAAATAGAGGAAAAGGTTGGTTGGCTGTGAATCCTGCCACCGCGGTTAGAGATAATCAGGATGAAAGAGAGTAAAAAATCTGCAGTTTGCAAGTCCACCGGTCTTCAATAAAAAATTAAAACTATACGTATAGAAATTTAAAAACTCTTACAAGAACATTTACTTGAAAAATCTTCTTAATTAACTTATTAAAAGTAACCACCAAAAACTGCCAAGTTGTTGTATTAAAGGAGCTTTGAGCGACAGAAACCTTTCAGCCCAAGGACACGAAATCAGTCACTAAGGCTCGGTGCGTAGGTAAACAAGGGACAAACATTCGCGGCCGCAAGCTCCCGGTGCCTCCAGCATCAGCGGTATCCACTCCGCTTTGACGGGACGTTATTCGCGTTTTCTATTGTTCGAATTTTATACGAGAGTTCCGCTCCGACGCTTGAAGGCGGTCCCAGACGCAGTCACGCCCAGTCGACCAATCGCCAAGTATCACTCAAAGCAGGACGGATTCGCGTCTTCCCCTTTCCTTTGAGCCTATCAGCGATGATTTAGGAGGCTATTGCCACCCAACACCCTTCCGCCCACAACACAATTGTCTCTTTGTTCTTCCTCTCCGATATAAAATGGAGGAGTTGTCATTCTTCAACTCCACTCACCAGCATCGATCTAGACTGCTCAGAGAGTGTAATCAAAGATCGAGATAAATTTAGATTTGAATCCGTAATCACTAAAATAATACGTCGTTCAACGAGGAGTTTCCAGAGTATTCTTCAATTTTTTATTATTCCGTGAAATGGGAAGGAACGGTACTAATGCTAAAGTAGGTAATAATCCGCGATCTTAGCATTAATTAAGAAGTAAAAGGTTTTTAATAATTGCGGGTTTTAATAATCTAAATCTTCGTAGGTCACGATAGTCAATAAAAGATAACAATATGGAGAGTCTGCCAGTTCTGGAGAGATAAGGCAAATTTGCCTCCCACGCTATTTGAAAGTAAAAGTAAAGCGAAAATCTACAAAGGCCATGGAGATTTCAATAAACAATTTATTCATCGGGAAAAAATAGTTAACTGTTAAAACCTTTCGAACAAGAAACAACTTTCATCCAACTTCTTTTGTCTTATTGATATCCAACTTGGATGAAATGATTTAGCTTTAGCTCCTTCATAGAATTATGTGATTAAAGGTGAATAATACCCCTTATACGCCAAGATACAAATAATTTCAGGGTTGATAGTAATAGAAATCATTCATACGAGAAAGTACAAAGTAGAAAAAACGGCTAAATTTGTGGACCTCATAAGTATTAAAGCAGGAAGCCAACAAGTGGTTGTGATAAGGAAAAATAAAAATTATCAAAAAAAATAAGGAACGCTCATGTTGGTCTTTCTGTGGCCCACTTACCGCTGAATAATCTCCTTTAGAATTTGTAAAATGTCCTTTCTCTCGTGATTACGTTTGTTTACCATTTAAGCACGTTTGGCTACTTTTCATTATCTATTTGATCGTAAAATGAGTCAATCCTAATTTACAGCAGAAAAATTATATAACAGAAATAAAATAAATATTGAAAACAGAAGTACGACAACGGCACTGCGACTATTAATCACACTAAATAGATATTCAGCATATTGAAATACATTTTCCCCTTATTTTTGAGGAATCAACTTTTCTTAGAAGTAAACGATAAGCGATAGCAGGTCCGTACATATTGAAAGCAGGAGAAATAAAATTAAACCGCTAAATTACTGTACAACGAAAACATATTTTAAGATATATTAATAAAAATGGATAGATTCCCACTAGCATCACTTCGCTGAATAGAATTCGTTTACAACGAAAATATTGGATGGGAAAATTTGAAGAACAAAATTCATATAAAATTTGCGCGTAATTATCCTATTGAAGACAACATCGTTGTCTAGATAGACAGCTAATAATTAAAGCATATGTAAAACATACGTAAGAGTTTCCACCTCAATTTTTAATTGAAATAATTGTATTAGGCATTGTAGCTTATCAATGCGTACGAAATTGTTATGTGTTGAATCTACGATAAACTCTAATAACTAACCTAAGAATCACGCTGATTTTCGATGCGTATATTTTCCTCCCCTTCCATGTTTTTTTCGGTGATTACGAGATTGAACCTATCAATTCTCCTTACACGGCAGATAAAAAGACGTAGAGTATGTGCCAGAAGCAAGCAGTTGATTTACATCCCACGCTATCACTTAACGAGCAAATTTATCAAGTGTGGTCGACAAAAAAAGAAGCTTAAGGTGCTTACGCACGAAATCCTGGCAATTTCCAGATAGGAAGGGGTGCCGCGAGGGTGATGACGCCCTCCAATTTATTGTCTCACTCGTGAAGTCGTCCTCGAAGTCCTGAGGAACTGAACCTCACGCGATGGACACCAGAACTGCATGTGTTCACACTTCAAAATTAGTTGAGGCAGATAGAGCTAAATGTATAGATTCAACGAAACCCTATGATCTATTATAAATAACTGATATCTTATCCTAATTACTGATTTAATTTACCTTTAAATTCTGAAATTTAGATTTTTATAATAATCGGATTTAATTGCTCTCATTACCTAACGGATTCCTTAATTTGTAATTTTACAACACTAGTAGCATAACGTTTGGATATAAAGGTTTTGTTACACCATGAAGTACCAAAACTATTATCTTATCACAGAAATATATAGATACATCTTTGTAATAATGCAAATTCCATCGCTGGAAGCAATCGTGCAGGGTCAACGGGACATCCAAGGGCTTCTTTTATTATTTCTTTTGGTCGTGTAAACGTAATCAAAGGTATCGTTAAATCTGTCATTCTTGTATCAAATCAGGAGCTGAGATTTTACAACATTCTATTACTAACTACATCCACTCAAGATGATATCATTTGGATTCGAATTTCCACATTTTAGTGAAAAATTGGTTTTCTATGCATGTACGTATGTACCAATATTGAAGAAAAAATTGTTCACAAGCTCAAGACCTCTACCAGAAGAATACGTACTACAAAATATATGTGAAATTTCTAACGTAAAACTCCCTTTAAATATAACTTTAGTTACTTTATGGTTAACAAATAATATCTTAGACAATAATTACACAATAATATATAATTCTCCATTATATATTATTTATTATTAGTTCTATTTTTATCCTCTTAATCAGCGGTTCCCAACCGGTGAGTCGTGGGCGACTTGATCCTAAAACTATCAGAAACCATCGAATAAACCATCAGAAAAGATAAGAAAAATGGTAAATTATACATACATAAGGAAGAGACACAATACAAATAAGGTTTTTTATTCCACCATGGACGATGGACCGTGGAAGTACTCTGATAAGGAAAGGTGGGTCGCCAGCTGAAAAAGGTTGGGAACCACTGGTCTAAATGTAAGATACCTACAATAAGGAGAGAATTGTTTCGATCACAATGCATGTCTTTTGCAATAAATTTGCCCCGCGCGAAGGTTCTTCAAATAATTTTTAATTTTTTTCAATGCAATATGATATGTATCTACGGCTTTCTCATGCTATCATTAGCATGTATGACATGATCACTGCCTTCATGTAACAAAATATCCTATATCTAAAGTATCTCATCACACTGCAACGATGCGGATAAAACTTGTGAAATTAATAAGGATTAAAACTTTTAAATAAGGGGTTGTACACAAATTACGTAACGCAAAATTCTCCAATTTTCGACACCCCCCCCCTAACCCCACGTCCCCCCAAATTGCGTTACGTAATTTGTGTACGGCCCCTAATCAAATACTGCAGAGGAATATCATAGTTTTGAAATGAACAAAATGCCGCTTTGAAAACGGACGGGTAAAATAATACTGACAGTAAAAAAATCGAGGAAAATAGTAAAATGTAAATCTACAGGATATTTTTCTGGAGGAAGATTCATTTATATGGTTGTTATTTAATGTACCAACTTCCCGGTAAATTAATTCGTTCTCAATCTATTTCTGGGTGATTATTTTAAGTTATCCATTCGACTACCCAAAAGACATTTTAGGAATATTCTAAAAATCGATCAAAACATCATGCCACATTCAGATGATCAATGACTGTAATGAAAACTGATATTGCCACGAAATGTTATATTTAGTAATAACAATGTTAAATGCTGTATATAATCTAAAAATCTTTCATAAATGTCACCTTCAATCATTCAAGGTTTCCGAAGTGAAGGATATCATTTACTGACACTAGCATAACATCATTTAGATACCCTGTCATAATTCTATGCCTTAAAAAAGTATTTCGAATGCTGGATTATAAGATAGATTCTTCATGAAAGATAAATTTACTGTTAAGGTGATGAAAATTTACCAATTCATTGTAATTAGAGAAGCAATTTTGGCATTTAGAAGTAAGACCCACAAACGCATAAAAACAATTTCTTAGGACTTTTCTGGACACAAGAAAGTCTTAAATAAGCTGTAAGGTAACTTGGCGAGATCAGTCTGGGTGACAGCTCGTGGGACATTCACTTCCAAATTTGTGTGTGTCCGAGAGAAAGTCCGAATGGCATAAAAACATCTTTCGAGGGGAAAAACAAATGAAATCCGAAACTCGACCAACCCGTTTCTCTCTCATTCAAGAGTTTCCCTCCGCAAACGATTAATTGCGATAACCGAGATTTATTCCACAACTCGTGGTTTAGATGTTGTATATCTCGCAGTCCGATTCGTGTAAATCACTGAGAAAACTAGACGTCCTTGGATCCAAACTGCGTGCTATCGTGACCTGCTTCTCTTCCCGTCAATAACGCAGATCGAAACCTTTTACAGAAGAAGAACGCTGGTGGAACGTAAAGCACCTGCCAGCACCTACTGAAGGAACACTTATTGTGCGAATGTAAACTGCAGGTGAATCTATAGCTGGTATAGCACTTCCCTGACTATGAATGACTTCCTTAAAATCGATTGCCTCGGGAGCGGAATTCACTTAAGGACCAAAATGAGAATGACATGTGATCCAAAAATTAAGTCGATTAATTTTCTGGCTTCTTTGCTTTCTTGACTATGAGTGTTTGGCATCATTTCATCTTTACCACAGCATGAATTTTAATTAATCGAATACCCAGTTTTGAATTCATTCTAGTTTGAAGTTTTATTTATTCACTATCTTTCATTTCTTCGTAAACAATTCCCAGAGAAGCCGAAATATGTTTTAGGTAAACATGTACTGATGACAAGAAGAAGTTTTTTTTTCATAACTACCTACCTTAACTTCCAGTGTATGACTTCATTCCTACTCTGATTCTTGATGAACGTTCACATTCTATGAATTGTCTGATAATTTTTTCGTTTATCAAACACTACTTAAGTATAATTTTATGTTTAAAAGAACAAATATTAATTTTAGATCACTAAGCTCTTTTGTAAGAAACGTCCGATAACTTCTTTATCTGATGGTGAAATAAAAAGCAAAGAATTTTTGGAAAAATAAATATGACGCGATTAATTTCAAAATTCTTCATGCTTTGAATCAGATATTCAGACATAACTCACTTGATATATATCTCACTCGAGAGATATCAGCGACCTACGAAAAGTTATTCAGAATTTTTTTGTAAAAATAACAAGTGGAAATAAATATATTCCATATTCATGTATCTATTGAAACTATTTCCTAGTAAAGATGGAAGCTATCTACATAACCCCCGTAATATTTTCCTTTTTACCTTTGGAAGGGTCCCGAGTTTCTTATCTTATATTCTAATGTTTACTGGACTCAATATTTCTACGACCGAAGTGATAAAATACTCATCATCTACTCCATCGCCAATGCTTGCTAACCTCACTTTAGCAACACACTTTTGGAATGGTAATATTCTTACAACAAATCCTTCGCTATCCTCGGGGATAGGACCTTTTCAATCACTCCGACCATAATTTATGTTTATCA
Source organism: Sympetrum striolatum (assembly GCA_947579665.1). Lineage (NCBI taxonomy): Eukaryota > Metazoa > Arthropoda > Insecta > Odonata > Libellulidae > Sympetrum > Sympetrum striolatum. Next base: position 111,888,340 of record OX388341.1, read on the forward strand.
GAATTCCACCCCATCTTCTAATGATTCACAAACCTTCACTCATTCGAAATGAATATTGCGAATGTAGTGAAATCACGATCGAACGTTCTCGTTACTAACGTTTTTCCCGGCTCTAAGGTTGAAATTCTTAGGTCCCGACTAGAGCAACTACACCCTTTGTTTTACGCATCTTATGTTTTCCCACATCTAGAGTCCATTTCCCTTGGTCCGGTAAAAAACGTTAGATCAAGCTTTCCCTGTGTTTATTTTGATCTGCTTCTACATACTTTGGTAATGGTTAGGTTCTTATAAACACTTCTTTGACAGCTGAAATCCGAGGAGTTACTTTAAAATTATATTTCTTTAAGAAATACTTTAGACTTGTAGGATGTTGTAGTATGTAACTGCCTTATCATATCGAGCAAATTCAAAACTTTTTCAATTATGCTTCTATGTATCCGCTTCCTTCTGTTGATGATGCAAAGTAAATAATTGAATATACCTCGTGAATAGGCAACTGCTCAAACACACTTAACTTCAATCCCCCCTTTCGATATCTAACTTAATTCAAATTTTCTGGTGCTATTTTCTTCTGAAATTCTGCTGCCGAATCATAGTCATACTATCATATCATTATCGATATTCATTTACTTTTGATGAAAAATCTAAGAAAATAAATATATGCTGGAAAGGGTAATCTAACGTATCAATCTATTTGCAATCAATGAAAATAATTTCAATTCCATTTTTAATAACTTCAAAACAAGATTATATAATTCAAAACACATCATACAAACGCCAATTTCAATTCAGTAAAGATGTTTCGAACTTCAACAAAGGGTGTTTAATTCGCCTCAAGCCATGGACGAGAGCTTTCAATGTTACCGAAGTATTTATCGCATATATTTCCTTAGCCGGAATTGAAACTAATCAGCATCTGACAACTACATCGGTGAAACTATTGATGGGAAAATGATCTTAACTAAATTGGAGGAATATTGAAGACAACCTGAGACCAATGGAATACCTATTTCCAAATCGAAGATAACATCATCAAACAGGAATTAATATTTATTCGATGAATGCATCAACAAAACTAACTGAATTATGTATAGTTGGTTCCGAGAGAACGAATAATTAAAAACCTTTAAACGCCTACTCAAACGAAACTAGGAGGTATAAAGTGACTCCCTTTTCCAAACAAATAATAACTACATAAATCTATAAAATCATTCGAAATGGAATGATGAGAAATGGTTGGTTAATGACAGAAGCATTGATCCTTCGTTTAATCCTCGTACTTAGGGCAGATGCATAGGACACGTTTTTAAATTCATCGATGGATCCATCGATGGCATCGGAAATCCACCAAACCGTTTTTAAATTCACTGATGGATTTACGATGCTTTCCACCGATGTCCATCGCTTCCATCGAGATTAATTTCCGATGAAAAGCCGATGGTACTGATAACATTAGCGGGTCATTCAAATGTCAATATCAATAACCTCATAAAAAGCAAGTAAATGGCAACTTACAATGGGAAATATAACGTATTCATAATGCATTAATCGACGAACACAAACGATGCAATGAATTACGTTGCAACAGAGTGTAAAGAATTATGGAAATGGAACAAATTGTAAATGCAACAGTAGCCATCTTGTCAAACAGCAAATAAAACAGCGGACTGTTCTTAAATTCATCAAGAATCGATAACTCATCGAAGTAATCAGACAAACATCGATGCAATCCATCGCTCATCAGATTGCTGAATTTAAAAACGTGCCCATAGCTAATTCGCCCAAGCCATCTGATGCGAATCCTTAGTAATACTCTCGCAACTGCAGGACAGAAAGTAAATAGTCTTAGAAATATAAAATTTGAAGGAAATATAATGGGAAAGGACCAAATATTACCTCATAACATTCAAATGATTTCCTCCGCATATTTTGCTCTTAAAATTGAACATTTTTATACGAATTTATGCAATTTTTAATCAAATCGTCGCTTAGTTACAATTCCTGTCAATAAAAATATTGCGAGGGTTTCCGATTCGCTGAAAGGAAAGAAATTATACAACGAAGGCACCTCTTAAGTTGCTCAGGTATTACAATTCCAGCTATTTTTCTTAACCATATAGCCACGAACTGTTTTTTTTTTTCAGGATAAACTGAGCGCTTATTAAGAAATATCGAATCAAATCTTCTCCGACAATGTCCAGCCGTTTTCCTATTAAAGTGACTATTTGGGCGGAGATATCGAGAGAAAGGCCACCACAAGGGTGAAAGGAGAGGTCAATGACCCCGGAGACCTCGTTTCGAGCAGAGGGCAGATACCGGTCACCTTCCCTAAATACGTTTTGCACATCAAATCTGACACTTATCATATATAGGAAAGCTTAGCTTGAAAAAGATCAAAAAGTATCATTAATACTTCAATTTATATCGCATGTCCCTAATTTTTTTTCACTTTAACCAGTTTAGTAGAAATCTATTTCGGTAGATAAATCTAATATTTTCCTAAACAAAATCAGGTAAAAATATCCTCTTATTTGTAATTAGACTGAACTATTTGACGAGATTTTCAAGCAAACTTGGTTTGAAAAAGAGGATTTCTTCTGCTTCCAAAAATAGTTCTGTGTTATTTGCAACTCTCAAAGAAATAACGACTACAGGCTCCTAATTTCTCTTTTCCAGCTCAAATGTCTATCCTGTGTAGCATATGGAACGCTCGATTCATCATTTGATGGAGACACTTAAGTTATTGGCCATTCCAATTAAATGATATCGTTGGCTTTTTGCTTTTATAATGCAATTTAAAATGAAGTTCATGGTTGAACGATTATCTAATTGAAGACAGTCAATCTAGGGATATTTTAAACTGACAAGATGTTTTTTTTTCTTTTTAAATTTTATTCTTTTTAACTTTACCATGTTTTGCTAGCATAAAAAGAAATAAAATCAAATAATCATTGAAAATTAATTAGAATGACAAATCTGTAATTTGACTTATTTTCTGAGAGTTCATTGAGTTCTCGGAGATTAATTTCGGACTAAATCCAAATTTAAGGCTTATTCGCATCAAAATATTGTAACATTAAACTCATACAAGCGAACTTCATCGAGTCTTCTACGCTTCGCAAATGGTGAATTAGCTTAATCCCCACCTATATTTTTATTATGGTTTGGTTTAGTTTTCTAATAAGTGAACGAGACATCTACTGCACCAAATATCTTCTTCAAAACAACTCATCGTTTGTAAACCAATTATTTACGATGTTGGTACTTCTAGAACGCATTATGTGCGTTTAATTTCCTTCGTCACAATCCATTATATAAATTTACTTTAAGTCCCCATTTGTTTGGGAATGCTGGAGAGAAAAATCAAAAATAATATATATTCTGCAAAACAAAAACTTTGAAATGAAGAAATATTTTAACGAAAGGGAAAAATGTCTTCATTTTGAACATGATGTGCATTTCACGCTGTCTCATAATTTATGCTTTAAATTAAAAGATATTCGCGTTTTCCAGGCAAAGTTGATTAAACAATTAACTCGTTAAAAAGGGCGAACTAATTCCACTACACGTCTTCGCTAATTGAGGCAAAATTCTGATCTTTAGCCAGGTTAAGCAGTAAGCCCTCGGGCTCAAGCACAATTCCGAACGAGTCTCATAAAATTTCTGAATTTATGATGAATCGGGCAATGCCTACACATAATCATGCTTATAACAAACTTTTGGTCATCAACCTATCAAAAAGAGATGTCAGCTGAGGATTAGATGCAGAATTTCGCATATCCTGAGGATCTCGAAAGTTTTCCCAATGAAAACCAACGCGTTGTTTTGCCAGTGCAATACTACGTTACTTAGAAAACTATGTATTTATAATAATACGAGTAAAATGTAGCTTGCATACTGCAAGCAGATCGACAACACTAATTTCATATCGGCATTATATCGGGACGGTCCTCAAAAGAAAAAAAGAAAGGATTGAAAATACTCTTAAAATTCGCTGCAATTTAATCGTCTGGCATCGAACCCGGGTCTTCCTGGTGAACTTACTTTGCAGCACAACAGAAGATCACCATCTATAACTATGTATGAAAATTCAAGCAGAACTATTGGGTGCAACTGCCTCAAATGACGTCCTACTTTTCCCTTATATTCCTTATGAGAGAAATTTTGATGATGAGAAATGTGCTCTGGCATCGAACCCAGGAACAGCACGGTCTTATCTATTTTTTTTTCTAAAACCGTTTTTTAATATACATCTTCTAGCAAAGCAAGAACTTCCTATCATTTCGATAAGTGCATCGAAATAAATAATGAAAACCTACCTCAATATATTTTAAATGACAGATGTCTGCATCGTCCTAGCATCGAAGTCCCAGGATAATTTTTGTGAAAGTCATTTATGTTTTCGATAGATCCTGATCATATATATAGGCTCATTGAGTTTAGATTCTCTAACTATCCGGGAAGTATGTTTTAAAAATTCCCGAAATTCAAAGCAATGCATTCAAATGGGAAAAATCGGGACTTGGGGCCCTCTGGAATCGAACCCATGACACTGAGGTTCAAAATCGCATTTTTCTGGCGGTTACACGTTATGTGTACACGTATGGCTCCACAAATGATGGAAATACATCAAGGTGTTTCTTTGAAAGTACGTGTCTAGCAGCTGAAAGAACAGTAGGAGCGAGGTTGAAGTTATTTTTATAAATGCGTAATATTTTATTAAATGTAAAAATCGAGAAACTGAAACAGATAAGGATGAAATCTTCACTTACTACTATAAGAGTTCTGTGCATGGTCTGTTTTATATTATTAAGTTTTTCGTAAACTACTGTTTCCCAATGCTAATTTAATGAAACATTTCTTAAAAGGAATTGACGAAAATCTCATAAAAAGATTCGCCAATATCTTTAAGGCAATTTCAAGTGGTTTTGCACTAAATGAAATAACATTCAAAGATTATTGCTGTGCTGCAGCAGAGATGTATGTCCGATTATATCCGTGGTACTATATGCCACCAACAGTATATAAAGTACTTATACACGGGGCTGAAGTAGCAAAAAAGGCAATCCTTCCGTTGGGACAACTGACAGAAGAAGAAATGGTGGCTCGAAATAAAGGCGCAAGGAAATACCGGAAGAGATACGCAAGGAAACACTCCAGAGTGGCCACGAACGAAGATTTGTTCCGAAGATCAATTCTAACTTCTGATCCGCTTATTTCAATATCGGTACCAGTTAGAGCAAAGAAAGGATCGAGGAATATGTGCAAAGAGATTAAGGGGCTCCTAGTCAAGGACAATGAGGAGGAATTGGCTTATGGGGATGAAGATTCTTCAGAAGAGGAATGTATTTAATAGAGAAGGTATAACCACAGCGTATACTTCATCAGAAACTCACTTAAAACTTTGAATGCATGATTTAGTAGAAATTTAGCATTATCGCAAGCAGCAGCAGCAGCATTATAAATTCCGTTCTTATAATTTTGGGGGCCCTACTCAACATTATTTTATGGGTCCTATAGACCCCAGTGCCAGGCTGCAGTGCAATAATTGCACCGTTCCAATGACAGTTGAATAACCACTTCGTTTTAAATTCGTTACATGTGAGGCTAGAGAAAAATAACGTTAAAATATCATAATATTGTACGGAAATTGAATTTATTATGCTTTTAATATGATTTATTTAATAAAAATTTGAATTATTGAAATGTTTTATGTCCGTTTTGTGGCTTGGCAGCGGGGCCCCTAAGTTGACGGGGCCCTTTGCGACCGCGTATGCCTAGAAACGGCCCTGATCGCAAGAAAGTAAACTAATATATGATATTAATATCGCTGACGTGGTCCCACGCTTTAATGCATAGCCCATTTCATCATTCTCAATTATCACCCAACAAGAAATGGTGACTTTCTAATAAATATTGATATCTAAGATATGTACGAGGTATAATAATGCTTAAATCCACAAAAAAATGAATCAGAATCATATTGGTTCGTTGTTTCTCTCAAAACACGGTGGACAGTGCGCGGATTTGGCCCTTATAGCGTTGTCGAAAATTCGATTGAATTTTATTAGTGCAAATTGGGGCAAGATTTTATTTCAGATTCCCATTAAGGAAGATTCATAGCTTATCTTGGTGTAAGTAATACCGTGTCAAACGGTGTCTCAACATACTATTTTCCTCGCTTTAGGTAAAAATTTGTTCCAAAATAAGGGTCCGCCATTTTGTAATGTAAAGTATATAAATATTCAACAGAGCTCATTGAAACCAAGTCTTATGAAGGACAAAGAACATATTTATAATATGGCATCATATTTTACCCGATGAGGTTCCAAGTTTGGGTTCACGATCGACTTGAAGTTGAAGAATTTCGCGAAAAACCGGAAACTGGAAATTTTCGGAAAAATTGGTCAACTTTGACCCCCTGTATAATTTTAATGTGAAGGATCCAACGCAAATGACATCCATGGTTGTATGCAGGATTTATTCTAAATCAATCATGTGAATTTTCGTAGTCCGCACTCAAGAAAAGCGTTTTCGTATTTTTTGGCCAGCTTTTTTCAATTTTAGCCCACTTTGCGATGGAGAGAATATACTCGTAGTTGAGGAACTGTATGGGAAAAACGTGAAACCAACCAGCGTAGAAATAGAAAGCGGGGAAGAAGTAGGGGACATTGACATTGGGCCTTGGTTATTAGTCAGTGAAATAGAATGGGCATTGCAAGAAATGAAAGGGAGTAAAGAGAAAAAACAGAGGGGAAAACAAAAACAAAAGATGTTGGATAACTTAACAGGTGGGGCAAGCTACAAGGAAGTGAAAGAGATAAGGATATTAGAATGCACATGAACCTGCCAAAAAGTAGAACACTTATGTACGTGTGTATCTTTTAAATTCTTCAAGTAATTTTTTGTTTAACCTTGTTTTCTAATCCCCTACAATTCACTCAATATTTACTGAAGTAATGCCTTATATGGTTAGGTTTTTAGTTGAATTGATCCCAACGCATTGGGATCAATTTAACATTTTAATATTGTTAATGAATGCAAATAAGTTCAAAAGTCACCTTGCCTAAGGATACTTAAAATGACAGCTCATGGGAAGCAATAAAAAATCAAAGCGAAGGAACAATACTTTACCTTCAAAGATTAACAACATCAAAGCTTCTATCATAATGAACAATTTTGGCAAGTCAGCAAAGCAGCAAGGAACAGATTCATTTCATCAATAAAGAATAGCAATGCATTTCTTAAATATAAATGCACATGAATAAAAAGATATACTGCTGTTAAATTGACCTAAGATACCTTAGTGTTAGCATTAAAAATTCAATAGCAAAAAAAAGAAAATGCACAAAGATATGAGTGATCCACAAATCCAAAGCAAATTAATAAATAGCATAGAATCATAAGTAGTAAAAAAACAAACAATGGACTTGAAAATGCTGAAATAATATGTTACTAATGATGTCTCGAGTAAACTGATATTTCAAAGAGGAATTAATGCAAAAAAGCTACACTACAAACAAATTTTACAGAAAAAAGTGATTATTTTATTGAAGGGTCTCCTTTATCCATTGATGCATAGAAATTGTGTTTATGCATACATTATTTTACCAAAGCAGCAAAACAGGAAAAAGAAGTACAAGATCTAGAAATGCTGCAAAATGTTGTAAGAATATTAATGATGATAAAAATATTTTATAACATTATATAACTATATGAAGAAGAAGAGTATTAAATTATCAGCATTCATTATAAAGGTATTTATTTACCTTTTAAGGAAGAACTTAGCAAAGCACCTCCTGACCAGAGTAGAGCCAAGTTAAGCCATCAACGACATAAAAACTTCATCAATTCAAAGACTTAACTCTACAACTTTAGATACTTATCACAACCTTACATATACATTGCAATGTACAAAAAGGTCCCAATATATTGCCTAGATAAATGGAACCAATATTTCTAATTGTAAGCTAAGCTGAAATGACTTATATTAAAATTAGATTGTGATATGTTATAATTCCAAGGAGTATTTGCAAATTCCTACAATAAATCAAAATCTAGAATTTAAAAATATTACAGACAATTTGATACCCAAATTTTGGGTAAAAGAAATGCAGTTAGTCCTTGACTTGTGACCTATGAGAATGACAATAGTTTGACATAGAATCAAGTGTCTGGAAAGGGTGATAATATTTAAGTATATATTTTTTCTTGGCATTCAATTAAAGAAGTTAAAAATGTTTTTTTCATTTTTGCAGCCTCCATTTTGGAACAAGATGGCATGCATAGAAATATTTTCTATCGAAACCTACCAAAAAACTATGAATATCCAACTTGTGTCCAAATCAATCAGTCTTTCAGAACCGAACATGATTGTAAGTTGACAACTGACTGTACTGATTTTAATTTGATTACTTATAGAAAAATATCAAAGGAATATATATATATATATATATATATATATATATATATATATATATACTAGTAAAATGTTGCTTGCATTCTGCAAGCATGTTGATAACACAAATTTCAAGTCGACATAATATTGAGAGGGTCCTCAAAAGTAGAAAAAAGATTAATAATACTTTTAAATTTGCTGCAATTTATCCGTCCAGCATCAAACACGGCTCTTCCTGGTGATAATTACTAAACAGAACTATCTCTAACTATGTGTGAAAACTCAAGTAGAAATGTTGGCTGCAACTGCCTCAAACAATGTCCTACTTTTCACATATATTCCTTATGTGAGAATTTGTAATGTGCTCTGGCATCGAACCAAAGAACAGTATGGCCTCATTTAATTTTTTTTCTTAAACCGAGTCTTAATATACATCTTCTATCTAAGCAAGAACTTCCTATCATTTCAATAAGTGCATCAAAAAAATACTAAAAAACTAACCCAATGTATATTAAATGACATACGGGAGACATATTTACCGCCCGGCATCGAACCCTGGTCTTTCTGGTGATACTTGCAATGCAACACAATAGAAGATCATCATCTCTAACTATGAGTGAAAAGTCAAGCAGAAGTATTGGCTGCAACTGCCTCATACGACGTCCTACTTTTCCCTTACATTCCTTATGAGAGAAATGTTAATGTGCTCTGGCATCGAATCCAGGAATAGTATGGTCTTATCTAAATTTTTTTCTTAAACCTATTCCTACCATACATCTTCTAGCCAAGCATGAACTTCCTATCATTTCGAGAAGTGCATCAAAAAAAATAATGAAAAACTACCTCAATGTATTTTAAAGGTCAGATTTTTGCATCGTCCTAGCATCTAACCCAGGATATTTTCTGTAAAAGCCAGGGACGGGTCTAGAAAAAATTTTTGGGGGGGTCCGATCGAAAAATTTATAAATAAAAGATATTTTGGCTTTCACAAAACGTGACCTTTGAATAGTGTTAGACAAAATCGAATTTTTTAGTTAGTGATTGCTTATTAAATTGTATGTTTATTTGCATTATTTGAGTTTCATTTTGGAAAAATAAGCACAAGTGATATTTCGGGGGGGTCCAGACCCCCAGGACCACCCCGCTGGATCCGTCCCTGGTAAAAGCCATTAATGTTATCAATAGATCCTGACCATATCTATAGGCTCCTTGAGAACTCTCTACCTATCTGGGAAGTATTTTTTAAAAATTCCCGAAAATCAAAAGCAATGCATTTTAGGGGAAAAATCGGGTCTTTGGGGCCTTCTGGAATCGAACCCATGACACTGCGGTTCAAAATTGCAATTTTTCTGGCGGTTACACGTTATGGCCAATACGTTGTAATAACTTCAAGTCAATGACGCTTGTGGCTTAGCCTGTGAATTAGTATCCTATCTATCTATATCCCTATACAGATGAATGAATCTGGAGAAGCATCTATATATAATAGATACGAGTAAAATGTAGCTTGCATACTGCAAGCAGATCGACAACACTAATTTCATGTCGGCATCCTATCGGGACGGTCTTCAAAAGAAAAAAATATAGGATTGAAAATATTCTAAAAATTCTTTGCAATTTTATCGTCTGGCATCGAACCCGGGTCTTTCTGGAGATACTTCCTATGCAACACAACAGAAAATCACCACCTCTAACTATGTGTGAAAATTCAAGCAGAAATAAAAGTGCTCTGACATCGAACCCAGGAACAGCATGGTCATATGTAATTTTTTTTTTTCAAACCGAGTTTTAATATACTTCTTCCATCGAAGCAAGAACTCCCTATTATTTCGATAAGTGCATGAAAGAAATAATTAAAAACCATCCCAATGTGTTTTATATGGCAGATATATTTACCACCCGGCATCGAACTCGGGTCTTTCTGGAGATACTTCCTATGCAGTACAGCAGAAGATCACCACCTCTAACTATGTGTAAAAATTCAGGCAGAAATATTGGCTTCAACTGCCTCAAACGACGTCCTACTTTTCCCATATATTCTTTTAGAGAGAGATTTTAATGTGCCCCGGCATCAAACCCAGGAACAGTAAGGTCTTATCTAGTTTTTTTCAAAAACCTATGCTAAATATACATTTTCCATATAAGCAAGAACTTCCTATCATTTCGATAAGTGCATGGAAAAAATAAATGAATATCTACCTCCATGTATTTTAAACGGCCGATTTTCGCATCATCCTAGCATCGAACCCAGGATATTTTCCGCGAAAGTCATTTATGTTTTCGATAGATCATGACCATATATATAGGCTCCTTGTGTTTTGATTCTCTACCTATGCGGGAAATATTTTTTAAAAATTCCCGAAAATCAAAGCAATGCATTGAAACGGGAAAAATCGGGACTTTGGGGCCCTCTGGAATCGAACTCATGACACTGAGGTTCAAAATCCCAATTTTTCTGGCAGTTGTACATTATGGCCAATAGGTGGTAAAAATTTCGAGTCAATGACGTTAGTAGTTTAGCCTGTGAATTAGTATCTTATCTGGGTATATACATGAATGAATCCGGAGAAGCATCTATATATAATAGATGGAACTAATATATGTGTACATAATTCTCATAGAAATTTATATTATAACCAAACCATAGACATCATATTTTAAGGTATGAGTGAGACCAAGGGACACTATGAATTTATCAGCTGTTTTCGCCAAAGAAGAAAATAGTTTTCCTCTTAAGTCTTATAACGTTATGCATTTTATATAGTAGTGAATATAGAAGAATTGTTAAATTTGGAGAATAGTTACTTATAAATCTTTGCTAAAGATCCATCCTTTAAAAGTAAATCAATTTTGTTAAAGTAACAAGACTCAATAAACCCCATTACCAAATTTGATCAATGTATTTTGGATAAAGCTGGAAAATATTTATCTCATATAGACATGAATCAATTGTTTCAGATGATATTTCAAGACAAATAATACAGGTATCAACAATATATGAATGTAAAGTACTGAATTAAGGTAAATTTCAATTGTCACTTCATTAGTTAGGACTCATTAGCATTCATGGGAGCAATTTAAATTGGATTCGGAGCTATCTATTGCATCGTAAACAGCAGGTTAAACTGAACAATGTTATCTCTCAAGAATTTTATGTATTATCTGGCATCCCTTAAGGGTCACACATAGGCTGTTCTTTTCTTATCGTTTATAAATTATATAAGCCGATTCATTTACCCCAATCCTCATCTGATGTATGCAGATGACATCAAATTATATTAGACCATCCACTCTCCGCAAGATTGTTTATTGCTGTTGAAGTGTATCTACAAGATTTCTGAGTGGTGTCAAATTAATCTCATGACACTAAATGTTATAAAATGCAATGTAATTTCTTTTGCTCGCAAGAAGCAATGCCATAATTTTAATTTCTTAATTAATGATGAAGTTATTCCAAGAGTTTCTATTGTGAAAGACCTGGGTGTTTATTTTGAAAACTCCCTGTCATTCAATGCTCATATTGAACATATTGTATCAAGATCACTGCACATGTTAGGTTTTGTTAGCAGGATAGTCTCTGATACAAAAAATATTTATTTGCTTAACGTTTTGTATACTTCACTTGTCCATCCTATACTTGAATATAATAATATAAAATAAGTTTTTAAGAATTGCAAATTATTATGCTGGATTTATAACTAAATATACCTCTTGGATTGAAACTATGTTAATATTGGATATTCACCCTCTATCTGTGAGAAGGAAACTAAATCATTTTATATTTTTATATAAACAATGTAACAATATGATAAGCTGCACCCATTGCTTGAAGAGTATTAGTTTTAACTGCTTGGCTACCTTAACAAGAAGTCACAATATGTTTTATGTTAGGTTCTGTAGGAATAATGTTACGTTTAGTAATCTCATTACCAGGTCACTAAGATTATATAATAGTGCTTCCTGTGTAATTGATAGTGTTTTTTTATAATTCATTAGATGTCTTTAAGCAGAAAATTTTAACATGTTAATTCTAACATTAAATACTACCAAAATGCATGCAGATAATAATGATATAATTATCGGCAATATAGTGCAATATTGATCCCTTTTTCCTATTGTTTCACTTTTCTGATTTTTGTTTTGTTTCTTTATTATCCATTAGTTGAATCACTACATTTTATGCTTTGTTATTTAGAACATTATGCTGTGCTGTTTTATACTTCGATTTTTGTATATTGGGTTAATCCCGTGAAATAAAGATTGAAAAATTGAATTATTACTATTAACATGTCAATGGTTGGCTTTGGCATAATGTACTATCCACTCTATCATTTCCAACAACTCAAAAATTTTAAGGAAAATAATTAATATTGAAATAATATGTATACATTGATAAAATATCATAACATGATTTCAGTTATTTGAAAATATACTAGGTAACATTTACACTCACTATTGGTATACCAATTACCAACTTCATTGAATGTGAATTTCATTTCATTTCAGATAAAATTCACAAATTATCAGACACTCAATTATTTAAAATTTATAATTTTGCATCTACTGAATCACTCGAAAAATATTTTTTTAATTCAATGTTGTGTCTATTGTGGAATAATTACATACGTGAACTTAATTGATTCTCATCTGCTATAAACAAATGTAAGATTTAGTAACATGATGTAGAAGTAACTACCATTGGGAAGATAATTTATAGATGATCCAATTTAGTCTATATAATGAATCATTAGAATAGTTAAAGGATGGATGAAGTCTTTGCATGCTCAAATAAAATTAACTTATAAGTTTATTCAATAAGTATAAGATTGTATCATAATTCCAATAAAAGATTCTTCACTGTGTCTCAATCCTATCCTCATGGTTTAACCATAGCTACTTGCAATATCCTCCATATAAAAATACCTCACTTAACTTCTCTTGGCTTAAGGAAACAAAATTTGTCATCTACTGGTTTACTTCTAGTTATCTCCTTATATAGTATACTCCTTAATCCTAGATAAACATATATCTGGGATTATTTTTCTAAACAGGGCTTGAAGCATATTACGCTAATGAAATAGGCTCTAGGGGTGGATGAAAGAATAGTAGTTTATCATAATTTTGAATTCTTTGCAATAATCAATGAGTCACTCAGCAAAGTAACACATAATACAGAATAACTTATATTGATAATATTATAGATATGAATTTTTACCTGCATTTTCTAATCAAGAGCATTTATTGTTTAATATTTCTTTAGGCTGCTTGCCATTGCTGTTAAAATGCTTAAAAGCCTTACCAAAGACATGAAGAACTGGTGACATTCTAGTTTTTCTTTGGTTAGTCAGAGACATTGAAAAATATGATAATTAATTTAGTATCCAAGATATCTTTCTAAACTTTTAAATTTCTATTTTTTAGTAGCAAAGATATCTTTGTAACTAAAAATTAGAAATTTAAAATTTTCTCTCAAATTAAATTAACACACAGTTTTTGTTCGGTAAAGCATCATGCCTGCTTAGTAGGTAGACTTATTTGCAGGAATAAGTGTTGGAAGGTACAAAATTTTACCGAAATTTCTATATGAAAGATCAATTACTGAATAATATCAACATATCCAAGTACCGCAAAATTTTAAATATCAATCACTTGTTAGCAGTAACATAAGGTGTTTCTCTACAGGAATTCTATACGTTTGTTATTACCATAGTATCAAAAACTTCAGGAAGAGAATAAAATTAATTTCAGCTTTCATGAACTAAATCCAGACTTTTATGTCAGCATATATTTAAATGGAAATGCTTGTCTGTTGTGCAGGTAAATGTAATTACTGCAAACATATATGAGAACCTATAGTTATAGATACTCTATATAGTTATTAATGAATCATAATAAATTCTTTTAGATACGAGTCATTTCTTATATTATTTAAGACAGAAATAATGACTTACTCATTACTTTGTTGGCCAGATATTTTGCTTTAGAAAAATGATTAATATAAAATCATAGCAAATTATTTAGGAGAATATTGAATGTATTTTAAAGAGGAATTAATACCTGATACATTCTACTTAGTGAAATAAAATATGCTTTAATTCGAAAATTGGCAGCTAAGTACAACGATCATGACAACACTAGATCCATTCCATAAATAAGAGATCGATTACTTTAGATGCATATTAATATTTTATAATATGTGACAAATATAAATCATCTATAGGAGTATGACTAGAAAAATTTTCATAATTTGTAATTCAATTTATGAAATGTCAGATATATCTTCATACAAGAGTCTTTACTGAAATTCGCACTATCGTTACCTTCGAAAAACTCAAAATTTCACAAAACAATAATTAATACTTCACATAATTCAAAGTTGAAGTGACACATTAGAAATTCAACGCCGAGTTGGATGATACAATAAGAGATAACCGTGAGCTTATTCATTTTACATTAATGAATCTTCCACACATAACATAGAAAATATCCAAACGATATTACGGTTTCGAAACTACTCATATGTACGGAATGATTGATTAATAAAACCTACGGTAAAATTTCACTTTCGGACTGTTTTTACCATTTTGTCTGTTAACTTTGAATCCTTTGATTGTTTAGTTATGATAAAGATGTGCGTCTGTTACTTGTAAATTACTCAAGGTAAATTTCTACTTTGGCGATGTTTGGGAGAAATTCTGCATCTACTTTACTACTAAAGATACCAAAATTTACCCTTGCTCAGAATACAAATCCTATCGATTATTACATATCATGATTATCATTTTCGGTAAAATTTCACTTTTGTACTGTTTGGGAGAAATTGAATTACTCCCTTAATATTAATAAGTGAAATTTTACCGAAAAAATTAATTCCAATCACTCCAGTTGAAAACTGTATTCATTTGTCTATGTCTTACATTATTTCCCGGAAGGAGGCTTTTCATTTCAAGGATGAACGGGAAATTAATTTTACCTGTAATTACTTGTGAAGCATTGTTTACGTAATTCTAAGGGTGTACTCTAAAGTAATTACTCGATTATTTGGTAAAATAATTGACCAAAACTAATATTTTTCACTTCTTGTCCATTCATATCGTCTCATATTTTTTAACATTACTCCTTAGGCTTGATCTTTCAATTTTTTTATCAATTTGCACTTTATAGCTATTTTATTAATTGTACAGCCTTATCGAGTGGATTATTACAGCATAATGAAGCAACCCCTATCAATTTTAATACGGAGCTACCATAGCTTTCTTCGTGCGATTCATTTCTTCATTCAATTAACCATTTCTATTTTAGCTGTCAAATAGTAAGGAAAATTCATCATGGTCCACCAAAACTGGATGCAAAATTTCCAATCCCTACAATCAGAATTGTTTCACTTTTAATCTTAATTTTCAGGATTAGCGGAAACAAAACCTTAGCTAGAGGTAAAACTAACTTGTACTATTCTGTTAGCAACGTGCGAATTTTTTTAACCCTTTGCTATATATTTATACTGATTCACAGCCTACTCACTGAATACATTGAAGATGTAATTACCCGGTAATGATAGGCGATACCTTACTCCATCCGCATCTTTACTTGAGTGACATGCTTCATATATTTCTTGCCAACTGTCCTCTACTCTTACTACTTTACGGGTATGGCGGCATCGGCGACATTCATATAAAAAAATTTCGCACATAGTTCGATGATAATGTTAGCTTTCACTTAATTGAAATTATTTTACTTGGCTCAACTATTTAATACTTAACTAGCATATTTCGTAAAGATTTTGCAACATGTCTTGGTGAGAAACTATTATATAGTCATTTTAAGTTCAGGAAATGGCTTGGGTTGTCCTAAGCTACGTAACTAAGAAAGCTTATTTCACTCTTTCTGATGCAAAGAATTGCACAATTGCGCAGGGTAGGCAAAACGTAACACCCTAGTTTCGTTGGAATTCGGTAATTCTAATTGAAGATATTAGTTATTTGGGCTACCCTTGTTATGACTATAACAAAATTCTTTAAACCTGGAATTAGTTATACCAACGGGTGATTAAAAAGAGCAATTCAATGGGTGTTTCGCAAGGTTTGAGAATATCACAACTTCAGTTTTATCAACGATGGTAACTATGATTCAAACCGAATGAATGTCACCAAAATTACTGCCCATGGATAGCATAATGGAGAGTGAAGTAGGGATAAAGCACTGACAAGGAAGGCTAAAAAAGAAGGCATTCAATCACAACCAAAGCTTTATTCAATCTGAGACTGGCTCCAGTTCAGTCATGTATTCTAGTTTAACCTACAGACATTTCATTTGACGTTTTGTATAAGCAACTAGAGCTAATAAATACGGAAATGAACAGATATTCCATGAATTAGGTACTATTAACACCGGAACATCTTTCTACCACTAAACGTCAGGACATGGATCAATTGTCAACAAGGTAGTAAAATCACCATCAATGCCTTTTGATTATGCATTTGATAATTAATTCCTATAAGGTCTTTTTTTCAAAATAGCTCTGCATAGTTAAAATAAAATTCTATTTTGAGCCTCTTCAGAAGGTTGATCTGATTATTCCCGTCTTAACATTGAAGTAGGTATTAATCATGAATTCGGACAATTGTTAACGATTGATTAAACATTTCGTTGTAAAAATTGCAAGATTTACAAATGTCAGCATCACTGAAAATCAATCTGAATCCAAGGCAACGAAAGATTTTCCCTATGATTAAGAATAAGATGGAATTAAGAGAACTGATAAATAAATGAAATCTTAAAAAGAAAAATTGTATTTATTAGATTTCTCAGGAGCTGATGGTACACTTCATACACACCCATTCACGTAACTGGATATATTTGCGAATTTCAAATTAAAAATTCTTTAATTGGCTTATCTGAAGATATGACAGCTTGTTCCGGTGGCCATTAAGGAAAACCTGTAAGCTAGTTGACAAAAGCCAGGACATACAAGCACACACTAGTCTTAAAATAATGCAAGATTTAAAAGCAAATAAACTATCTGACAAGCAAATCTAAGCCACCATTATTCCTCTAATGATATTTTCAAGTCATCTTCAATTAAAAAAACTTATGGCACACCAAAGGAATCTATAATATGACAGACTAAATTTATTTGAAAAGGATGGAACTAATCACAAATATCATTAGGTAATTTCTCAAGCCAGGTTTTAAGAGTTTCACATCATTAAGTCCCAGAACCCTGGATAGACAACACACCGAAGTTCTTACATTATTAAGCAGTGTGCCTTGAACTCAATTACGCTTATCAAGCATTGGAAAGAATTTTGTACTCTTACGTAAATGAACAGCATGACTACACCCCCAACAGAAAATTGAATAATTGCAAACAAAAATTAACTATTCTGATGAAAGGAGGGGAGTAACAATGCCTGCTAGAAGCTAGCATTCTTTCTTTGAGTTAAGTCTGTTTACCTTACAAATGAAATTAACTATAAGAAAATAAAACAATTCAACAGCTGTAATTGGTTCCTTATTTATGAGAATTGCCAAAAAGTTATCAAGCAGTTCTAGCAAACATTTTAGCATTAAAGTAAGTATATTTTGATAATATCATTAACAAGAAGTATATAGTTAAGATATGATAGCTTCACCGCTTTAACAAATGAGAAATTTATAAAACTGCATTAAGCAGCTCTGGCAGTCTCTAACTTTGATCAAAGAAATTGAAGCATTTAGGGAAGTCATTAACAGCATAAGAGAATATGACAGCTTAAAGTCTGCAGTCATCTTAGTAAGACTTCTGTCAAATACTTATCTCAGCCATACATAAATACTTACCAGCTTGAAATCCTTACTTACCCTATACATACATTAATATTTAACCATCAAGCAATCCAGGATATAAAAAGTGATCACCAGGAAGGAGCATAGTACATAGTTCAGCAAGCTGAAAGAAACTTCAGTTAAAACAAGATATAAAAACGGCCTTCCAGAAAATGAACTTCACATGGGCTGTGAATTCCCGTCCTAATGGTCAGATAAAATTTTGACTACCCCAACAAAAATTTCTATGTACATTCCCAGTGATGCCTTTAACGTATTCATTCTTACTGATATCACAATAAAAGGCAACAACAATAAAGACTTTTTAGAAGACTCAACAACCAGTATTTGAGAGGCCCAACAGGACATCCAACCCACCTAACAGAGGATTTAGGAGAAAGGACTAGAATCCCTGCAAAGACAAGTGATAATGGAAGGAATGCACAATCTCAACAGAAATCCATCCCCTTGTCAAGGAATATTAGATGACTGAATATTGAATAGAGACTGAGTATCCAGAAGACATGTGCAGAAAGATACGGTAGCCATGGCTCAAAATGATAAACAGCAAGAATGAATACTGAATGGCATTTCATGTACGTTGCGGTGAAGCAGAGTTATTCCAGCCACTTTAAGAGTGGAAAATGATTGTACGGCAAGGCTGGGACCAGCATTTCAGGAACCACTGCCAACCGCCAACACCAGCAACACCCCTTGACCACCAACACAGCACCCTCTCAGCACCTCTCAGTCAGCGGCAGCAGCAGCAGCACAACCGCAAACTGCACACTGCTACCGCCTCTCACCCTGCCTCGCCACCGCCCCTTTCTGCCACCAGGCCATGCCCTGCAGTATTGAAAAATTCGGGTTAGCCAAGAGGCACTGTCCTAACTCACCCCCTGGAATTCCCGAAGACCTTTCCATTTGTTGGCTTCAACGCAATCGCATTACATCCCACTCCTAAGCGATTACCCTAAAGCAACAAGAGTCTCTAAGTATTCCCTAACTAAGATCTCACAAATTCTAACTTGACTTCATTTCTTCCACAGTCCCCTAAGAGAACTAAGAACTCCTTGCAAATCCCAAATTAATCTCCACTTCTTGAGCAAAATTTCAGGACCAAGTGTCACATGCGAAGTTATAGTCTAGGATATGTACTAGCAAGATGTTGGTGCAAAAATTTCATTTAAACTAAATTAACTGGATCTGGCCAATGGTTCACCTTGCCACAATGTCTACCAATTTCAGGCACAATGTACGAAGTGCTGCCCATGTTCTAACAAGTTTCTTCGAAGACTAAATCCAACTGTTTCAGGAAGAAAATTAAATAGCCTAACGGGAAAAGTGTATGGAAAACTGTAGTAAATTTCACTACTCAACTGAACAAACTGAATGTCTGAATACTATGGAGAAATAGGATGCTCACTAACTTCTAAATAAGCAATCTACGAAAACATTATTTCTCAAATGAACTGTTTATTGAGTTAAATGATGAAAATTACTAGATTCTGAAAAATCTACATGTTTCAATAAGCATGTTACATAAAATTGCCTTCATTACTGTTCACACTCATCTTACCCCTTCGCAGAACTGCTCTCAGATGCACAATATCCAAATTTTACCCTAAAAAGCAAGTTTGTTAGCCATCTCTCATCATAATCGTCACAATATAATCGCACAATACATCAAATCCATCTATATCATTTAATAAATTCAGCATTTCAAGTGCACTATACCAATCTATTTCCTAGGTCAATCGAGAATCTGTATATGTAAAAAAACATTGAAATGAGATTTATTCAACTACTGAAATCTTGCACTAGTGATTATGCCTTTTAGATTTAAACATTAATTCCTAGTAAACGTCATTAATACCAAAACAAAGCATGCATACATACTAAACAAAATTCTTTTATAAAGACAAAGTACACCAACTTGGATTTACATTCTCATATGAACTATTACACTACATCATTAGCTGAATTACAATTACTAAATCTGCCGACACTTCCATAATATAATAAGTGGGCAGCAAAATCATGTTAAGTGATGCACAATATTGAAAAGGAAGCGCATACATTCACGAAAACCAATGCAACCATGTTACTCTAATAATAACGAATATGATTTGGGTTAACATATTTCAACTTAAGTAACATGGTTTCAGTCAAAATTAACCTTGGGAGGCAATGTGTAATTGCCCGTTATTTCAATCCTCAGGGCTGACAATACTTCAGAGTATTGTAAATAATAAACAAAGAAGTCCACTATTACCAAACGCATATTGGAGGCACATAACATCCACACTTTAAGGAGCTCGGCAAACTTTAAATATAAGATCAGGAGCAAATTTTAACACAATAATAGAGTTCATAAAATGATCTTCCTTTCATATTATCAGTACCTTTCTTTTCAGGCAGCAGCATCACTAGTAGACAAACACAATGAGCTGAAACCACCTTTTCACCTATTACACCTATAAAAAAAAAAACTCATGAGATTTTGAAAAAATGGCAATTACATTAAACAACTCCGTTAATTTACTTACCACATTCACTTAGATTTAGACCTCGACTTGCTTTTACTCTGATCTCTGCTCTTGCTGTGACTTCTGCTTCGGCTCTTACCGCGAGAGCTCTTGCTGTCAGAACGGGATCGCGATCTGCTCCTCGAGTAGGACCGACGAGATCGACTTCTTGATCTTGAATGGCGAGACCTGGACCTAGAGCGACTCCTGGATCGGGTACGCCTTCGCGAACGAGAACGTGACCTTGACCTGTGAAGATGAGAATCGATGAAGACTTTTAGTCACTCGGTATTTTCTTTCAAAGACATTCCTAACATTCATGGATTTTCGAATCACTTTTAAGTCCTCAACAGACAATACTTAAGGGCAAAATTAAGTACGACGTATACTACAAAACAGAAAGCATATTCCCACGCCATATAGGAAAGTATTCAAACATAAGGTCAATTCGAGACGGACATCATTATTCGATCTCTCGATCAATTGTGACAAGGAAAAATAAAGCATCCCAACGGGTAGCATTGCATCCGGAAGTAGGAACTCCGACTTACCTTCCCCTACGCCGGCTGTATCTGCGGTATGGAGAAGATGGCCGCCCATAACGCGCCATCTGAACACGAAGTTCCCTTCCGTCTAAAATCCGTCCATCCATGGCATCAAGCGCATCTTCAGCGTCCCTTTTATCATAAAACCTGCAAAATAACGGTTATAATATAGAAAACAGAAATAAAAAGGAAAATTTGAAAAAAATCAAATTACGTTAAAAGAACAATATCACTAGCATTAGCTCACCTCACGAAAGCAAAACCTCTGCTTTCACGAGAAAACCTATCCCTGGGTATGTATATATCTCCTACATCACCAAACTTTTCAAAAACACGACGCAGATCTTCCGGCGTCGTACGGTAAGTTAGATTATCGACTTTCAAAGATATCATCCCCACAATATTAGGGGGAGGTCTACCGTAACTCATTTCGGCAGTTTAGTGAAGAGTAACTGCTCAGGGAACAACTACTCAAACAGTGCCGCAGCAATGCTTCCGAACTTCGAAGAGATCTGAAACCAACGAGGACGCTCAACTAACCGGATTGACACAAATGATGGCGACGGCAATATGGCTACTCATTGAACTGGCGGGAAAACGGAGTCAAAAGAGTATTCAAGTTCACAAATATGACCCAAAAGAACAATTAGTATGAAAAAATACAACCAGGGTATCAATAATAATTTTGGAAAATAATGAACAATATAAAAGTATTTGATTTTGAAAGACTACATTAAACTTATGTTGACCTCCGTATTACTACGTAGCGATACGAAGATTAACGATTATAAATACTTTATAATAAAAACTAGCGGAAGCTATGATTTCGATTATTCTTAAAAGTAAGCCAAATAAAAACTATCCCTCAGTATAATTAAGCGATCAAAGTGAAGAGGCATATGGCCAAAAATTGTAAGCAAGTAATACATCCACAGGATTTAATTTTGCGCGAAGGCAACAAAATCCTCCAGCTTAGATTAACGGAAATGTCCGCTATTTTTTAAATTGGTAACATTTCTTACCTTACAAAGGCGAATCCTCTGCTCTCCCGTGAAAAGCGGTCACGCGGAATATAAATATCACCTACTTCTCCATATTTTTCAAATGCTCGCCTCAGATCTTCTGGTGTTGTGCGATAAGTTAAATTATCTACTTTTAATGAAACCATTCCATCAATCTTTGGTGGTGGCCTTCCGTAATTCATTTTGGTGGTTTTACTTTTTAATTAGGTCTTTTCTTAAATTGAATATTACTCTTCAGCAGTCGTAATAATTAAGGTAACAGAACACGTATAATGCTAGCTACTCAATTCGAAAGAAACTGCAGCGGTAGATAGCGCTGTTGTCTGGAATGTTCTATGCATTGCGTAATGATAAAACCTACGGAATGTTTTCTGAACCATTATTGAATGATTAGCTCATAATTCTATTATACAGGCGGCATCAAAACCAAGGAAAATTAAAGACTTTATTGGAAAATCAAAAATTAATGTAACATAAGATTTTATACATTGACTTTTTCTCTCTCTCTTTTCAACATTCTTCGAATAGCTTTCTGATCCATTTCCACACAATGGTCTGCAAACATTAGCTTCAAAGCAGGATACATCATGGGAAGAAGTTTTAAATCTTCCAAGGTCACCTACAAAAGACATAGATTTAATAAGAGGTTTCAAAACCTTTACATAATAATAATGGTGTTTTCGAAAGCTTACTCTCATATTGTCAAATGCTATTCCGACTCTTTCGTTCATAGATCCCTTAATTCTTGGGAGTTTAGCATATCTTTGACTGAAATGCGTAAGAATGGTAAAGCGGGCATTCATTTCTCGGCCAATTGTTATTGCTTCCGATGTTGTAGAATGTCTCTTAGCTTTTGCTTCTTCAATGAGCTCATCTTCCATAGTAGCCTCGTGTATCAGTAAATCACTGCCTTCTCCTAGAACGTAAAGATTATTGTAAAGTACATTTTTGTTTAGGGCAGGTAATTCACAAAATCTCTGCTCTCTATTAATGGAAGATATACGGAAACAGAGAAACAATGCAATTTGTGAAAGAATGGTAAATAAAACTCTCAAGGAGAATAGGTGCAAGGCATACAGGTTACAGAAAATCTAAAAAATGATGGTACGGTAAAACGCCTCGCCAGTTATTTTTCTACAAAGTAGAGGCAAGATGCTAGGCAAAGCTAAACCGGCTCATCATGCATCTTCCTCTGGCTCCATCCCCATATTTATCCTATTAGTTTCTTCTATTGTTATCATACTTTTTCTGAATGAAACACCAACATTATACACAAACTTGAACTGACACTAACTTTGAATCCGATTATAGCCAACTGATCACATTTTTACACTATAGAATTGTCACTTTCATCATCAGAAACAGACAGACATACCTTGAAATATTAAAACATAACCCTCTTGACAAGTGACTACTCTCTAATAACAGAACAGAAGTTGCATGCTTTTATATAACAGAGTTTGGGAGAAGAAACAACATTGGATTACTAAGTCAGATGTCAAAATACTTCTGATTACATCATGTCTGACTATCATTATTAATTTATATATTATTGTAAAAAGAGTTCATTAAAAATACCAAGACAAAGCTAAAGAACATTAAAATGAATAATTACCATACTTTTCGGCACATAGCACACATTGTGGTATAAATAAACACCATGATTTTAAGAGAGAAATTTGAATTAAAAATATAGAATTAATGAACTGGGAATGGTACACACATGCATGTAGTATATCGTTGAGATGATCAAGTTGATCAGCTGATTTTGAATACTATTGCAAAAAGTTTTTTCCTGTAAACAAGACATTTAAAAAATGAATTATCTAAAAAAGACATTTTAAACTGAATTAAAACCGAATGATTATTTTGGTTTAATCAAGTTTGAATAATAAATGCGTACAACATAGTGTGAATTTCGGACCTAAATTTTAGGAAAAAATGTTACACACCAAAAAATACATTAATTGATACAATAAGATATATAATCTACACTGGGTTTTATTTTCACAGCTAATGAATGCTGAACTCCTGCACATACCAATAATAAGACAAGAATGACTCCTGACCTAATCAAATCAACCAAACTTTCAAGGAAAAACGGACTTGAAAACGTTTTCCTGGGTGCACGTTCTCATGTGCAATTTACCCTTTACCATTTCCAACCAAACTTTATTCAGATTTAACACATACCCCAGCTTCAACAGACAAATTATAACAGAGTGGATGAAAGTTATGAATAAAGAACTATTAATCCACCAATACATTAAATATGACAATAACTACAAAATTAACTCCGGAGGGATCTTCATATACAACAATAATGACAGTCAGAAGAAAAATATTTTCATCCTACCAACATTCGGAGTCAAGAATCTTCCTAAGCTTATCAAAATAAAGTGCCCTGCATCCACCAAAAAACACTAGGTAGCACCT
Organism: Sympetrum striolatum; assembly: GCA_947579665.1. Lineage (NCBI taxonomy): Eukaryota > Metazoa > Arthropoda > Insecta > Odonata > Libellulidae > Sympetrum > Sympetrum striolatum. The sequence continues at coordinate 111,913,073 of OX388341.1, forward strand.
TTTCAAAAAAGGTAGTTCACCTTAACAAGAACTGGAACTCACAGCTGGTATTCCCATTTCCTAAATACATAATTGCGGCCAACTAACATCTCCTCTATGTGACTGCAAAGATACCCAAACCATCACACAATTTAGTGAGTAATTCTACACGAGATAATATCTAATCCAAAAAAATTATTTTCTCTTTAACTTGTCAGTTGATTACGTTGATAGATGTTTCTGTTGACTCAAGTAAAGTGTGTCTTACCATTATTTTATAGTACCTGTACATTTTTATCATTTAACTGATGTGTCAAATTAGCCATATGATAAAGAAATGAATCCTTGTCTTTTCCATTAAATTTATCCTAAAAATTTACAAGGAAATACTCAAACCTACCCCAATAAATAAGATTTCCATTATGAAGAGATTCCACATAGTGAAGCCTGCAGTCATTGAGAATAATGAAGAAGGAAATTATGGAAAGTTATTGAAGGGAAACAAATTTCAGAGATATTGAAAAATTACTATCCCAAAATAAATATCAATAAAAGAATGGAAAGTATGATAAAGTGCAATGAAACAGAGAGAAAGAAAACACTTTATGTACAAGATATGTGGTTAGTTTGCATTAATCAACCTTCCCTCTCTGCTACAGGTCAGTCCTGTACCAAAACCATAAAATGTATTTATTTATTACAGTAGAGGATCGTTTATCCAAACAACAAACACATCCAAACAACAAACATTTCACGATAGATATACAATAATTTTGAACGCCACCGTTATGCGTGTTTTGCACCTATCTTTTGCAGGTGTGAACAAGTAAGTATTTATACTACAGTAATTAGCCTTCTAAATGGATAACAATAAGAAGAAAATGTGTCCAGCAGCTACTTCAAGCGGTGGGAACGTCAAGAGAAAAAGACAGGTGCTGACGTTACAGCAAAAAGTGGACATATTAAACAAACTAGATCGTGGTGTCATTTCATCCAATCTTCAGCAGGAATACAATATAAGCAGGAAAACTATACATGATATTAAATCACAAAAGGACTAAATTCTTCAATTTGTCGCAGAATCTGACTCAATGGTAGTCATTTTGAAAAGAAAAACCTTGCGGGGACAGACATGTATAGTTTTATTTAAATGAAAGTTTTCAATAATATTTATGTGCATTATTGTCACTTATCACTCGTCAAAACCATTTTTTCAGTTCCTTTTTCTCATGCAGGTTAAAATACCTATTATCCGAACATATCCTTTATGTGAACCGACCTCGGTCCTGAAAAGTTCGGATAAACGATCCTCTACTGTATATATGCTGCAAGTAGAATTTCTTCTGGTGGCAGCCCCAACCATTGTCTATGAACAATGCAATCATACAAATATTTCAATAATAACATATACATACACATAGACATTTTGAAACAGACATCTTCCCAGTACCCCCACCAAAATATGTCCCCTAAACACAAAAACATCTTTCACAATTTACAATGATATTTTGCAGGCTGAAATATCCACTGTTTCTAACCTTAAAGATGTCTAAGAGTCTATTTACTCTCTGCTTTTTTCTAACGTTTCCCAACTGATAATCTCTAACATTTTCGTAACACTATCTTCTTTCCTATATCTACCTAGCACATACTTAGCTGCTTTCTGTTGAACTTTCTTCATCTTTTTAATAAATATTTTATCATGTGCATCCCAAACATTTGTTGAATATTCTAAGAGAGGTCTCATTACTGCCTTATACCCTAACTCTTTTGCTTCCTTATTACAGTATTTGACGGCATATAAGACGCACCTTTTTTCCTAAATTATGTCTCGAAAGATTTCCGTGCGTCTTATATGTGAAGGTTCAACCTCAACAGATTAACTTTCAATACTGAATGCTATTTTAAGCCCAGATGGTCTATACTACCTATTTCATAATTGCATTCAATGATTGTGTTAATATTTGGCTTTTCAAAACGTGACAACTAAAAGAAACTACATTATAAGTTATTGTGGTACTGCGCTATTAAAACTTTTTTTCCTTGTGAGTGGCCAACTTAATGAGGATGCGTCTTATACGCTGGTGCATTTTATATGCCGTCAAATACGGTACTTCCTTTTAAGTTTCTCATGACTTAATGTAGATCTTTAAATGCTTTAGTCATGATTTTGTCTATGTGAGTACCCTAATCCAAATTATTAGTTAGTATAACCCCCAAGTGCCTGGGGGTTATACTAACTAGCAACATTTTTTCTCCCTGAGAATTATCTCTCCATTAAGCTCATAACTAATTTCTCTCTCTTATCTCTTAGTTGTGAATGTTGTGTGTTTACTTTTCTTAGCATTTACCTTCATCCCATTTAGTAAAGACCACCTTTCAACTGCTTCAATGTCTTCATGTAATATTTTTGTATCCTCCTCACAGCTTATCTTTCTATAAATTATACAATCGTCTACAAAAGGCCTTATTTTATGCTGTTCTATAAGTAAATTGTTTGTATAAATTAAGAAAAGTAATGGACCGATTACATTTCCCTGGGAAACTCCTGAAGTTATTTCTATTTTGTCAGATAAAATATTGCCTGCTCTTACTGTGATATACCGATCCAGAAATTTTGCAACCATGTTTTAATCCTCCATCTATACCCGATTTATTAATTTTTGCTAACAACTGGTGATGCTGTACTATGTCAAATGCTTTGGAAAAATCGATTATCATATCCTTTTGCAAATCTAATGATTCTGAAATATCTTGGCATAAACTTAGCAACTGCAACTAGCATGAATGTTCCTGTTTGAATCCATGTTGATATATAGATAACCACCCTGCATCTTTCCAGAACTTTCTAAGATAATCCACGACTAGTCTCTCCATTATCTTGCATACAATGGATTTTAAACTGATCAGCCTAAAATTATCTACATCGGTCTTACTTCCCTTTTTGTGGATCAGTATGATAGTTGTCTTTTTCCATTCCTACATAATATCATTATTATTAATAATGACTTGAAATAAAACCTTCAAGTATCAGAATGTTTCCATGCATTTCTTCAAAAAAATCTTTTGATCCATGTTCTGAACGTATATTTCCACCACATAGAAGCTGAACAAAATTACCTTAGGATGAAAACATATTATACAAGAAACTTTTCAATCATACTTCAAAAATAAACAACATTTGAAAATACCATTTCCTTATATTATGCTTAAATGCTGTGATAATTAGTTACAAACCTAACTTCACCAGCTCATTGCAAGGCATTGTATCTCCAGAGTAAGTAATCTTCCATCCATCTCTGTGAGTAAATGCCACTCCAAAAGCATTAGGACAATGGCAGACAGGAGCCGTGAGCACCGACTTGAGCCCTAAGGCAGAAGTCATACTGGATGCTAATGCAGGTGTTGGTTCTAAAAGTTTAAAAAGAGAAAAGTGAAACAAAACACTACCATAACTCTTTAGTTTCTTTCTTTAAAAAAGTAAAGTAACCAACCGGAAAAGGAAGCCACTGACGGATCAACCACTTCTGAGCAAGGTATCAATTTTACTTGATTTAAAATGGGCTCGAAGTTCTCATTGTAAAAGTTCAGCCAAAACATAATTTGTCTGGGAGCAAGAAGATACAAGATGTCAGAGCTCAGTTTTTTCTTTTGGGAGAGAGAATGCCTTCGCTTCAGAAGAGAAATGAGACCAATATGGTGATCTGCATGTAGATGTGATATAAATACAAATGATAAGCTCAGTAATAAATCGTCTGATTGTTCTCTCCCAAAAAATCTCACTATTTGTCCATAGGTGCCCTCTCCACAGTCCAACAACATGCACTGTTTCTCACTGAAAATTGAATCCTGTCTTAGACACTAAATTTAAATTCACCATGAAAGATTACTCAGAAAGTGATACATACCTCAATTCGATGAGTATTCCACTAGTATTTCTTGCTTTGTTGGGAATGCAAGAGCCAGTCCCAAGAAAAATGATTTTAGGATATGTGTCATTGGATGGTTGAATACTCTGCAGTTTAACCTTGAAATCATTTAGTGACTTCTCGAAACCATCTACAGCCATTGTCTCATCAACAAACTCTTGACAGTTCATTTGTAGGGCTGATGAACTATAAACAAATCAGCAAATAATTACTCCAATAGATTAGCAAAACATTTTTTTTTCAAGATTCAATATTCAGATGTTTAGCTTGGAAAGTCATATAAATAAGACAGCAATACACACTCATTACAGGAATGTTTCAGCAAGATAATGATAACAACAGTGGCGCAGCCAGGATTTGCCAATTAGGGGGGGGGGGGACAAAGGCTGCTGAGAAAACGAAAAAATGCCTACCTTACAGGGACTAGTATATTCATGCCCACTACTTACTACAATTTATCTCAATTCTCTCAAAAACTAAATGTATTGAAAACTAGAGGAGTTTAACGCTTATGTGGCCAACTTATTACATTTTCCATGATAATAGTTTACATAAGCGAACAATTGGAAACTTATTGTGAGTGTTGTTTGGATTTCTGGTTTGGATACGTCCAATATCTATTAAAAACTCATTTTTTTCTATGCATAAGTATTTTAGTGTTGCAGATATAAACTTCCAGAGTCTTTGAGAGTTCTTTCCTCCAAGAGATTGCAAAGCGAAGGAAGGAAAAAATTGGTTACAATTATTTGGCAAGCGATATAAAACGTAACATCTACTCATTAGATCCCCCACATTGGCGCACCCATGCTTATTTGAATATCTTTCGTTATTTGACTACATCATCAGCAGATTTTGGAATATAATTGAAATATAGCCTGCCAAGAAATCACCATTAATGCATAAAAATTATGATATGAAGTATATATACAGCTTAATGCACAAGGTTTAAATAAGAAACAAAAATCATTTACAACAGATGAAATTTTCTGGTAGGCTTACAATTAAGCCTGACTTCGTTATTTACGTATTACCTAAGTATTCAACTGAATGTGTCACATGTCGAACATTAAAAATTCAGAAGCATTAAAAAATACAGCAGACTCTTGATTATAGTTGATATTATAATTGAACTTGCAAAAAAAATTGGCTGCATCGAAAAGAAAGCTGAAGAATTTAAGTCACAGTTTGAACAGTTTATCAAATTTATTTCAAGTCATAAAGTCACAGTGTAGATAAATCTGTACGTAACTAACGCACACAATAACTTTCAGCTGGCTGATTTGCTTCCAAAATGGTATATTGTTAATGATATCATCTCAAATTAATTTTTACTGGTATCCTGTATTGCTCCAATACTTTTTCAAATTTCTATGGAAATTCGGTTATCGAATAATTTTCGTAAATATACATAAAATTAACAGGCAATCATAAAATAAAGATCAGTATATTTTCTATCATCCTGAGTAATGAAGAGACTACTGTGCCGACTTTTAATTGTCCAGAATGCTTAATAGAGGAACAAGTATCTTTGTCATTGTCGCTAAACTCATCTTGAGATGCGCCCTCCGATAACAGCCCTAAAATAAGACAATCCTAATTTATGCATCTAATAATGGTTATTTCACAAAAAGCCACATAGCAATTAACTTACGTTTTTTCTGATAGCGGCCTCGCGCTATAAGCAGACTGTGAAAAGAATTTTCGGATGTCCATCTGTACCTTATGAGATCCAAACTAAACTCTCCTTTGAACTGTTCACTGTGAATTTCTCAAAAGCACTACTCACGAGCCTAGCTTTGCATTCACACCTTTAAAACAGTCTCATGCAAAAGATCTAACTGAGCATTTTATCAATGTTTGTCTTTCAAACGTAATCTTAATCTCTGTTTTCAGGGTGCAAGTTTCGAATTACTTCTTGAATGTTCCCTCGTATTTTTGCGAGGAGTAAACAAATCAGCACTTTTGAATTTTTCTCATGGGAATCTTATCTTAAGGTGTGAGTCATCTAACTTAAGGATGGGCTTATGAAGTGCACGAATTGAACATTGTGTACAAAACACTCGTATCATAGCGTCCCATTCATATCGACGTCGGCTCTAGGCTTACTCTGCTACCGAAAACATCTCCTTAGCTGACCTATTGGAGCCATATTTACAGGTATGCGAACCTTTTGCTGAATTTATCAAGCAAACACAAGATTAGTAATGTGTCTCTAAGACTTGCATGATGATTGGATTTTGTACTCTTCAGCAGAAAAAAAGCATAGAGATAGTCATAGGACTTGACTCTTAGGGGGGGTTTGAACCCCTAAAACCCCCACCACCTCATGGCGCCACTGGATAACAATATTGCTTTCTAATAAATTTTTTATACTTTAATTAGGTTATTTTTTAAATGGAATGGAAAAAATAACATTTTGAGTTTACACATTTATATATTCAAATCAGCTTTTAGAATTGATCTATGACAATTCAGTAATATCAAGTATCATCTCTGAACCAAAAACATCAGCTATTTCTCAATAAAGGAGAGGAATGTAAGGCAAAGAAATAAGAGGAAACTTATGAGAAAAAGAGTTTCTTTAGATTAACAAATTTCTGAATCTCACATTCAGTACTTGATATTTCTCAAAATAATTTTGATTTTCACGCAAGATATTAATCCAAAATACAATATTCATACCTGTCAAATCCTTTCCTTGGTCTGAGGTGAACACTATAAAAAGTGCACGCATTAATTAAATACTTTTCTGGAGCATCAGGTTGACTTGGTATAACAATTTTTGAAAAACCTGTAGATTGAAAGAGCTAAATGTACGATCAACAGCAAGATATTGCATGCATTACAAATCTTTTTTCATAACACCATTTTGGCTATCTACTACTGAAGAGCAATCGCTCATGCTTGGTAACACTTTACCATCTTTGAATCCTACTTTTCCATTATTTATTATTTTTGGTATTCCTGAGTCAGCAAGAAGAGGGAAAATTTTGGGATGAAGCATATTAAGTTTATGCTGCAACCGATGAACTGCTATGCTGCCAGAGCAAACATTCCCCTCTCCTATTGATAAATGAGTGGTGCTTGCAGGAAACTGAGAAGCCCATTCCAAGTATTGAGTATTTGATAATACTTCAGGGGGACAAAAATGAACTACAGCCATGATATCATCTTTATTCTCCATTTCTTCAATGAGATTTTTCAATTCCTCATTATGTCTGAGTCCATCAATAAAGTCAGCATTTGGACAGTCAATCACTGCAATAAAAAGCATCAACAAAGAATCACTATTAAACCTATTTACTTTAAAATTACTTTACCATATATGAAAATTGAGAGAGCCAACAAAATCAATCCTAAATTATTACAGAAAAATAATTTTTACAGCATTCAAAGAAGAATTAAGCTTATTTCCCATTACTCTTATACCTTTGAAATATACCAAGAAAAAATCATCAATTTTCTGATAGGTAATCTACCATAACTTTTTCCAATCGATTGGCTGATGTCTAAATTAGCTGAAAGGCATGTGTTTGAATAATTTCATAAATAAGGAGAGTAAACATAGTTGAGGTTATTTTAAATATGTAATTAATTAAACAATATTTATGATATTTTTACTCCGTAAAACATATTCAGAACGATCAAAGCAATTGTAATAAGTAGAATGTCATTCCCATAAGTATTGCAAAAATTAACATAGATTTTACACAATGTTAACCATTGTTATCAGCCAATTGTTATCTAATTATAACCATTTATGGTCAAAATCTTTCAAAAATTACATTAACAATTTTTAAAGTAGATGATATAGCTCATTTTTTTCAAGCATATTTTAGTTCAATAGAAATATAAATAAAGTTTCCTCAAAGTACATTAAAAAATTAATTTTATTAACCAAATTACATTATACAAGGGTCGCTCAATAAGTCTTTAGAAAAAGATGGAAAAAAATTTTTTTGAGGTTTTTTCTTTTTCATTTCTCAACATAATCTCCTTTCAACTCTAAACATTTTTTTAAACATTTTCAAAAATTTTTATGCCGTCCGAAAAATAGGATTGATGTGAACAACTTTTGTTTGTTTATAACAATGGAGAAAAGTGAGTTTCGGGCTGTGATTAAACATTTGTATTTGAAAGGTTTAATGCCGAAAGAAATCAAAGCTGAGTTGGATGCAGTTCATGGCACATCTGCTCCTGTGTTTGCAACTGTTTACAATTGAGTGAATGAGTTTAAACGTGGCCGTTCATCCACAAAATATTAATATCTTTCGGGATGCCCAGTGGAAGTGACTACTCCCGAAACAATTGACAAAATCCACGATATGATTTTGTGTGATCGACGGATTAAAGTGTGCAAAATAGTTGAGGCCACAGGCATATCCCAAGGTACAGTCGCTTTAATTTTGCATTAAAAACTGTCTGTGAAAAAAACTTCTGCAAGATGGGTGCAACGTTTGCTCACAGAGAAGAATAAGCACAATCATGTGGTTGACTCTGAGGTTATTTTTGCACTTGAATTTCTTCGTCGATATATAACTGTGGATGAAACCTGGATTCATTATTACACTCCAGAAACAAAGAGACAGTCACAACAGTGGATTTTTAAGGGTGAATGGGCTCCGAAGAAGGCAAAGGTGGCATCCGCAGGCAAGGTGATAGCCATGGTCTTATGCGATGCACAAGGCATCATCTTTATCGATTACTTCGAAAAAGGAAAAATTATAACAGAGGTGTATTATGTGCCATTATTGCACCGGTTGAGCAATTAAATCAAAGAAAAACATGCACATTTGAAGAGGATAAAAAATCTTCTTGCATCAGGACAATGTGCCTGTGCACACCTGTGCTGTTTCGATGGCCAAAATTATGGAATTAAAAATCGAATTGTTGCAACATCCACTGTATTCACCAGATTTGGCCCCAAGTGACTATTTCCTGTTTCCGAATTTGAAAAAATGGCTTGGCGGACGACAGTTCACTTCCAATGAGGAGATCATTAAGCAAATGAATGAGTATTTTGAAGAACTTCCGAAATCCTATTTTATGTACAGCATAAAAATTTTTGAGAAACGTTTAGAAAAATGTATAGAGCTGAAAGGAGATTATGTTGAGAAATAAAAAACATTTACCTCAAAAAAAGTGTTTTTCCATCTTTTTCTAAAGACTTATTGAACGATCCTTGTATATCCATGATTTTGATCTTTCTTCATTAATAGGAGAGTAAAAAATTCTTGAGTCACCATTTTATCAGTTTCAACAGCAGTAATTATTACTTGGCATAACTTATTGTAAAATAACATTGTTAAAAATTAATAAAATACATATTTTCAGTCTCTTTTGCAAGATTTACTTACTTAATTAGAAAGTTAAATAGGTCAATTGTTGTCCATAATTGATTATTTTAAGGCTCTTTAGAAAGAAAATTCTCAGTAATGCCCTCATACAACTAAAAAAAAAACATTGGTGCATTATTGCAATACAGCTTTTTTTATTTCTTCTACTTAAGTAGGATAATCTCCCCCTGAAAATTTTTTATTTTAAGGAAAGGCCATTCACGCAATTGTAAGGAATCGTTCCAAAATAAGGAATACTTATATCAGAATCAAATCCAAGGAAATTCTCAGACAATTGACTGACAACAGACAATGCTGACTGTTAATAGCAATGTCCTGGACCTGCTGCACTGGTGGGACCTTTGACAATAATAGTACATGTTCCTACATCACCTACCAACCTCTGGGTACTTTTCGTGGAGTCATAAATTTGCAATGACATCTGAGTAAATTCTAGCATTAACTAATGCATAAATTTATGTGGTATCCCAAATACGCATGAGTAAGAAAAACATCGATGGTAAAATAATAACTTCATAAATTACTTTTCTCTTAACACTGAAATTTAACATAAGATACAATTGATGATTTATGATTGAGTATTTGCATTACAATCTCAATCAAAAGCTTGGAAGAAAATCCTCACGTCACTAAAGTGAAATGAATCATAAACAGAAGGCTGTTGGTATCATTATACATAGTAGAAGTCCGATATAATGAATATGCCATGTAACGAGAGTTGTGTTACAGTGTTTTTTTGGCCATTGTCCGTCTCACAGCACAAAGGTTAGGGAGTTACGTCCATTATGATGACTAGTTATTTCTGAAGTATCAATATTGAAAATTAGTTGCAAGGATAAAAGCAGTGCTCACCTAAAAATACAGGTCCGGGGTCTGGAGATGAGCATACATCAGAAGATTTCACTACAACCCCATTAGTAAGAGTAACATCTTGCCCAGATTTGAGTTTCCCGAGAAGAGGCCCAGGAGGAACACCATACTCCACACACTTTTCAAGGATCAAAGTACCTTGCTTCGGATGCAAACGGCAAAAGTAGCAGATACTGCAATCATTCTGAGGGTCCCTCTCTTTGTCCGTCTTCAAACGCTTCCTATCTTAAATCATCAAGGAAAACATTTCAAACATTGTTATTACTACAGTAAAGATCTAAATTTAAATATTTCATTGGTAATTTAGATTCAGTGACCTACACTAACATTTTAATTTTGAGAAATAGCACAAATTGTTACCTTAAATAAAACTGGGGCTGATTTATTTCAATGAGCAACATAGAGTCAAATTGAGAAGGGGAATCAAAGCATAAGCAAGATCTTGGTGCTAACAATAAAAACTGTAGAAAGCAATTGATAAGACTGATGCAATTCTAAATATTAGGTAGTTATCCAATGATAATAAGCCAAATCAGAGGGAAGTATGGCAGACAAAAAGATGCCACAGCTGCACATCCTGGAGACAGAGGAAAAGTAAAACTTGGTCATAGAGACATTCCTTCTAAGAAAGTATGATTTGTCAACATAAATATCAATACTACCTTAGGAAAGAATATCTCTACTTAGAAAGCTTCTTGTCACATAAAAGCAAGCTTGGTTGTTTTCTAAAATATTACCTAAGAAATTATAGCAAAAAATATACACACACAAAACAACTCTCAGAAGTATCTCATGGCTTTATTTCAATTATTACAAAAAATTCTGACTTGTGCTTCTATTATTCATTTCAAATGTTAATAATATATATTTTATATTTACTTAAGATTCATGCTAAGGCACTGTGGGTCTAACTGTAATAAAATATAATTTAATTAATGACTACTTGTTTCATGACATTGACAAATAAATTATTCCATTTATATAAATAATTCTACTGCTAAATATGCCGGCGTATAAGTCTACCTAAAAGCCAACACCACTTTCCCAGCTCTATTTTATGGGAAGCAAAACTAAGGTATCCATAAATATACGATAGCTTAAGGAATATTTACTGCATAAGATTAAGACACTAGAATTGTTTCTTTCAGCTGACATGTCAACTTCCCACCTCTGCTTAACTATTAAACTATTACACAAGTTCCTATCGTAGGTATCACTCAGTCTACACAAATAAAAATGCGTTACGATACAGCAACACAATGGTATTAAAAATTTACTATAGAAATAAAGGTAATATAGCTCGGTAATATCAAATCATGACACTGCTAAAACAACTTCCATTAACTCCTAACCCTAAAATGAATCATAACAATTATATAAACAAAAACAAACCATGATGTGCTTATTGATCTTCATTTGTAAAAAGAAAACATCAAAATATATACGACATTTTTGTAAAATAAAATGAATGTGAAGAAATTAATATAATTTGCGAAGAATAAATATGCGTCAAATTCATTTTAAAGATATGATATGGTTTATCAATTCAACTATTTTATTATGAAAACGTGTGATAACATACTTTCGGCCACAATCGTATTTCGTGATGAAATTTGTTTTATATGATATCTACGTTAACTAGACTTGCCAAAAATTAGTTTCAGTAAGAAATAACTGTGGTGAGTTGCAAGAGTTAGTGTACAACAAATGTTAAGCAGGCAGTTTCACTTATTTACCCCTCAGTGGCAAAGGGTTAAATTTTATGTTCGGCATATAAGTCGACCCCTTGTTTTTGAAAGATTTTCAGTTTTTTGATTATATAGATAGATTATCGATAGATTATCGATAGATTCTCCCTTGTTTTAGACAATTAGAGAATAATTGTGCTAAAACATTAGCAATCTCTGTTCCACCAGCATTCAGATACTCTGCTCAACACCCCATCTGCTCCTCCTGCTTTCCCATTCTTTATCTGCTGAATCGCCTCCGTTAACTCTTCTGGGAGAATTGAGAGGAGATTTTGTGAGCTTTGGCTTTCCTCTTCACCAATTCTCATCTTCTTGTATAGGTTGTCAAAGTATTCTGCTACAGTCCTAAATAATGTTGGTCTGTTATACGTTGTTGTGCCATCTTATTTCTGTAAGGCTAAATTCCGTTTCTTCCCTATTACTAGGCATTGTCTGGCTGCCTTTATGTTCTTGTTATTTTCCATGGAGTCTTTCATAACTACTTCATTAAAAATCCACACTTCTTCCTTGACTGCCACTTTAATAGTCTTGCAAAGCTCAGCATACTCGATGTTATCTCTTGGAGTGTCTGCATTCTTCAGTTCCTGCCGTCACTTCATCATTTGCCGAGTTCTATCACTGAACTTCTTATCAAAAGGTTTATTTGACATGTTTGCTTCTTCCTCTGCCACTTTCTTCATGACTTCCATGACTTTGGATTCCTCTTGAAGGGCTGAGAATCTATTTATTAGTTTTAGCTGAAACTTAATTGATACTTATTTCATGTTTCCTGCAAGAAATCAACTTTTTCCATTAAAATCGAGGGTTAAACATCATTCTGCATCTTACTATTCTGTGGTCACTCCCAGAGCTGAAGCTATTCAAAACTTTACAGTATGTTATGTTTGTTCACTAAGATGTAATCTATTGAATGTTTGGTTCCATTGGGACGTTTCCAGTTCACTTCCTTGTTGGATTCTTTTTTAAGTATGTATTTGGGATTTACATATTTGTGCATTCTGCAAACTCTACCAACTGGTGGCCGTTTTCATTTCTCTGGCCCAGTCTGTATTGTCCTGAAACAGCGTCATCAGCTTCCTGCTGACCTACGCAAGCATTAAAATCTCCCATAATAACTTTGTAGTAGTGGGCCTCCTTTTCATGTTCAGTGACAAGCGTTTGATAAAAGTTTTCGATTTTCTCTTCATTGCTTGCTGCTGTTGGTGTGTCAACTTGGATGATCTGTACTGAGTAATGCTCATTGATCTTTAGTGTGAGTTTACAAATTCTATCTGATACACCTTCGATTAGAAAACTATTAGTGCATCATATGTCACACAGATGTCAATGAATAACATTATCTCACTCAACCACATTATCCTTCCATCTCTTGTTGATTAAGAATCCAACACCTCCAAGTCTTCCATCCATGGTGACCAATGACTTCCCACTATATCTTCTCTGCTTCATTGAGTGGTTCCATCAATCATTTTTCACTCTTCAAGCAGCAGCAGTTGTAGGTTGCCAATTGCAGGGCGTTAGCTCTTTCCTTCATGATGACCCCTTTAATGACACCACCTTCCAGACATCCATATGGGTGGTGCTTTTACATCTGGATTCATTCATGATTGTTCTACCTTTCGGTAGGTTCTGTATAATCAAAAATCCTTCTTAAGCACCATCTTCTTTATTTCCTTATAGTTAACCCCAACCCTTATGTCATCCAACAACTTTTGTCTCTGACTTCCCCTCTGTTTTCCCCCTGAATCCTACCTTCAATTACATTCTTCACTGATCCCTCTCCCCTCAATACTTGACCCACTCATTTCTTCCGACAATGTCTAATTACTTCAATTAAAGCCCTTTCCTCCCCAACTGTCTCCAGCACCACCAAACATTTGACTTCCTTCTTCCTTTATTCCTGGATACATCATGAAAATTGCACTAGTATTTGGGGGGGGTTAGGATAATAATTCACCAGGCTGTCATACTGCCAGTTGGCGAATACCACTTTCACTATTAGGCTGGAGATGGAAAATCTATCATTTGTTGAAATCTTGCATGTATACACAGAAATCATTCTTATAACCAGTAAAACATGTCCCTTCCACTTTAAACCACTCAAAGAATAGCTTTATCACTACAAAGGTTTTTGAAATAATGATATGCAGATTAAATTTTTCTACTCATCAATGTTCAAAACAAGTTGATACAACACTTCATTCCCATCAAAACTTTATACTTTCTAGATATTGCCAACACTTCAAAAGGAAATGCCTTCAACACTTCAAAAGGAAATGAACACAAGAAATAGCTACATTATTCATAATTTTATTATAAATTAGAATTATTTATTTCAAGAAATTACTAAATAAAAAGTTAGGAGGTTCACTTCCATACCTGGGGCCTCAGCAACTTTCTTCCTCTTTGTTTTGGAGCTGTCAAGATTTCCATTCGTTTCATAGGCATAATAATCCTCATCTTCATCATCACTACTGCACAATGTACTCAATTCTTGAGATTCCACTACAACTTTTTGTCTATGTGAAGGCACTATTGGAATATAACTCACTTTCATTACAGGATCTTCAAAGACACCGGACAAAGGAGTTCGATGTTTCACATTCAGATTTTTCAACACAACAAACCGTCTGGTAGCCATGAAGATGTCAGCCTGAAAAGTACCATTTGGTGGTTTGGTTATATTCGGTATTCCTAAAGTATTTTCTTTTATGGTATGCATACCATTCCTCAAACTAACATTTAGAAACTGGAGCACAGTCTATGAAATGTGTACATGAAAAAAACTCGTCATGTTTCAGCTACTCTAAAAATATTCCTAAAATCTAAGTTTCAAACGTATCACAAATAACCGGCTTGATGACCGAGCATTACTAAGATCAAAGGTAAAAATATAAAATATACCGGTTGGATACTGTGGCAACTCAGAAAAGAACTCGAAGGAACGTTTCTTCAACTAATTTTCACAAAACAAGTTCTATGCTACATTATTATGATTACCTGGGACCAAACACCTCAATATTTCCATGAAATCTCCACTTAGGGGATCGTAGTGTTTTAATCCCCCAAAATCTTGCAAAGGTAAAGTAAGTGTAGCTTTTCAGTTATTTTTTCAGGTTTTTTCACAAAATGTTGTAATGTAATAACACTCTAGATTTAGTTTCAATTTTATTACACTTATTCTAATTCACTTCAATTAAGCACAGAATCATAAAATATGTGTGAGAAAAATTCTGGTCCATAAAATCAATAAACTAATTCGACTTGATTGTTTTAAACAAAACGAACAGGGAAAAAATGCCATTTTCATCAAATTAAAGAGAAATTCCACCTGGGTTTAATTACCGTTCCTTTTGGACCGTGAATAGTTATCTCCGGTACTCCAACATCTTGAATTGTTAAGGCTACCCCCGGCAATCCTCCAATATTTTCCCAACACGGATAGGTGATGAAAATGTGCTCTAATTTGGATAATTTCATCTTATGTTCATGCGCTAGGCGTTGAGTGCCTTCTCCGCAGTTAAACAAATATCTTTAAAAAGAAAATGGAATTACTGCGAAGTACAGAAAATTTTCGGTGAAACTAGAATTTTGCCAAATTTTCAAATAAAGACTCATACCTGGATTGATCCGTAAATACATATAGAGATCTAGGTGAACCTTTAGCTCCGCTCCCGAGCACCTGCAAAGTAACTGCACCGGGAGTATATTTGCTAGTTTTTTCCTTCATTTTCTGACGTTGCTTCTGAAGTTTTATCGTCGAATTACTCTCTTTCGCCATTTCCATCAGCAAACTATGTAGGACCCTATCTCTTTTATCACTAAAAGCTCTAAACATGCAAGTTTGAAATGTGCAACAAAACCGGCAAGAACTGTTGAGCGCATTCATTTAAGCGATAAATGTCACTCTGAATTCCTAATGTTCTTACAGTATGTGTCATATTTCTCTTTCAGTCACAATGTTATCGTTAACATATTTCCAGCGAAATCACACTTTGAGCAACAGCAACACATGACCAACTTCAATGTCTCTAAAATGATAGATACATCGTTGCGCCATACGCCATAGTTAGTCATCATTGAAAATCATTTAAATAATCATTTAATTTCATGCATGAATCTTTCATCATTAATCAAACCAAAATCACATAAAGCTATTTTTAAAGGTAAAATATGTACTCAAACATTGAATTTGATCGACTGACTGCAAAAGGAAAATTTTGCGGTGTGCCCGCACATGGCAATGTGTAAATTCCTCAATAGCGAAATAATACAATGAAATTATCAAACAGCTCTAATAAGATATTTATTCGACCATATACATAGTTTCAAGTTAACTTATTAAATCTTATTTAGGTGTTATTGTATGCATTTGTGAATATGATAATAACAATACTCCCGGACAGCCGGGGGGACAGCCCGTTTGGCTTGAGTGAAAGCGGTCCCGGGTTAGGTCGAATCCCGATCCCCGGAGAAATTACCTAAGCCATCGTAGATTTTAAACAAATAACAAATATGATGACCTCGAGGCTTTAGTATAATTTTAAATGGAGCGTCTGAATAGCCAGAGCCACCTGAATGTGGAATGGGATTTGTTATACACTTTTCATGAACCATATAAACCTGGATAAGGGATAGGATTTCTTATTCTCTTTTCAGAATACATAAACTATATAAGATAAAAAAACATTAAAGATTCTACCTACAAACCAAGAAAAAAATAAGGATATGCGAGTGCAATAACAATGTTAAAAGTATATGTGCTCGATATATCGAGCACATATACTTACGTTTATTTGGATTAATATATAAATCCAAAAAACATACGTTCAATCAAACATACATGGCTATTTATAGATAGGACCCGGCATTATTTATTCCAGCACCCAATTTCTGTTTTCATTACTTCAGGAGTATATATGTAACACAAATATTTGATATCGGCAGAGGAAATGTATTTAATATTTAATCCAACCTATTGTTTCCACTTGTGGCGATAATCCGCGACACTGTACCGATCTGCCGATTCTACAACATACCATTTGCCTATCATATGAATCACAACCACTATTAACTTTAACAAAGAATATCTCCTCTATAATCTTTAATATTGTTTTGCGTTTTCAAGGCCATTAATTTTAATACAACGTGAAACTCGAATACTATTTCCCATCATTTTTTATGGATGCCTTCAAATTCAGTCGTGTAAATGCAGAACATCGTAGAGAGATCAAGGAATTTAGGATACAATATTTTCTTCAATGCAGCAATTGTAGGAAAATAAATTTCATGGTAGAATGAATTAATAGTAATAATAATGGGAATCCCAGGAGGAGATGCTTGAATCAAAGGTTTGAATTGCTTCTTCAAATAAACGATAGTATCGTTTCGCTCGAATCGCAGAGTAATTTTAGAATATCGACAGTCATGTATAATCGTATGTTTAACCTCTCGATTTTTAATGCGATCAAGTGTCAGCATGGCTGTGATGTCATGATTTGTGTGTGATTCCTCGACGGTTTTCGTCTATATCTTTGTAATCAGTGTTATTTTTAAATGCATTAAAAACATCTACAGCCATGAGCAAGTACATGTACTCTACAGCTAACCTTACTGACAAGGAACTGAAGGATCAAGGGAATAGACTTTTCAACTCCAGGAAATACGAAGATGCTGTATCCTGCTACACCAAAGCAATTGTAAATAAGAGAAACTACCTTTCAGTGCTTTAATGATTACATAACCTCCAGTAGCAATGTATAGTAAATGTTTGTGAGCTAACTGTGGCTATTTTCTCATGGTTTTTGCTCGAGGTTGAGTAAATCTTGCTAAAATTTTGAAGGGTCAGGAGGAAGTGAAGGTATTTAGAATGTACTTTCAACTGATAACAAATAATTTTGAAATGTCTCTTTTGTCGTCAAGAACAAATGGCTCTCCTATGTTGCTGTCAATGTCAAATCAAATGTATAATTTAAGCTGTCATTTGAATGAGGTTTTAGAGCGTGCATTACTGAATTAAAGTTCATGACTTGTAGTTATCACGTTGATGAAATTATTGGGTATAATGAGAAAATTTTGTTTTAGTTGCACATACCATAGACTTCACTAAAGTTGAATAACCCCTTCTTTTAATACGAAATGTAAATTTGGAAAATGCTATCCACAAGTTTTTTATTGATTTTAATCGTATTACTGATAGTAAATTTAGTTCTGCAGAGTAATTGAGAACGTACCTACCGTATGCGTTGGATGTCTAAATTCTCAACTACATGTTTATTGTGTCCTGTGCCAAATTTCGTGACCGAAGTTGAGCTTCGATATTTTCTAACGTTGTTGATCTTGCTGCTAATTGTTGTTATGTGGATACCTCTGCAATTCTAGCATTATTGGATGGGATGTCACACCAATTCATTTTTATGACCCAGTTCCTGACCCTGGTTCCTCTTTACTTTCATGCCCTAAGAACTTCTTTTTTCACCTTGTTAAGTGTAATAAGAAGAGGATTGCGGAAATCAGTTAAAAAATCTGTTTTATTCAAGAATATTCATCTGAAAAAAATGAGTAGTAATCGTTTTATAGGATTTTTCCTCTACTTGAGCTATGATTGAGACATTTACTTTCTCGCTATATTTTGGGTGATGAATTTTTGATGAACTACAACATCAATTCCTCCAGATACATACAATATTACATATTTAAAATATCATACATATTGTTTGTATTCACTATTTTTCCATTATTAATCTACTTTGCTCTTTCCGAGTATGACAAGCTGCTTGCAGTTAACATTTTGCAGTAAATAGTATAATGGCTTAAACTAACTTAAATGACTTAGTCAGTAAAGGACAATCAAATTATCTGAATATATAGTACTATTAATTAGTAGAGTTGCGTTAAAATAAGATATTCCTTATCTTTCAAATTATTGGTTGTTAGTGTTGAGTATTCTTTTCTATTGTAGATAAAAAATCCAAACATGCCAACCTATTTCACAAACCGAGCGCTTTGTTATTTGAAACTGAAACGATGGGAGGCTGCAAGTCAGGATTGTAGGCGTGCCCTTGATGTAGACAGTGCTCTGGTGAAAGGACATTTCTTCCTTGGACAAGCTCTGACAGAAATGGAAAACTATGATGAAGCAGTCAAGCATTTACTCAGAGGTAAAGTTATTATATTTAAGTCTTAGTCTTATTTACCATATAAATGGGGTAAAATTTTCTATTAAGTTTTGGTTTGGTTAGATCATGCATGTTGTATGCAAGTATCAGGATTTTCATCAATTTTTACTTATATATTTAGTTGTGAAGTAAGTTATTTTTGTTCACATAGTTAATACTTTGCTGTGTAATCTGAGAAATTGGATGCTGCAGTTGTTTGTGGTTGTTCTATAAGCTATATATCTTAGTTTTGGAGTCACCTTGAATAGGTTCTTAGATTCATTCATCTAATTATTGTTCAAACAGAGAAAATCACTATTCTGGCTAATCATTTTTAGTGATTCCAGATGAAAGTCTTTGTGTGAGAACTCGTTCAAATTATACTCTCTGATTAATAACTAGAGCTCTGTTTGAGAAGTGCATTTTTGTACACAATAAAAATGAAAAACCGCTGTCATATTTGTATAGTAATAGGGATATATTATTATGAGTGTTGTAAGTGGTCGTACATAAATTACGTAACGCAAAATTCTCCAATTATCAACTCCCCCCATGTAACAGGACCGTAATGCCAGTCTCCTCCCCCCCCCACTCCTTTACATAGCGAGTGCTTTGTGAAAAGATTTGGTCTAATATTCAGGAAAGAAAATTTTTAGTTCAAATAATAATTCACTTTTTAATTAAAAATTTCAATTTTAAAGGCCATTCATACATTTCACCTAGATTCGATGCCATGACCTGTTGATAATTAGCATCGCACAAAACACAGAAAAGGGAATACTCGTGCAGCCTACAACACTCCACTCACACTCTGACTACTTCCGTTCGACACTCGCTTGTATCAGAGCTGCCAATTTTCCCTGGTAAATTGCACGCAAGTTTTAAATTCTAACTTTAAACATGCATAATTTTGCTATTTATTGCAGTTCTAAAACCGTGACGTAACGCAAACCTTGACCCATGTACCAGGACCGTAACGCCTGGCCGAAACCCCCCTCCCCAAAATTGAGTTATGTAATGATAAGGAAAAGTTATATATCTGGGCAATTTCATGGCCATTCTAACAACTCTGTCAACTTACCCTTTTCATAACCGAGAATAAAACTAAAAACCTAGGTGACCTTAGACAGATTGTTTATTTCCATGTCACCGAAGCTGGATTTATTGAATGTTGTGAGATAAAGATAATAATACAATAGACTTGTTTGCTAAGTTTATATGCTAGTATGTGAATAAATTGAGCAAAGGTATACTGAATCCATGAAGGAACTAATGGAAAACCTAATCATCTGAATGGTTTGTTAATCATACTTCTGTGTGTGCAAGATGAAGTTAAATAAAAAAAAGCATATTATTGTTGTGTTCAGGAATATAACATCCAGGCTGATTCTTGCATCTCAGATGGTTTTGTGTTGTGCTCTTCAACTCGTTGATTTTTCTTGTCTATGTTTGATTGATTGTTATCATCCCACAAAATGTTAATAGTACCTATACTAACTTACAAATAGCTGCAGTGGGTAATTTATAATACTAAACGTACAGGGTTAAATGATCAGGATTAGTAAAAAGTTTAGTAGTAAAACATCTTCCTCAAAAAATCATGGAAAATGTTAGCTGCAATGCTGTAACAGTTAGAAGTAGTTGTCATTTTGAAAGTGCTTTCATCATTAATGATATGTTAATATATATTAATTATATATATTTTTAAATATATATTAATTTTCAGCCTCCTAAAAGTATTATTGCGTTGATGTTACTTGAATTCCTGTATTCCTCTTCTACGCTGATGTTACATTTCTTATTAAGTTTATTTTCTATTTGTATACATATTTGAAGCAACGTTCCGTTTGATATTTCTTAAAATTTAAACATGTAAATAACAAATATTGTTTTTTTATTTCTTGACTAATTTGACATTAATAAATAAAACCCTGAATAAAGTACTTTATTCCATTAAATATTTTCTTACAATATTGTACCTTACCTCATTCCCTTATTTTAAGCATGAAAAAAGTCCATGAAATGGGGAGATAAAATAAAAAAGGGGAAAAACATCTCATATTTTAGATTCTCTTGAAAATATCCCTAGAACCTCACTTTCAACTGTCCACCATATTGCAATGCTGCCTTTATTATCTTACATTATTACTATAAAAAATGAAAGCTCCTAAATCAAATAGACCCTTCTTAGTGTTATTTCTTAATGAAGTTTGTATCAGTAAACAAGACATAAATGTGGTTACTTAGTTTAGAAGTTGCAGAACTTATGTGTTTTTTTTTCAGTATAAGTCCGTTATAACGAGAGCTGACAAAAATTGTAAAAGTGCTTGTTATAACTCATACTTGTTATAACCAATTTCTGATAATAAATGTCCATACTCTTGAATCCAAGGACAGTGAGTGCGGCAGAATGGAACTGTAGGGTTTTTAATCCTTCTGTAAATGCTTCAAATTGCGTACAAACATCATAACCAAAGTGCGTCCTCTGATATAAAATGAATAAATTTATTGCTCAATAATCGCTGAAAAGTAATGATACCATTTTTACTCGAAAATAACATTCCATGGAATGTAATGCATGCCCCAAAATTCAAGCATCGGAAATTGAAAAATCATTTGCTCCTGAAACTAAAGCATACCTTAAGATATGCTGCCATGCCATTTGCAGCACCATATACGTGATAACTATACACATATGTGCTGCTATATACGTATATTTATATGTATACACACTGTAAACGCAATTCTGGTAGTCTTATATGCTGTCCTAAAGACCTACGTAAGTGCATACATTAACGAATCAAAATTGGTCATTTAAAAAGTTTGATGGGCTAGCCAATTCACTTTCAATTACAAACTATTGGCTGGCAGTTTATTCTGTAGTCTTCTGGGACTCTTACAGTGAAAACATTGATAGAGCACTGGTGGAATGTTTGAAGAGTTTCGTAGAACCAGAGTGAGCCAAGGATAATTCCAGCTCACCTTGGATCAAGGATAATTGCTTCTTCCTGTAGCTTGATTTAGAATAGAGAATTTGTTTATGTGACTCCATTTTGCATGTTTTCGAAAAATTCAGTGTGAATACCTTTTAAATAAAGGTTTAATTTTTTACATCCAAGGTGTTAATCTATTATCTCTTCTGTACTCTTTGTGACCTATGCTTTTGGCTTGAAGTATGGTGCTAACAATTTAGGTATTATAAAGTTTCCATTTGATTGCGTCTGATTTATTCTTTTATCGATTGACCTCTTTCTAATATGCTCATTGATCTTCACAAAGCATTAATATGCTTGGAAAATAATAATTTAATTTGTAAATTTTAAAATATTGAATTATTACGAGTTATTTATATCCCAATATTGTTGAAAAATTTTTTCCTCTCATGCAATCTGATTTTACAATATGTCCTTTTCAGATGAAAATGTAACTATTTCTTATTTTCCGTCCAGTTATTATTTTCCCGTATCATATTTGTTTTCTACTGAACACTCACAGTAGAAATACTGACAAGGGAATCACCAGGTTTGTGGGAAACAGATTCAAACAAAACTTTCAGGGTATGTTCTCTGCTTAAAAATAATGGACAGGTGTCCAACCGTTCAACTCAATGGGTCTTTGTTTATGAAAAATTAGTAACTGAAAATCGGAGCTAAGCAACCCTGCCATACACATGCATTACCATGCAGATCTCAAGATTTTCCACTTAGGAAATTATGTTATTCCTATTTTGCTTATAACTTACCTTTCTGCGATTAAATTTCAACTTCTTTACCTTTCTATGGTTAAATTTCATCTTATTTTCCTTCCTAGTATTCTTTGCCTTTTAGTTAGCATTTATTCTAATACACCCAGCGACACACAGTTTCTTATGAGTTTTTAAATTTGGTTGATACATCATGATTTCCATTGTTGTATATAATGTATATAAATATAATTAAATATATGCAAAAAATAAAATTTAATTTTTAGAAAGAAATCAATTATCCTGCTGTAGCATTAACAATCAATAGCCTGAAGTATGTTTCAGAGAATCTTTCAGAAAGTGCATTTTATATAAATCAGTAGTGTTTTACTGTAATGAAAGGCAATTTGTAAAACAATGACTATTTGTTGTGTATTTTTAGCAGCAGTTACCAAAGGGGAGCTAGTGTGTTTACTCTTTCTCACCGTAATTGTGTTGTTGAATTATAACATAATTTATCGAGCCTTTCTATGTATTTATATTAATAATAATTAGTTTCTATTATGTTTAGAACTCTTACTTGCATTTAATGAGGTTGATATTTTTCATTTTTCAAGTTAAAAATAGTTTCAGATGGTTATGTTAAAAATAATCTACTCACTCTCTTGTATTTAGCCCAGTAAATTTTAAGAAGCTCCAAGTATCACTCATATTTATGATGATTTTTTATAAGTGTTATGGTCTTCCCATTTATGTAATTTTCAGGAGATTTTGTCCATATATTATACATTCAACGCTATTAATAATCTTATAAAAATCATTAATTAATTCTCATATTATGCTTTTAGAATTGTGAAACAGCTTTGAGAAGTAATATTTTTGCTGGCTACAAATGTTTGAATTTCATACACTATAGTTCTATCCTTTCTCCCTTGTAATTATATGTTTACATTAAATAGACTTATATTCCCAGCATCAGCTTTAGTATTCTTTGACATTTTCTGGTAATTGAATTAATGAAGTTCCCACTCCATGAAATGGATTTCTTAGAGGCAACTATCAATTTAACGTCTTTGGAGGTTATATCTTGTTCGGCTAAATGTTATGTTACTTATAATTAATTTTGCCCATTGAATGTAAAATTATGTTTAAGATTTAATTTCAAGTGTACACAAAACAATTCACTATTTCAAAAATTTCAAATGAAGTCAAAGCATGTTGTGCAATAGGATAAAGTTGGTGAGATGGTGAAGGCTTTTCTTAAGATTTTTCATTGTGATGCTTATCTTAAGTTTCAGTTCCATTGCTTCAGTTCAGTTTACATCTAAACATATATTCAATCAACATCTTCATTCCTGTTCAAGAAGTCCTAGTTGTTTTATCACCTGTTGCAGATTTACGTGAGAGGAAATGTCATAATCCCCCGAAGCCTTTTAAATACAATCCATAACATCCTTCAAGTGTCTAGAGTGTGTTATTTAGGACTTCCTGTTGGTATTTAGTTCACTTTTTCTTAATTATTTATTTAAAAATATCTTGTTTCATTTGAGCTAATAATAAATGTAAAAGATTAGAGATGAAGTTTGTATTTACAGTAGAAGTCCGTTATAACAAAAGCTGACTAAAATCTGAAAAGTACTCGTTATAGCCAATTTCTTTCACTAAAGGTCCATCTTCTTGAATCCAAGAGCAGTGAGTGGGGCAGAATCGAACTAGGATTTTTAATCCTTACACTTATTCTTCATAATGCATTAAAAAGTATGTTCTCGTCAAAAATACTGTATCTACTCAATAATAACGCGCACCCTTTTACAATACTACTCGTTGGCATGTCCTGTAACGTGGGGCCAGCTGCATCCTTGGCTCACCCTGGTTCCATATAACTCGTCAAACGTTCCAGTCCGATAGTTTTTAATTAAAAGGGAATTGGCTAGCCCATCAAACTTTTTAAATGAATGATTTTGAATCAGCACTTACATAGGACTTTCGACATAGACGACTACCAGCATATTGTATACAGTGTATATCTATTATATATAGGCATCAAAATTTGAATCAAATAAGTTTTGTTTCTATCAGGGCGTTGTATGTAATCACATCTTTCAAAAGATCCTGGATTCGACCACCAGGCGTCTCTACCATTTGAACGTATGGCGGGAATTTAAAATAACTTATGACACTTATTCGAAAATATTTTCAGCTACATCCCTATAGGATAGGGATTTCAAAATCATGGGAGTCCGAAAAAACTTCTCTTTCCTTTATTTATATCTATAAAACTGTCACCAAATGTGCGTGATTTTGCTGAAAGGTGGGTGCAAATTTTTCTCTTATTAAAATAAAATTGCGGCTGTATTTCAAAGTATTTTTAATCCTTTTTTTTTACTTTTGAGGACCTTCTCGATATGATATTGGCCTCAAATTTGTATTATCACTATGCTTGCAGTATGCAAGCAACTTTTACTCATATATATAAATATACATAGTGTATAGATATATACATTTATTAATGTATGCCTGTACAGTGTAAGACCTATGCGGTGCAGCAAATGGCGTGACCACATATCTTAAGGTGTGCATTACATTCACGGGTAAATGATATCTCAATGTCCAATATTTGAATTTCGGGGTGCCCATTACTTTTGATGCTGCATTATTTTGGAGTAAATACAGTATTATTTTATTGATTCATGCATCATAACAAAACAGCATCCTCTAATATAAAATGAGGATAATAATGAAAATCATCAAAATAAAATGTGTCATTAGATAATCTCAATTCTTATAAAATTGATTTCTCGAGATATTTTTCATTCACACGCTTCATAAGCTATGACTGAGTCACAAAGAAGGGGAAGAGGTTACCCTGGGAATCCGAATCAGCACTGCTTTTATCTCCTACATTCCCATTGATCCTGGATCTGACGATTTGGTGCCAAGCTTTGAATGAAAACAAATTGAACGGGTGGATGCCAATACGAGGTGAACTCAATTAAAAATTCTGGCACTGACTAGAGGAGTTGTCGCCAAAAAGAAATGAGGTGATAAGATGTACAGTGGGATAAAGGGGAGAGTAAAACTCGTGAGAAGTTTCTAATCAATGCTCTTTGCATCTTTGCCAAGGAAGGGTGAGCCGACACGTGGAAAACTAATGCATGAATTAAGTGACGATAATTTTTGCATTTGATATTTTTATGCCATTTGATGGCATAACACACCTCAGATTACTGTTAGCTTGCTGGACTTCGTCTCTTACGTCCGAGATATGCTTCCTGCAAGACAAGCATGGCACTCGTTATAACGATACTTCAGAAATGACCACTCGTTATAATGGACGTAGCTCCCTATCCTTTTTGCAGCGAGACGGACAATGGCAAAAAAATTAGTCGCTATAATGCAACTCTTGTTATTTGTCATGCTCATTATAACAGACTTCTACTGTAATTTACTAATTCTGTCATTCTTTATTTACTGACATTTGGGGTGGTATGATATAATCTTACTTTCCAGCTAAGAGGGAAAATAATATTGCATTTTGTTTGCCATTTTTAGAATTTATTTTC
This sequence comes from Sympetrum striolatum, assembly GCA_947579665.1. Lineage (NCBI taxonomy): Eukaryota > Metazoa > Arthropoda > Insecta > Odonata > Libellulidae > Sympetrum > Sympetrum striolatum. Next base: position 111,939,358 of record OX388341.1, read on the forward strand.
ATGTATTTACCCATTCCAGCTAATGATTTAGCAAAGGAGCAGAAATTGAATTTTGGAGATGAAATAGCTGGATTACTTAGAATGGCAAGGAAAAAAAGATGGAATCTCCAAGAAGAAAAAAGAATTGCACAGGAAATAGAGCTCCAGGTTAGTGCTTCTGGTTATTTTGAATAACTATATTATTACTTTAAGAGATTGTCTGGTCTCTTTGAAGGTCTCTCTTCCATTCACAGATGCTTTGTTTCCCCATTCAAATCATATTATATTATAAAGAAGATAGTTTTGTAGATTGAGTAGATAATTTTGGATTGAACAAGGGCCTTTGTATTTCCATTGTCAATGATTTTTCTATTTGGGAAGAACTAGCATGTAAACTAATGGTGAATCAACAGGAAAAAGTGCTATCACAATAAAATGGTAACTATCCCATTATTTTAAAATAATAGATTTATTATTTTTTTCTGAATCATCAACTTGTATTAATTAAACATTAAGTTTGCAAAGCCTACTCCAAAAAATATTCTTTGTTTATAAATAGCATAAATTTACTGATTTTCTGATTAAACATTAATTTCAGTATTGTCATTATCACATGAAGCACCTCAAGCCAGCTTCAAGAGCTGCATGGTGATGGACTGTGTGTATAAATTAATTAATTAGGGAAAGTTCCTTTTGTGTGGGAACTGGAAAATAATATCTGAATTAGAGAGGATGAATTAATTTTATTAATGTTATTTAATTTTTACTTGTTTTCTGTAAGATAATTTGGAACTCATCAATTAGGTAATGGTTTGAAGAAAAATAAAACTCTCTGATGAAGACAGGTATTTGGCAGGTGTCTAATGTATCCTAGTGTATTCTTATGTGTATGACACCAAGGAGTAAGGTTGATTCTCCATGTTGCTGGATGCTGCTCATGATGCCAAACTTAAAGGTAAAAATGGCATTATACCATCATCAGAGAGAAGCTTTTATGTATATAAGATTAATTAGCGTACAGCATGAACATCAGGGAGGACTGGAAAAATGTTTTTATTCCTAATCAAATTTGCCCTACGTAAGTTGTGAAGTTGTGTGGAAAGTTGTGTACTGATGTGAGATTCTCGCTTGACAAATTCTTCCAAAATTGGATAATATGAACCACTGCCGCCCGAGCCCTGAAGTTTAAAATTTTCAAAAATACAAATACAAATGAGAAACAAACCCCTATGAAGACTGAGTTCTGCTGCTGATATTTCTCCAGTAAAATCTTCCCAAATCTCATGAACTTGCTGCTCAGATAGCATAGAACAATCTAATAAACGTTTTCTTTCTTTCTTTTGCAAATGCCATCAGTTCCATGTACTGCAATGTCAAAGAGCTGGCACGCTTGATGAAGGAAAACATGTTAAGGAAGTATTCCTTAAATTATCACTAGACCATCAAACTTCACTCAGAAGCCACTTTGTTGAACTAAATATTTTTGGAATCGTAATAAATCATCAGATGCACATTTATTTGTCAAAATTAATAATTGTTTTAGGTTTTTTCGACACATTACTTTAAACCAAGCAATGACTGAGCTAGACTAGATTTTAGTAACATTGACATAATTACTTAGTTTCTCAATTTATTTTATGCGATAAATTCAGCTGTGTTTTTGAAAATTTTCCTCCATGTATAGTGTTCAAGAATTTTGCATAAACATTAAATGAGTGAGGTAAATTTTTATATTTATATTTTTAGGTAGGTAACACACTAAATGTATATCTTAACTGCTCATCAGCTCATTGATTCACTATATTGATATTTAATTTCTGTTCTTAGACTGAATTTGAAGAGCAACAAAATGGTGAGTTGACAAGGTGTCTGTTAAAGTTTGGATTTTGGTGCCTGCAATCTCACTGAAAGGGTTTTAAACTTACAGGGCACCGCTTACACTCATCTTAAAGGTTCCCATTTCCAACTGTAAATATTCTTCGGTATTTTTTTGTGTTCATGGTGAAAAGTGTGATTCCTAGTACGTAGTGAAGAACCAGAGGGGATATGTTTATTCACCCTTCTATAGGTACCTTATATATTTAACCGTGGTGGTGTAGAAGTGGATAGGGGGAAAGAGATGATAAAGGTGGATAAATAACAGAAATATATGCTTATCCTTTATTAAAGGTAAATCTTATTTTTTTAGTTCCCTGTTCCTTCCCTCTTTGAGAAAGGATTTCCATTGAACTCCATCATTTGTCGAAATACTGAATATTCAGTATCGGGAGGTTTTGGTGTGCATTGCTATGGTAAATTTTCCTTTGTTTTTCTGAATCAGCATAAACATTTATAATTCATCTACTTCTAAAATTAATTTAACCATAATGGGAATTTTTGATAGCCGAGTGGAAAATTTGCTGATGGTTTGTCTCTTCCAAGTTAACAAGATTTCTTAGCTTGTTGTAAGCCGATACGTTTTCATCAGGTGATATCTTTGAAAATGTGAGTCTTCTGTTTAGTTTTGTGTGTGCTCTTTAGTATTTCATAGGATTCAATACCACGCAAACTAAAGAAGTGCGGCAGAAAAGGGAACCAGGAAATATTTTAGCAGATTTTATGATATTTTTTTGCTGTGTTCAAGGGTATGTTCAGCACTCATTTATATTAATAGTTTCTTCTTACTTCGTATTATATATAAAATGAGAAAAAATTTCTATAACATCTTAACCGTGGTATAGGCAAACATGTGGAATTACGGATGAGAAAAAAGGTGTCACCGTAGCAAAAAATCTGTATGTGTTTGGACTTTTTTGAGTTCATATCTGTAATCGGTGACCAAATATTAGTTTAGGGCAACTATTTCCATCTATGTTTCAGAAAAACATTATTTTTGCAATATAGTCAAATACGTGTAGAATTACAGGAAAAAAATTAAAAGTTGCAATAACAAAAAACCTTACATGGTGGGACTGAGCTTATTTCTGGAATCGGCGACCCAAAATTTGTTGAGAACAGCTATTACCATCCATGTTACATTATAAAAGTTAAAATTTTTCAGCCTGTGTTATCAGTCTGATTTTCTTTCTTATTCTTTATATAGCAAGGAAATTAGAACAGAGTACTAAAACATGTACAGGGTTGATGATTGTCTACCCTTTCCTCTTGTTAATGTCAGAGATAATTATTTGTATGAGTTAAGCTGTCTATGTTTTGTAGCTATTAGTATTGAAATCATATTACTATTTGTATATTTTTATTCTCATCTTGAAGTTATGCCTGTCAGTGTTTTTGGAATTTTTTGTTCCTTAAATATTTTTTAATACGGCTACAGCTTTTTTCATAAACATGCTCTATAATGGTTTGTCTTATTATTAGAATAATCTCATAAAAGCTATCATAAATCCTGTTTTAAGAAAGAAAATTGTTCATACAAGAATAAGAAATTTGAATTAAGTATAAGAAAATTGTTCGTACTCTGTATAATCCTGAATAATATAAGATCTGAAGATTGCTGTTCATCTGCATAGTGATAAAATTTTGTGTAGGCATTTTTAAATTTGAGGCCATGTTATTGATTATAATATTCCTGTTTGGTTGAATGATGGGATTTACTATTCAGAATCCCATTATTTATTTATCTCACGTTTTCATCCACAGACTTTTTCAGCCTAATTTTTATGCGACATAATGTAAAATAGATTGATAACTGTATATCACTTTCTGTTTTAAGTAACAATACTTTAATAAGGCTTAGTTTACTGAGAAAAGTTGGGTATTTTGTGGGCCTGGAAACATACTTTATTATAATAAATTGGTTTCCATAATTTTCAATGAGAATATTCATTTTGGTATTTGTGAATTTTCAATCACTATACTTAATTGTTTTGGAAGCTTCAAAGACTAACAAGTAGGCAAGATTTATCCATTTGGTAAAAGATGATCATTGTATTTAAATCTAAAAGCTGCATAAGTCTTACACACATGCAATGCCAGGTATTAATATTGCTAGTAATTATTATTCTATATCTGATATGTTGGTGGTATGTATAATTTACTTGAGGTCGACCTCCAACTAGAAAATTTCAGAATAACTATATATTAAAAATAGGTCAATTGTATTTACCAAAGTTCACATAGGTAGTTGTTCTTTCCATTTTTTTCCCTTGGTCAACACATTAATTTATATACTTTTTTTAATTGGCATAGATTCTTGGAAAGCGAAGAATATGATACTATTTAATGTATGCACCAATAAACGTTTTGCAAATTATGTCCTGCCTGCACATATTTAATACATTGTTTCTTTCAGTCAACTTTAAACAGGCTGTTAAGGGAAGATGTGGAGCGCCAGGTAGAAAAATTGCGTAGCAGTAGTGGTTTAAATGAAGAAGAAATTCAGGACAAAGTTATGGAAGTGGAGCAACAATACGTAAGTATTGTGGCTTTCTATAAACCAATTACCAATAATGTTAATGTTTCAATTCATAAGATTATGTAGTCTATTCATTGAAGTTCTTATATGGCCATATCTGCTGTGATTACTTTTTGAAGGCTAATCAGGACTCCATTGTTGATTGGTTCAAAATCCTTAGCCTTATTTTTTATGTAACATTGACCTTTCAGAGTAATTATTTTGTATGTTGCCTTAATTGTTAATTATATTTCTAAAAGACATGATAATTTAGCCATCAACAAAATAAAATATAAATTTAAGATAAGAGATGAGTGTTTAAGAAGAGTAGCTATGATGAAAACATTTCCTCCATGATCGTCTTGAAATTGTAAATACCTATATGTAGTTTTTATTTCCCTACGTTCCCACAAACATCAATTTAAAGGGAAATTAAAACGGGAGACATAAGCAATAACAGTATGACAAACACACTTCCATTCCCTAATCAGAAAAATTTGATTAGCCAGGACTTGATCCATGATCTTGGGTTTAAAGTGCTACTCTGCAACCAGGACCAAATAATACATTTTCGATTTAATTTATCTTAATGTATAGCCTTATAGTTGCAATTTCCACCATGATATCAAAAGTTGTGATACAACATGTGTGGAACTGCTGCTCAACAGATATGTGGCAGTTTCGAGTGCAGAAAACACATGGATATTTTCTAATTTGGTAAATGGTTGAGAAGAGGTTTCCATGCCTATTACTTCCAGCATTTGTGTACAAATCTATATACGCTAGCCAGTATTCTTGTTGAATCTCAACAGGGGAATAAAAAATTAAGTTCTTTAGTAATTGCAACTTACTGGTCTTTGGAGGAAATAATGTAAACTTTTTATAACAAAGGAAATTAAGATATTGATATTGGATTATTCAAATATCAATTGTTTTGAAACCAAATTCAGTTTCACTCAATTATTCTTTGTAATTCAATTTTATAAAAGAAAACTTCTGTGATTAAAAAACATAAACTTAACATGCATTTGGAACTTTACATTCATATTGGAAATGCTTTCAAAAAAATGCTTGCAAACAAAAACTTTCTATTTTTCTTATAAGATTTAAGGATGATAATTTTTCTTTCATTACTTGTATTATATATACCTAATGTTATTTTTTGGCAAAATTCATTTTAATGTAAAGTAAATTAAGATGAAATATAAAGTAGACAACTGAGCCATGTAAATTTGAGGGAACCATTCTTCCTCTCTCCTTACTTACATCTATTTTTAAGGGTTCATCATTTATAGTATCTTGTAAATTGTGCCTAATTCTATTCATCCTCATTTCAATTATTTTCATAAAATTTTCATTACAAAATGATAAGGAATTTATAAATTGTATGATTCTTTTTTTAAATGATCATCTATGTATGTTACATTTTCTTATTTGATGATGTTGTAAATTGGGATAAAATGCTAAATTTTTGATACAAATTTTCTCTTCGTATATTTAGGAGAATCACGTCAGCGAACTGAATAGTCTATTTGCGAAGGTGGATGAGAGGAGGAGGGTAAGTTATCAAACCTTAATAAATGAATGCATTATTCAAACATTCATTGAGGTTTGCAGAGAAGATCTGTCAAACTGCATATTGACTAAGATTCTAACATTTTATGTCTCCTTATCCCATATCTAATTTATAATTTCATTCAAGTATTGGATCAGATATTAAGGTGGTTTGCAACCATGTTCATTATCGGATTGGCTAAAGTAGTAGGGAGGTTACATGATAACTGTTGTATCTTCCGCAAATGTAGTTCCCCTGAATTTACTAAGCAATCGCAGCCTAGCTTCCAATCTCCTTTCTTTCAAGGATTCCCAACCTACGTCTGAGAGTATTTTTGTAATTTTGTAATTTTTATAATGTTATAAAAATACGTGCCTCATATTTTTATAAATTTTTCAATAATATCGTGGTGGTTAAAATATGTATGTTGTCCATTAAACTTAAAATAGTTTGGAAACAAATATAATGATCCAGAACTTCTGTGTAAACAATATTTTTTGTAAAAACTCTTTCAACATTTGCATATACAGGGTGTTCCAAAAAGTTGTGATAATTGGAAGCACAGGGGTAGAGCTCCTTCTGGGCTACCCGAATCACCCCATTTTGGGTATCTACTTTTTATTCACTTTCGAGTTATCAGTTTTATTCGTAATTTTTGAAAAAAACCTGACTTTCAGAACATTATTTGTCATGGCAATGTAAATAATTAAGACATAGGCTTAATTTTTTTTATATATATTGTTTGACGATGGGTTAGATGAAAGAGGAGAGTTTTAGTCTCAATCTCGCCTGAATAAAGAAGTTTAATTACTATTATTATTATAAACTGTCATCAAGCACAACTCCAGAAATGCTGGCTAAAGTTTGTTAAAGATGTTATCAGCCAATCACCAATCAAGCCATCAGCAATGTTTTTTACCGTGTTGGACAAGACTGAAATGTTTGATGTGATAGAAGAAAAGTATCTGATGCAAGATACCTGTAAGGTCAAATGCTGTTTACTGCATGATGACCATGAGCTGGCCCACTGAGCCACCAACTTTCTTTGGTTGCAAAGGACTTGGAGCCTGATAAAAAACAGTATGACCACAGTCTACTACCCTCCATTTCTGCCTGATCTGGTCCTGTTATGATATCAACCTCTACCCTAAAATTAACCCTCTGTTAAATGTTGAATTCAATGAAGGTATTTAAGTAGAATCACAACATGTATTGTATAAGCCTGAGGACTTGAAGGTATGAAATGGATACATCAAACCCAAGGTGACTTCTTTAAAGGAGGAAATTAGAAAATCAGATAAATTCATTATTTTCTTCAGAGATTTTAGGTAGTACCTCATATTGACACCCTAACTCAGATGCTCTCATGTATGCGAATCATTTGGCTTTCACACTTATCCACCACCTTGTTAATAATATGCATTTACCAAATCAAATCTCTCAATAATTTCCTAATCCTTTTAATGTTCCACAACAAAAAAATGAGTTAGTACTCAAAAGTAGCTCTCCACCCTCCAAAAACTAGTGATTTTTGATATACCTAGTGATTTTTGATATACCGGCAGATGTTGGCTGACAGTATCTTCTGAAATGAAATCTGTCGAAACTCCATCTTCTCAGTAAAATTGAGCTAAGATAATTTTTGACTATTTTACTGTGGTTGCATATATAATAAGCAAAATCATTTATTGAATCGATATTAATAATTGTTAAGTAACTAGTAACAGATTCAAATGTCAGTGCTCCACAGAAATATCTACAACTAATACAATGTGGTAGAGATACTAAGGGGCGGCTGGAAGTCAAAAGCTGGTCCAGATCTAATGTGTCCTATACTTGGCTTATGGAAGGCTTCTTCCATCTGGTCTAATACCCTGTCTTACAATATGAATATCTTCCTCTTTATGTACTGTTTTGATATTTTTGATAAATGATAAAATTTTTGTACAATGGCGAAGTTCTATCCAGGATTCAACCAACTAAATTTCATCATTAAGCTTTTATGTGTACATTTCTGTTAACATTATTAAGTTATAATCTTAGTTTAAATTTCATGATATTCAATAATGAGTTTTTTCTATATTACAGAAAAGAGAAGTGCCAGACTATTTATGTGGAAAAATTAGTTTTGAGATTCTTCGAGAGCCAGTGGTCACTCCAAGTGGGATAACTTATGAGAGGAAAGATATTGAAGAGCACTTACAGGTAAAGTGCACCACCTTTTTCACAGAAAGGCACATTAACAAAGAAATAGTGAATTTGATGAGATAATTCATATGGTCAAACTCATATGCTTGTTTAATTACTTAAGACTCATTTATTTTGTAAGTTCAGATGTTTCTTTTAGTTAAGTGGTTGCTTATAATTGAGTTTCTTATTCTTTTCTACCTCCTTTAACCCTGTATTGCATTCTTGTAATGCTTTTGAACTCTCTTCTTCATCAAATTTACTATTATTGTTTATATTTATTTTTCTTATCTTTTATGTTTACTAAATGAAATTTATGGTGATTCGATTACAATGCAACATTTTGACATTTATAAAGCAAAACTCAGTGCTCTTTGTAAGTTGTTACTTGAACCTGAAGAAGCTTCAATGAAATCAATTATTTTTACTTTATTAACCCTTAATTAATCATTAAATGGGATCATTTTTACTTCAAACGCCTTATTTAGATTATTATGGTATGTATATTATTTGGAAAAACCTCCTCTCCTTAAGAAGTTTTAATAATACATAACAACATCAGCTGATCAACACTCATGTTGTGCGCTCAACTTCACAAATGAAACATCGCATCTTTTTCCTGATTATGTACATTTCAACTTCACAGTGCTCCACTTTCATCACTTCAAAATCTTTTACATTACATTTTACTTTCATAAAAACTTTGTATATTCTCTCCCAGACTAAAGTTTGTAGGAAATGTTGTAAACAGTCTTCAAGGTGTTTTATGGCTCTAAGAGCGTATCTGCACATGGCTAAAATGTGCAATTTCAGTGGTTAGGGATGAATAAAAGGATCTGGGCTAGTACAAAAGGAAAATTTCCTTGAAAAAGTGCCTGAAGAAGGAATGAGGATGTTAATTAGACTTAGTAATGTCAAGGATGCTGAAGTCAGTTCATTTGAAATTCAATGTCCTCAGAGTGACTGTAGGAACAAGAATTCAAATGACCTAGTTTTGCAGAAGATTGCTCTTCTTGTTAAGATTCCTTTAATTTGATGATATGACCAAGAGAAAAATATGGGGAATTTTAAAACCTTTCACCAATGAGAGAATTCTAAAATACTTTCCGAATTTACAAGAAAATGTATTCACTTACTTAAAACATAACTATTGGGGACCCATTATTTATTTTTAGATATAGATGCCCTTTTTGCAATACATATATTTCTAAAATACCAAACATAGGCTTGAGGTGTTAGCCTCTGTTGATTCAAGTTTCCATTAGCCATTCCCTTTTGAAATATAATAAATTAACACATACAGGTATGCTGAGGAAGAATAAATCCCTCCTGAGTTTCTTCTAAGCAAGGAAAGTGCAGTATTTTTGGTTTTGTGTCTAGAGTACCAATTTGTCTTCCTCTGTTCTGCACACAGACAACAGAATTGGCTTGAGCCACCAAGATATTTATCGTATTTCTATGAAAAAGTGATGGGGGGCTATTTTCAGGTGCTACGAAAGGTAACACTGTTAAGTAAAATGATTCTGTGGAAAAAATGTTGAAATGTTGCTGCTATTTCATTATTTTCTCTTTCAAATAATTAGTTTGAAATTCCTGATAAATTCCAGTTAAGAACAAAAGGGGGCAAAATTCGCTGTGCTTTTGGGATTAGGTACCAAAAATTGCCTAAAAAACAAAGACCATTATGAAATATATAAAATAGATAAATTGATGGAAATATTTGATAACTAATATTGATAATCCTATCTTATCATAGAAAAAACTGTGGCCCTTGTAACTGTGTCTTAAAAAATCTGCTTTCACCCTTACTTGTGCCATAATGTGCCAAATTCCTTCAAATAGGTAGTCCTAAGGACTGAATACATATATTGTATTTAAATTGTTTGCTACAGAATAATTATGTTCTTTTCTACCTTGAAAATATGATTCTTCTAAAATGTAGTATGGTAGATAAATGGTAATTAAACTAAATTTGAGCATCTAAAATATTATGTGATTTTTGATAGATTTGATCAATTGATTTACCTTTTTAAAAGTCATAAGAATTCATAGAATATTTGGATCATATTGGCCACACGTGACTTATTAAATAACTTTTTTGGCGTAACTAAGGGTTAATTAAAAATATCTTGTCTATACAGAAAATTAATGTAGAAATCATAGGAAAAATCCATTCCAAATTGGATAAGCAATGACAGGAAATAGTTTCCATTGTAGTTTCCATGATAATGAGGTTCAAAGTCAGAATTATTCTGGTAGTTACAAGCTATGGCTGGTTCACTGTGAAATTTTCAATTTAATGATGCGTGTGGAACATGGTTAGAATCTGTATCCCCTATTGGTGTATTGGTTTATAGTAATATCCAGAGATTCATATGTATATGTATATCTTATATATATATATATTTATAGATATATGTCATCATCAGCCATTTTCAATCCGACATTGGATGTTCCCAAGTTCCCCTCTGGGCCTTATTCCCATATTCTGATGGGGTCGGCTGATGACAGATGGTTTTGGTTGGTTTTGGTACTGATGTTTACTTTTGCATCCGGATGCCCTTCATGCCACCAACCCTCTACGGGAAAGTCAGACAAACACACACAACCATTCCATGATCAGAAAAATCTCAGATCAGATTAGAATCTCAGTCAGCTGGGATTCTGATCCAGGGGCCTTGAGGTTGGAGTGATAGCACTCTGTGCTAACCATTCAGCCACCAAGGCCGGTGTAGGCCTCCCCAAGTATTTTCCAATTTTCTCTGTCTTAAGCTTCTTGTTGCCATGTTGTACCTAAGTACTTGATGATGTCTCTATTCCACCTGTCCATAGGTCTTCTTGGTCTCTTCACATCTCTTGGTATCCAGTTGAGAACTGCAGAAGTCCAACGGTTGTCGCTTCTTCTCGCTACATGGCCAGCCCACCTCCATTTTAGTGGTCTTACCTTATCTATGATGTTTGTAACTCCAGTCATCATTCTCACCCAAGTGTTGCGTTTCTTGCCTCTTCTTGTGATTCCCAGCCTACAGCACTCCATGCTCCTTTGTGTTGTTTGAAGTCTCTGGGTTATTGCAGCATTTAACACCCAAGTTTCACTACAATAGCTCAGGACAGGTAAAATGCATTGGTTGAACACCTTTCTCTTCGAAACCATTGGCATTCTTGACTTCAGAATGTGTGAGTTCCTACCAAATGTGCTCCAGCCAAGTTTCATTTTTCTGTTTACTTCATTAATCCTGTTTTTGTCTCCTGTTGTTACAAGTCCCAGGTACGTGTATTCCAAGAAAACATTCAGTGTTTCTTAAAGTTTGACTGGTTCATCCACTGCAAAAGAATTATACATTACCTTTGTTATTGCTAGGTTTATCCTGAGTCCCATCTTCTGTGTCCCGCTGTGTTTAATTCTTCAAGTCTTGAAGTTAGATCTTCTGCATTGGCTGCAAAGAGAACTATATCATCTGCAAAACGGAGGTGACTGATGTACTCCCCATTTAATCTTCTCTTCCCAATCAAGGGTTTTAAAAACTTGTTCTAAAACGGCTGTGAACAAGATGGGAAATAGACCATCACCTTGTAGAACTCCCTTCTCAATCTTGAATTCATTGGTCTCTTCATGCAGAATTACAGAAGCTGTGGCATTCTCATAGATACTGTGCAAGAGACGGTTGTAAGAATCTATCCCTTGATTCTTTATCGCTTTCAGAGTGGAGAAGGTGCCTACCATATTGAAGGCCTGTTTGTAATCTACAAAGCAAAGGACGAGAGGCATCTCATACTCATTCGTTATGTTAATAATTTCCTGTAGTGTGTGGATGTGTTCCATAGTGCTGAAGCCTTTCTGGAATCCTACTTGTTCCCTAGGCTGGGCTGAAGTCAGGGTCATCTTAAGATGTTCAGCTATTATCCTTATGAATGTCTTATAGACAATTTGAAGTAGGCTAATGGGGCCATAGTTCTTCAAATCTTCTGTGCTTTTTTTCTTATGCAGATGGACAATCCTTGTGTAGTTCCATTCTTTGGGAATCATTCCTTGTTTCAGGCAATTACTGAATAATTGTGCTAAAACATTAGCAATCTCCGTTTCACCCGCTTTCAGATACTCTGCCAACATCCCATCTGCTCCTCCTGTACCCTTCAAATTTTAACTTGACATTTCCATTTTTACTCATTGCGAAAGGAATTGGAATTTTTTCCCCATTATTATTTGATGCTGCAAAGTTAATTACAGTGGATTTATTTTTGTTTTAACTTTTGGACTATTTGAAATGCAATTTTCATTATAACATCCTCTCTGTGTAAAATTCAGTGTTTTGTATGTAAAGTAAAAGGGATACCAGTGGTAATAATGATAATGTATGGTACTTTACAGAGAGTGGGGCATTTTGATCCAGTGACACGAGTGAAGCTTACACAAGATCAGCTTATTCATAATTTTGCAATGAAGGAAGTGGTTGATGCCTTTCTGCAAGAGAATGAGTGGGCCTTGGAATACTGACGATGCAGAACAAATTTGCTTCCATTGTTTAAATATTTTGGAGATGAGGTCCAGATAAATTGCAGGGATGAAAGGAAATGTCCCTGGCTGCCATGCATGATGAGAGCACGGTTATTACCTTGCTTTTCCTATGTATTTGCTCAAGATCTGGCAGATTGTATATTATCATTTAATCATATTTGTCTTTACTCATGTTTTAGGTTTTCTACTTTGATTTACCATTTTGTCTGTACTTTGAAAATTACTCACTAAGATAACAAGCTTGAGTTTTTCTCAGATGTGAGAGTTTATTGTTACCTGGTCTTTTTCAAACAACATATTACAATGTTGAGTAATTTATGCTTTTCTCAGAGAAGTTTATATTAAAATTGTTCATTGTCTGGTGCTTCTCAGTATGAATTTTATTTGTGTTGATGTCCATTGTACAGCATATGATTAGTAGTATTCATCATTTGCTCATCCCAGTAAATGACTTCAGCTCTATTTTGGAGTAAGGATCAGATTCCAAAAGTTATTCCTCTATGTACATATACTTAAATTATGATATAATTTGGACTATAATTTCCTCAGTTTAATTCATGCTTTCATTAATGGATGAATGTATATTCAGATATAATTTATAGTAATGAGACCCTAACATACTGTGTATTCTTCCCAGAAGATTCTCTTGGTTGTTCTTGAATTATTAAATTTTGTGTGTAATCTGAGTGTATTGTGGTGAAAATACTTGTACATAAACTGCTACATGAGGTAGAATTATTGGTTGTTTCATTGATCTGTAACAGAAAATCATGATTATTTCCATGATTAAAAGAATCAAGTGCCATGTGTAATTTTTCTAAAAGTTTACTAATATTAGAAGGACACTGTTGAATGTAATATTATCATATTTAAATTCCTTTTCAAATGTTTTATCACCCATAAATATGGTTAAATTACTTGTTTATCATAAATTTTGATAGAAGCCTTGCAAATACTTCAATCCAGTGAGACTTTTTTTGGTTGTGTTGTCAAATACACCATTCTATTTGGAGAGTTACTGAAACAAACATTGTTTTCACATTCAGTGAATATTTTCTAATGATAAACCTCATCTTGACGGAAGAAGGCCATTTTTAGTGTTTTTGTTACTGAAATTTTGTTCTGGAATCTTTGTCGATGAACCATAATAATGACTTTTGACTCATTTAATATTACAATTTTCCAGTGCTGTTTTGATTTATATTTGAATGATAAATTTTGATAATATTTATTTCAACTTCTAATGATATTTTTCTTTGTATACTTTTTAACAACATGTGTGATAATCAACCTGGGCAGTTCAAATATATGAAGAAATGGTTGACATTTAGATTGAATCTCTTTAAACAATTGAATATTTAATAAACAAAATTTTTAACTGTTTCCCGATAATAATGCCAATTTACTCAAAATCAAAGTATGAGAACATGTTTTGAAGTGATTAAGGTGATTTTCAGGAAACTCATTTTATGTGAGAGATTTCTGAAAGAAAGTATAGATCTTCTATAGAAAGACTATGCCTTGCATGCTGCTCAGGAATTCTTCTTGGGTCTTCAACTGGTTAATGGTGTTGAACATTTCCAACATTACAGCCATCACCACTGGTTGATGACCAGAGCAGACTTCCTGAGAGATGTTGTTTGTTGGCATTTTAGGACTTGGAAAGACTAAGAGCTTCAGAAGACTGATTTCAATGAGATTCACTGAATCATTTCCTTAGTTGATTGAATAATTTCCCTCAATCTATACTTAAAATAATAAAACCTTTAATGGTTATATTTTGTGGACCATTGTGTTAGTTTTCATACCTATATCAATTTTCTCTTTCATTGAAACTCTCCCAAATGTTTGTAATCATGTAAGAGCAATTTTAAAAACTTTCTCCATTTATGTGCTGCATCCTTGTAGAGTCTTTAGCATTAATATTCTTATTTAACAACTTTTCCATAATCTTCTCTTTCTATCCAAAACATGGTCTCTTCCTTTTTCTTATTTATTTTTGCATCAATTCCCTATGCCGGGCCAGTCCCCAGAACAATTTCAAGGATCCTCGAAAAACAACGTACGTACGACCAATAAACCACCAATGAAACTAGGGGCTCAACTGACGAGTGTTAAATACCGAATGGGGCTCAAAACACCTGGGGTATACCAAGTCCCATGCGAGTGTGGAGCTGCATATATTGGAGAGACGACAAGGATAATAGAGACTCAGATCAAGGAATATTCATGTCACATCCGATTCAAGCAACCCAAAAAATCTGTGATCACGGTGCATTGCCTAGAGTCCAGACATAGAATCAAATTAAATTAATTAAAAGTATTATGTAAGGCACCACGATTTTGTGGAGTTGTGTGATTTTGTGATGGTTGTGGAGTTAGCAACTGAAACGTCGGACCCATGCCACTGCATCACGCGGTTGACTACCCAAGAAGATTTCCTTCTACAAATCCACCAGGAAAGCACCAGATCCTTTATAAATTATTTACATTCAGCTAGGACAAGTACCTTTCGAATATTAAAAGAAACCTAAGATTTCATTTACATGACTAATTACACCAGTTAAAGCAAGTAAGTTGGATCATCTTACATTTCATCATTTAAGCACTACAAATCTATTTAGAAGCAAGCATTTTGTGAATTTTGGTCTGCAATCATGATTGAATTAAGTTACTTTATTCATGAATTTCATGCTTGTTGAGTATAGATGGTAGGTTGTGTTTTCCCCTTTAATTAACACTCCCAATTCTTTTAATCATGGTGATGGTTGCAATGTTATACATGACTTGAGTAAATATAATTGAAAGCTGCTTTAAGTTATTGACCAAGGATTGAATTGTACTGGCCTTCCACAGTAAATTAGGCTGGACAAATGCCCTGAGGAGAATTGCGTTCAACATTTTCTTAGAGAATTTATCACATACTTGCCTTTCAATATGAAATGCATCACTGTAACAGAAGCCGATCTTTATTCTTTTTACATTACTTTTAGGTAAGTTATGAGATCTTTTGAAACATACACTTCTTTTACTTCATAAAAATTATTCTAAGAAAATGATGTATAATAACTGGAGAAAAGATCCCATGTTTAGAAAACTGAATTTGATTTTTCATGATTCAGCTGGTAATAACATATATGATATAGATTGGAAAGGAAGAAAAGGAGGGTAGTGACACAATTTGGCTTTAAAATTGGTAAAAACATGTTTTAATTAAAATGAAATTATTTACAATAAAATACTCGCAATTTATACATGTAGAAATATTCTGAGCTTGTTATCCTCATTTTTCAAGTGGCTAAATATTAGGAATTTTCATGATGGGAACTCCAGCAAATGATAACACATATTAGTAAAACAACTTTTTACACAAAGGAATGCTTATAAAGTATATCTTCTATATAATTATATGGGATGACAAAATGTTAGTACAAACTACAGTTTCCAACGGGAAAATACAAATTGAGGCAACAGATTAATAAGAACCATTAATTACATGAAAGTAAATTACGTAGCGAGGTTCTTAATGAGTTCATTTGCAACTTTTCTCATTCATGTATGATGTATACAGAAAAATCCTTGCAACATCACACCAACCATTACACATTTTTACATAAGGAACTTTAAATGCATATATCATTAAAATAAATTACATTAACATGAACTTGCATGCTAAAGACCATAATGTTTGGCTGATGAAAAATATGATTGGTCCTCCATAAAAGTTAATTCTTAAAGCAATCAGCAGGAAAGCCTGTGATTTTGATTTCAGAAGGATATACGCTGATTTATTAAAGCAGGTACATAATTTGTTTCCTTCACAAATCTTGAATCTTGGCTGCAATATTTATCATCAACAGCTCCCTTCCTCACTTTCATTTTTGGAATCTATCTTAGAAATCAGTTTTTGATGTAAATTCTGAAGTCTGACGAGAAGATCATTGTACACAAAAACTCCTCTTTCTTCTCCAAAGGGATCCTTTTAATAAATAATAACATACATGAAAAAAAAATTTTAATCATTATTATTGCATTCATGCCTCTGAACTTACACTCTACTTTTCTTCCCTGCATAAAAGCAGTGTGCATAAATGAATACACATATTTACCGTCAACTATAATGCATGGGGATAACAGATACCTTCGTATTTAACCCTCAAGTACTCGCGTCCAAAATTGTCACGTCAGTTCTTGTGTTGGATGGAATCGACCCAACATCTTCCAAAGTAAATTGTCTTAAAATGTAGTGAATACATTTTAAAATCATTAGTGATGATGTCATATTAATTAATGGTTAACCTGGTTATTGAAATAAAATCAAATAATTTTAATATTCAGTAAAAATTCGAAATCCCTGACGCCGAGTATATGGCTGATGAATTTGGAATATTGTATAAAAAAGTAAACTGATTAAAAATAAAATAACATTTAATATACTAACGATAATTATTAATTATATGAAATTTATATAATATCTCTAAATATTAAGGTGGAAACAAGGTCAAAAATGCTATATTTTACGTAAAGGTCTTTCATCTACCTGGCACTACCGCTAAGAAAAATTTGTTTAAATAATTAAACTTCCATTTCCGACCTGGCAAAAATGCATGGCAGGTTCAGAACATTCTAAAACTCAGCTACTATGAGAAAGAAGAAGTAAAGGAGCACTAATAGAAAGATATGGAATTTTAAAATTCGCATGGGTCGATTTGACCTAGACACAAGTACTTGAGGGTTAAAGTTGAAAATTTAAATTTTTATTAATGCCTCTACCACTGGGTGGTTCACATGGTGCTTAGGATGCTGGTGATACGGGTATGATGAGAACAGAGGTCTGGAAGGGCATGCTAAGCAGGAGGGTTGGGGTATAGCTGAAGAGGGGGTCAGTCTTTACGTGTCACATGAGTGTGCAAGTTGTTTGGCATTAGGCCAAAGATACAAGGGATAATAGAAACAGGAAACCTTAAGGATTAAGTTTTTTATCTCTTGTTGGACCTTTCTGAGCCTAATTTTCATTCGCAGCTTAGATGTGCAATTACAGTGTTCATTTTCTAAAACATGCTATATAATCGTGTTGCAACTTTCATCACAGTATTGAGTCATTCGTCTACGTTTGAGAAGCCTCGTGTTAATTCAGAAGAGAATCATGCCTCATACCTGTGTAAATGGCGTTGATTCTTTTTGTTATATTTTTGGAGAGTTTACTATGAAATCGCTAAAACAGTGACTAACTCTGCTTGCGAAGAATTGCTTTTACGTTACACAGTTCCAACAAAGTTATGCAGAAAATCAGATAAGAAAGGTTTTTAGAATGTTTTCTAAACTTGAACTTTTATATTATTAATTTCTGGTTTGTAGTGACACCTTTTCAACCTTCCATATTCCAAATTAACACCTCTCGCACTCAAGTTCTCTAGACAAGTTCACCATATTTTTCTGGTTTGGGAATATTCCTCTGCACAATGTGTTATACATTTTAAAGCCAACAACTGTGTCTTTTCTATATTGACGAAGACACAAACTTGAGTTTTATGAAAAAATTGGCCTTTGAAAGTTTTGGGGAAAATTGTATCTGCTTTCCAAGCTTAAAACATGCTCAGTATCTTGAATTTCAATTCATTGTTGAACAATAATTGGGATAGGACCAGTGCATGTTTTTCAACAAACAAATGATAAACATTGGAAAATTCGTAATATTTGGTTATTTACTAGATTACCCAGAATATCTGAGGCTGATGAGTAAAAACCACTTACATATTTGAATTTAGCATGAAAAGTCTGATTAAGATGAGGCATTTTATTTTGTGGAACAGAAAAAAGGTTTCAACTTGTATACCAATGTTACAACATCTTTGGTAGATGGTATAGGATGTATTATTTTTCATTGACCTGCTCCACTAACATGGAGTGATACCATGACTCCACTTTGGAACAAGATTAGTTGATTGAGAATCAAAATTAAGTGACTCTATATATTTTATAGGGGCTTCTCACTCTTACTTAGGGTAACTTGTCTGGGCATGTGCACGGCTAAGTTACTTACTGTAAGGAAGTAGGTGGAACATTCAATCAGTCATAATTTCTTATTGTGAGGATTTAAACACATTATATTAAAATATCTTTTTGATGCACACTATTTTAATTATCATTTTAGGGAGAAACTGGAACAGACCCACAAAGCAAAAGCTATTACAGACAACTTTCCATGAGAAACCTTCATGCATTATTATTATCTGACTGTTATTAGTTGAAAAATTAAAAATGGTAAGTAATGTATTGATCATCACGTAAGATATAATTTTTCTCTGAAAATTTAAGTCCGAAATTAACGCTGCATGCTATATTCAAATTCAAGTTGAAGAATTATTGTTAGTGTGCAAGACAAAAATGAACAGGATGATGATGGTAGTCAGGGGTGGATGGAACTGCCAATGGTATTCAAGGAATGATTTTGAATGCAATAAGAAGGATGCATTGCGTAGGTTGAAAATTAAACACTTAAGTATAAAATTTGTCTGTTGAACAAGTCTGATTTAGTTAAGAGATTTATGTCCTGAAGGACATAAATATGAGTAGACTGGCAGTGGTGGCACCTTTTAGAGACTTACCATTGTTGTAATTACTACATCCTCGAAAAAATGAAACTTTTCACTGAATAATAATAATGCCGTCTTTTTTTTCATGGGCGAATTTAAGCCTAGGAAGGCTAAAATTCCTCCAATTAACCCCTTTATATTCATTTTATTCCTTCTTTTTGCATTTTTATTAATACATCTCACGCACACACATACATAACACACAACATACACGGACAACCATTCCCTAACCAGAAAAATCCGATTAGCCGGGATTCGAATCCAGGGCTGTGAGGTTGGAGCGTTTAACGCACTACCACGTTAACCACTCTGCCACCACAGCCGGTACTCCGGTAGAATACACCATTTCCTCATAAAAAATACACAAGTGCATATAGCAGAAAGGTGAATAAATGAGTATTAGTTGATTAGTTTTGTTTAGTGAGAGGCTAGTAGATGAAAAAATCTTATTCCTTGTTTTTTCTTCCTCTTATCTCCCAATGCCACTTTCTCTTTGTCAAGACATTTAACTCCTCCATCTTATTAGAAGTACGATTGAAATCCACATTCTTTAAATGATAAGTACCATAGAATAATGGTGAGAACTTACTCATGCGCTTTCGGAATATCGTGTAAAAGTTTGTCTTATATTTAGATTTTAATTTGATATTCAATACTAATTTGATGCTTCATACTTTCCAGTAATCAAATCTTGCATTTCAGAAGTTCTTTCAAAATTTAAAGACTATATTCCCCTGAGAATACTAATAGATGAAGCTTTCTTCACCTGGGGAAAATCTGATGCTTAAAAGATTGTAACAACTAAAAGATGACCTTACTTACACACCTGCATTTGATGTCCGTTAAGATGTAAATTTTTTTTGATAATGCTCTCATAAATTTCATAATATTCAGAAAAATACTTTTCCATAAATTCCACCAAAGGTTTTGGAATATTCAACATAGAGTCATTTTCCAGCATCCCCAAAACTGCAACTCGGATGGTTTCATGCTGAATTATTTTATTGTATTTTGATATATCTCCAGTCTCCCTTTCCTGCTCCAGATAAAGATATTTTGAGGTATTATCAAAAATTATTGATTCATTGCAACAAACTCATGATATCCTCAGCAGATAATTCTAGAGGTTTTAAGAATCATTAAAAAATTCACAAACTAGTTCACTAAGGAAAAATGGAGTTGAAAAAAGTCTGACGGGGCCGGGAATTGAACCCGGGATCTTCCTCTATCCAGGAGGCTGCTTTAACCATCTAAGCTACCCGGCCAGAGCATTTTAACAAGCCGTTTTGGGGACTTTGGGTGCACGGCCATATGTGCCTCAGCCATAAGTCACCTCAACCCTTTTCCTTAGTTCACTAAGGTTATTGAGAGGAATTTCAGAACTAATGATGTAAGAAAACAATATCCATATACTTTTACACATTAGCCGAAGAGTATTGTTTCATACGATTTAAACTCGCCTTGATCATACCAAGATATAAAAATAAAATTCACAGAATCGGGCGAGATATGGTGGAAATCCATCATGCGAAATGAAGGAGATAATTGGATGACGGTCCTCCGTTGAAACCAGTAGTACAATTAAAAAATTTTGTGGAAAAAGTACCAATTATCTCCTTCATTTTGCAAGATATAATAAGGCCAACATCCACAATTTTTCAACTGTCCCACAAATATTCATTTGAGACAAAGATATTAAAACTTTAAACTAAAAATAGAAGGGCATACATAATATTCTCTAATATAACAATGAATTTTTCCATTACATCACGATTGAAAAGCACTTCTTCTTTTTTTACGAAAATATCAAATAAAACAATTGGAAAGATCCTAAAAGATAAGTTTTCTTAATTTAAGTCGACAACAAAATATACCTTTTCTCTTAAGCCTAATAACACAGCTTCTTTATAATCATAACATAAATATCACAGGCAAAGCTTAGTTACGATTAGAGTGCACGAAGGAGCTGAACAAAATATATGAGAATGGGTATACATGTTAAGATAGCAACAGAAGTAAAATATTACTGATAATTCATTCAAATTTATGATATGACTTTGCTTACTCCCTCAAATCCTGGTTCATTGTGATACGGTTTTTCGTTCAAGAGGCTTTGTATCGATATTAACACCGAAGAAAGACTCTGAGCAGGACTCCAACAAGGTCCTGGGAATGTTCTGAAATTCAAATTCAAATTTATTAAGCCAAAGGACTACAAAGTAGTATGGGCAAGCAGGAAACACAATATAGCATAATCACAATTAAAATAAAATCACATAATATACAAAGAATACATTAAAAAGTTATCAAAGGAAGTGGAAAAGGAGGGAAAGGTTACTAAGACAAATTAAGTACTCATAAGATATAATTTAAATAAAAGAAAGAGAAGTAAGATTACTAGTTATCACCAAGATATTCTTGTATACTGTAATAGGACTTTTTTGTAAGGAGCCTCATGACTTTGTTTTTAAAAGATTTAGAAGACTTCATGACTTTGTTTTTAAGTATTTAGTCATTGATGATTGCAGGAAGTTTGTTGTAAATGAGAGAGATTGAGGGGCTTTAAGGGAGAGGGTAAGTGGTCACAGAGGTGAATATCATTATTTTGGCGAGTATAATAGTTATGGATGTTGGAGTTGGAAGGAAAACAATGAAGATTATTTTTTGCAAATATGGCACAAGAAAGGATATAAATACAGGGAAGGGTGAGAAACTTTAAAATAGAAGTAAACCTGCAATATTCTTCTCAATTATAACTTTTCTATATTTTAAAACTATCTACTTACCCTAGGATACTTAGACAAATCTTTCCACATGAGTATAGGTTAGGATTAAAACGTACAGTGCCAGCACCCGTGGTCATGAATTTCACTCGTGGTGGGTGCAATGGATAATCCGGAGGTACTCTAATGAAGAAATAAAAAAATCCACCCTCATATGGTGTATCGAAGGGACCGGTAATCAATGCATGGATAATAGTCATGTCACTGTCATCAGGTACTAAAAACAGACCCGGCGGAGGGTCTTTGTAGATAGCCATGAGATCTCTGTAAGGAGCCCAAGAATATCCATTAAAGAAAACATAGGAGTCAATAAAATGGTTAAAAAAACCCAAATGTGAGAATTATTGGTAAAGGCTACAATGAGAATAATCAGCACAAATATCGTATAAAGGCGAAATTTTAAAACTTGTCAGATTTTGCTCACAATGACAAAACATATCTCACCCTTTTATTCGTAATTTACATAATGAAGTGGGAGACTCCTTGGGCAAATCATCATTGTCTATAGGGTCCCAATCTGATGATTCTTCGAATGTATTTTCTGACATTTTCACTCTTTCAGCAAATGTATCAAATCGAGCCAGCCAAATCTATTCATTTGTTTCCAAAATACGACTTGCAGTGCTTGCAGTCTTGAATAAAAAGAGCGGTAAGCACGGTGGATGGCAGCACGGTGAAGTCTCGTTTGAAAAGAGTGATGTCATTCATGTTAATTGCTTTCTTTTACGGTTTCTAAACAAAGAAAAGAAGTTCTTCGATGAAATTATATTTTACTGTTAAGTTATCATCATCATTGAGATAATTTTGTATTACGGATTGTCGGAATCAGTCATTAATGATTCGTGTTAACGACTGCACATTGTTCAAGGCGTCAATTCTGAAATAACTCCGATAAGAGTGGAATGAAATTTGACGAAATTCCGTTAAAAGGCAATATTCCGAATGAGGCGAAATTTGTGAGATTTTTGCGTTTCTGTAACTTTTTCCACGTTCGAGAGAGATGAGTAATTGCGGTCGAAACGACATTGCTTATTTTCTAGTTATTCCACTCCGCTGACTTGCTTAACTAATTTCTCATCCATGCGCTTGCGCATTGACGAGACTTGGTATGCTTGGTAATCTGAGCTCTTTATTTCTTTTATTTTGATTTCCTTAACATCGTAATATAATCAAGGGGAGACAATGACAGCTTATATGTTCATGCAGGATTATTAATAAATACACATGGAAGCATTTTTTGGCTATGATGGAAGGTACCTTCTTTGGGATTAGTTTCAATCTCAACATTGTTCCCGTAGGCATGCCATCAAGGGGAGACAATGACAGCTTATGTGTTCATGCAGGATTATTAATAAATACACATGGAAGCATTTTTTGGCTATGATGGAAGGTACCTTCTTTGGGATTAGTTTCAATCTCAACATTGTTCCCGTAGGCATGCCATCGACCCTCCACTGACCAGGTACCTATTTGTTTGTTTGCTGTATCTTCAAATCAAATGTCCCTGGTGGAGTATATGATGCACTAGATGACTGGTTGCTGCGTAAGTTGTGCAAATGAACGTTCGCCAGCACAACTCGTTCAGCGCGTTCAGCGTTATCAGGCTCGAGTAGTAGTAGTTTTGTAAGAACTCTGAAGAACACCAATAGAATTTCAAACGCATTTTCAACCACTCTCCGTGCACAACTAAGGCGGTAGTTGTAAACGAGTTCTTTGTTTTTTACTATACAGAACACTACTGCCAAATCCCTCCATTGAATTATCCTTAATTATTAATGCAAGATATTTTTTATAATATACATTTTTTGTTCTTACCTTCACGTTCTCCTTCAGTTGTTCTATCAATGCCTCACACACCCCTGGAACAAAATGTGATATTGTGCTTTTTGACATTTTAAATAAATAACTTAGGCTAGTGTAAGAATCCCCACTTGCTAAAAAATGCAACGTGACTGCAAATTATAACAAGTACATTCATTCAATTCAAAGAGCCCAAAACAAGTTCCTTAGAATTGTAGCATTTAAATTTCGCATTGAAAGGGAAATAGGTCTGTATGGTAATATAATGAGTATATAATGCTTGTTACGATGTTGATCTTTTCAATCTTTCCATGTTTATTTAAAAAAGTTATTAGATCAAAATTGCTAGAATTGTAAATTTTATTAAAATTTGTTGCTTGTATTTCCACCTTGTTTTGTACTTTTTACTGCTCATCTTGTTAATTTTCTTTTCTATCCATTTGTAGTTTAGTATAATTTTTGTACTAGTTATGTAGTCCTCTATTTTTTTCCATTTTTACTTTATGTAAATTTTTTTTTACTCACTGAATGAACCCATGTTGGGTCCAGTTCTTTTTAAAGGGCAACATTTGTTTGTAAATAAACTATTAATAATAATACTTTAATAATAATAATACTTTATTTAAACGGACAGATGTCCTATTACAAATGTTGAAAATGACCAAGGTAACATTAGAAAAGTTTGAAAATAAACATATGAGCTTAATTAAAGAAGATTGACACAAATGAAAATTACAATTAAATTGGAGATAACACATTACATGTTACAATAAAAGAAAAATACACCTTAATAATTCTGCACCATTAAACATTTTTTAAAATAAAATTTCTGAATACACTGTGTGAAAAGTAAAATATATCAGCGGATTTACAATGACTATTAAAATCTCTCATTATTCTAAAAATAGGCAGAAAATACAAATAATTATTACATACATATGGAATATGAAATAAATGATGGGATCTTGAATGAACAATTGGAACCCTAAAATTTATAAGAGATAAAAGATAAGAAGACTTGATATGATTATTTAACAGAGAGTGTAAGAATAGAACTCCATTTTGCTTCCTACGAGCAGAGAGTGTGTGTATATTTAGTAATTTCAATGTCTTTTCATATTCTCCACTTTCTCTCTCAATTCCAAACTTAAAAGCCACCAGTCTCAGAAATTTATTCTGGACTCTCTCTAAGCCTAAGTCGTACTTATGATAAGAAGGGGACCAAACTATTGAACTATATTCGAGAACTGGTCGAACTAGGGTGATATATAAATGTCTATAGCAAAAAATATTGTTAAAATCCCTACAATTTCTATACATGAAACCAAGAATTTTATAGGCTTTAGTAATTATGGTATCTATGTGCCTACTGAAAGACAAGTCGGAAACAAAGAGAACACCCAAATCCAGTTTATGGTCCAATCTAACAAGACTTTTTCCAGATATTGAATAGTCAGTTATTATAGGTGACTTGGATTTGCAGAAGGTGACAACATTACATTTACTAATATTTAAAAACATAGCATTTGTTTTGCACCATTCAGAGATATCTGTCAAACACCTTTGCAGTGCAGAAGCATCTGTATTCGAATCAATAGTATGAAATATTTTAATGTCGTCAGCATACATAAGATAATTAATTGGTTTAATTATGGTTCCAATATCATTAATGAAAATCAAGAATAAAATAGGTCCCAGATGGGATCCCTGAGGGACTCCAGATACGCCTTCAAAGGGAAAAGAAGTAATACCTTTGATTTTCACCTTTAGTTTTCTATTAGACAAGTAACTGCAGAACCAAGATAATAAATTCCCACTAATACCATAAGCTCTAAGCTTTGCTAGAAGCATGGAATGGCATACCTTGTCAAATGCTTTGGTAAAATCACAGTAAATAGTGTCTACTTGATGATGATCATGTACTGCGGTGGTGACAAAGTGCTGAAAAGATAATAGGTTAGTGACAGTAGACCTGCCACTCCTAAACCCATGTTGTTCATCATCTAAAACATTCTCAATAAGTGGGGTAAGTCTATTTGTCACTAAACTTTCGAGTACCTTTGCTAAAACAGATTGGATAACAATGGGTCTGTAGTTGTTCACATCATTTTTGTTACCACTCTTATGCACTGGAATTACATAAGAAGTTTTCAAGAAATCCGGAAAAATACCGTAGTCTAAGGATTTATTAAAAATAATATAAAGGGGAAAGACCAAGGCTTCACAGCAGTTTTTGATAAGTAACGGAGGCAAGTTGTCAGGGCCAGGGCTTTTTGATACATCCAGTTTCCTCAGAATTTTTAAAATTTCATCAACGGTAACATTCACTGTTGAGATATTAATACTATGACTAAAATTAAAATTTGGAACAGAATAATTATCCTCATATGAGAAGACTCCAGAAAAGTATTTTGCAAATAGATTAGCGATATCTTTAGGATTATCACACTTAATGCTATTATAGGACATTGATGATGGGATGTTTTTAGTTCTTCGACGATTATTAACGTGTGACCAGAAAGACTTAGCATTAATTAATATGTTGTCCTGTACAGTATTTATATAGGAAGCATAACAGGATTTAGAAAGTGCTTTACATTTCTTACGGATATCAGAAAACTTTTGGTAATCGGTGGAGTTCCCAGAGGCCTTATAAACTTTGTGTAGGATTTTCTTTTGAGAAATTAATTGTTTTAAGGTGGGAGTAAACCATTTAGGGTAACTGCTATTACGAAATGATATGATAGGAGTGAATAATTCTATAGCTTGATACATTATTGAATAAAAACTATTCACAGCCTCATTACAATCTAAATTACATAATATCACAGGCCAATTAACTTCATTAAGGTAGCTATTTAAGCCAAAGAAATCACAGTTTTTATAATCAAGTATAAACTCTTTTTCCTTGGCCATTTCTACTTTCTTTGGAATATTTATTATTAATTCAATGGACGGATGATAAGAATCACATTTAGTTAAAGGATCATCCACCATGGAGCATGTAACATTTGTTGAATTGGAGAAAACAAGGTCCAGCAATTTATTATATTTATTTTTTACAGTATTGACTTGAACTAGACCCTGGAATGAAAAATTGTCAACAATAACTTTAGCTTGAGGTGAAAGAACACATTCAGTAGAGACTTCATCGTTCTCAGATGGAGTATTCCAATCTATAGAGGGTAAATTATAGTCTCCTAATATAAATATTTCATCAAAATCTTTAGTTAGGATATTTTCAACTCCAACACAATGACTATCATATAATGCAACCGGAGAGTTAGGTGGAAAATATACGGATCCAATTAAAAATTTCAAATCAGCAAAATAGATACTTACAAAAACTTGCTCAACATTATAATCAGGTAGAATTAGTTCATAACAAGTGAGTGAAGATTTTACCGCTATTAAAACACCACCCCCTCGTCTTTTGTTCGAATATGTGGGGTCACGATCTCTTCTGAAGATGTGATAATTCGGCCAACTGAGTTCAGATGTAAGAATGTCACTTGTCAGCCAGGTTTCAGTAAGCACAACAACATCGTAATTTGACACACTTATGGCTAAACTAAGTTCAGTTAGTTTTGTTCTGATGCCTCTAACATTTTGATAATAGACTGAGAGGTAAGGGCTAAGCAGGATATTGCTTTGAACAACAGACTCACCTCTCACAGAACCCTGTTTTTTGAAATGATCCTGGGCATACCCTTAATGTATTTAATAGTGAGATCCTGCTCGCCAGCGTCAATTCTAGTTTGTAGCTCACTTCTAAGGGTTTGAAGATAATTTCTTTCCATTAGGGTACGATCCCGGGAAGAGGACAGTGATCGGATGAAATCGTTTCCAGAGGACTTGAGTGAATTGAAACTCTTGAGGAATTCAAAGACTTGCTCCTCAGACGAAAGCGTAAGCTTCAGAGGTCTAGGCTTATTCGTCGCGTTTTTTCCAAGACGAGTGAAACGAAGATCTAAGTTCGGAGAGGCAGTTGGTAGAACCGTACTTACTAAACGTTTTGAGAAGTCAGAATCATGGGTTACACTTTCACCGCCCAGTTTCTCTGGAACTCCAAAAACAATGACATTTTTACTCCTTCGATTACGATCATTGACCTCGAGAACAACGGAATGAATTGCGTCATAGTTAATTGTATTGGATGATGCATTGGAGCCATTAATATTATTATCTACTATTCATGCGAAAGAATAACTGTAATTATAGTTTTAACATACATGAAAATTAATGAAAAATTTTATGACTATATATTAGCTTAGAGAGGAATTTTAAAGTACAGTAGAAGTCCGTTATAACGAGAGCTGACAAAAATCGGAAAAGTACTCTTTATAACGCGTACTCGTTATAGCCGATTTCTAACTCTAACAATTAGTCTAACTAAGTCAGTCCTCTTGAATCCAAGAGCAGCGAGTGCGGCAAAATGGAACTGTAGTGTTTTTAGACACGATAATGCTTCATAATGCGTAAAAAAAGTACGTTCGCGTCAAAAATACTGTATTTATTCGAAAATAACGCGCACCCTTTTGGGTCTTTTTTTTTCACCTCAAAAATCCGGGTGCGCGTTAGAATCGACGGCAAACTAGATTCGGGAACAATACTACTCTTTGGTATGTCCCGTAGCGTAGGGCTGGCCGCATCCTAGGCTCACCCTGGTTCCATAAAATTCGTCAAGCATTCCACCAATCCGCTATCGATGTTTGGGGTGTATACGTGTGTTAATACAGTATCGATGTTTGCAATACATACGAAACTGTAGGCCAATAGTTTTTAATTGAATGGAAATCGGCTACCCCTAAAAATTTTAAATAATTAATTATTTTTATAAATATATGCATATATTAGCGTATGCCTGTATAGTACAGATGTATAAGGTGCAGCGACTGGCGTGACCGCATATATTAAAGTGCGCATTACATTCACGGGCAAATTATTTTTCAAAGTCCGACGCTTGAATTTCGGGGTGCCCATTACTTACGATGAAGCGTTATTTTCGAGTTAACATGTAATTTTATTGATTCATACATCATAACAAAACTGCGTCCTCTAATATAAAATGTGGAAATTATTGCTCAATAATCGTCAAAAAATAATGGTGTGTCTTTAGATAATCTTAATTCATATCAAATTGCTTTCTCGAGATATTTTACATTCACACCCTTCAAAAGCAATGACTGAGTAGTGAGGGAGGTGAAGAGGTTACGCTAGGAATCCTAATCAGCACTGCTTTTATCTCCTATATTCCCACCGATCCTGGATCATACGATTTGGTGCCAAGTTTCGTATGAAAACAAATCCCACAGATGACAATATGATGGGAACTCAATTAAAAATTCTGGCGCTGACTAGAGGGGTCGTCACCGAAAATAAATAAGAGACGAGGTGATAAGATGTACGGTAGGATAAAGGGGAGAGTGAAAATTTCTAATCTAAGTGAGTGAGAAGTTTCTATTCCAAGCTCCCTGAAGAATCTTTGACGAGGAAGGGTGAGGCGACTTATAGAAAACAAATGTATGAATTAGGTGACGATAAATTTTGCATTCGATACTTTTCTGCCATTTGAAGAGATAACGCACCTGAGATTACCTTTGGCTTTTTGGACTTCATCTCTCATGTCAATTGACGATTCCTAGATATGCCTCCTGCAAGACAAACATAGAAACGTAGCACTCGTTATAACAATACTACAGAAATTACCACTCGTTACAAAGAATGTAACTCCCTATCCGTTTTGCAGTGAGACGGACAACGGCCAAAAAATCACTCGCTATAACTCATCTCTCGTTATATGCCGTACTTGTGATAACGGACTTCTACTGTGCTTAGTAATTTATCTGAGCATTAAATAAAAGTGTGTTTCATGTTTATGGGTAAGGTGGCTGGAAAACTACCTCAGGTTGTTTTTCCCCCTATTTCACATATATTCACTAAAGCAGTGCTTCCTACCTGGTGTGGAATGTCAATTTAGTGTGCTGCAATGAATGACTGTGACATATACTTCTAATTCCGCATTACATTCATACTGTAATTTATGATTTATTTTTTGTTTTATTACGGAATAATTGCTCATGGCTTTAAAATTTATTTGTTATTATCAAGTTATCTGTGAATAATACAAAAGCCTTTGGTGTTTGGTGGAACTATGCATAACTTAAGTAATGCATATTCAAATTTGAATTAGAAGACAATTCTTATTAATCTAAATTCAAATGAGTAATGTTTTATGGTAAATGGTTATTGTAAATATGTGCAAAAAAAATTATCAAGCAAAGAGAAATTTCTTTTACAATGAAATTGAAATTTCTTACTTATAATAAATAAAGTATTCTTATTACTTAGTAAATAAATATGAAATAATCAGTGCAAGAAACAACTTTAATCATAAAATATGATTTACAAAAAAAATTAACTATTACATAAAGTTACCACACTTGTAGGATAACAGTAACAAGATTTCACCAATTGTACATATTCATAACCAATTCTGATAAGATTACATGGATCACAACAGTACCATAATCTCCTTTTCATATTTTTTTACTTAACTATTCAAAAACATGTCATCTTCTATAATCATAAACAACGATTTATCTGATTTTTTAATTTCTAATAATATGAAAATATATCTGTACAATCAAAATGAAAAAAATATCATTGCAAAAGAGGAACTGGGAAAATATTTCTTCTCTAGGAATTGAAAATTACTTGAAATTATGGAAAGTTAATTCTAATTCTTCAGTTTCTTATCACAATGACTCACAATATTTTTTCTTCAAAATTGCATTTCTTGACATTGATTAAAATAATACTATAGATCTTAAATCAATATTTTTGTTTTAAATATATAAATTTCACTGATGCATAAACACAAGGGAAAAATATAGACTGGTATTGATAGACTGGCCATTAAGACTATAACTAACCATCAATAATAACCAATTTGTAAACTCTAAAGAAATAAGTGATAACAGGATTGTACAGGATACATGCATCGGTAATATTCATATATAATGAACTAATTGTAAGAGGGAGCCAAGGAAAAGAATAGTTAAGAAACAAAGTTAAAAAAATTAAATGCAGCTAAAATCATAACATTTTTGTGATTAGAGTTTCCAAATGTTATTCACCGGTACTTTATAGTTTATAATTATAATATCGCGAGAATTATATCAGAGTATCTTCATCTTGTGTTTCAAAAACCATAAGCAACGATTGGTGAGAGTCTCCCTGATTACTTTTCTTTAGTAGGGCGGTGTCTTCTCCACTGTTTAGCGACTCAACAGAACTTCCTCCAGGTACATTTCGTGGACTGCCATAATTTCCACTTGGCTCCCTTGATGTACTGCTGGTAGATGCCAATTCATGTACATCAGGAGATGCCAATGGTGGACTTTGTGCTGCTAGAGGTATGAGTAAAGGAATTGCTTGCTTTGCTGGCTGAGTGACCGTTGGAATTGATGCATTTGGTGGAAAAGTAGTTTGGACAGATGAAAGTGGAGTTTCTGCTTGACTATCAAGCACCAGAAGTCCCAGGCGTTCTGCTGCACCAAAACTCTCACGATATCCAGAAGTGCTTGATGTTTGTGATATTGCGCTGTCTTCATCCCATGAAGGAGGGTCAGCTCTTCGAATGCTAGACTGATGGTGGATTTTAGCCATACTGGATACTGTTGAGACATTGACCCCTGCAGTAGTTGATGATGGGGGGGAGGAATGAAAAGCAGCGGATGATGTAGCAGATGGCATCCCTGCCACTGACAACTCCAGAGGTTCATCAGTTTGAAGCTGAGTTCCACTTACTCGAGGAATCTCTTGAGGTTCCACCTTGATATGAGATACCTGCAACAGTGAAGAGAAGCCTTCAAATTTTCTCATATTAATTTCTGCATATTTTTTTTGAGAAGCTTAAGTGTTGCTTTTCTTCTAACCTTGCCCCTTTTTAACAAATGACATAAAATGTTGGTTTAAAAATACATGATCATATAAATAACAAGTGGCGGCGGGTCCATTGGATTCACTGGTTCACTGAACCCCATAAGAAAACTACTGCACTATTTTTCTATATGCCAATGTTATATCCATAACCCAAATAACCTTAACTCCAATTACTGGGCCTAACTTTTCCTTGTTTAGTCACGATACCTGCTGCGTTTGGTTCCAACTAGCTTGACTTTGAGCGAGGTTCACCCCCCGAAGTGAACTGCTTTAGACAATGCATTATAGGTGAAGAGCGGTGAGGTGAAAGAGGGGCATACGGCTTTTAAACATGAGTCAATTCCTGGTCAATGATGCAGCGACAGCCGACGAGAATGGCTTTATAGGATATTCGGAATTTTTTTAGGCACTTCCCGGCAAATTAGAGAGTTAAAATTCGAGGAATAGCTGGAAGCCTTGTATATCCAATGAAAACTACAAACACACCCTCAAAGATTATCCTTGGTTCGATGCTAGGCCAGGGCAAATATTCTCCTATTTAAAATGCAACGCGGCGATTTTTCAGTTTTTTTTAATGCCTTCCCGATAACTTTGAAACTTAAAACCCGGCATGTTAATATAGATCACAAATACATTACATGTACACTGTTTAATGTTTCCCTGATGATCCTTGGTTCGATTCCAGAGCACCATTTACATTCCTCTATGCACTGCAACAGGGGATAGTGGAATCTTATTTTAGGATCATCCTGGTATGATATTGACATAAAACTTTAGATTAAATGCTATGTAATGGCTACCCATAATACGGTGCAACTGTGTGAATTTACGGAGTTTGTTCGTATCCAGTCTACATATTCAGTTATGTTGTTGTGGTTGCTTGTGCCATATTCAGTACACAAACCTACTGCATTACGTGTTTGTGAACAGTTTTTCTCGCTCTTCATGATGACTAATATCCAATTTCTGAAAGACATTAATTTTTCCTCTCTTTCTGTTGAAGAAAATTGTGCAATAAAAGAAGTAGGGAGGCCTATTCCTTTGCTGAACCTATCTCAGAGACAGAGTAAAAGATACTGCTGAGTGTTTAAGCCACAAATATATGAGAGAAACAGTTGGATATGTGGTTGTGACTCTTCTAATAGGCTGTACTGTTTCCCTTGTTTGCTCTTTGCGAAAGACAAGGACGCGACCTGGGCAAAAATAGGTGTGTTCGATTTAAGGTATTTATTTCAAAAAATTACGCATGAGGATTCTATTTTACACAAGAATGCCTGTTTAGATCTTTCAGTTTTGGGTAAAACGGTGATCAGAAATACTTCAACCTTGAATAAAACAATATAAGGTAATTGATTTACTTTCTTATGATTATATTTGATTTTTCAACAAATAAATGCAACTTAGTCAAAATGTATTTTGGTCTTTAAAAATACATACGAAGAAATATGAAGTGAGAATGAAAAAAAGCTCAATTTTCGTGAATGTGGGGATTTTGTGCAACAAAGTCTTACATTGATTCAACCCGAAATATTTATTTTCATATTTCTATTGCTTTTATCCATGGTTGTTGTGAATCATCCTACCTCTATGAAAGCAGTGGCAATATTCCAGTATGAGCCACAATATTCAACCATATTCGCAGCCACTTAAAAAAATACGGCTTTTTAAGTGAACCCCCTGTTTTTTTAGTTACGAGCAGCCACTGTAAATAACTATTTAGAGGTACCTGAAAATAACGATATTAACTTACCCCAACAAGGATTATAATTATATAGGACCACTGCAAAAGGAGTGAAAAATTCTATGTTGCAGGCTTCTAAAGTGCCTATTAGAAAAGAGGGATTTCAGTGAAGAGAATTGAGGTTAATTTAAAGAACAAATGTTAATGAAAAATTTGAATTTGGCATTATAATAAAGGTTCTAGTTGTACAAAGAAAGACAAAACTATATGCTCAAAAAATTCCTGAATTTTTTTCCTGCAAAAATGCTGAGCAGGAGAAATTTAAAATTCTGGTGTCAGATAGGTAGATGGTAGGTAGCTGTACCCAAAATATGTGTTGCTATCTACCACCAGAACTTTAAATTTCTCCTGCTCAGCATTTTCACAGGAAAAAATAAGTCCAGATCTTCACAAATAATAAAAAATATATATCCCTTATGTTATAGTGGAATGCTGACATTAAATTCCTTAACATTCATTTAATAGTGAGCCTTATGATTCTTTATGCCTTGCGATCTTGATTAGAGATAATATAATAATGACCCTTACTTCAATGTGACTCTTCCTGCTTTTCCTGAGGCGAAAAGTCTTCCTACTCTGAGCCTTTGATCTCTGAAGCCGTGGTTTTGATTGTCCTCCAATGTCAGTTGAGCCTTCCTCTGTGGGACTGCTTGGGCTCAATGGTGTAGATGACATGTCAGCTGCAAGAAGATGGAGATAATCAAATTAATTAAGCAATTTATCTCATTCTCCTTTGTTTCTAAGTTATCTTATTAGAAAGAGAAAAGCAATGCTTCCTAGGAACACATATATAGTACATGCAGCAGTCATAGTAGATTCCAGTAATATTAAAGACATCAATTGTATAATTTTTGTAGTAAGTGTTATGAAGACCACAGACTAAACATGCACAAATATGTGACATACTGATGCAACATTTATAATCACATAAAACATTCACTATATTACTCCAAATAGAGGGAAATTTTCTTTCATAATTCAATAATTTTAACAATATAAAATCAAACAACTGAAAAACAGCTGGTCAAATTAAGATTCATAACAGACCAAAATGGATCTGATTTCTCTTTCCAATAGAAGACAAACATATTATCACATTGGAAAGTTAAATTTCTATACTTTTATGTTAATTTATTGGAAAATAGAAAAGTTTCAATAATAGGGCTCTATTAGTAACTCAGATTATCTGATCGCAGATTTTGAATACCAACTGAAGAAAACTTACTCACTCATTAGAAACTAAACACAGTGGAATTCATTCATTGACAGTCTTGTTCAATAATGAAAGACCAATAAACTTTATTTTAAGTTTAAAGCAATCAGAAAACTGAAAGAGTATACCCTCATTTTATACTGATTTGGATACTTACACAGAATTCCTCCATGAAGCAGATCTTAAGCATAATGTGAAACAAAAATTTGTGTTTCACATGCTTTCTTTGTATTATTGAATCTTTCAAAAAGCTGTAAATTAAATTCGTCCCAC
This sequence comes from Sympetrum striolatum, assembly GCA_947579665.1. Taxonomy (NCBI): domain Eukaryota; kingdom Metazoa; phylum Arthropoda; class Insecta; order Odonata; family Libellulidae; genus Sympetrum; species Sympetrum striolatum. The sequence continues at coordinate 111,974,341 of OX388341.1, forward strand.
CAGGTGAAATTATTAAATAGCATAAGAATTTTAATGAAAAAAACAAATTTATTTCAGGTTATATTTAAGTACTACCAATGAAAATGTTACAAGGATATTGCAAGAAAATTAATAATTACTGCCATACTACAGTTGTTTCAAATTATTAGTTTTGAGGTTGCTGGTCACACATAAGTGCAAAGAAAATGAAAGAATATGGAAAGAAAAGAATCACAGTGAAATCGTCATCATTAAACCTCAAGAAAGTGATTTCAAGGAGCAGTGATCCTTGTATCAGACTCACCACTCCCCACTGTCAACTAACTTGTATTGATGCACAGCTATATTTGAATCATAAAAGACCTTCATGCAGTTAATGAGCCACACTTTTACCATTATTTATGATTCTGTAACATCTCATGAAAATGGGATATAGAAATATTATAATTTTTATAACATAAAAAATGTTGAAAGCAAATATTCATTTCATCGATAATTTCTTGAATCATTTCATAATTACATTTTAATTGATCAATTCACAACATCCTAGACTACACTTAATCAAAATGATAGATGAAGGTCTTCCACAATTTCTTGAAGACTTAAAAAACATGAATATATGGAAAAATGTTTCTATAAGAGCTAACATGGTTTACTGATTTGCAGAGAGAAGAATAAATAAATATAGAAGAAAGTTAAGAGATTTATGCATAAATAATAAACTTATGTAAGTGTAATGATGAAAATGGGTAAAATAACAGGAAATTGAAACTGAGAAATTAGTTTCCAAAAACATTTTGCAGAGAAAGAAATCCAAACATTGGAAAGATTTTCTACAAAACACATAAGCATATCATTCTTTCAATTTTACTCTGTTATAGTCAGAAACTTATTTATTTTGAATTTTGGAAGTAATTTAGAAGTGGTAGTGTCATCACAAGAAACCTAAACTGCCAATAACATTTAATGAAGTAAAAAGTATGTGAATAATCCAGAGAAATAAATATTAGGTGAATGAATTTATCACATAACATATAAAGCAGTACGCAAATACAATAATCATATATGACGTATGGTATTTTACTACTGCTATGCATTGATCTAGTAAATTTTGAATAAAGAAAAGCTACTGTTCATACAAAAAAGTAAGAAACAGCCATGGTGAATAAATGAAAAATTATGATTTGTATAATTAAAGGTATAACAACTTCTTCTAACAGACTAAATTAGTTATTTTCAAGGAGGTACATCATAATATAGTTGGTGAACATGCTCATAGAATTTAACCAAGCTTGGGATGCATAGAAGTATTCAAAAACATTAATTTACAGAAATTTAATCAGTGAAAATGTCATGCGATATTCATAAAACTATTATGAGAGGATTTATTTTAAATGAGGTGAGTGTTTAAAATGCTCCACAATCTTCTATGAATTTCAGCTATTTAAGTGTATAATCACATAATGGCAAATGGATTTGAATAACACACTAGGAAACTAGAAGCTGGGCATGACCTTAAAAATATAGGGTGCCTAGCATGAATTATCAGTAAAGTGGTATTTGGGAGGCTAACTAATTAACTATAGAATAATGGAAGAGGGGGAGTTACAAAAGATACTAAATAGGGTACAGCTTCTTGACATCTACTAATTACGTCCACGCGTCTCTACCTGTTGGCCCCGTTCCCACGACAGCACTACCAGTACAGGGAGCGTGGACTTCCTCCCCCTCATCATCATCATGCTCACTCAAATCCCGGTTCAGATTGGATTGAGTGGAGTCAAAGCTCGCACTGGACATAGACTCTGCATCAACACAACAACAGACCAAACACTAGCACTGACATCTAAATTACGAAGCCTCTGATTTAAGGATGGGCCATTGGGAATGTTTCATAAAAGAGCGATCTCTGGTTTAATAATACATCTAAAGGATAATCACCTACATCATATTGCTTTGCATTATAATTATATCTAAATTTTAAAATAATAAACAGTAAACTAAAATTTCTCTCAAAAATAGTTACACAAACACATACTCTGACATACATACATATATTGAGATGTTCATAGCCCTAACACAAAAGGTAGTCCCTATGTGGAGAGCAGGGCTCTGTCCATCTGGTAGCTATGGAAAAAGGGGGGCCAGTGGTGTGAAGATCCACTCCAAGTGCCAGTTATGACTGAGTAGTATAGTTGCACTGTTACCATATACATAATGGGTCATGCTAAGTAATAATACTGTCTGAGAATGGATGTAATATGGCATCTTTCATTGTGTTTCCAAGTAAGTTTACCTAAATCTACTCAATATCGTTTGATAAGGATAGAGAATAGTAAGTGTCTCCAAAAGAAAATTCATGATTTTTTTCTAGGGTAACATCTTAACAACTTAGAAAAGATGAGTACTTTAAGGTGTACTTAAAATGGATCTCCAAGCCTCACTACCACATCCCTCAGCATGACCTTGTATTTGCATATATGTATGTATGTAGACAGGTGATCATATATATACACACACACACTTCAAATCAGAAAATCCAGATTAATTCTAATTTCCCAACAAGTACTTGAATTAGTTGTTTACTCATGCTTCCAATCAGAACAAATGAATTGAAGTCAACAGTTTTACATTATCCTTAAGAGCACTGGTGTGAGGGTTTTAGGGAAATTGAATAGGACATGAGATTATAAAAGGAGAAATAAAGCTAATATTTTAATGCATACAAAACCAAAAAATACATACAAGCACCACCATTGTTTCAATGCATAGCATAGCATCAAAACCATGAATGTGCCTGTTTTTATTTTCTGGCTTTGTATAAATTAAAGTATTAGATCTCTTATTCCTTTTATAATTATAATGATCTTCTACCAAGTGAAGGCCAAAACAATCAAGGCTATTTAGGAAATGAGATGCCACTCATTCTTACTCTTTGGGATTCAGATACTAAATTAGGCTAACAGGGCTTTATGCACTTTTTTGCATTGGTTAAACTTAAAAAGAAGATATAGATTTCATAAGGATTTCTTGTGTTTTTAAAACCTTGGGTCAAACAGGTGATTCTGAAGATGTTCTTGTATATGCCTTTCATTCCAGTGATAATATATGACTTTCCATTCTATTTGTTGTATTAATGGAGCAACGTTATATTCAGCTGAGCTTCTGGAAAAATTGAGGGCCGAGGGGAAGAAGACTCAATTATAGGAAGCAAGTTATGAAGTTATAGATGTAAAATTGGTTCTAAAGGCTGTAAATATTTCAACAAGATAAAGCACTAGTTCACATGTCACAAATCATTAATAGCTAGTTGAAAATTGAAACAAACTTTGTAACTTCCTCTATTTATCAGCAATGTACAACCGGTTTTGGGCATTAAACTACCTATATCTGTGATGAGGTGAGTGTGTTTTAAACAAGAAAATATTCCAGACTGAAACTTTGGGTATATATTTGAAGATAGTCTTATTGAAAAATAAAAAAAATAAAAAGTTCAGACATTCTAACATTGTGTTCCTGTGGGCCTGGGGTTCTTGCTACATACTTTTTACTTAAAAATGTCAAGTTCCAAAGGACATAAATATGGATTCTCTTAATTACTGATTTTATTTATATAGACTATGTCACTGAATTGACATACAAGTCCAATTTCAGTGTATTAGGCTTTGAAAGATTTGTGTTGAGGGAGGACTATCTTTTAAAAAATTGCTATCCTTGTCATAATTTATCATTATATTTACTAAGCCATTGAACAGGAAGATGAAAGAATTGGCATCATCAGGTAAAAACAAAAACATTCATACAAATTCATAGGCTTCCATTCAAGCAGTTGTAGCTGAAGAAGCTCCTTATGCTATAGCGCAGGCTATTGAGAAGACATATCAAATGTGATTGCTTCTGAAAAAACAGCTGATTGTCAGGAATGTTAGTTAAATGAGTAGAGCTAATGAATGGCTAAAGAGAACTGCATATAAATCCCTGAATATGCATCACAAAACAAATTACTGAGTAGGAATCTTTGAGCTCAATTGCTTTCTCTGAATAAACTACCTTTGGTATGCCTTCATAAGAGCCTCAAAGAACATCTTCATTCATTTACTATCTATACTAGAGAAACTTTCTGTGACACGAGAAACTTCTAAGTTTTTAACTGTAAATATCTTCACAATAATCTGAATATTTTTTATTGAGTTTATTTTCACACTGTAACAATGATTATTCTTTGTATGTATATATTTATATACTGCACAGTCACACCCAAGCAAAATTACCTTAAGAGAATGAAAAATGTGTCAATCCTTGTGAATGGTGAAGCATTCCATGAAACATCATCATAAGTACATAATAATTAGTTCATAATTCCAAATCTGGTTCAACCTTTGATGTTTCAGTGGATTGCTAAAGCATTCGCAATTATTTCTCCATTAGTTCCAATAACTGCTTCATAGCCATTCATCAAAATTCTAACTGCTGTAAAAAGCATGTTATATACCTGGCATGTGCAAACGCTACATAATCTGATGAAAATCCACCTTTGTACAATCCTATGTTCATCATATGACTGATACAATAATATTCTAATATACTTGCAGGTAAAAATTTTTCATGCTTTTTACCAAAATTCTAGGAATGCGAGCTTGAGTATCAATGATTCTGCAATAGAGCAAAGCATGTTATGTGAACAACTTTTTACACCAAAAAATACATACTTTCAAAAAAATTCATACTTGGATCTTTAAGAAATAAAATAAAAATACAAAAAAATAGCACATATTACCTCGTCTATGGTATTAAATCATGTTAAAAAATAAAGAATTTAGCATTTTCTTAAACATAACATGAATGGTAAGAAGAGAATTAGGTATTAATCCTTTATTATTCAAGATTAAAACGTTTTAGAAAACTACAATGGCTACTGATTGGCTTTCTTACTTTTGTGTATTCCATTAAAAAAGGCTGTACAAACAATAGTAGAATAATTCACAAAACCTAAGACAATAATTTACATAAATATATACATTTATAAATTTTTTATCTTTTAGAGCAGACTAATAATTAACTACATAGTATTACCATTGATTGTAGGTAGTAAGGCTTAATATAAGTAAAAATGCTCAAGAAAACATGACTGACATTAATTTAAACAAATGCTATTATGTATGATTAACTTAAAAAAATATAGTAACCTTGAAAACAAAACACATATTTATACTTGAATTAAAAAAACTTATAACTGAAATAAAAAGGAAAATTAGAAGGAAACTTTTAACAAAATTATGATGCTGAGTTTTTAAATGTAACTTCAACTTTTTGTTATAAAATATTTCTCATAGTTAAGAAAAACAGTACAGAAAAATGCCAATTCATGCTGTTTCAATTTACTTCTTAAAAATATGGAACAGATACACATGCAATGTAGGTTCAAATGGATAGCAAAACAATAGCTGGGTCACATGATGGTACCAGAAAATATAATTAATAAGAATGGTTTGAAATAGTTTATCAAAGAATTATTGACACTAATAATAGCTTGAAACAGGAAGTAAAGAGCTCAGCTTAAACTTACAGTTAATTTCTCGTAAATGTATCACTGCTGAATTTTATGGTTGAAAATTAGCATGAATAATAAAAATCATTATTTCCTCTGTCTTTACAGTATTGATTAGACCTATGCTTCCACTCTAATGCCTTCTCTATTCCAAGACCATTCAATTATTACCTATATCACTCTTAATAAATTCTCCACAGTGTTCTATTACTGTCAAACTCAACCTTTTAATTATAAGTATTTCAATCATCTCTGTATATGCTGATTTTTCATGCACCAGGCAAAATTCAAAGGAACTGACTCTATCTTCCCTTTCTGGTTCTTAAATTTCCACCTTCTGTGATTTATCTTTATATATACTTATTATTATACCTTTAAAGATACTCTCTTTCAATCATTTTTAAATATTTGAAATGGCCAATTCCAATAGCTATCACAGATTAAAGAAAGGTCTTATAGTGTAGAATTTTCAGGCATATGGACTTGCAAAGAGAAAAATTTCTGAAGTATACCAATTCCAAGTAATACCTGTATATCTTCCATTGTGGGTTATCAATTTTGAATTTACCTAAAACATAAAAATTATTTCATTTTGATAACTAGGCAATTAGAGTTAAATAGCACTTAACGGCTTAAACTACGGCAAATTCTAAATTAAAGTTATCCTCATTAAAAACCTGTACTTATTTTATTTCCCTTTAAAAATTGATTCCAAGTCTCAATTAGAATGCCTTAAAGTAAAGTGATTTCTTCTTTAGCCATAACCATTCCTGGGTCACACTCAGAATACTCTCCTTCATCTACATGACAAATCTACCTTATTGCTTGTATGAAGAAAACAATTTTGGGGCATTTCATTTTCCATGCCCTTATCTATTGAATCCCTCACTTTAACTCAGTATCTGGAATTATATTTCATAACTTATGCTCTATTTAAAATTTAAACACCTTTTTTACAGTATCATATACAGTTGTATATAAGAGATAATTTTCCTGAACTAGTACCTTTTACTTTGTGTAGGTGCAGTTCTATTTTCATAAGTAATTCATCAGCTGAGGTAATTCTGTACATACGTATGAGGTTAAAGAGTCTCAGTACAGTCTCATTGCCAGTTAAAGTATCTCAGAAGTGTGGTATAGTAGTTCCGTGGTTAAAATATCTGCCCAGAAAGTGGAAGACCAGGGTTAAAGTCCCTGTCATATGAAAATTTTCATTCATTGTTTGATCTTGGGTTTAAGCTGCATGCTTTCTCATGTCTAGTTAGTTCATGTTATGTTTATGTCATGTTAGTCTAGTTCATTCCACCATCTTGATATGTATGAGATCCCAGCATATATCTAGCTCAGAGCTGCTTTCATCAAAGGCAAGGGTGCTACCCACTAGGCTATTTAGCCCATTTATATTTGATTTTAATACTCTAATTAAAGCAAAGTTATAGAGGTATCCTTATAAGGAAACTGTGTACACAGGTACCTTCTAACTGGTTCAGATATTATTAATTTGTTTTTTTTTGAGGTTCTTAGGGATACCTGGATACAAACAAGGGTAGGAGAAAAGTTATAAAAACCCATTTAAATTAAAAATATTAACTAATGAAAATATGTTATTACTATCTACTGTATAACGCTAATAAGTTAAACATAGCTGAGAAAGAGATTCTTAATTGAAAATTACAGTATGATGAGACATGAATAATCATAAGTTGAAATTTATCAAACATTTTATAACTTAGTATATTCATGATTGTAACATATACATTAGAATAGTAAATAGAACTTTTTCCCTTCCTACCAGTTGCTTTATGCAGAGGTTGCATATCAGCAGATAAATGGCTATGCTGAAACCTTCCTCCAGAATCGCCACTACTACTTCCACCTCCAGTGAAGAGTTCAATGATAGATGGCCTATGTCTAGTAGTTGCTGGATGATGTCCCACTTGTAATGTCTGAGATTCAGAATACCCATCTCCACCAGCACGTCTTTTGGCATCTTGTTCTATGAAATGAAGTAGAAATGTAGGTGTCAATATGGTAGTCATAAAAGAAAGGATTTCATCACATGTTACATCTTAATGAATAGTAAAAGACATTGGAATATATCATAAGAGAGGAACGGGAGTAAACTTAGGAATTCAGAATTATTTTAATATCCTAAAATAACATGTTTTTGTACAAAATGCCTACACAATAAAAATTTCAATGACAAGCATATGCAGCTATTGGGCCCTTAGAGCATTATATTTCCTTCCTCAAGAATCTAAGAGATAATTTACTAAATAAAATTCTTACCATACTTTTGGTCTTCAATCTCCTCCTTGAGCTCTTTCATCTCATGTGCTAAATCCATTAAAAGAGATCCTTTGCTTTTTGGTACAGGTAAATTAAAACCTTGCATCTTTTCTCTGATCACAAATTGCAAATGACGATCAACATCAGAGTTTGTTGGTATAGCTAACTGCATAGATTGAATTAAAGGCATTATTAAAATTTTCATACATACATACATATATACAATTAATTAAATTCTAGGTATTTCTTACTTGTAATCATTACTTAAAAAATGTTATTTTTCTTGTAAACTGCTTCTCATTCAATTTGAGTGGTCATTACATTTAAGTAATATTTACTTTTCAATAACCTTCATAAATAGATTTTTAAAGCTAATTTTTTTTCGAATGATGACTTCTTTGTTCATTCAAGATGCATTTGAATTTTGAATGGAACAGGAATTGCAGGAATTTTTCATGAGATAAATTTCCCTTCAAATCAAAATAATTTTTAGACTTATTTTTTCATTTAACAAACTCCATACCTTCTTTTTCTTTAGTTTGTCAATATTTTCAGCAGAGATTACACTATGAAACAAATTTTAACTTTTTTTCTGTCCTAGGGCATTATTTGTGTTTTCCTGTTTTCCCAAGTCTATAAAGTACATAAGTCGGCAATTATGCTACAAAAAGTTTGCTGTTTTGGCCAGACATTGATTTGTGGAATTTGCATATTCCGCCATACATGTATGTGATTATTTTATTAATTTTGATGCTTTGATACATATATACTCTGCCTAGGTACAAAGAACGATGTCAAGAAGCTACTAAAAGTGTACATTGGCAGCTTGACTTAATTATAATGAAATGCGATGCTTTGAGTTTCATGCAGTCCCCAAATATTTTTCCCGCACAGCACCAAATTTTGGGAAATCCATTAGAGATATGCGTCATGATAAATACCTAGGAGTTCGATTTGGTAGTAGTTTATCTTATAAAGAAAATATTTGCGATGTAATAAGCAAAGGTTAACTGGTAAAATGCTGAGGGCTTGCCCATCCAGAGTCACAAAAGCTTATTTTTCTCTTATTTGATCTTTTCTAGAATACCACTGTGTGATTTGGGATCCGTACGAAAAAGGTTCAATCTCAGTTTTAGAGACGGTCCAATGTGGAGTAGCTCATTTTGTTGGTAGTTTGGCTATGATAGAACTTGCAATTCACATCCAGGGGAGAAGATCTGATCTGAAGCTTTTCAAAAAATTCATCAGTTCAGAGTTTTTAAACAAAGTAAACAAGGTTTTAGTTTCAATTAATACAAAATTTAATCTCCAATAAGCACAAAACGTTTCAGAGAAGAGATCTAAAACACAGATTCTGGTCATTCTTTCCTCAGACTATTAGAGAGGCTAATAGGATATCTTAGGTAGGAATATTAGTGTTACTACATCCCCTGCCATACCCCACTGGTGGCTTTGTGGAGTACAGAACTAAATCTAAAGTAGAACCTGGGCTAATACTTAGAGGAGCATGGCCAATATTTCTACCAGAGTAGTTGTTATGGCATCTGAACCCTGATTCCAAGAACTATAGTATGAGAGCATGATGGGAGACAACATATGGGGACTGATTTTTTGGAAAGTGATGTGCAGTAAAATCGTAAATCTAGAACAAATCACACATTTCTAACTATTGTGTTTGTTTTAAAGTATAAAAAGCATAACTTTTTATCTATATGTTTTCTGTTCATAAAAATAAAAATTAGCTACCCATTTACTTTTATGGGGATATGTAAAATATAAAACTCATTCTCCTGGGCACCAAAGCATACTTTGCTCAAATGCTCTCAGAAATTGAAATGATCATATCTCATTATAAACTTAAAGAGAAAATAGAAAGAAAAAGAGTATATGTATATAAGAGCCTTTTTGGAAGAGTGAAAAAGTAATGCAGATGCAGAGTCCAAGAACATAACAAAGCTGGTTTTTCTGTCTCTAGTATAAATATATCAAAAGGATCATGACAACTTGAAAAAAGGACCTTGATATTTGCTCATATATACAACTGTAGGTAACAGATTAATGAATAAAAAAAATTTAAAGAAAAATATTAGTGCAAAGGAAAAATCAAGGACATGTAGCACAGTCAATTCTTTTAGAATATGCCCAACTCAATGTAATCAATTAATCAATAATACACTGAGAAAATATTTTGACTTACCCTCTGCATTATGAATGGCATCATTAAAATAAACAATGGAGATCGCTGAGTAACAACAAATTCTATAAATTTCCAGAAAACTCCACTGCATTCATTTCTTCTCCCAAGATCTTTAAGAGTCCTTGCAATACGAGGCCAATCTAAGACCAGTTCACTCTCAAAGCAAACCATGATGATTTTCAATGCTGAGAAAAAATCAGAGAGTGAGTTGTTCTTACAATACTCAGATATTTTTGCGATGCTGAATCTAAATCAATTAAATAAATTTTCATGGAAACTAGTTATATTATTCATAAAAATTATGGAAACCAAAATATTCTGGTACTTTTTGTTAATAATGAAGAATGTAATGATTTTAAAACATTTGGTGTGATTGCAGGTATGTTTGGCTTTACCTTGTAAGTTTATTTGGCATTAAGAATTTTAAAATAAATTAGGTCAGTATGATTTGTATAACTTTCATCTTCTTGGTATGGTATTTATAGTATTTTCCATGTATTTGAATGGTTTCATTTGGTGCAATCAGTTTAATATGTAAATATTGACCAGTGGGGACCAGTAATGGTTTTTCTCTTATGACTAAGGTTGATAGTCAGCAAAGCCAAACTATATGTTTACACTTACCAAGAAAGGTAAAGTAATTGCCACATATGATTTAAACTATGTTCACATAATACTGGTTAGTTCTTTAGAATTGTATTCTCTTTCATGGTGTTTGAGTACAAATAGGGTGGTGTGAAAAAGAATAGAAAAATCAAGGGTAATATAAATTTTTCCAATACATCAGCAAGAAATTTTTGTAAACTGATAGCTGCTAATGCTGTAAACATCACAGAATATAAAATTTGGTAAAACAGGAATATTTTTCATGGGGTAGTGAAGGTGAACATAAATTGAGCACCCATAAAATAAAATAAACAACATAATAAACAAAAATTAACAATACAAAATTTGTTCACTCCTATAAGTTACTGAGAAAAGAATAAAGGAATGAAAGGAAGCATATTGTATTTTATATTATGTTAGACTTGTCTAAAACAGAGTCAGAACAAATGAAATGTTAAAGTCCTGACTTAGAATGGGCAAATGGAAAAGATAGATGACGAGAAAAGTATTTTTAAGATTAAAGAAGGATTTGACGAAAATTTATTATCCTAGGCAGTTAAGAATTTTATGGGATCAAAGGAGCATTATTACTTAAGGGTATGCATTAAATATATTCTAAAGACAGAGAAGAAATCAAAAGATATAAAGCAATATCTGGTAGAATCTCTCCATAATTTAATAAAAATTATTTAGTAAAATTTTATGAATTCCACATAGTAATTAAAAATTAAAAACACACCTGTGACTGGTTTTGAGGTAAAGCTTCATCATCAGGAGGCAACTTTAAATATTTTGAATTACAGTATAGTATGTAATCAATTTCATAAATCCACTCAACCTTGAAATTTTTGTTTTTTGTACTAATGTTTATATGTAGATAATTACTTATCTAATTACTGCAGTTAGATATGCAATTAATATGTTTTAGTATAATGTCTTAGATAAGCATTTTTTCTTGAGGAAAGGGCAGTTCCTGCCCATAAATAAACTATCATTATATTAATGTTAACCAGCCTTTGTGGCTGAGTGGATAGCATTCCAGCTATGCTTTTGCTCCTATCCCAAGGTCCTGGGTTCAAATCCCAGATGATTAGACTTTTTTGACCAGGGAATGGTTGAGTTTGTTTTTAGTTACTGTTGCCTCAGTGAAGCACATCCTGACAAGTTCACGAGAGCTTAGGGGGACTTCACCGGTAAAGGCAACAGTAGCAAAGCAGGAAAAAAACTTTAAATTAAGTGTAAAACCAAGAACTTTAATTGAAAGAAGTCTTCACTCACCTAGAAAGGAAACTTGGTATAGAGTATTTGGAATCTTGTGACTTGTTTTTGAGTCCCTAGTGCTGTACAAACTTCCTGCTCTCATTTCTGATGCTGTTTTAATATTTTGGGCTGTTACTGGTGCAGTCTTTGTAGCTGGAGGATTCATTGCATGTAAAATTATTGTTAATGCAAAGCTTATGTCTGCTTGCCTCATTTTTGGAGCATCTGTAATGAAGAAAGTAAATTTAGCTTGTTCATGTAATAGGTTCCAGACAAAGATTTTTATGTGTATGATGTTATTCATCACCTTTTCTTCCACTTCCAACCCGTAAACACATTGGCATTATCAAATTCATCAACATATTCTCAGTTTTATCATGTGTTGGAAACACAGATCCACCTCCGCATACTTGCTCTAATGAATATGTTTCCTGAAAAATAGTAACAAGCTCTAATGCTATAATTTTTCAAAATCAGAATGAGCATTCATGAATACTTTATCAGAGAGAAAGATAGAGTCTAATGAGTAGTAAAAGAAAAGGAATATGTAAAGGTGTGCTTAAGACTACTCAGGAACTTCTCTTCAAGTGTTAATGCTACAACCTAATGAAGAATTCTATTGGTTAATCATTCCATTAAGTATGCTAATTTTGTCAGTTGCTACATTGGAAACCTGCAAAAAGATCTGGCTACAATTTCTTGCATAATGTTAAGCAACCTAAGGGGGTTTAAAAAGAGCTAAAAGTGATAGAAAAAGTTTTAGAGATAAACATTATGAGTTACACACTATTGATATTTTAGTGCAGTGCAACATCTAAAGAAGAGTGTTGATGCATATTTTATATTTTACTGCAATAATTTAACACTTATTGATGTTATAGAATTTTCATGCTACATGTGAACTGAAAACAGTTCTGTTACAAACTGATATTAACTGTAATGTACATCTGTTCAATACATCAATTATATATCTGCAATAACAAATATACTTTGATACAAATGAAATCCCTCACCAGAGTCAGATGACTGAAGATCTGAAAGGAAACACACATCACAAACTGTTCTTAATGACTTCAATATTTTTACATAAATATACACAAATTTTAACGTATAAAATCTTAACATATCCAATTTATTAAAAAGTTATGGTAAAATTTACCAAAATATCATTATATGAAATTATTTATGAAATATTTATAGCAATATCATTTTATGATGATTAATAACATTATTCATTGATGATTTTATAATTTCATTTAATTAACTTGGCATACAATCATGCTAATGAAAATCAGAATAAATTATTCATAAATCAATACTTAAATTAATTTCTAAGTAATTTCCATAGTTGCTGATTAATGAATTAAATTATAACTCACTCCAATTGCCAATATCTGCAGTGCTATTAAACGCACAACAGTGGAACAGAAGTGTGGAGGAGGAACCTGGCTCATCAATGCAGTTGTAGCTGAAGACAAACATTCTCCTCCTAATCCAGAGGAGTTAGATTCTCCAACAATTAAACTCTGAAAAGTATTTCCATTAAACTTTGATGTTGCACATGGGCTGATTTAAAAGTCATGTAGACTACTAGCTTATAAAGTCCCAAGGTCTGCATGAAATATCTTTGTACACTAAATAGCCTCTAAAAGTTTCTGTATTATTAATGTTTATATTTCACACAAAATCTTCAGCACTATGAACACATTCCTGCCTTCACTATGGTAATTTTGAGGCATCCAAGTTAAAATTCCTTTTTAAAACTGTTCAACATCAATGCTGGCTTTGTGGTGCTCTTTATTTTTTTATAATTTCGTCTGTTCAAGTCTGCTTTAATGGAACCAAAAAAATGAAAATCTGTTGTATCAACTTTCACAGTCTAAAATAGAGCAAAATTGAAAATCACCTCCTTGTCGACTGTGCCCTAGCAGCAACATCTGATTAATATTTTGATGCTACTGTTTTTTTTTTCAGTTAGCAAATCTGTACTTAACAATTTACTTTACGAATAGCAACAGGTGGTGGAAAATTCAAGGAATATTGAGATAAAAACAGAATTATTAAAAGTCTGACTAGATTGGGAATCAATTCCAGGATCTCCCTCTATCTGGAAGGCTGCTTTAACCTGTGTTTAACTGTGTTGCCAGTGCCTTGATGAGGTCATTGTTACGGACAATGCCACTTATCAGATGAAACCACACTTGCCCTTGCACACAAAGTTCTCAAATACTTGTTTGAATATTCTGGCAGGGCGGCTTTGATGGTTAAACATCCTATTGGATAGAGGAAGATTCCAGTTTTGATTCCTGACACTGCCAGACATTTTTCAAGTTTTTTATTATACATATGTTCAAATTCAGTAGTTGCTCCATTATTTATTATGACTGAACAGAATCATTTGCAATGACTTGTAAAGGATAGCTTTGTCTGTGACACTTAAGATAATATGAAGAAACCCAGATGAAAATTAACATATTAAATATGGATCATACCTCTAGGTAATTTTATTTGTGATCCTCAAAAATGAATACCTCCACTCAATAAACAAAGTGTGATTTAATTAGAGATCCTTTATAAGAGATAAGAAATCAAAATGACTGCTGTTTCTGAAAATTCTATGGAATTATGATTAAATCTGCAGTATTATTGTCTGTTTATATATTCACATGATTTTGATACATCAATATTAGGTTTAATTTCACAGAACATGTATAAAACAAGTGAATTTCTATGGTAAATTCATCATTAATGAGCCCCAGTGAATGGGCTAAGAATATATTAATTTCTGTAAAACCTATGAGGAAACCCTATACGAAAATATCTTTCGACTTAGTGAAAACGATCAAATCTTACAGCTGAGACTTAAGACTCAAAATTATTTCTGAAATCACTAATAAGCTCTGCAGTATTTGGAAATTGGCTTTTATTTAAGTCAGTATTGATTGTAAGTTGGTATATTGGATACCCAAATGTGTAAAAGCTAGGAGCCATCTTTGATGGGCACACCAACACCAGTACAGATAACCCATCAAAAGCATCTGACAAAGGTTTGAGAGTTGGTTTAGCTATGGTCACTCTGGTGGTTAGGGGATGGTATAGTAAGCAGGAAATCCTGGTTTGGTTCCAGACTTTTTCTTTTCTGGTTCTTTTCCTACCCAGTATGCAGTAAATCAAAAGGCATTAACTAAATTAGCCACAATAACTTACCTGGCAGGTATTGAACAGGGCTTTAAGGTGCTGCATGTGCACAATGTAAGGATAACGAGACAATGTTTCATAAATCCCTTTGAGAAGCCCAGCAGCTGCATCCCAGTCTGTATGACGCTTCAAGTAGGACATAAATTCATGAATTCAGTCAATGAAAAAGAAAATGTCAATTAGAGAATAGTATTGAGGTCATCATTAGTTATACACTGCCTTGCCAAGAAATCTATGATTATGCGTTAGACCATAATCGTGGACATTCTGGCTAATGAATGTTATTTGTTGTTCCTAATTTCCACTTATTTTGATATCCTCTTAAATTGATGAATGCGTTACTAAAATGAAAATAGACTGCTGCAATCACAAGATTGAAATAACTTCTATTACTTAACTGTCAACAATTTTCCTTATAAGTTGAGGAACAAAGCCCTTCCAATCTAGCAAAATACTATCTCCTGTTAATATGCTCTGTCCTTCTCTACAGTTAAACCTTTATAGAGTTTACAATCATAGTTTGGAACAGAGTAAATAGTATTCAATTGTATAATAACTCTTTTGACAGAATTATTACATATAGAATCTTTGAAAGAGATAACTTTTTACCTTAAAATTTCATTTTAAGTTAAGATAATTGCCAAATAAAATTTATTTTATCAATTGCTACCTATCATTTTATTTCTTCATTAAATAAAAACTAATTTGAATTAAAATTTTAGCTATACAGAAAATATTTGTTAACTAATCAGATAAGCTTAGATAATAAATCTTTAAAAAACACCTTACTTTACCCGAATGGATGGTTTTTTGTAGATTTTATTAAATGTTTTATCCAGTCTCCTGAGGATGGTAATTAAAGCAGGTCTCATGGACTCATTTGCCCATTCAGTTGAAGGAAGAATCTCATTCATATATCTTTGGAGACCTCGACAAGCCATTGTGTCAGGATCATAAGGTGAGACTTTAAGTAGGCTATGTGCAACATCTGCTAAGCGCTGAAATATATTTACAAAATAAAAAGTTGGTCATGCATGAATTCATGCACGAATAAGCCATAAATTAAAGAGAATTACCACATGAGATTTGCTATCAAGTAACTCAATTGGTTTTCCATCTTGGCCAGACTTTTTGTTCAGCTCTGAAAGTCTAGCAGTGCATTTTGTTAAAAATTCAGCAACCATGGAGAGTAATATATCCCTTGGCCGACGAAATTCATTTCGGAGAATTTCCGAGTCTTCTAAATCTCTTTCATAAGGGGCTTTGCTTCTGCTATGGTCACTCATG
Source organism: Sympetrum striolatum (assembly GCA_947579665.1). NCBI lineage: Eukaryota > Metazoa > Arthropoda > Insecta > Odonata > Libellulidae > Sympetrum > Sympetrum striolatum. Next base: position 111,990,705 of record OX388341.1, read on the forward strand.
TATTTCGAATGTGATTCTTCATCAAAATCAAATCCAGGAGAGTATGGCCCTCGGCTATAGTTTTTCTGACTGGAACCTTTGTGGTCAGGACTGGCCTTTTGAGGTCCAGTATAATTCCTATATAAATTACAAAACAATGAAGGACAGTAATTGGATGAAATCAATTCTGACAGTGGAGGTGTTAGTCACAATGGATAACTTACTTAGCTAAGGCTTCACAATTGTTCACCAAAGTTTTTACTGTTACTGCAAGTTGGTGGATTATTTCCTTTTCAGTCTTGACTTCTTTCTTGTACTGAGGAGACTGAATTCGCTGAAGATAGCAAGGAAGAATTGCTTCCAAAATAGTCTGGAAAGAAAATGTTCCAATTTTATTTCTGATTTTGCAGAATTTTCAAAAATGTTGTTGCTAGGTAACAGTTAACTTAATGATATGTATTAGGATATTTCCTATCTTAAAGATGATTAAATAGTATTCAAAATAATTTTTCATACCAATTTAGAGCTTGCTTGAGAGCAATAAATGGTTGAGCAAAGAAAACAGGAATACAATATACTATATTCCATAAATTTAAGCCCTGAGTATTACATACATGCTTCAAAAGACTAAATATAGGTAACAATTTGACAATGAAAATATGTAATGAGTAAATCAACTAATCATATCATAGAGTGCAGCCCCACCAATAGGTGTAGTTGACGGGGTATTAACTAAATAGTCAAACTCATTAGAATTATTGGGTTTGAGATATTAGATAAAAGATGAATTGTGATATAAGAAAACCTCTGATTGATTGCAACAAATGATTTGTTGAACAAATATAGGAACACTTAAAAGTCTAATTAAATTTTTGAATTTCCCACAGAAATTGTAAAAAACATCAGCTGCAGAGGAATTCTGTTCAAAATAAAATATGTACATATATACATTCAGATATTATCAAAAACAATTTAAAATGAGTCTTATGGAATCTGAAGAGTTATATGATTGAAATCTTAGGAGTGACTTATTTCATTAATTTTTAACGAATGGAGTATTTAATTAAAACTTGAATTTAAAGTTAGAAATTTAGATATAAAAAATTAAGTCATTGCAAGATTCTGTGAATGTAATGCATGCTATCTTGTCATGCAATTCTGGGAGTCAACAACTTTCCAATTAAAATTTGAAGAATTCAGCTATAAGGTAAAATGTAAAATAAGGTTTAAGAATGTATAAAAAATTAAGATTTAGGCATATCTGAGTATTTCCAAGGGTTATTTACTTATTTTAATTCCAAAATCTGACTGAAAGCTTTCTGATGTGAATGTTTTTCAATTACTCTGTGATTCTAAAACTGTCACCACATAATTCTGTCTTTCTATTGACTGCATTTTCCATAAGAAAACACTCACCAACATCTGATGTCCTCTCACTGAATCTGCAGCATATGCCACCACCATAACACACAAGGATATGCAGTCTAACACTGTCACCATTTCATTTTCATCATGGTAACAAAAATCGATTGCCTTCAGTGGTTTTTCTTCTTTCACTAATTCTGCTATGTTCAAAGGATCTGGTGAAGGTGTTTCTAAGCTCAGTAATAAGTTGAAAAGGCAATTTGCAGGTACCTAGAGACATCATAAAGAAAAATTTAAAGAAGATTTGATAGGTTTAGCTGCAACATACACTGAGTTATCCATTACCTTATGAGCATCACCAAATTGGCTATCTTCATCTGTATCTAGAATTGAAGATACACTGCCAAACATCTGAAGTATAAATGGCTTTCTATTCATGAGGTAAAATTGCTTAACAGCATACTCAATGGTTCTTCTAACTAAAGTATTGGTTTGATGGTTGGAATATATCTGCAGCAATGTTGGCATAATTAGCAGATACCTAAACATAAATTTCTATTAAAATTAAACATGTCTGATGATATTTGGTGGAATTCCATCATATTAAACACATAGTTTATTACAATGATATTGAGAATACAATATTTTTTTACTTGTTCAATTCCTCTAGATTCTTCAAATACATGACTGGTTTCAGTGTATTACATCGGCATATGAGACCATGGTCTGTTTCTCTCTTCTTTTCTCCTCCCCACTCATCTGTCACAATGCTTCGGTCCCTTTATACGGTCAGTTACTTTTTCTTTCACCCTTTCCCCACTTTTTTTCCCTTTTGTTTTTAAATAGTATTTTCAAACTTTTTGATGCTCTTGACAATGGTATGCCATATTTACTTGAAAATAACCACCCCTTTTATCTGAATTTATTTGTCCTAAACAAAGGAGGGGGTGGATATGTTCATGTAATTCACTTTTCACGTGCACTTAACATAGACCAAGAAGAGAGAAATTACAGGATTGTACATGAAAATATAATTTTTCTATGTATTTCAAGATCAGGAAGATATCCCATCTCTTCTGCCAATGAGTGCAATGTGCAGCATATAAGGTACACGTAGAGTACCTTGATGAGTAAGTGGTTAGGGTGCTGCGCAGCAGATGTGGCGCTTATGTTTGCATACTAGTTTTTTCCTTTATTTGTGAGCCCACAACGAAGGGAGCAGTTATTTTTGAGTAAATATGATATTATGCTGAAACTGGTCATGTTTGATGGATATAGTGGAATTTTGTAAGTAAAAAAGTTTTCTAAACTCAATTTTCATTGCTATAAATTCTTTTGAAAATTTTCTAATCTTTTAGAAAATAGTGTAAAACAATCTCAAATTTAATACCTAAACTTAGAGCATTACCCATTTGTTGAGAATATATTCTTGAAGTTATGAGCAGCATTTATGTAAGTAGCCATAACATATCGCAGTATGCAGGAATCTTCACTGTGAAGGATGAGAGATCCGTTTAAAACATTAAGGAACAGGTGAATATCTCCTGAGTATGCAAAGTTTCCAGCCATTGCTTCAAACATTCTGGCAATCAGCCTCACCCACATAAACTTATGTAGAACATCAAGACCTAATAGTTCCTTTAAAAAATAAGAAAATTAGCTAATGAAAATACTTATTCATGTTTCCTAACCTAAAAATATATTTTATGATGAATTATTGTTTACCTTCCCCATTTCTCCACCTTTGTATAAGTCAATATCAGATTCCAAGGCTTTTCTTGGGAATGATGGCAGTTTCATCAGCTCCTCATGAAGAAACACCACTCTTTGAACCACCTAACCAAACAAAATTAATATGTAGAATAATTATAGGTGACTTCTTTAGCAAAAAAATTAATTAATGCTTATCAAATATAACATTAGGTGTTAAAATCTCCGAAAATATTTGCTGAATAACAACTTCTTATAAATACTATTCTCCTCTAAAATTCTTCACTTTAACCTCAAACTTGAAGGTTAGCAAAATGGTTGGCTATGACGGGTTCAAAGGATGCTTAATGTCCAGGCTCCCACTTTCAGTAATCTCCTGTAGTGGAATGATGCCATTGATTAGCAATCATAATTTCACTAAAATGTGATCAAAGTATTTGTGGTTTATTGATAATGGTGATAGCAGTTGTTCCTTTTTTAGTAACATGGCCTGTCTAATCAATTCAAAGAATAAATTACTGCTGCCAGCAAATCTCTTTATACAACAAAAATTTTTTCCAGGGTGTATGATTTCACTTCACAGTAATATTTGGAAGAAAATCTATTTTAAAATTTTAGTTTTATGGATACTTAAATCATGGATTCTCAATACCTTATGCATTACGGAAGTTATTCCTTGCTCTCACAAATAAAAATGTGATCTTTAAAAACTAAACCAGAAGAGTTGGCCAATTAAACAGCTATTCTTTAAAAATACCATATGGCTGTTAGTAATTTGTAAAACTTACGAGATAACAACAAAAGAGCTAGGGGAGTAAGATTTTCTTACTATCAAATGATCAAAAGGAAAAATTCATAGTTGTTAAAAGATCTTTTAATTATATTCATGAGCCAAAACAAATGTTCAGATAGAAGATAAAAATAATTTTAAAAATATTATCTTCATGAACAAATAATGGAGAGACCTATGGATAGGTTTAAATTTCAGTTTAATCTAGGTAGAATTTCAACAAAACCCAAAACAACCATCAAAGGCAATGATTCAACCATTCAAAGATTACACACAACTAGACCAGAAATTAATAGACTTGCTTACTTAAGTCAAAGGCTTTTATTAGCTAAAGTGAAGATGTGAGCCTGTTATAAATCAGCAGTATACATAATACTCCATTATGTGGTCACTCAAATATACCCTTTATTTACACTAAAAACAATAATTGAGTTAATAATACCAATGATAAATATCTACTTAATTCAAAGGATCGAAATAGCTCCCTTTAAAGACACAGACCTTTTTCCTTCATGAAGGAGACCAAATCCATTCATTTTGAAGACAATCTTAGAAAAATTGATTCAACATAGAGGAACTAGAAAGTAATAATTGTTGCTGTTCCCTAAGTCCAAGTTGGAATAAACATCATAACCATAGAATTTGAAAAATACTTATAACTATCATATTTTGTTTACATATATTAGTTTTTTTATTAAAAAGAGAATACAAAATGAAACAAATAATGCTGGTACTCACCATGTCAACATTTTTCAATATTGCCCATGTTAGGAGAACTTTCCCTATTTCAACGAACTTGAGAATGAAAGCTTGTTTTTGTAAGGCATTGTAAGCCTCATCTGGCTCCATATGTACCAACGCTAACTGAGGATATTGTGATCTTTTGAAGAAATAGAAGTCTCTCACATATGCAGATGGGTTATGAATTTGGCCTGAAAAAATAACAAGCACGAAAAACTTGACAATCTTGATATTTTTCTTTTAATGAGATGGTATTGCATAAAAGCTGCATTGAAAAAGCTGAAGCTAAAATGGAATTATTAATTTACGTGTTTTATGATCTACTAAGAAGAATTCCCTTTGGTGAGTTTCATCGACACCAAAGAAATCAAGAGATTCACGAAGAATTTGACAAAACTGAGTATCCTCTTGAACTGGAAATTGTGAAGGTATCCCTCCAGCATCATCTGAAAGGAAGATGGTGAGAAATGTATACCAGCTTGAACTAAAAGGAAATTTTTTTAATTAACATGCAAATACAAAGAATAGTAATGCAAACTTGATTGTAAATGTTTGCTCAATTTTTTCAGAATAATTATCCTTTTAGAATTGGTTTGCTTTGACATTGTTGTATTGTAAAATCCCAGTCTTATAGTCACAATCAACAGGAAAGCTAAATTAGTATCTCACAAAAGATCATCTCAAGATTCAGCTAGTATCTTTGCAAACCTTTGTGGCAAGGTTTCATGGTCATTTAAAAGAAAATATATATGAAGAACTTGCATCTTTATTTGGGATTAAAATTAAGATACTTCTAAGATAGTTGAAATGTGAAATGTTTCTGTAATAAAATTAATTAAATAGAGCAATACAATATCCTTAATGAAAAACATAAATGGCCACCTTGAGGTCCATGGACTATGATCTTTTTAGCAGATGGAACATTAGCAGTCAACAGAATTGAAGCATCACATTGCTCTTTTCTTAAAATCTGCTTTAGGTCCTTAAACATGATTCCGTGAACACTGTGCACTACCTAAAAAATATGACAATTATATATCAGAATAATGGAGGATGGAGATTTACAGTAACATTCAATATAAGTGATCAATATATAATTACCATCCAAAGAATGGATAGGGCAGTTCCAATTAGCGTCTGACCACCTTCCTGAGGTGTTCTGACATAGAACATCACATAACCAATAATGTAATTATAAAGTGCAAAAGCAGCTTGTTGTGGTAATTTTGGAACAAATCTGATGAGATGACGAAGTACTTTGAACATAAGATCCTGCTTTTCTCTCGTTAGTCGTTCAAGGACGTAACGAAGGAACAATGCACTATCTTCAACAAGGCAGTTCCATATTACCTGTAAAAGTGAAAAAGACTTTACTTATTGTAGATTTTGAAAAATTATAACTACCCTTATATTATGATTTCTCATAGTAAGAACAAAAACATTCTCTTAAATCGATATGCACCACTCTCATAAGCATGATAAAATATGCATCAATCAAGTGTCTGTATGTATAATATCATATAAATTCCTGAAAAAACTTCATTTAAAAATGTTATCATCAATACAAGATTTTTAATAAATTTCTAAAAAATACAACCCGGATAAGAAGAGAATCAAAACTCAAGGAGCCTACAGATATGGACATGATCTATCGAAAATATTAATGACTTTTACAAAAAATGTCCTGGGTTTGATGCTAGGATGATGAAAAAATCTCTCATTTAAAATACATTGGGGTAGTTTTTCATTTTTTAATGCATTTATCGAAATGATTGAAAGTTCTTACTTAGCTAGAAGATGCATATTAAGACTCGGTTTATGAAAAAAAATTAGTAATAAATGGGTGGAAATAACTTTGCAAAATTCCACTTTAAAAATTTTTAATACCGCGACTGGTTTCAGACGTTAGTCCATTATCAAGCGATGAGTAATACAGGAGTACACATATATATAAACACAAGGTACAAAAACCAGCTACCAATCAGAAGCTATGGGGGAGGAGGAAGGGGAAGCAAGTTAAGAATGGAAAGCAGGGGAGAATAATTAGGGAAAAGATGGATGTTAGTGAGTGTGTAATTGTTTTTTAAGTGGTGTATTATTTCTATATGTTTGAGATAATTTAGTTTGCGTCCTTTGTGTTCACAATGTAATAGAGTAGAGGAGAAATCTGAAGTGTGATTGTTATCTAAAAGATGTTTTGCGAAATGTGATGCCTGTGTATTGTTACGGAATGAATTGAAGTGTTCTTTGGTTCTTATTTGTAAATTGCGGGACGTCTGACCTAAGTAAAAAAATTTAGATAAGACCATGCTGTCCCTGGGTTTGATGCCAGAGCACATTGTTTCTCACATAAAGAATATAAGGGAAAAGTAGGATGTTGTTTGAGGCAATTGCAGCCAATATTTCAGCTTGAGTTTTCACAAATAGCTAGAGATGGCGATCTTCTGTTGAGCTGCATAGTAAGTATCACCAGGAAGACCTGGGTTCGATGCCGGATGGAAAATATATCTCCCTTTTAAAACATATTGGTTGAAATTTCATGATTCTTTCGGAGTCTTTATCGTGAGGACAGACAGTTGACACATTGCATGTGTATGTATGTTTATGTTATGCTATAGAACATACTGTTCCCTAAAGAAAAAAAAATTATGAGCAGCCAAGATTTAAAGCAGCGACACTACAGGTTATTTTGATACAAAGAAAGTAATATTGTTTCAAAAGAGATATTTTCCTTTTTTATTCTTACTCAAAATTAAACCATTTGCTTGCAGTATGCAAGCAGCATTTTACTCGTGTGTGTGTTTATATATATATATCCCCACTACCGCCACAGTTCATTGCCTTATCGGGGCGGAGGGGTGCTAACGGAGGTTGGAGGCGATGTATAGCCCAGGTTCAACCATGCTAAAAAGGCTTCATCAATGTCTCCGGGCAAATAATGAAAGAGGAAATTCACCAACTGGCAGTAGGACAGCCTGGTGAATTATTGTCCTACCCCCCCTCAAATACAAGTACAATTTTCATGATGAGCTTCTTTAATGGAAATTTATCCGGACGTAAAAGCACCACTCATTCGGATGTCCGGGAGGTGGTGGCATTAAAGAGGTCCATCATGAAGAAAAGAATTACTACCCTGCAATTCACAACCTACAACTGCCGCAGCTTGAAGAGTGAAGAACGACTGCTGGAACTACTCAATGAAGCAGAGAAGATAAAATGGGATATCATCGGTCTCAGCGAAGTCAGAAGAAAATCAGAGGAGCTACTTACACTGAAGGAAGGACACTTATTCTTTTACAGGGGTACCAAGGATGGAAGAAATGGAGGCGTTGGATTTTTGATCAACAAGAGATGGAAGGATAATGTGGTGAAAATCGAAGGTGTATCAGATAGAATTTGTAAACTCATACTGAAGATCAATGAGCGTTACTCAGTACAGGTCATCCAAGTCTACGCACCAACAGCGGCAAGCAGCGAAGAGGAAATTGAAAACTTCTACCAAACTCTCGGCACTGAACATGACAAGGAGGCCCACTACTATAAAGTCATTATGGGAGATTTTAATGCTTGTGTAGGGCAGCGGGAAACTGATGACACTGTCGCAGGACAATACGGACTGGACCAGAGAAATGAGCGAGGTCACCGCTTAGTAGAGTTTGCAGAATGCACCAGTATGTATATAACAAATACATACTTTAAGACAAATGCTACAAGGAAATGGACGTGGAGAGGTCCAAGTGGAACACAAAATGAAATAGACTACATTTTGGTATACAGGCTCTACACTGTAACTAACTGTGAAGATTTGAACAAGTTCAACACTGGAAGTGACCACAGAATTGTTAGTTGCAGAATTATTAACCTCCTGAATGGATCGAAAGAAGTTTGTTTCTTGCAAGAAGGATGAGATAAATATCGGTAAACTATCAGATAACAAGAAGGAGTTTCTGGAACTAAGAAATAGATTCTCAGTACTTCAGGAGGAAGAACTCGAAACCAAAGTTATGGAAGTCCTGAAGAAAGCGGCAGAGGAAGTAGCAAGCATGCCAAGAAAACCTAAGGATAAGACGTTTAGTGATAGAACCTGGCAAATGATGAAACGATAGAAGGAACTGAAGAATTCAGACACTCCAAGAGATAACATTGAATATGCAGAGCTTTGCAAAGCTATCAGAGTAGCAATCAAAGAAGAAGTGGAGAATATTAATGAAAAGCTTGTGCAAGAGGCCATAGAAAATAACAAGAGCATAAAGAGGGCCAGAGGACAGCTAGCAATTGGTAAGAAACAGATTTTAGCCTTACAGGAGGGAGATGGCAAAACAACATATAACAGACCAGCAATATTGAGGACTGTAGCCAAAACTCACAAAATCCCCTCTCAATTCTCCCGGAAGAGATAATGGAGGTGATTAAGCAGATGAAGAATGGGAAAGCAGGAGGAGCAGATGGGATGTTGGCGGAGTATCTGAAAGTGGGTGAAACAGAGATTGCTAATGTTTTAGCACAATTATTCAGTAATTGCCTAAAACAAGGAATGATTCCCAAGGAATGGAACGATGCAAGGATTGCCCTTCTGCACAAGAAAGGAAGCAAAGAAGATTTGAAGAACTATCGCCCTGTTGTCTATAAAACATTCATGAGGATAATAGCTGAACATCTTAACACTAGGAGGACGGCAGTTTCGGCCTACCTAGAAGGACGGGAGGTGGTCATTTGACCACCTACTTTTAAAATTCGTAATTAAATACATTTATGATTTTCAAATACCTGAAATTGGCATAAATTCTAAGTTTGACCATTACACAAATGCTGATAAGGTGTTTTACCTCGTATTTTGTTTAAATTTTAATTAATTGAACACAATGTTGACCGATGTCCTAAATCTGCATAATTTCATATTCTAGAATATTTTATCTATTCATACTGGACCAATGAAACTCATATTTTCGGAATAAGCGGAAAAAAGTCCGAATTGTTGATAAAAGTCAGTCACGTCACGCCAAGATTTATATGCCATCTGACGGAAACCATATAAAACCACTCGTTCGTGCCTCGGAAAAAACCTCCATCAAATACGATGGTGGAAGAATTTTTCGAATTTCGTCGTGAAAATTTCCAATCTGTGGTTTTCGTCAATGCCAAATTGTTCTATAACATTTAAAAATTCATTAAAAAAAATTTAGCAGGGTTGCCAACATTAGTTAAACCATTATAAAATGTTCTTCCAATGTTTTTCTCAGGTAAATCTCAAACTGATATCTCAAGTTTACATTCAATCACCTTTCTTGAACAATTAGAATTAATGTCAAGGGTACTAACTTTATAAATCAGGGCTACCAATCGTAAGAACGGATCTCTAAACAGAGAGATATGCGTTCGCAGAATAAATAACTAAGGGATATTTTGAGCACAGATGTGTTTCATGTGATTTGTCGAAACTCTTGGGAATCCCGAATAAGTTTATAAGCAGGGTTACTAAAATTTTCGGTTGTAAGGTGAAGGCAGCGATCAGACCTTCATGGAAAACCTAGTAATTAATCATGCATTTATCGAGAATGGCCTTTTATTACTCATATCTCATTCTGTGCTTATCCACTCTGCTGCTAGTTTTATTACGTTGATTTTTATTTTAGACTTACCTTAATACTTACATCATTCTTAAAATGTTATTTCCTTTTATAATACGCTAGTTTACAATAAATCCAAGTCATTATAGTAACACATCATCATCTTCACAATGTAAGGTTTGAAATCATAATAAAGCTTCCCTATTGTTTTTACAAATTAATAATTATTCCTCATTAAGTAATGGATTAACATTTTTACATATTTTTTTACTGCAGATTCAGCACATTGCCACTTTTACAGAGCATATTCCACTGTATATTTTCCTACATTTTAGGCACAAATTACTGGATTTGTTATAACATCCAGGTGAGATCTGACACTTTCTTCTTTTCTGCGGTCTTATTGGCGCACTTGCTTCCCCTGATGAAATTCCCGACATTGCAAAGGAACATGAGGGAGGTGGCTCTATTATTATTATTATTATTATTATTATTAGGGGTCTTTATTAGGCGAGATTGAGGATTGAGACTAAAAAGTCTCCTCTTCCATCTAACCTATAAAGTAAAGCTCTATCTATAATGAGGTTCCAATAATTTCTAATACAAGTCTTTGAATTTACTCCTTCCAGCTGAGTTTACGCCCAGTGGTTTCTTTGAATAGAACCCAGCTATTTATTGAGGCAAGGTCCAATATGTTAAAAAATACATACACTGGCCATCTCCTTGCAGCCGAATGAGTTGAATATTTCCGGCACATGCTATCCATTATATCTACTTCTACTTTGTTGTAGTTGTAAAAAAAAACTGTATCCAGTGTCTTTTTCTTAGTCAGAAATCATCACATCCTGATGCATCTGTACTGATTTAAAGCAAATTTTTCTATTTTTTGCTTGGTAATTTGTCAAGCTATGGCCTAGTCTATTTTTATAAACTCTAGTTGAGTATATTTCATCGCTGTGATGAACCAAAGGAGGTAATTCTCTTCTATTTTTTCTTATCGTTCCAACCGATGAGGTTTTGTTTTTTTTTTAGTTTTTCAACGAGGCTGATTGAAGAGAAGTAATTGTTAGACTATGATGATAAAAAATTAATGTGATTCCAAACACCGAGGAAAAGTATATTTCATTTGCAAAGTCAATCAAAAATAATTTCACCATTAGATTTCTTGACACATGTCGCTTCGTGCCAGCGTCATTAGCTTCACTGGTAACAAATTTAAAACCATTTAAATGTACTATTACTAATCGTATGTCATAGTCGAAAACTGCTAAACTGGAAGTTTCATAAAAAAATCGAAAAATTATTTATGCACTATATTTTGACTTTTTTTCGAAAGGAATGAAATTAATTTTCATTATTTTCCTACGGAATTTGAAACATAGAGTGACTTTGTTATTAAAAATCATTATAATAAACCCTTTTTACATACTCCAAAAGTTTGAAACTGTTAGGTTACTTATAAATAGGAAAAATATCAAAGTTAATGCAATATTGGTACATAAATCTTTAAACATTTTTTAATTATTATAAATAGAAAAACATATTTGGTTAAAAAAGAAAGCGTTTATTTTTTTAACCCGCCTTGCTAGGTAAAGTAGACTTTTGCTAAATATAGTATAAGTATGATACTGAATTATATGTCAACTTATGGTAATGTTACAGTTTACTTAGGGATATTTTTATTTTTTTATTAAAAAAAGTTCAGATTTTTCTGGAGATGCAGCTTTAATGGCAATGTTTATAAACCAAAGTTCCAATTTCCCTCAAGAGATGGCATTAGTGGCGAAGTTTATAAACAGAAGTTCAAATTTCCCTCAATAGATGGCATTTGTGTCTAAGCTTATAAACAAAAGTTCCAATTTTCCTCAAGAGATGGCATTAGTGTCGAAGTTTATAACCAAAAATTTCCTATTTCCCTCAAGAGATGGCTTTAGTGTCTAAGCTTATAAACAAAAGTTCCAATTTTCCTCGTAAGTTTTAAAATATAGCGTTAATGTAAAAGTTTAATTTAAAAAGTTCGATCAGTAAATAGACCATTGCCATTTTCGATGTATTCATGGGAATCGAATCTTTTTCGAGATGTTTTCTTCTAAAATATATCAATAATTAATACAATATCAATAAACAATATAACAATTAATTGATAAATGTAAATAATTTAATACAAATAACTTTTTTAATTAAATAAAAGGAAACGTATGAATTATGTCGATGTTATCAAAGGCGTACTTCAGCGATGGAGAACTATATTAATTTTTTTCTTCGTAACTTTGCTACGTAGAAATATGGTTTTTAACGCAGTTTGTAGTCTATTTTATGCACTAACTTCCCATTTATTTATTTCTTCCAAGTATTTTCAATTGCACTTGCAGCGATGCAAAACGAAAATTGAGTACGCAACCAGCAGAATGGTGACGTCACATTGTATTTAATCATCTAATTTCTCTAATACATTGCAACTTGTGTCAATGATATTTACATCAATTTGTATCATAATCTACCCTTTGTACATGAGTAATTTTTTCCAGCTCCAGTTTGAGATTTACCTGAGAAAAACATTGGAAGAACATTTTATAATGATTTAACTAATGTTGGCAACCCTGCTAATTTTTTTAATGAATTTTTAAATGTTATAGAACGATTTGGCATTGACGAAAACCACAGATTGGAAATTTTCACGACGAAATTCGAAAAATTCTTCCACCATCGTATTTGATGGAGGTTTTTTCCGAGGCACGAACGAGTGGTTTTATATGGTTTCCGTCAGGTGGTATAACAATCTTGGCGTGACGTGACTGACTTTTATCAACAATTCGGACTTTTTACCACTTATTCCGAAAATATGAGTTTCATTGGTCCAGTATGAATGGATAAACTATTCTAGAATATGAAAATATGCAGATTTAGGACATCGGTCAACATGTTGTTTAATTAATTAAAATTTAAACAAAATACGAGGTAAAACACCTTATCAGCATTTGTGTAATGGTCAAACTTCCTCCTTAAGTACCTCCTTCCTTAAGTACCTCCTCCACTCTGAAAGCTCTGAAGAATCAATGGATAGATTCTAAGTATATCCGTCTCTTGTGCAGTGTATATGAGAGTGCCACAGCTTCTGTAATGCTGTATGAAGAGACCAATGAATTCAAGATTGAGAAGAGAGTTTGACAAGGTGACGGTCTATCTCCCATTTTGTTCACAGCCATTTTAGAAGAAGTTTTTAAAACCCTTGATTTGGAAGAGAAGTGCTTAAGAGTAAATCGGGAGTACATCAGTCACCTCCGTTTTGCAGATGATATTGTTCTCTTTGCAGCTAACGCAGAAGATCTAACTTCAAGACTTGAAGAGCTAAACACAGCGGAACAGAAGATAGGACTCAGGATAAACCTAACAAAAACAAAGGTAATGTATATTGCATTTGGAAGGAACTCACACATTCTGAAGTCAAGAATGCCAATGGTTTCGAAGAGAAAGGTGTTCAACCAATGCATTTTACCTGTCCTGAGCTATTGTAGTGAAACATGGGTGTTAAATGCTGCAATTACCCAGAGACTTCAGACAACGCAAAGGAGCATGGAGTGCTGTATGCTGGGAATCACAAGAAGAAAAAGGAAACACAACACTTGGGTAAGAATGATAACTGGAGTTACTAATATCATAGATAAGGTAAGAACACTAAAATGGAGGTGAGCCGGCCATGTTCCAAGAAGAAACGACAACTGTTGGATGTAAAATGCAGAACCAATAGAGAAAGTAAGAGTATTTCTAACATTAGAAGGAAAAAAACTCACTCACTTGATAAGCAACCTCATAAACTGCATTCCCATCAGAAGAAACTGCAGCATCATCCAATAAATTAATAACTTCTATCACTGCTGAGCACAGGCAGGAAGGAAACAATGAGTGAGCAGAATGGACATGATGTGTAGCACTTCTTTGCTGTGATTCTGGTTGCTCTTCATCTCCTAGAGATGATAAAATTGGAAATCTTAGTACTTGTTTTCATAAAGAAGGTCTACTTTTATTCAAATATGAATAAATAATTAAGACCTATGATTTATAGGTTTTTATAAATAAGGTAAAAATGCATGCATGAGAAAGTTGGATGAACGTATCGAACTCTTAGCTACTAAAGTTACAAAGATTACAATAAGCCTGAAAACTCATTCAAATGAAATTAGAATAAATGCTGTTTCTTTTTCTTGTAGGGAATTAAAATCATAATCTGCTTAGTTTCCAAATAGATTTAACCCTGAAAATTAAATCTATAGCTTATCCCTACATTTATTATACCACCCAGTTATAGTACAGGCACAGGGTAGTACAGCTATGGGGAACGTTCATCTCTAAAATAAACTACTATTACAATAGTTACTAACAGTAAAAATTTTTGTCTTAAGACTTAGATATATTTATCACCTAACAATATTTTTATGATGACTCTTCATTTTTAACTCTATGCAGACAAAATATTTATCAAAGAGGTATAAGAAAAACAGCTTGTTAATGCTGGCTATTTACTCTAATTGTAAACATGATAGAAAGAAGAAGAATCTTCAGTATACTTTAAAGCTCAGTTCCTTAAACTCAAGGAACACTACAGTTTACTGTATAAGATATTTTTAAGGGATTTCTACAGTAAATCTAAACAAAAATAGGTGTAATTTAGGTCCCTTGATAAAATTAAAAATTTATATGAATTAGACATGGTAAGAAGTATAGTGTTGTCAAAGAGGAAGTATGTACACTGTGTGGTAAGAGTAAGGAGCTAACATAATCATTTAGAGGTGGAACTTGTTTTTATAGTAATTACCTTCATCATGATCATCTCCAATTGCATGATAGAGACTTGGTTCATAGGCAGCTTGAACTGTTATTGGGATTGTGGTTATCAAAAAATTTTCTCTCTCAATCCGTTTTTTATCTTCCTCAGCTTGAAGAGCCATTTTTATAAGTTCTGTTTGCTGCTTCTTCCTTGTTTTCGTAGCAGTAACCAATGATCTCTGTTAAAATCGTCAAAGTTCTCAGCATTAGAAATTTTTAGGCAACTAAAATATATTTCATAGAATTAGATGAGAGAAAGGTGATCATGGATGAATGCATTCAAATGGTTTTCCAAAACAGTTTTTTTTATGTTACACTCATTTCTGTAGATTCTGTACAAAACTTGTGCACTGATAATATTAATTATAAGGATATTGATTCTTCTTAATATAATCTTATCTTTTTCAAATAGTAGAGAAACTTTCATAAGTAAATGAGATTCCTTTTATTTATCTAGGTATTGTATCCATAATGTCAAGTTGATTATGCTTAAAAATAAAATAGGCCTACAGTTTTTAATAGTGGGAATAAAATTGAAACTCTGTGAAAAACTCCAGTTGGTTTTCAATATAATGTTTTTACATTCTTCCTATAACAGAATTCCACAGAGTGAAGGCAGCATACATTAATTATACTTTCAATGGTGATTAAATTCAATGACTTCATTATTTCATAAATTCTACTTAACAGCTCAACATTGAATGCATGCTTCAACTGATTGTACCAGTAAAAGATTGCCAAAAAAAACGCAGTTCCTTTACTCTGTTTAAAACTTAATTTAACTGATGTTTGAAGCTCTTGTGATTCCAATGAAAGAAGGCATTATAATTAGTGCAAATTTGAATTCTATGTGAATAATTCTACAATACATATTTGGAATGCTAAGAGAGCATGAGGCAAGAAGGATATCTTTAGAGAAATTACGATATTTTCTTACAGGAAAAAGTCTATCATGTACTCAAAAGTTTAAATGGTTCATTAGTATACATAGCCAGTGTCTACACACAGATCTATATCTAATTTCAGAATCATCACATTTAACCATTTTCAGTAGTATTTTATATTTTTTTCTCAAAATGATAGGAGCAAGATAAAATGGATTAGTGGCAGAAAACCACTGTATAAAAAAACAATTGTTAACAATCAACAACAAACCCATGAACACAAAACATTCAAGTGATTTGAGAAAGTCTGTATTTTTTTAGACAGAAAACCCAAAGAGTTTGACAGGATAAAGAGGCAAAGAGGAAATCAACATGGCTCAGATTTTTAAATAAAACTGTTGAAATAATTCAATTTGAGATTTAAAGAAAATCTACCTTGTAGCGTAATAATAAATTATAATCCATAACCTACATGACTTTCTTGACTGATGGTGACTTCCTCCACCTTTGTCTTGACTTGCGGCATCCATGGTGGGTCGACCACAGGTAGCATTTCGATTCCAATTTTTGGGGATGGAAGAGTGAATTCTATTCCAGGAGGAGGAACTTTGAATGTCAAATGAGCACCCTCTTCCATTCGAGGCCAAACCTGATATCTTAACTTCCAAAGCACTTGAAACCTGTAGTCAGTTGGAAAAAGGCAATTTGGATTCAGTTCGGTTTTCAGAGAGGAAAAGGAATGAAGGATGGAATCAGGGTGATGAGAATAATTATACAGAATGATGCCTGGAATGTGTGCATGTTTTGTAGATTTTGAAAAGGCTTTTGATAGAGGCCAGTGACCAAAACTGATGAGGATATTAAAGAAATTTGGGTTGGACTGGAAAGATAGGAGATTGGTTCAGAATTTGCGTCTGAATCAAACAGTCTGGGTAAGGATAACTGATGGGGAATCGGATTGGGCTGAATTGGGAAGAGGGGTAAGACAAGGTGTCCTATGTTACCAATGCTTTTTAATACATATATATGCAGAGGAAATGGCGGGAAGAAATAGACAAGGGAGTAACGATCGGTAGGGAAGTAGTGAAGTCTGTAAGGTATGCAGATGACAAAGCTATTGTATGTGATTCTGTAAAGAGATTACAAATATTAGTAAATGCTCTTAACAATAAAGCAAGGGAGTTTGGAACGAAAATTAACGTAAGTAAAACTTAAGTATTGAGGTTCACAAAGGGAAAGAAAGCTAAGTTAATGATAAGGGTGGATAGGGAAAAACTAGAGCAGGTGGATAAATTTTCTAACTTTAAGTTGGGTGGATAGGAAAACAAACACAGAGGTGCTGGAGCTAGTTGGGGAGGATAAGGCTGTAATTGATGTGATTAGGCATCGACAGATGAAATGGGTGGGTCAAATACTGAAATACTGATAGGGGAGGAGCTGTTAAAGAGTGTAATTAAGGGAAAAATTCAAGGGAATAAACAGAGGGGAAGATAATGACAAAAGAGGTTGGATGATTTAAAGGGTGAGATAAACTACCAGGAAGTGAAGGAAATGCTGTTAAATCGGGATTTTTGAATACATACAAACCTACCAGAAGGTAGAATACTCATGTATGTATGTAATTTGATGACATTGGTGATTCTTATCTGTATTTCATTATTTTCACTGGAAGAATTAGTGACTGAGAGAGACTTAAATCTAAAACTAGTGCTATACTATATTCTTCCCTTAGTATTTTTTATTACACCCCAATGGATTATCTGATAAAATATGATTTGAACACACATATTACAAGGCTTCTTCCATTCTAGAAGTAACTGTTTTATCTTATTCAATTATTATCTGAATCTATCACATTTATAAGATTAGAATCACAAGATTAAGAAATTACAAAAATTAGTGAATATTCAGAGGTGAAGTATAACTGAAACAGCAATTAATTTTGCAATTTTTCATTTGTTTGTATTGGTACCTTAAGATGGCATTAATTCTTCCAGCTGGATCTGTAGCTTGAAGTGCACCATGAATTAAATGAGTTGCTTGGATTGGGGCTCGCACAGCTCCAAGGATAAACAAAGCAGCAGCAGATGCAGCAACTTCCTGACTACTTTCTAAAAGCAATTCCCAGGCTAGTGGGAGAGCTTCAACAAAATATTCCTCTGGAAGAACAACAGCACCTTTCACCAGAACTGACAGAGGAGCATGGAAAACATCACGCACCTGGATGTACAGATATCAGCAGATTCATAGATTGTAATGAAAAGGATAAAAATAAGGAAATTACTTCAACATATGAAGCTTGCATTTAATAGAATAATATGGCAGCAAACCTAACCTAAAAATAATTAAGATCAATTGCTTTCAATAATTTATCCTTCTTGATAGCTGTTACAAATACAATTTATCTTCATAAGGTGAAGTTTATGAATTGATGATATCCTTTTAGAAAATTTTGAAAAGTAATTCATTTCAGCAACTTTAACTTTAGTAAATATAGACCTACTTAATTAATATATGTACTATATAAGACTGAACTGAAACTAGTTACCATAAAGGAAATGTTAAGATAGTGCAACTCATCTTATCCTTTGTTAGAATTAGGAAGAAGTAGGTAGATGACGTAAAAGAGTAGATTTTACATGCTTAATTAGACAACTAGCATTTATTTTGATAACAAGGCAGTTACTGATTACAGTCCAGTTATCAATGGGAGGAAGACAAATATACTGTGCACACTAATAAGTTTGCTTTGCTTGTATACAAGCTAAGCTAAAGGGTATCATGTAAAATATTCAATGAAAAGCGAATATTCCATGAGAATTAGGATAGCTATGAAGAATTTATCAAATTAGGTAAGTTTTAAGAAGTTATAAGTTTTTTAGAAGAAGAATATTCAAGCTTATAAACCTTTAGCAATGTTATTGGATGACTATAAAACAAACTATTTTGAATAATTGACAACAAAAATTGTAGTTTTGATGATAGCAGACTTTTACAAAACAAAAAAAAAATGATAAAGAAAATATTATCAATGTAAAAATATCATAAATAATTGGAAGATGGTAAATATTGAAAGAATCTTATCCTGTCCATATCAATAATATTATAAGAGTTAAACACATTAATTGCAGAAACCTGTGTCTTGATGTATTTTAGAATAGGAGGATTGTCCTTCTTCTCTTCTGATCCCTGGCGAAACCCAAGCATGGTATCCTTTCCTTTTGTTTCACATTCTGCATCAGCATCACGAGATGATTCCTTGAAGCCACCAATTTTATTGGATGGATCTGCACTTTTTTCCAGCCTATATAAGAATAATTTCATGATTATTAAAATTAAAATTATTCCTTTTTATGATTTCTCATGACCATTTTCAGAGGATTTCTTGTTGTTTACCTCTCTCTTTTTCCAAAGCTGTCTCTGCGGCGGATAGGTGATGCTTGGGTGCTGGTTTGGTCAGAAACTTTTCGTCCACGGACTTTATCCTTTTTAGTGTTTTCCCTGTGGTGTTTATCATTTTCTATGTCAACTCCAACACCTCCTACTATTCCAAACTCTTCTCCATAAACCTACCCCAAATTTTATAAAATTTATTATTAATATTATTTATTAATTATATTATATTTAATTATTATTGGCTCTCAAAGGAAGACCAAGAAAATTAAAATATTCCTTACCCTTCTCACTGATTTAATAAGTCTTGAGCAAGCTCTCATATGGCGGCGATAACAGAATGGATGACAGAATGATTGGTGACAGCAATAGAAATTGAAAGAATTGGCCACTTGTACAACTGTCTGTAGGGATATTAATAGTGATGATTAATAAAAATGCATTAAGAATTATAGAAAAATAGAGGAGACACTTAATGTACAATAGCCAATCATTAATTTGCTATGGATAATTAAGTCACAGAAATAAAAATATGGTAAAATTCTTGAATAGCTATCAATATAATTAACCTTAGATTTTTTTATTCTTCTCAAGAGTATATATCTATTTATATGACACAATCAGAAACTTTACATCAAGAGGAAAATGTATGCAAGATATTTTCTTTTTGAATTAATGTTTTTGGCAACCTAAAAGATATATTTCATTAAATTTAGTGGGAGAGTTAAGAGGGCTACAATGAAAACATATATAACTTAAATGTACAGATAGCATGTATCTTATTCTTTAGGTATCTGCATGATACACGAAATTATATCTTAAAGATGCATTCTTGTTTATGTTAATGGCTAATGATATAAAACCAATTGAGTATCAATAACATGGATGTATTTTGATACTAACCTTTCTGGTCACCTCTAATTGAATGCTACAAAAATTATGATTCATTGGGTCAAGTGAACTTCTTTAGAATTATTTCACCAATAGCAATCTGTCTCAAAGAGGAAAGTAATATGAAACTACCTCACAACTCACTTTGCCTAACCACCTTTCTGACAGATAGGTATAGAGTTTTGATTACGTTATAAAATTCAATTCAAATACAAAAAATATATAATAAATTTAACACAATTTTGAGGCAACAAATTATAACAGATAATATAGATTGTGTGGCAATGGATGTATAGAAATTATTTCTTAGAAATACTTAAGATCCAAAAACTCCAAAGAGGTAACATTTTACTTCTAGTTTTAAATAAAGTGTTTATAACCATTGATTATTAATATGCCATTGCAAACCAATGTGAAACACTGATAGCAGTATAAGGAGTAACGCAGAATTTGAAAAGTTAGGGTAGTCAATGGCCTATAACTTACATGAGATCAAGTATTGAATGGGCAATATTACAGAAAATAATGAAATATTTTGATTTTACTCTAAATTTCTTTTGGCTTAAAGACAGCAAGAATGCCAAAAGAGATGAAGCAATATTATTCAAATGGAAATACTTTTTTCCAAGAAAATAATTGGTCAAAATCTCAAACTACAAAGTGTATTTAAATTATTGAAGAATCATTAAATTTTAAGTTATGGACAAACATCCAAAGGAAGAAATGTGTTAAATCTGGTTATACAAGAGAAAAATAATGACTTGAACCCAGGACTCCCACTTTCCGGGCAGGTATTCTTACCAACTAAACTACCGAGCCACATTCTTTTCATTTCTGTAAATGGGGGGACATAAATGTTTCCATTTGCAGAAGTTAAAATGACTTGGCTCCTTAGTTTAGTTGGTAAGAAGACCTACCTGGAAAGTGGGAGACCTGGGTTCACGTCCCAGCCAAGTCACTATTTTTCACATCTTGTATCCTTGGATTGAGTTGCACGCTTTCCTGTGCTAAGCAAAACTCAATTTTTGTGATTTGTTCCACATATCTGTTTTGCTTCTTTATTTTTATTCTAAAAAAACTACTTCAACAATAAAAAGTAAGCGATTCTGAAAACCCCAGAACATTTTACCTTTACATAAGCAAATAGCTATCTTTCATTTTATTATATTGAATTATATTTCATCTAAATATGTAATTACAAACCATTGAAAGTAGTACTGTTTGAAAAGTAAGTACAGTTTCACTCTGCTGCTGCATTAGCATATCAATAACCACTTTGCCCTCAATCACATCATTCCTTGTTTCTTTGGATTTGCACAGATGGTATTACAGCATCAGTGGATTGCATTTAACGTTCTTTTCATCATTTGAAAAGTTTAAGTCCATTGACTATCCCGCCGACTTACTGTGATGTGCAAATCCGATTCCTCAATGCAAGAAATATGAAATCAACTAACATTCATCATCAAATCTGTGAAATTTATGGTGAAAATCTGAGTCAGGATCTGAGTGTTGGAATGATAAGAAAGTGGGTGGGACAATTTCATGAAGGGAAAACGAATGTGTGCATAATGAAGAAAGGAGTGGGCAGCTTTCTGTCATTAATTAGGAATTGGTAAGGAAAGTTGATGAAAAGATTTGGCAATATTGTCATCAACCTTAACGACCTGACCTGACACCTTCTGACTTCCATCTGTTTCTTCATATGAAACAGACTTTTGGAAGTCAGCACTATGAGAATGATGATGGTGTTCAATGGATCAATCAATGGATGAATCAATGGATTTCTTCTTGTAAGTAGAATTTTATGGAGTGGGATTTCAAAAACTTGTTTTTTGATATGATAAGTACCTCAAAAAATGTGGCAAAAATGTATAAAAGTTGTTTAAATCATGCACTTTCTAATGAAAATGAATTTATTTTTGTGAAGTCCTATTTTGCTTTTTTATGGTAAAATGGTACTTGCTTTTTAAATATGCTTTGTATCCATTAAAATTAGAACAATAGTCAACAATCATCAGTTTCTGATACAGAGTATGATCAATTGTGCATTAACCCATTTCAACAAGGGTTTTATTTTTACTGAAGTATGAGGTGATTAATTTTAAATTACTTACCAGATGGAAAATAAATAAATATAATAAACCATAATACTTCAATAAAATTTAATGAAAGATATTCTTCATAAAATTTTGCTTGGAGAAAATTCAATCAAAATTTAAAAAAAATCAGAGACTAACAATACTTACTTTCATCCAAGGCATGTTTTTTGTTATGGTCATATCATCTGTGTCATTGCTGTCACTGGGGGACTCAGGTGGCTGATCATCACTAAGGACACCAGGAGACTCTTCTCCACTTACTTCTCCTCCTGCATGATCCCCTCCATGATCAGATGTGTCACTTCTATCTGACAGAGAGCTCACCTTACGTTTCGATTGTATTGAGTCACTTCTTCTAACTGTTGAATAAAAGATCAAATCATTAAAGAACTATCAGAAGAGTCATTTAATCACCTTGTAGTAAATCACACTGAAATGTAATCAGCATCATCTACTTCAATTGACTGATTTGTGCTATTTACATTTTTTTTACAAGGCAAATTCATTTAAATAGTTACTACTTAATTATCATGTACACAGTAGATGCAATAATTACATAGGAAGGAGTGGATACAATTCAGATGAATCATAAATCATTCTAAAACTATCTTAAGCAGAATCGTTTATTAATTTCTAAATTTTCTTTAGTATTAAACTTCTGCCAACTTCTAACAACTGAACAAATTTACACTAACATATTTATAAAAATTATCTCAAAAATTAAATATGAAACCATATTCCCTGCACTATGATCCAGTCATAGCATAGTCACTTACAGTCACAGTCAAGATCCTGTTTTATTTCTTTGGCAGGAGTTCTTCGAAGTTTAAGACTGCGTCTTTTAAAAGATCCAGTTGAGACTGATGGTGCTCCAGTTGGTCCTCCACCTGTGCCTCGTCGCAAGAGGAAGGGTCTTCCTTGAGGAATTCGGCGTGCAGTTGCTAATGCAGCCTTCCTCTCTTCTGCCTCCCTCACTTCATCTCCCTTCAAATAAAGTTAATAATTAATATCTTATTCTTCAATCAGAGACTCAAACTCTTTCCTTGTTTCATACCCATAGACAATCCTGAAACTAGGGGAAGGTACCAAAATTAACTAAAATTACATATTTATATTTTTAGAAGGCATTTTCCACAGAAACTATTGATATGCTTACATTAGGATCTACATTAATGATATTCTGAAGTATTGAGGGAAGTTATTTATTCTTTGGGTCTTAAGGATTTTCTTTACATCTGTTAAGGTTGCAGTATTGATGATTATTATCTGAAATTACCCATTTCAAAATTGCTTGACCTACTACCAAGAAGGATTATTTACACAACTTAATTATTTTAATGTGTAATCTGCATTAAAAACTAAAGATATAGCAATAGAGATGTTTACTTTGCTTTACATAGAAATAATTGTATTTATATTACTAATATTCATCATCATATTTTTCTTAGAACTTCTCACATAGGATGCTGTCAGGTGTCAATTTACAGGTTAAAACCTCACACCCGAGACTACCAAAATCAAATACAGTTGCTTTAAATTTCTTGCATATCATCAAAATTTTCAAGAGTATATAGATAACCAATTGAGCCTTTCATAATTATATCCATTCACTGAGCTTGTAGCTTCAAACCTGAACACTTTTGGAAGAAATTCTTGGTATTGGACAACTAAATTTTTTTGCAAAGCTACTGTTGCCCTTCACCGGTGAAGTCCTCCAAAGCTCTGAGGAACTTATCAGGAGGTGCTTCACTGAGGCAACAGTAACAACGAACACACACAACCATTCCCTGGTTGGAAAAATTTGATCACCCAGGATTTGAACCCAGGACCTTGGGGTAGGAGTGATAGCAAAGATGGAATGCTATCCACTTGGCCACCAAGGCCAGTATAAAGTAATTTCAGATAAACTGATACACTCAGTGGCGGATCCAGGGGGGGCTATGGGGGCTGTAGCCCCCCCCCCCCCGAAGTCACAGTAAAATAAAAAAGCAAAATATCTCATCAAAACATTGAAATAATATATTAGATATTTACAGTAAAAATTGTTTATCTACAACGATTGATAATAATAAACATAAGTCAAATATGTATACTGAGTTTAATTTTATAAAATTTATTACAAAATCGAAAAATAGAAAATGAATCTTTAATCCTAACTCTCAAGCCCCCCCCCACAGCTCGATCCTAGATCCGCTACTGGATACACTTAAGAAATTTATCTGAATATTATTGGTACTTCACATTGAGGTAATTGATGGCCTAATGAAAAGTTAAAAATCCACTTTGTAAATATATTTGGGTTTTAAATACAAAAGAAAACTATGAAAAGAGTTCACCCATCATTTTAGCAAACCTACATTGATTCATTGAACCAAAGATAATTCTTGTAAATATTTCATCCAATTGAAAAGTGAGCAACGTACTTGTATTGTGACAGTTGTGTTACTGCTTCCCTCTGATTCATTGTCAGGCTCATGAAGAACAAAACTAATTTTCCTCTCTGATTGCAGACCTGAAAGAAAGAAAATCAGACTGATGACAGTGGAAAATTTCTTTATTAAACTAAAATAATTTTATCACTGTATGTAGTGGAACAGGAATGCATTTCTGTGTGGAATGAAAATTCAATTTAAAAATTTGCATACTCAAGGCATGAATACAATTAGTAAGACAAGGGCAAGTACGTACATTTTAAATTTGATTTTGTTTGCTGTAATGACTGAACGAGAAGCAAAATAATGATAAAAAATAACCTCAGTAATGACAATGATCCTTGAGGACCAAGCAAAGGGAAAAGAGGCCTCTGCTCTGCTTTTGCTTTTAGCAAACAAGCTACCATATGGATATCCAGGAGCCTGAGGCTTAGCAAAGAGGGAACTGAATAGCAAGCAATAACTTTAGGTAAATGATGGAAAGAAAGATTTGACTTTACACAGGAAAGTGCGTGGCTTAACCCAAAGTTAAACAGAGGTGGGAAGGATTTGGCTCAGTAGTTCAGTGGTTATAAGACCTGCCCGGAAAGTGGGAGACCTGGGTTCGAGTCCCAGCCAAGTCACAATTTTTCACCTCATACAAAGTCAAATCTTTGTTTTCATCATTCGTGCAAGTCATAGAGAGGATATTCTCAACATCGCTTTGTGGGTTGGTTGCCTCGGTTAGGACCTCTGGTGGTGGTGGGTGCCACTGTCTGGAGTGCCATTATCATGCTCATAAAGCATTTCATTTACAGAATTGAGAAGGATGTGGCTCATTAGTACAGTGTTTATAACACCTGCCTGGAAAGTGGGAGACCTAGTTTTTAGTTCCAGCCAAGTCACTGAATTTCACCTCTGTATAACTTTAGGTAACCTTGGTGATAAAAGTTGTAATTTCTTTGAAGCTTAGAAAAAAGCTTCAATATTTGTAAAGGGTAAGTCATTGGCTGAGATATTATCAAAATGATAGCATTCAACTTCTAAAGATATTCAGAGTGAAATATCTGGAAGTGCTAGTATAAAATAGAGAAAAGAATATCATAAATAATGTTTAAGTTTCTGAAACCATAAATTATTCAGAACACAAGTGACATCAAAAAAAATAAAACTCAGATGAACCTGTTGAGAAAAATAACTAAGGCAGGACTACATTATAGTAAGTTATCCCTTAACTTACCAGGATCCCTGTCTCTGTCAGCGATTGATTGGAGGGATTGGGCAGATGTTTGGGAGTGACCCATTGAGGAAAGTGCCATGCTCCATCGACGATTAGCTTCTTTGTTGTAAACTCGATCCCAAGGGGCGCCTCCACCACTATTTAACCCACCACTTAAAAGGGTAGCCCGATCACCCATACCTGCTCCTGCTGAGCTTGAGCCAGCACCTGTTACTCCTCCTCTACCACACTGAAATTAAAATTTTGGCACTTTGAACAGATAGCCAGTTAATATCAATATATATGATCAATTTAAGTGACATACTTTAATGGTTTAATACTTAAATGGTTAAATACTTTAATGGATCATATATCAATTACTGTCTGCCTTGAAAAATAATTAAAACTCCAAAATATGAAGTACTCCTGATTCTAATCAGTAAATAAATCAATGATAACTTAAGCTGGTGAAACTCAATCAGTTAAAAATTGTACAGTTTTTAATGTGACAGTTAAATGATACTTGAAATTTTAAAATGAAGTTACAAGAAGAAATCCCAACACACAATTCCAGAGCTGCTATAGGCATGATTCTGCATAATTTAACATTTGGAACTACCTTAACATAGAACTCCTCTCTTATTTCTTCAATAAAAATTTACAATAGATTTGTTAAGAGAAATACATTGTAAAATCATAACTATACCTGAATATGTCGACTTGATTTTGGAAGAGTTTGGTATGTTTCTCTGAGAAAGGCAGTCACCTCAAGTAAAAGAATGCAAGCAACCAACCTTAGAGCTACTGGACAGTCTCCACCAATCACGCTTGCTGTTGAGATAAAAAGTTTTTAGACATTCACGTTTTCACCCACAAAATGTTATAGCTCATTCTTATAATTCAATACTAACAATTTTCTTCAATTTTCCTACAAAACAGTACTTTATAATGATTTTAATTTATTCTCTAGACAAATTAGCTAGATATACCAGGATGTGGGTTGTTTACAGACTGTTTGGCATAGACAAATCATATAAAACTTACAGTGCTATTATAGTTTTTTCTGTTAATAAATTTAAATTTAATTAAGTTTTTGTTTACAACTTTTGTATTTTTTGTAATTGATGGTATAGCCAATTTCTCATAACCTTAGTTTGTTTTCATATTCTATACAAGATTGTTTTCTTTACTTGTGTTCATTGAATAGCTTTGTGTTAAAATAAACCCATATTATTATTATTATAATAACATCTTTGGAAAACTGTTATGAACTAACAACAAAAAACTCCCATATTGCAGGATCTGTTTAGTGAGCTTCTTGCAATTAGTATGATATCAATAATATTATTTCTTCTATATCTTCACTATTTTTGGTTCAGATATATCAACATTGTTACAGGCAAAGTGAAATATATTTGCTTAAACACATCCTTTTCCTTCCAATTTTTTCCTTAAATTGCCCCTTAATAAAATTTTCTTTCAGTCATCAATTGTCATATTTTTCATTTTACTTTCTCTATGAAAGGGTCATCTGCATATCTCAGAAATTTGTCCATAAATGTCATTTAATTTTCTACTTCTATTTTATATTTATAAGCTATTCTGATTATCAAAAACTTTAGAACTTCCCTTAGAGGAGAAGATGACTTATGATGAACTTCCTAAATGCTAGTTGGATCCTAAATTGCTCCATTATAAACAAAGAGGTAAAGTCAGATGAGGAGTGAGGTGGTTTGCCTCACTAAGATTGTTATTGGTGGAACAAGTCTATTAAAGGCTGTTTGATTGGATGAATAATATTTTGTACAGCATTCAATTAGAAGAAACAAGAATGAATGCCATTGTTTGGTATTACTTAACATTATTGTTATCACAGCCATGAACCCAAATGAAACAAAAATAATAAGAGGCAGGTATTCCTTGATCAGACACCAAAATACAATGTAAATATATTCCATTCAATGAGATGGGCTAAAAGAAAGCAAATCAAAAAATAGTTTAATAAAAAAGCTTTCTTGTAGCTTAACTTTCACCATCTCTAATTGAAGTTGAAAGGTTAACACAATCAGATGAGGAAAAATATATTTTAGCAAAACTGTGGAAAATGAAATGAGAGCATATTTATATAAAAATAGATGAAATACCTTCATCGAGAAAGTCTTCTTCCTCATCCAGAACCAGCAGTTCCTTCTGTTTATTTTCATCTGCCACCATTTCAGCCACATTAGCAACATGCTGCTGATCTTCATTTACCATTTCTTCTAACCTTGATCCTATTGCCTGAGATATAAAAATAAATTTTAATGTGGAATTCAATCAATCAACTAATTACTCATCTAGGATTACCATCATTAATATGTAAATTTCAAAGTTAATTACAATATAAAAACTGTTAAGATAAAACGAGTCTTTCAGAAGAAGATAAGCTTATTTAGAAGTAAAATGTTAAAGCCTTTGCTCATATCTCAACTTTGCCATAGTTGGTATCTAGATTGTGCAAAGTTATCTTATTTTAAAATTTTAATCATGACATAGAAACATCACCTCAGCCCACTGAAAGAACATTTTCCCAGCTGTTCTTTGAAGAATATGAGTTCTTCTAAGCCCTGAAGGAATGCCTCTGCTGGAATGTGGGCCAGACTGTCTGAATATGGGGAAATTGAGTTTCATCCAAGAAGGCCACTGTCCCTTATTGCAACAGTGAACAAAGTAAGCACACTCCAGGAGAAATGAAGCTCTTGATACAACAGGAGCATTTGGCTGAAAGTAAAAGTATATCAATTGAATCTGAGTCTCACAAAGATTTCATACCATTGTGTACAGCACTTACCAAATCTAAAACAGCTGCAAGTAGCTGAGCATCTGGAACAGTACCTGGATGGCATGTTTCCAGAAGGAAGGAAAAGCGTAACATTCCATTGTATACTGGAAGAAGTGGCACAAGTTTCCTCTCCTTTAGAACAACAAATTCTGAGTCTCTAGAATGGACCCCAAAATCAATGGAATTTCTTCGGCTAAGGTCTATAAATAAAAATTGAAAAAGCATGTTAGGTCACAATCATTACCCAGAAGAGAAAAATCATTAATGAGTGATAGATTCCGTAGCAATATTTTAGAAATAAAACCAAATCTATGCCAGTAGTTTTAAGCAATTGTTTCCTCTTTTCCATTTTCAATTACATAAGGTCTGTATAAATTGCTGTATCTAACTTTTTGAACTTAAACACTTTGTCAAAAAATTAAGGTTTCTGTAGCATCTCAAATTCTTATAAGGTAAAAATTTCATGCAATGAGAACCTTGAATATGATTATTATAAAAACAACAATAATTAAATGTAATTCATTCATACACAATTCTGATCACCCATGGCCACCCACCCAATGAAGGTGTTCCTATCTAAATCTATATTCGATGTAACTTAAATTATATCTCAATCATTTACTGAAGAACAAAATCTGAATTTTTCATTAGAAAAACTTTTTCCTATGAGCTCCAAAGCCAATATATTCATTTCAATGATGTGCAGTGACTCTTAGCAAGTGTTCCTAGGTTACTGGTATGCAATTATCTCCATATAAATATACTGACCCTTCAATCCTATCTGGGTCAATATGACTGGAATCAAAATTTACCTCAAAATAATTTCTTTATACCTTAATTTTAGAGCTCTGTACTTCAGGACTTTTTTTGTTAGTATGTATTGTAAATCTCCTCGAATATGAAATTTGGCAGTAATTTGAATTTTGTTACTTATAAACAAAATGTTCTATTTCTGCTCTAAGAGCCAATGTAACACGATTGTTTTGATAGTCTATTTTTCATTTTATTTTAGAAAATTTCAGGGGAATACATTTCATGCCAGTTACCAATTTGTTAGCATAGCTTCCTCAGCATAGCTCATTGCATTCATTTCCTTAATCACCCTTATTGGTTTTTCTTCCACCAACTTTTTTCTTTTGCCCCTTCTCTCATCTCCTCCTTATCTCCAACTAGGAGCTTTTCTCTTCATCCACTATCAGTCCATGAGTCATACTCTCACTGCCTCTTTCTCCTTTTTTCCTCTCAAACCCTTTGTACTACCCCTTTTCCATCCCCCTTTTTTCCCTCAATTATTAAATAGACTTGCTCTGCTTGTACTTATACCTTACAATGGCATTCACTCAATGAAACCAGTTGTTTTCAATAAATTATCTGTAGAAGAAGTACTTTTTTTATTTATTGTTAAACATTATAATCCAGAATGTCAAATATAAAAAATAATATTATTTTGTATCCAAACTATTAATTGGTTAAAAACTTGCTGGTGCATATAGTAATAAGTTGAAATCTTAGCAAAATTTGTTTAATAACAAAAATAATATTTTAACTATTACATCTCTGTGCTTACTAACTATAATATGTGTAATTAACTGGTAAAAAACTGGTGGGTCATTATGACCCAAAGGAATATGAGGGTATTATACTTCTAAAGAGAACAGAAGGGTTATGTTATTCAAAGGGGAATACAGTTTTAGAATTACTATTTCTAATCGACATTTGAAGAGAAATATACTGGTAATCTACTATGAAAAGATGCAATAAATTATTTCGCAACAATGTCACAATGATGCTGGAGTTTAAATTTAATGAGTACACTTACAACTTCCAGGAGTCTCTTCCATTCCTCCATCTCTTTTCTTTCCTTTCCCAAATCCTATATTTTTTAGATGATCTTCCATCCTCCTTTTTGCTTTTTGAAGTGTATGACTTACATGCCTGCAAAATAATTCAATGTCAATATATTTCTATGCAATCTACAGGCCAGGTAAGGAGTATAGTATGAGGTAGGGACTTACATTATGTCAGTCCCAATAAAAATCTTTGCAGTTGTAAAAGCTGTATGCTAAATTTCTTGCACTTTAACATTTTCGAAGTCAATCATCATTTCTATGAAACACAAATCTTATGGCATATCAAAAAGCTGATATTATACGCATTTTCCAGTCTTTTAAATTTTATTCTGCCATAAAATATGTTTTTCAGAATAAGTATAAAATTTCTCTTAAGAAAATATGATGATGAATGCAAAGGCTATATGAAAGTCCACTCACTAAAAATGGTTAAAGATAAAAAATAGGAGAGCTTCGGGAATGTAAAAAAGGGCAACAATTTTTGTAGGATTTTCTAGAATTACTTCTTCTGATAGAAAATTCATTTAGGATTAAGCATTATTTCAATTTTAGAATGAATGAAATCTTGCAATTTAATCTTTGAAGCAGGCCTTGGTAGCCAAGTGGTTAGTGTTCTAGTGCCATCACTCTAAACCCAAGGTCCTGGGTTTAAATTGCAGCTGATGATTTTTTCTGATCAGGGAATGGTCATGTGTTCGTCCATTGTTGCTTTTGCCCTGGTTAAGCACCTCCTGACAAGTTCTGAAGAGCATAGGAGGACTTGATCAAATTTCAGTGGCAACAGCAGTGGAGCAGAAAAAAAAACCTTCTTAAGGTAATGAGAACTGGCTATGAGATGCATAAGCAAAATAAAAACTTACATTCCAGAGGGACCAACTTTTTCTGGACTGCGCCCAAGTTGATGATGGAGAGAAGACTGCCTGTGGAAAGTACTTTCTACTGGAGATTCACTTTCACTATCATTTGGTTCACTCTTATCACGAAGAAACCAGTTTACTTGAAAAAAATGCAAAGTAAGTTCAGGTATCAAAATTTATGCTACTCATGAAAAATTAGAATTTATTTTTATGAAAAGCTACATATTGTAATTTAAACATAAGGATTCATTTTAAACTAATAAAACTGTTTTCAATTTAAATAAAGTGTACTGTTTTTTAGATTATCAATGACAATTTATTATGAAAGACATTTTAAATGGTTTCTTTGAACTTAAATGAAGATTTTTAGTAAAGCTATTTCATGCGAATAAAGGAGAAATGTTTCATGTTACAAAATCCAGATTTTAATGTTAAACTACTTCTCATGCTAATATGGAAATAATGAAAGTAAATTTCAATTTTGACATTTTAAATCTAAAAATGATAAAGAATATATCTTCAGATTTAGAGGTAGATTGTTATCAAAGCTTACCTATTGGAAATCTTGATCCTTTCTTAGATTTGCTGGCTGTTTTTGAAGTAGTTGTTTGTTCTGCTCCTAATGCCCCCATGTTTTTCTCACTCTGTCTTGGAGTTAATATGTGTTGTTTCTTTCTGATATTTCCTATTGGGCTTTGACTCACCTTGCTTAATGCAGATGCAGCACCCATCCCTATATCTTCACCAAGATCTGTGTCTATAAGGCTCTGAAAATGTATGCTTTCTTAATTTTCCATCAACAACAAATTATGTACCCAAAACTACAAAACTTCAACCAAATTAATCAAGACTTTATAATTTAACAATAAATATTATAAATATTTACAATAATATCTACATTGTACCTATTTCTATAGCAAACATGACCATTTAAGCTATATAAATTGATAAATATTTAAAATGTTATTCATACATGTGGCTTTTATGGCCACTCTTAAAACTATCCTTCCTGAGGGATCACAGAGGAAGTGAGAACGTTTAATACCTTTTCTATCCCTTAATGCCAAGTATTACCTGGAATGGTGATGTAGTACTTCTTTTCTTGAAAAGAAATTTTCTCCCTCCTTTCTCATCCATGATATAACATGACCCCATTGGAAGATCTGACTGCTCCTCTATCTCAGCTTGGTTACCATTCCTTAGTAATGGGAAATGCTTCGTAATAACAAATTAATCAGGATTTCCTTTAGCATAATTAATATTTATATGCTAAATAATTGAAACCTGTACATTTTTATCAAAGCAGGTCTTACAAAAATGAGATCTTAGTTTTAATATTGAGATCAAAGATTATCTGTTAGTATTTTGAAATGTCTTCCTTTTCTCAAACTCTTATTTAAATAAAAAAACATAGTTAATTTTCTAACCATGGCAAGGAATTTTCACCACAAATTCATGAAAATAAATTTTCCTACAATTTAACAAAATCATCTCGGCCTTAACTTGGTGGTTTTATATCACTAAAACTAAAGAAGTTTAAGCAACAAAATATGCACCACCTGATGATGAGGCCAGGCCTCAATACCTAGGTACTGTTTTATATTCTGTGGCATGTAAAAATTAAAAAATATTTTGTGGCTTGAACTTCTTTGTACAATTTTTTCATTCAATTAATATAATGTTTAAATATCTGAAGGAGCTGAGAGAAAATACATTTTTAATTAAAAACTTCATGATACAGCTTAGCCAAGCTACATCTTCAGGTGACATAAGAAAAAATCAACAACATTATATATGAAAACAACGAGGGTAGGGGAAAGAGGGGGGGTTGATAGTAACCAATGGGAAAAAGGGGGGGAAGGTAAGTTTTAGGAGGTAGGAATTGCAGGGCGTGAGGGAACAGGAATTTGGCGGAGTTAGGTTGAGAAATGATGGTTATCACAGTGGGGGAAGGGTTTTGAAAACAAGAAGTCGTTGAGGATATTATTTTTGGAGGAATTCCGGGCTATTTCTAACGTCTCCAATATGTCACATTAAAATCACTATAATGTCCGTTAAGGAGTAAATTTTTACTAAAATTGGAGACATCTGGTTTGTTATTTTTAAAGGCAGGAGAATGTTCTTTCTGTCTCTCGTTAAAACTTCTGCCAGTATGTGACCCAACAAACGGTCGCTGCCAGACTTTGGTGATTTCTTCTTTTTCATGTGAATAGTATGAAATGTTATTATTAAAATCATATTTGCGACTTACTATTCATTACTTTCTTTGTGGAATTTCAGTTTCTGCATCAAAATTAGAATCCCATTTATCTACGAAGGCTAGGAAATAAATTTTCTCTGAATATTGATATAGATGTTGGTACATGTATATTCTATAAGGGTAAGCCCTCGAGACACGGAAACCGACATCTGCAATTCTCATTTCATCACTGCATTTCTCTTTTAGTTATAATTTTCTTCAAGCGGAATCATTATTTTCCAAAGTCGATTCTCGCACGGGGAAACAGTAAAATATGTAACGGATGTCAAGCTTTCCCCAACATTTTACCTAATGAATTATTGATGGTTATTTACATTTATTATTAAAAGATTAAAACGTTTGTTTTATTCCACATCCTTAGACAGATGCACGCTCCAAGAAATAGTACATACATACATCCATATGTGCTATGGCATACATTAGTATGCATCTAAAAGCGAGAATCTTATTCATTGTATGCGATCGCATGTATTATTTCGGCTTTATTTTACATTCTGATAATTACGGGCATTCAATTAACGCATTTTCCTTGATGATATGTTAAATATGCATACAATTCGTCTGCAAACCGACTCTCTCCCATCGCCACCGACACCTTTTGGCTGTCGGTGGATGCCACGGATGCCACCCAATTTCACCGGTAGCTCGCCGTTGTACCCCTTCCGGAGCTTAGAGAATACTATTGAGCTCTCGCGGAGTCGGTTTGGCATCACAACCGACTGAGAGGCTACCGTACCGACGGGAAATGAGTTACATAGAATAGGGCCCCTGAGGTGAGGAACGAAGAAATGAATGAACAGTGAAAATTATTAGGCAACTGATAACCTTCATATATTAACAATATCTCTGATGCCATAAACACACAACTTAAGAACCGCCTAATATATGGTTTATGCAATAAAAATGAGGCGCAGTGTGATTAGCTGAATGGAAGAATTCTTCCCACACCTTATTTTTTAGTCTTTATTCGTAGTTTCTCATGTTACAGCTAAAACTTATGATGCCTTATCCGAAAGGAAATAACGTAGGTGATATGGAAAGAGCAATAAAGTCAACGTACAACCGTGTTTGACAGGGACGGATCCAGGGGGGTGGTCCTGGGGGTCCGGACCCCCCCCGAAATATCACTTCTGCCTATTTTTCGAAAATGAAACTCAAATAACGCAAATAAACAAACAATTTAATAAGCAATCACTAGCGAAAATATTCGAATTTGTCTAACACAATTCTAACGTCACGTTTTGTGAAAGCCGAAATGTTTTTTATTTTTAAATTTTTTGATCGGACCCCCCCCGAAATTTTTCTCTAGATCCGTTCCTGGTGTTTGAAGTACCCTAGCATGATTTCTATCCATCGCGATCGATAGAAATCCCGATGCATCGGGACCCATTGATGAATGCAGATATCGACCCGCTGAGACTTCTGACACTAACCACGTTTTTCACATATTAGATAGAAAATCAGCTCAATCTTTAGACTACAGGCAATTTTTTGTTTGCCCAACGGACCTTATTCACCCACAGGGCCGGATTAAGGGCAGCGCCGCGGCCAGGGGCCCCCACAAAAAATGCGAACAAATAGGTTTTTTAAGGATTTAAGTTGACAAAATTTTCGTGAAAGTGATTCGAAATGCTGGCTGACTGACTTCTACGCTGTGTTAGATGACTAAGTTAAAATTGTGATAATAAATAAATAAAACGAATTGAAGACATAATCTTATTGTATACCTAATGTAATTAATTTGTGACCGCAAAAGGGCCCCCACACATTGATCGGCCCTGGGGCCCCCGCATTCTTAATCCGGCCCTTAATTCACCCATCCCATCAACAAATCTTTCCTATGCCGTTGAACAAAATACATGCCATGAGCAAAGTTATTCTTTGTGGAAGTATAAATATGAACAAAAAGTTTCAAACATTAAAACAAATCTACATGATTCAAGAGATAAAAGAATGTTATTACTAATTAAGCAGTAGTACTTACTTTGTAGTCTTTGAAGATTGTCCTTTGTGAGGTCTATTTGCAGAATCCAAGAGACCACTCAAAGCTACACGACGAAAAACTCCACCATGCGCTTCTTTTACATAAGTCATCAACTGACGCACATCACTGTAAAGAGCCTGTAAATAATTTTGAAATGGATGATGAGAATACCTTGGCTAGAGATCAATAAGTAAAAGATTAAATATCATGTTTATCGTACTTGTGAAAGCTTTCCATGCTGAAAATCTTCAATTCAGTTTTTCCAATGAATTTTATTCAAATAGAATCAAATACTGAAGGATGTTTTAGTAGTCATACTTCCTTTTCTCATACTCATACTTCCTTTCCAAAGATAGGACAGAATATGTATTTTTATATTTTTACAATTAAGTGAATTTTGTATTTAGTTTAAATTTTAGTGAGGATCCATAGCACAATAGACAGAAATGTTCCTTGCGCCTTCGAACTAAAATTGTCTTTGCACATCAGGGAAGGCCTTACTCACAGGAGCATACTACATTGATTTAATATTGATTACGATTTTGCAAATACATACCTATACCGGTAACAATGCTGTTGGCTATCGTCACAAAAAGCCAAACGTGCTAATGTCACCGAGAGCCACTGAGTAGAAATGGACTTGATAGACATATGAACCCGAGCACCATTTGATAGATTAGATTCCGTATTTTAAGAACACATAAGATGAGATTTTTGTTTTTTTTTTGGGAATTCAGTTGGATGTAATTCCCTTCGTACATAGATTTTCTCAAGTCAAAAGTCGAAGTTGCAATTAAAACAGAGCAGCTACAGTAAATCCTCAAGAGAAAGAAATTTTCTTTATTTTTTACGACGGAGAATTTTAGAACGTAATGTAATTGCTAATATCGGAATCAAACTTCAATTTCATACAAATGCCAAGAATAGTATGCAAATCTCGATAACCCCAAAATCAATAACCTTCATTAATGTTAAGTAACATGCGTATGCATTGCTGACAAGTTTCTCTGAGACAAAGAATTGT
The DNA here is from genome assembly GCA_947579665.1 of Sympetrum striolatum. NCBI lineage: Eukaryota > Metazoa > Arthropoda > Insecta > Odonata > Libellulidae > Sympetrum > Sympetrum striolatum. The sequence goes on from OX388341.1 coordinate 112,027,377, forward strand.
CACCCCTTTCCGGAGCCATGCCTCATTTAATCCTACGGTAAGGTATTATGATATGAGATTTCGACTGAAGAATCAAAGCTCAATAGTTTAACTTAGAAGTATTTTTAGGCCAACTTTTCAACAGCTTAATCACGATTAAATGCTTCACGTAGAATTTAGGTGAAAACGTCTCTAACATCCTTTAGATTTAGATTTTTTAGATATATACCCCGCGAGCCGCCAGAGGCGTATGGCAGGGGGTGTAATACACCACCATTATTCATTCCTACCTATTAGCATCTCTAATAGCTTGGGGAAAAAACGACCAAAAGTAATTATCCGTCCTTGCGATTACTTCCCTATAACGCTTCGTCGATGCCTCTCGGAGATCGCGTTCGCTCCTTACTGGCACTAACATTTCACTTACTTCGTCTATAAATTCTGAACGATTGAACTTTTCGAAAAGTTTCCGTCGATATTCAGATCTTCTCATCTGTAGTGAATTCCAACTGAGAGACTCTATCATTGCCGTAACGCTGCTATCAAACCTGAAATCCCCGCAAACGAATCGGGCTGCTCTACGCTGGACCATCTCTAAATCTGAGACTAAACCTACTTCGTGTGGGTCCCAAACCGCACAGCAGTATTCAAGACTCGGACGAATAAGAGAAAAGTAAGCTATTTCTTTGACTCTCGATGAGCATCCTCTCAACGTTCTACCAGTTAATCTTTGCATTCTATTCGCTTTTCCTATCGCATCTCGAATATGTTCTTTAAAAGATAAGTTACTGCTAAACGTGACTCCTAGGTATTTGTTGTCGTGAACTAACTCTAATGGATGACCTGAGATTTGGTACTGCGTGGGAATTATGTTTGTGGAGCGCGTAAAACTCATGGCAACGCATTTATTTATATTTAAATCCAGCTGCCAATCTTTACACCATCCTGATATTACGTCCAGGTCGTCTTGAAGCACGTTACAATCGTTTTCTGTCAAAATCTCTCTGTATATCAGGGTATCATCGGCAAATAATCTAACTTTACTCTTTACGTTATCTACGAGGTCGTTAATGTAAATTAGAAATAAGATTGGACCAAGAACACTTCCCTGTGGAACTCCTGATGAGATACTTATTTCTTCGGATAAAACTCCATCTAACGCAACTCGCTGAGATCTGTTTTCTAGAAAAGATTTGGTCCATCTGATAACTTTTTTGTCGATCGCGTAGGCACTCAGCTTTTGGATAAGCTTTTCGTGAGAAACTGTGTCGAAAGCTTTCCTGAAATCTAGGAAAACTGCGTCTGATCTAACACCGCCGTCTGCTGCTTTAGATACGTCATTCATAAAAAGCGCTAACTGGGTCTCACAAGACCTACCTTTACGGAATCCGTGCTGGCTCTGACTGATTGCTCCCTTTTCGGAAAGAAAGCGCATGATAGAGCTCGCTATAATATGCTCCATTATTTTGCAAAAAATTGAAGTTAATGAAATAGGCCTATAATCATCTGGTTTTGACGCGCGCCCTTTCTTAGGCACCGGAGTGACATTAGCTTTTTTCCACGACATTGGGACGGTTCCCTCATCCAATGATTTCTGATAGAAAATCTGTAGAAGCGGAGCAATTTCATCGGCTAAAGTTTTTATTACAACAGCGGGAATACCTTCGGGTCCTGGCGCCTTTTTCCTATCAATATCTCGCAATAATTTTCCAATTCCATCAACCGATATCTCGATGGGACACACCTCTGAATCAATGCGCGAGGTAAAATCCTTAACTTGACCATTGTCTACAGTGAAGCATTTCTGGTAGTGCCTGTTAAGTAAGTTAGCTTTATCTTCTGATTTATTTACGGTAATTCCCTCTGCACTTATGAGGCTAGGCACAGAAAACTGACCTCCACGGTTCTCACGCACGTATGACCAAAATTCTTTCTGATCGCCACCTAATGATTCTAATAGGGTTCGAGATCTATATTCCTGGTATTCTTTTCGCGCTTCTTCCTTAACTAACTTTCGCACTTCTCTATAGTTTTGTTCTTCGAGCTCATGGTTCTTTCCGCATGCTTTGAGTTTTCTCCATCGCGAGTGAATGACTCTTTGCTTCCTATGTAATGCTCGTAATTTAGGTTTCGTCCACCGTGGCTCTTTACGCTCACGCACGCTCTTAGTAGGAACAAATTTAATTAAACCCTCTTTGATTATCCGGAGAAACTCTATCCAACTATCATTTACTGTATTTGCACCCAAGAAGCGGAAAAAATCATCCTTGCACTCGTTAATATAAACCCTAAACTCCGAAAAATTAGCTTTGCGAATTACATATACTTGCCTCGGTGGCTTAAGAGATTTAACCGCTACTGCTTTCATCTCCGCCATTATGACATCATGGTCTGAAATACCGTCAACTATATCGAGATTAGCTATCAATTGTGGGTGGGTGGTGGCTAGTAAATCTAGGATGTTACCTTCACCCGCACGAGTCGTTCGAGTCTTCGTCATGTTTACCTGTTCTATCGCATGCAACGAGAAAGTATCGATTAATTTTTGAGAAACTTTTCTCTCTCTACTAGAGTTGGAGCATGTTAAATTCCGCCAATTAATATGTGGTAGGTTAAAATCTCCTCCCACAACTATGATGGGATCTTTTACTTTTTCACCGATTATCTGTAACGTCCCGGATAAATCGTCAATACAATCAATTTCGCCATCGGGAGGACGATACAATGAACAAACATAAATCTTACTACCGTTAGGTCTTAAAATCGAGCACCACATCATTTCGCTCCTGCTATTTTCTACAAACTCATCTCGCTGACTAATCAAATGGTTCTTTACAGCGATAAAAACTCCACCGCCTACTCTACCCTGTCTATCTTTGCGATATATCACATAATCTGGAGGAAATATCTCGCTTGAATTAATGTCTTCGCTTAACCAACTCTCAGATCCTAGTATGATATCCGCGCAAGTGCTCCTTGTAAGGTTAAGAAATTCCACCTGCTTATTGCGTATGCTTCTGCAATTCACGACTATTATTTTTAGATCTCTAAGTTCGCGCTTTAAAGTTGGATTTCTGTTTGGAATAACCGTAACGATTTTTGAATTGAATTTCTCTTTACTGTCAATGCTACTGTTTCTATTTCGGGGACTAAGATCATGCGTTTCTACTTGCCTATTTACGTGGGTGTTATCTATAATTCCTACCGCTGAATGTACTTTCTTAATATTATTATTTCCCTTTAGATTTAAATTTTTCTCTCGCAAATCTATCTGCGTTATAACGCTCTCATTTAAACCGGAAGAATTGGACTCTAAAACTACCTGGGGTGGCGAACTCTGATAATAGTCTAACCTAAAAAAAAACCCTATTTACCTCGTAAATCCTACGTGCCACCAGCTCCGCCGCCCGGGCAGTATAATGAACGCCAGAACGATTAAGAGGTAGCCGACATGAATCAAGAACCGGCCTCAAATCGACGAACCCGACCCCGTTGCTCCTACAGAAGTCCCGCAGTCTTTGGTTCAGGCCGACAACGCGACTCCAAACCTCAGAACCACGGTCCGACCGCGGAACTATGCTGCAAAATGACAGCGACACACGGACACCCGACTCACTCTCGAAGCAAAGTTTTAGGATTGACTACCAACAGTAATAACTGATTTTAAGGAACCTCCTCATAAGCAATTATTAGGAGTAAGACCTTTTCTATGTAACAAAAACGCACGTATATGAACTAATTGTAACGAAACCTTACAATATGTCACTGTAAACGCATCCTTCCATCCAACGAATGGAAAAATTCAATTATTTTAGATTTACCCAATTAATCATCCTATCCAAACAGTGAGGATTTATTCGTGAAAACTAATTGAATTTTCTTATTTGGTTTTCCGAAGGAGTCCCTAGCGAAAGTTATCGCCCAGAATTGAGGACAAAAGCACCGTTTTTGAAATGTACATACATTGGGTGATTCTAAAAAGACAGGCGATCCTTCCTGTTTTCTCTGAATATTTCTTACGATTTTCGCAGCCAGACGACAAAAAGATTTTGCGAGATTATAGCGAGAACAGAGGGCCTTTATTAGTCTCTTTTTCCGGATAGTATAAGGTGAGCTAATATAAAAATTATCTAGGTAGTTTGGTGTTTCACACCCCCTGCCATACGCCTTAGTGCGACTCGCGTGGTACTAATGTAAATGTAAAATGCTATTAAAGAGTTCAATTTTTTCAATTGAGTTCATTTCAAAAAGTTGACAAAATGAAATTATTTCAAAAATTGGTCTAACTATGGGATAGTGGGTCACACATAATGTTAATTTCCCCCTGCCACACTGGGCATACTGCCTCTGGCGGCTGGTATATATCTAAATCTAAATGTTAAAAAAAGACAAAAATGAACTCGAAATGCGGAAAATTGACAAAAAATCTATCTTTTACTCCCTTGTCTGGCAATTATAGGCAAATGCTAAACCACATGAAGAGCCTTCTAAGTTGCGAAGTATCAAATTAACTAGTTTGTGTTGGCTACTCTCCTGAATCTAAGGGCGTTCACGCAAAAAGTAAAACTGCAACGGGCTCGGCCCATGGTTAAGATATTTTGCGTTAAAATTTTTCTATTCCTTCGGTATCGAATTTGAAGGCGAGGCGAAAAATTAGCGCTTTTGGTAATTTTAACCACCCTAATTAGGACACACAAAGAAAACTTATATTAAAAAATATATATTTACTTAAATAATAAAAAGTAAGCGTTTACCAAAAAGTTAACTCAGGAATTAAAAAAATATAAGCAATGATTTATTTACTCAGAAACACTGTGAGAATGTTCGCAAGTGAAACAGGCAGAAAAGTTTTAGTTAACTCCACAAGGAAATTTTTTCTACCATCACACTTTCACCGTTGTTAAGAAGCATAGCTTAAAATGATTTCTGAGATGAAGTTCCACTAAATAATTTAGTTTATCTCGCATTATCACTTAGGTACCCCGAAAAAACATTTCAAGGAAGAATTTCATGGAAATGAAGGTGGAATGTTGCATTGTTCTGATGTTTTTTTTCTCTTTCCATTCGAAGATATGTTATGAAAATCCCAGAGATAAGAATAATGGCGGTGGAAGCAGAGAGAAAACCTCCTTTCTCTAAAATATATTTGGGAAAAATAGTCCCATCCATGATTACAAAGAAACTACTCCCCAGGGTATCAGGGGACAAATGGCCTGGACCGAGATTCCCACCCCCCATAGCCTCCCTAATTGCTCCTCGTGCCTTCCCATTCCACTTCTGAAAATTCTCTACTTCCAGTTGTTTTGCAAAACAGGCTGACGAGGGGTAACGGTTTTACTCTCACGTATCCTTCTTCGAGCCTAAAAAAAGCAGTTGAAAGACCAACTACTTGATTCACATTATGCTCGAGGAACTAAACTAAACAAAGTTATTGATAATTATTTGTCTTATTCTTGCGAGATTGGGTCTCTCTCCCTCCATCTAACCCATATTTATAGTAGCTTTATCAGAGTATTTGGTAACTCTGATAATAAATTTGAAGACGATTTTATTCCGAGAGAACTGAAATGTTTTATATTCAGATCGCTCCTTCCAAATTAAGTAAGATATTTCGCAATTCCCATTCCCTACATCATTGATACAAATATGACGTGAAAGCTCTGATGTAATTCATCGCTCCATGTCCACGAATTGAATTTATTGGAGACCAGATACTACAGAGCAAAGAATAAATTATTTTAGTGAGCCATACCATCGTTCCATGTAAAAGCCTTTTACTCAATCACGGGGTTTGAATAGTATGATGTTATTAAGGTAGTTCGGTGTTTCACACCCACTACTCTCCTAAATATTTCGGTTTAGCCCCTGATTTCCAGAGCAAAAATCTTAAGGCTAGATTCGATTCACTCTCGGCACATGGTGAAAGCGACAATTTCGGAATGATTCATGTTTTAGTATTTTCTAGGTTAATTATCAGTAAATTATTATTTAAGGTAAGTTGGAATAAAAAATTATGCCACTCTCTAAAATCTGAATACCAAAGATTAGATGCTAGATGACCTATATATGTACAGGATGTTCATCGGTTATTATGAATAGCAAGAAGGTTAACGATTGGTCTCCGAATTCATCCACTACGTACGTTGAATACTTTCTCCCCCTTCCACGCGAAGACATGACTCAATGCTCAAGTCCACGCGATAGGCTGCAGCCATTACCTCCTGGGGCGCACCTAATGATAGTTCGACAAACAGAGATTGACTCAGTCGCTCGCAATGAGCCCTACGTACGGCCTCATCTCCACGCCGCTGTTGCATCCTGGATGGCGCATTATCCCCCATCGTCCACAGTTTGGATGGACGGAGCTCCACGACCGGCGCCTTGCCCTTCTTGAGAGGCTTGTCTCCTCCTCCAAGATCGCTTCCCAGTACTATCCCACCATCGAAGAACACGATCGACGCCATCGACATTTCGGAGAGATTCCTCTACCCGGCCCCAACGTTTCCAGTGCTGCTGAGGCACTGGCTATGCTGAGAAAGAAGGCGGAAAGGCCTAGAGAAATGGGTTCCGACTGGTGGGCGTCAGGTGATGTAAACAACGAGGCTGATGGTCGACGAGCTCTGCTTCGCAGATTCGTGGCTTTGCTACCGCTGCCGAGATCTTCGGGGAACTCCTGTGCACAACCATCTTGCGGGACCTCTGCTTCTTCCTCGGGTGTTGTGTGCTGATAATCACATGAACTTACGTCGGAAATGGATTTTAATCGAAGCTGCCTTGTTGTTTTTTATTTATGAGTGCCGTAATAAATGTTTTGTTATTTAAATACTGCGTTTTTATAATCAGAGTGAGAGACCCTTCAAACGTCGATAAAAGATCAATGGTTGTCAATTTTTTCAAATACCGTGTCACGTGAAATTTGCAATGTAAGTATTAATAATTAAGTATGGTTAAATAGCATCATTTAAAAAAGTTTGGTTTCAACTTTTCACCCCTTGAGACAGACTATTTTTCGTTACTTTCATTGTAATGTGGAGAGAGAAAACAACCCTGCGAAAGTTGCTTCTTCTTCATGCTTCTTCTTCATCTTCATAGATGAGTCAATTAAAACTTGTGAGAAGTTAACATCTATGTAATAACATAATTATTATGGTAGAAAATATGTAATTTTCATCAAGAAACTTTGATTCTTGAACCATTGGTAAAGTAATAACTGAGAGAAATAATCAAGAGAGGAAAAGAAACTAAATATAGTAGATTTGTTTAGATCCGTCATGTCAAACTGTAGGGCTGCAAGAGGCCTTCGACGTTTCACGAAATGATTGTTTAAATAAAAGCAAAACTATATCAATTGTACCATATATTCTTGAAATTAATTCACTAAAGTAAATAATGTGCTTTAATTACCAAACGTCTATTTTTCTGGACCGCTAGTTCATTCGTTCAGAATTTATAGATGAAGTAAGTGAAATGTTAGTGCCAGTAAGGAGCGAACGCGATCTCCGAGAGGCATCGACTAAGCGTTATAGGGAAGTAATCGCAAGGACGGATAATTACTTTTGGTCGTTTTTTCCCCAGGGTATTAGAGATGCTAACAGGGAAGAATGAGTAATGGTGGTGTATTACAACCCCTGCCATACGCCTCTGGCGGCTCGCGGGGAATAAATCTAAAATCTTACAAGTCGCAGTCAAAGGCCTGTTACTTGAATGACATGCCTGGTTTAGATGAATGATTTCGGATACGTAGATGTGATTCCACTGTACATGAAATAATACGTTAAGATGGATCGTATCTACTTGTGCTGATATAAAAAAATTTTCAGAAAAAATGTAACTCTTTGATAATGATTTAGGGAATGTTTTATGAAGTCTTCCTACCAAATTATAGCCCAATGGAATTCATGTATAGCCAAATTAATTACCCATAGATGAAGAAATGAGCTGGAATCGTTTTCTGCTGTTTCGTCTTAAATTTCCTATTCTTTCCGCTCTATCCGTTTGCTTATTTTGTGCTTTCTATCACTTCTATTCTTTTATTGATTCATTAGTCTCTGTGAGGAAATTTGTCTTGAAATTTTGGATAACGTATAATAATTGGTTTATGTGATTCAATTTGAATTTTTTCCAAAATTGTTGTTATTAATACATTAAATACCCATAGAACAAAACATTTAGAGATCAAATAAATGGGCCAAGAGATTGGCAAAAGATTATCACACTTGTGGGCTTGAGCAGGATATTCTCTTACCTTATGTATTTAAATCTACTTGTTAATTTACTAACCACAACTTGATGAGCTTATACTTTAATATATTTATATTGTCAAATCTTTTAGGCTCAATCCTACTCTCCAAAATTTGCATACAAAAACATTTCAAGAGGTTTCTGGAACCTTGTTTTTCAAACAAGAAAATTTATTTACATAATACTTACTACATTTTCTTGCAATTTGAGCTCTTTGTTGCATTGTGTCATTCTTGAGACAAGATTCTTGAACACGCTGCCAATTATATGTCCCTCTATGCCTCTTGCACCACCTCCTCCTCCTCCCATGTTTGCTCCAAAGTTTGTAGAATAGCCTCCAGAGCCACTGGCAGCATCTGGTGATTTGTTGACCCCTCTTTTCTGATCTAAAGTGATGGAAACAACTTGATGAGAATGAACATGATAAATATCCTAATTGCAATAATTAAGCAATTCAGAAGTAATAAATTTAAATTCTCAGGAATATTTAATCTATAACAATTATGAGATAAAATAAAATTTTCATTATTAGCTTACAGCTTTTAGAAATTTACTTGAATTCAATAAGTACTTGTAAGATATATAACACCTCATATTCACAATGGTCAACATTTTAATAACTTGTTTAGTTAAATTTTAGCTAAAATGTTTGCAGCCATTGAACAACACTTACTCTTTTTTTTAATACAAATTATTATAAAATGGTATAATATTCACTCACTCAAAGGGGACAGCAGAGAGCTTGGATCCACACAAAAACCAACATATGCATGAAAAAATTCCATAACTTCAGCAAGAGAATTACGGTTCACTAAGTCTCGCAGGAAACGAGAAAACTGCTTTTGGCTGGCCCTATGTAACTTGGCCAAAATTGTTTGTCCCTGAGATCGAAGAAAATCTGCTGGAGGTCCTCTTTGTCCATCTCCACATCCATGAGGACAGCCCAAATGTTTCAAGACTCTATTATTTAAGAACAAGTTTTACTTCAATTATACATGAATGAAAAATTGATATTATAAAACAAAAAGTTGAACTTTAGCATTTGAAAAACGCTATCAAGATTTTTTTAGTGTGAAAAAACTAAGCTCATGTTGTCTGACTTATACTTGATAATATGTTTGCTTAGAGCAAAATAATGCCAGTGCCATCATTTCCTGGAATTAGTATTTCTCAAATTTGATTTTTATTTCAATACCTCTGTTCATATGCATATTATCTTGGCATCAATAATAATCTAAGCAATCAGCCATCACTTATATATTATGAGATGTCTCAGTTACATCATAAATTGCTCTCTGATATATCAGATTAGGAGCAGAAATTTACATTGGTAATGCAGATAATCCATGAATTAGGAGAATTTTGATTGCATAAAGTACAATTTAGTAACCCTTAAGCAATACTTTTCATCATAGATTTAGAATATTGTATTTTTTTTCTTCAACAGGGCATCTTCAGTTCTCTTACGTCCCTGTGTTTCGATTGAAATTGAGCTGAAAATGTATTTGATGAAATTTTCACTAGTTAGAAAATAAGGTAAAAGTAATCAAGTCCAACAGAGCATCTTTCTCTCATTATGAGTGAGGCAGAGATAATAAGTTGATGGTATCTTGCTAAAAAATCATTGAGAAAGGGAAGAGAGATCATTTTGACTATCTCTGGCCTTTGAAGATAAATTTGGTGGTACATATATAACATTGTTTAGCATACAAAATTATGGAAATGAAACAAGCTAAACTCTATAAAGAGTTTAGCTTGTTTCATTTCCATAAACTTTGTTAATTTGGTGACACTTAATTCCAACTGATGTTAAATTTTGGATGTTAGCTCTAGTTTTTGAATTCTAGCTATTACCTGTAATTTTGCTTTTTTGCAAAATATCAATCCTATATAAAAGCATTTGGCTACACTGCCTGAAAAAAGTGGACATCACACGTATACTGGACTTTGTGTTGGTCCAGCCTTGGGGCATGAATAAATTGAAAAATATATCATAAAAAGTAAATAAAAGCAAAAACTAGGCCCAAGAGACAGTCATTAATTCCTGTAATTAAAAATATATCGCATGAACCATTGGAGTACTGCAATGCTAAGTGAAAAGGGACACTCATACAACACTGTACTGGATACAGGTCAAAAAAGTTTTTTTAAGATAGTTGATTTTTCTCATGATTTCATATTTTTTAATGTTACATACATTAAATACCATTACCTCAAAAACGAGAGTTTATCATTAAATTTAAACATCATTTTTATGTTCAGCAACCCTAAAAACATACAGTAATACAGTGTAATACAAAATTCTATGCTAACAAATGAAATCTTTTTCATAAAAATATCATAGCTATTATTTAATTCACTGTTATTTCTCCAATCTCTTTTCATACAACTGCATCAAAGTGCACAACACTACTGACAATAAAGTACACTGATTTTTTCAGGGCAATAAAGTTAATATGGTGTGAAGAAATACAAAATATAATCATAAGCCTTTTTACACTAATGTTTTACATCTCTAAAGGTTCTAAGAGAGAATCTGCAGATAGAAAATTTCTAGTGGCTTTATAGAATAAATGATTTTAGTAATATGACTATGAAGATACAAGTACCTGACAACACAGTTCATTATGAGACTATGAGAAGAGTTGAGATCAGCTGATGATGATTTTCCATTCTTTGGAGCCTTGCTTCCTTTTTTCTCATCCACAGGTGCAGAAGTAGATGTTTCGCCTCCCTCCATCCAAGCTGTGTTTCCAGGAACCTCTTGCTGACCAGATTTAGATCCAGCTGCTGCCTCCTCTCTCAGGCACTGCTTCAAGACTCCCATGTCCATTAATAATTCCACCAGATTGAGAATCACTTCACAAATACGAAGTGTGCAAATGTTATCTCGAATAGCAGCAGAATGAACAGCCTATAAACATAAAATCAAGATATTATGCCATGAGATATTTGGCAATGAATTTCAAATCTTCTTTCAATATACAATTTATCTCACTTTTAAGACAACTTGGTAGTCAATATTTCCTTCTTTAGTTATATAGCACACAGATCCTGGTGCTTCTGGAATTTCTTCATTAGCATATGTGATATTTGAATCAGTTTGCGAGCGAGTAAGGCTCGGTTTTCTTTCTTGTAGTCTTTTCCCTTGTAAGCTGATTGCATCTAGTTGGCTATCAATGGATCCCTTTAAGCAAAAAATATCATGAAATTTCTGCTTAGAATATGTTTTGGATGAAAAAATTTAACTGACCTGTCTCCTCATGTACTCAGGTGAAGGCGTGGGAGTATGCTCTGTAACAGTTATGATTGGATTAGGGATTGTATGAGTCTGAATATTTGGGCATTTTCCAGGTTTCACTTTGTCTGGATGAGACTCTCCTATATATCTAGAAATAAGAGTTTCAAATTATTGCATAGCCAAATTAATAATTTTAATTAATGTAAGCAAACAACAACCACCCATGTTCACCAAGGATGATCGACCAGAAAATATTTGCAGATTTATTTATATCCTCAATGTGGACTTCATGATTAGGAAATCTCCAGAATATGAAAAGCAGATATGTATGTGTAAAGATTTTTCTATCATTTGCTCTTTATTGGTTGTTAGAAATAAGTGTTATGGTGCACTACTGGTTATTTAAGAATGATGTCTTAAACATCTACACAGAAACAAAGCACTTGACATATATTTACACAATTTTATGACAGACATTTAAGATAACTACTGAGATAATGCATTCCTTTCTAAACTACTTAAAAAGGTTTGTAAGTGCAAGTTTTATTCAAGCTAACTTACCCACCAGTCAATTCATCTATCAAACAGCTGAGGTGAGAGAAAGAAAGAGTAATGAGATATCGTTTAGAAGAAAAACAGAATACAGGAGAGATAAGAGATGTATTCAAACCACATTAACAAGATATACACAATATATTTTCCCATCCACAAACAAATCATTATATGCAAATTAGGACTTTGAATTAGGGAAAATCATTATGCAAATCATTCCACCTACTGTCAAACACTGATCAGTTCAGGAAAAGGATTATTTCATATTCATTAAGTTATTCAAGGAAAGAACAGGTCATGCTTACTATTAAGTAATATAGCTAATATCTGAATTTAGACATGCTGATACATATTCCGTATCATAACATTTTTGTGCGGAGAATGTAATTTATGCATAACCAGTAAGAATGCTATAATTCCTGCTTTATTAATAGATATAAGATCATGGAAAAAGAGTCTTTGCTATCATCAAAATATGAAAGCTATAATACGATAAAGGATTATAAAATACATGAACACAAAATTGACAGAAAAAATTGTAAATTCTGGTTTAATCCTGACAACTCTCTACTCAAGCATGCTATAGGATAGTGTCAACTATAACCTTTCTATGAATGATGTTTTTGAATTGCATCTCATGGAAATTTAGTTTAGTAATTGTAAGACAGATCATAGAAAATATGTTAGTGAGAAGAAACTGATAGTGTGTGCAATGTAAAAATAACAAATAAATGAAGCTCAATAATTTGAGATATCTGGTGACTTCATAGATACAATATATTGTTGATGCATATCCAATTACCTCATTATAGAATATAGTATTGAATAAGAGTGTAGATAAATTGTTACTTTAACTATTGGAAGATACAATTAATTTATCATTAACAGCATTAAGTTAGTTACAGAGAGGTTGGAACAAAATTAAATTAATAAAATAAATGGGGTAGCTAATGGAAACTTTCAAATTTTAGTAGTACATCAACTGAGTTGACACCAAGTATAAAAGAACTCAGATTACAGAACTCAAACTGTATTGATTCTAAAATTTTGTTTTATTTAACAATTGGAGTCATAAAAATAAGTTATGAAGAAAAAGTTCCTAATTCAGTTTTGGAATTTTCTGGTATTTTAATGATTTTACATAATCACTCATCTCATTTATTACTTTATTCATCCATCAAAAGCTCAATCAATGAGCTTATAGAAAATATGAAAGCAAATTTTAAGAGTAACTTTGCAAATGCATGGTAAAAAGAGCAGTATAAATTTCAAAAAGTATGGTAACAAGGAAATCATATCTTCTATATAATGATATCTAATATAAACTTAATGAAGTATATGCATGTACTACAGAATACAGTGTTTAATTATTTTTATTATTATTTATATAATATAATTTTAACTATTTTACTTGTAGAAATGCAAGAATAATGCTGGTAAAAATATGTGAATTTAAGGTATACATGTATTGTAGTTGCATGTAGTTGCAACTGCAGTTTATAGGTCAGCAAAAAACATATATATGAACATGCATCTAACTTTCAAAGGAAGGAAGATATCACACTGGAAATTTTGTATACATATAAAAGAATAGACTTAGTAATTAGTCAGATGTATACAAATCTGTCATCTGAATTCTGCATAACTTTTGTTAGATATTCTAAACATTTTTGTGATGATTCTCCTTAAATGAATTGATACATTTTATGAGCACACCATTATTCAGTTGAAAATTTTCATATAGTTCCAAATCCTGTGCTTCTCAGGGCCTCTAAAAATATATATTAGTGGAATATAGAATGGAATATACAGATTTCAATTTTGTTAATTCATATCAACTCTTATAATGATTATTTATTAACATGAGCTTATATCAAGGAGTTCTTTAACCCTTTAAGTGTGGTTGTTGACTAAAGTTTTATCAAATTTTTCTTTCCTCTTTAGTGTGGTTGTAGACTATAGTCCAAGGCCTATAAAAAACGTTTGACAATAAGAATCTTGCTGAAAATACTTTCATTGCTTTAGGACAAACATTTCCTTTTCTATGAAAGAGATTTTGTTTTAACAATTTGCATAGCAAACATTCTAGAGGTGGCAATTTTATAACACTATTATAGTGATATAAGTAAAATGAAGGCCCAATTTTCTTAGAAACACAGCTGTAATGGAAAAAAGGAGGATTGCAGTTGCTTTGAGAAGTTTTTCACACTTAAATCACAGGGTGGTGACTCATTTCGCTTCATCATTAGTTCATGCTCCCTTAGATGCGGTGTATTAGAAATGGTGAAGCGGGTTGCACATACTCAAGGGACCGTAGCAAAATATTAATAAAAAATCAATTATAAATAATCTATTCGGGATTGTCGAAAGAAAAGAGGTTCCAGAGAATTTAAAAATAATCTTCAACAATCTACGAGCCCGTTTGTTAGGATAAGTCAAGTAAGAAATTTAATATTTTTTGTTTAGCATTTGAAGTGTGGTCGCATATCCAAAAGGAAAACATGCAAATTAATTGTTATCAAAAGTATATCATGAGCAAAATATGCTTAAAATAGATGCATGACTATCAGATTCAGAAGTAGAAATAAAAAAATTACCAAATATTAGAATTTTATTTCTTCATGGGTATTTGACGCCTCAAGCTCAGTTTCTAAACAATTCTTAAAAAATTAGTACTATTAGTAGTAAAGATCATTCAAAAACATGAATTCTCATAGGAAAAGGAAGATTTTCTTTATCTATGAAAAAAGTAGCAAATGGAATTCCACTTGGTCAACTCTTCATTTGTAGGGAAGACTGGCTAAATAAAATGTATGTAGGTATGTAACTCTTCAAATGATTAGAAATATTTGGAATTAAAAGGGATCACTTTATGTGGTCATGCAACCAGTCTGCATATCATCAAGATTTAGAGAAACAGAAAAGTTTTGGCCAGAAAATTAGATATTCTGCCATGCTAAATTAATTCAGATACAATTAAGTCCTTACTATTTAAAGTCTGAGCATTTCAGGCTTTCTCTGACCAGAGCTCCGATTAGTTTCTTAAAATAGAAATTTCTGAAGTAGGTAATTCCAGATCAAATCAAGAGTGAAAATATTATAAGGATTATCAAAAAGAAATCTGAAATTTGGGGGTGATACATAAAAACTATTTAGTGAATCATTAGCACTCTCAATTGACTAATTACTAAATTACAGAGAAGAAAAATTTTCATGTTTTGATTTGTACAGAAATATAAGAGAGAGTCAAAAGAAAAAATAAGGCAAAGGACAAAAAATTAGAAATCATAAAAGCATACACATGTATTATTGCATTTTTTTAAATGATTCCACTGAAACTAAAAGGCAATTCCAGGAAATGAATTTCTAGATTTTCCTGCAAGATCTTAGCCCTCAAATTTAGAAAGAAATTAACTTTGAATTATTGAGTAAGACTTATGGAAGGATAATTAACCAATTTAGATTTAAGAGAAATAAGAAGATTAATAAATTAATAATATTATATTAGTACAATAATAAATATAGAAAAAAATTAGATTATTTAAAAGAATATTAGGATTTAAATTCACGGAATGCTTTATACATAATACCAATTAGAGACTAAAATTAAATCCATAAGAAAAATTAAAATGAAGCTTAATATCATTCATTATTCACTATCCAAATCAGTAGAAGTTATATGTTAATGATACATGAATTAATATGTATTCTGTAAAGGAAAAATTGCTATGGATAATATAAAAAGATAAAATCATTTTACATATAAGGTTTAATTTTCCCCAATATATTGTTACAATTTACATTTTTATGATATGTATTTTAATAATGTTAGTATGTTATATACAATTAAATATAAGACTGTGGATTCCACAGTCTTATATTTGTGTGGTGAAACAGTGGTCCACAGTGTGGAAACACTTTTTTTTCAGAGCTTGGACAGGAAGGATTTTTGATGGGATCATAAAAAATCCTTCCTGAAATCTGTGTCCTGAGTCTGCAATGAAAAAAATCTCCATTAACTTAAAATATTCAAATCAGACCTCTAGTTATGAAGTTTTTCAGAATCCTTATCCCTGATTTGAAATTGAACTGAATCTCTACGTCCAGTGAGTTCTTTTAACTTATGTGTATACATGTATAATATACATAATTATATAATATGTATATTTGAATGTGCAAGAATCAAAGTAGTTTACTTAATAATAACATTAATGGCTGCATACGGAATTTATTCAGCAGTGACTATGTGAAGTGTCAAAGTTCGTACAAATGTAATCCACTTTTGTAATTTTGGCCAGCTTTTTTTGATTCTAGCCCACTGTACAAATTTATATATATATATATATATATATATATATATATATATTAGAACAAATGCTAAATAAAGTTAAAGAATGCTAGGAAGGTAACAGGATCAAATTTAATCGCAAATAGATAAATTATCAGTAATATAAATGGAAGAAAATAATATCCCATTAACTCAAGATCTATATAGTAATGCATGTGTTTGGCATGGTTGCCTTACTCCGATATTCAGTAGCTAATATTTTATAAACAAAAGCCCATTGAGTTAAACTGTCAGACACGTGTCCACTATTTTTAAGCAAAGAACTTGCCCTGAAAGATTTAAGCAAAACCGTTTGTTAATTTCCCACTAACCTGGTGTTACCCTTGTCTGTACGAATTTTCATTTTTCGAAATTGTTTGGTATCAAGTTGGCATGGGTTACCATGATCCAATTGCAATAATATTCATATGGTAAGTTTATAAGGCCAAATAAAAAAATAGAGGGTATGCATTTGAAAAAAATGACTTTGATTCTTTTGGGTCACCTTAATGGACATATTCACATCATATGACACATATAGACACACTATCAAGCATGCAAAATTATTATAGAAACAAAACACTAATGACAAACATTGTATGCATTCTATCCAAGAAAGTCTTCATATCTTTAACATGTATTAGCAGAAAATTATTTGGGTTGATAGACTTTTTCACAAGATGAATATGTAACTCCTAATCTTAACAGTTTATCAACATTAAATACAAAAATACTATATAATATATGAGAGTGTAGTTACCTTAAACTTGGCATACTTTTTCCCTTTACTAAATTACTGGAAGGCTTGATTTTCTCACTTTGGTCTGACTTTGGTTCAAAAATTTTAGCTAAAGCTGAGCAAGGTCTTGAAATATGTTCATCTCCTGTATCTAAGCTGTGATAATCCTGAAGTGAGAGGAGTTTTCTTGCTTGAGAGAATATAATATGTATTAGTGATCCATTACTATTTCAAACTAAAGATTAAATGTTTAATAATATTTAATCACGAATTTACTTTAAAACAAATATTTCCCATTATAAGATATAATAATTTTAATATGCTGATATGTGCAGCTTTCCGTGGAAAATTTAGATATCTAAAGATTATGGTGAAATTTAATTATCCTTAAAATGCCAAGAAAGTATGAAAGAGGATAAGTATAGTTTAACTGCTCCTGAATACCCAATAGATAAATGGAAGAAAAAGTGTCAAAGAGGGAGGGTACCCACCATCACTACACTGAGGTAACCAACTTGGGTGTCTCATAAATACAATGAAACAGCTCAGTCTGATTACTGATTTAAAAAAAACTACCTCCTACTAGAACTACCAGTGAAATAAATTCTAAGCATTAGTCCCCTTCAGATCCAACTATTTAACCTTCATTTATCAAAAAGATTTCTTATCCCATTCGGATCGGAGGCCGCCGATCGGCGGCCTAGCTGACTGTACCCAGGAGCGGAGGATGCCTATGGGCGGCCTCCACTTGAAGGGATTACTTGCTTTCCTCGTACCGCAGACTTCTTTGAGAGAGCTTATATTTTGCCCAGCTTATCAGTAATGTTTGTGCAGCTGAGGAGTTAAGCCGTTTCTGTCTTCCTAACTTTTTTCTTTACTTTGCGTAGCAGTTGGAAGTGCGATTTTTAATTTCTCTCAATATGAGGTGCTCGGGATCTAGGTAATGATTTTTAATTTTTCTTTGATGTTATTCACTACAAAGTATATAAATCTACTAGAAAACAGAAAAATTAGATTCAGTTTCTGACGAAAGTATTAAAATTGCTAGCCGCTCTGAATGGGTTAATCTAATAAAGAGATTGCAAACATTTTCTGATTAATCGTCAAATACATTGGAAATAGATCTTCCTTTCTTGGTTATGTTTACCATCACAACTATATCTACAATTTTGGCTGCAGAAACAACTTTTTGGATGACATAAATTTATTTGAGAGGAATTTTATCTTAGATTCTAAAACATTCTATCCTAGCATATTCTTTTCTGTTAATGACTAATACTGGTTACTGGCCATTATAACTGATATATGTATTTATATTTCTGTATATTTATGTTTCATATACACATTTATTATTCGGTATCATTATATTTCTGTACTTAGTGTTCAAATATTACAAAATTAAAGTCTGCAAATTCATACCTGATCAAACAATGAGTGTGCCTTTGATTCATCATGACCTATTTTTTCAAGAGTTTTCTCAGATTTTGAGAGCAGTTTTGTTTCCACAAATGCCTTCAAGTCTGCCATTTTCATTCTTTTCCTCACTTTCTCACTTGATCTCCTAGAATGACTTCCTTGTTCATCAATATTTTTATGACTGTGATATGGAGATTCTGAAAGGAAAATTGTTAAACATTGAATAGAGTTATCAAAAGCTGGTTCAGATCTGACAATGAATTTAGCACCTGGAAACAGGTATTTCTGTTCTGTATCAAATAATACTTACAATACATTTCTAAAAGCATTCTCTTGAAAATTAATCAATAAAACAGTTAAAATTTAGATCCTAGGAACCCTGTATGATCATGAATCCTGTATGAATATGAACCCTCTATGAACCCTATAAAGCCTTAAAGAATAAAATTTAATAAAAATCAAGTCTATGTGAAAATTTGCAGGTTCCTTGTGTTATTCGCAATGTGCTAAAGAATTGTTGAATAGGGCACAGGCTACTTGGTGATGTATTATCCTTCGAAACTGAAATTTTAATTGATGAGAGATTACTTGCCAAATTAGGAACCTATGAAGACTTCTACCTTACAAAGAATTCCTCATCTTGACTAAATAATGAAATTTTGGTAAGTTGATTTTACTATGTAATAGAAAATATCCAGTTTCATTGTTCTTAAGTTGTTGAGAAATATAGAAAAATAATCATTGATCAATTAATTATACTTAATATCTAACTGTAATAACATTCCAAAATTATAGACTCTTTCATTATATTTAACATTTATTTGAAATAAACTAAACATACCTAATTAATATATTATGCAAAAATTTGATTTAATTGGAGCTTATATAACACACTTATGAAGCAAAAATTAGAAATATTATGTCTGAATTGAAATAAAAATTTAAGGATATACAGTAGAACTCCAATTATCTGAACTTCGACTATCTGAATCGCTGATTATCTGAATCGCTGTAGGACACCATCTCGTTTAGCAAGTCTAAATTCGCTGATATGGTAAGCATAATGGTAGAAACCGAATAGACATGCCAAAATGTTACCATTTTAAAAATTAATTAATACATAGCTCTTTTTTATAATATATATGTAGTTTTTTTCTCGCATTTTCAATGTACATACAGAAGATAATTAATTATCCGAATTTTCGATTACCCAATTTTTTTATTATCTGAATGGGGTCCGGTTCCAATTGATTTGAATAATTGGAGTTCTACTGTATAATGTACAATTTAAAATCAATTAAATTTAAGCTGCTTCGTAATTGGGAATTGTAGTACATCAATGGTTGGTATACATTTAACCACTAATGGCAAAGTTAGCAGTTGTGAAATGTACCAAAGGAAGATTCTTCTTGGAAGACTTTGTATTCTTTTCATTCCTTTGGTGCCAAAACTATTAGATAGAGCACCAAAAATACACAATTAATTGAAATTTTACAAATAAGAAAACTGAAGAGGAGGCAAAAAATGTCATGGCTCTTGCCATTTAATCCATTCAGGATAATACTTTTATTTTAAGAAATTTCTATTGTGCTCAGTTTCCACCAATAATTCAGACTGCAAGTTCTATCTAAGATTCCAAGATTCAGCCTTTCTTCCCATCTGTTTTTATGCTGGTTGTGAGTTCAATGTTTACTAAAATATAAAGAAAGCTCTGTCTTCTTCCCATTCCCAATACCCGGAGATACTACCCTGACTTCACTGTTGTCACAGATCACTTAAAATTCCTTCATTCAAGAGATCTGTAAAAAGCAACGTGGGGTACTGCATTTCTTTTGGCTAGCACTGTACGTATATTCAAGTTACAAATTCTCTCTTCAAGAAAACTATGTTAAGTAAAATGAAGTAATCATAATGAAATTACAATAAAAATAATGACAATAATATAACTATGCTTCTGTACAAGATTTAATACATCTAATTTAGACACTTTTATCTAGTCTTCTTGGTAGCAAATTTAATGATAGATACAGTGTGAGAGTGAGTTAGCAAAACTGATTGGTTCTCACCTTATAGCACAACTTTTTCAAGTTCATCTATATTATATATCCATGAAAAGCAATCTTATGCTCCATGTAAATTTTTAAATGAATTAAATATGCTTTCCCCAAGTAAAAATTTTACCTATAGTATTTGCCCCTATTAACTTGCTCCTAACTTATTATTTAAAATCTGACACTGTATGTGAGCAGGAATCATGATCTTTCAATTAAATTGTTTGTTTGCGCATTTATTATTACTTTCTCCATATACGAAGTATAGAGAAAGTATTGTTTTCATGAAAAAATTCGACTTCGAGATTTCAACGGAAATACATGTTTTGGGGTCCCTAGAACACATTTTGACCATTTTCGGAATGATGTCTGTGTGTATGTGTGTGTGTGTGTGTGTGTGTGTGTGTGTGATAGTGGGCGCTCTAATGTGAAAACCATTAGTCGTATCAATACCAAACTTCATATATAGTACTGTGGTGTGTGCTGTCAGAGTTGATTAGTTTTTGGAGTAAATCGATCAACCGGAAGTCGAGCTTTATTCATTAAAGCTCATTTCCGGTTTTCAAAATATCTCCATAAATATGATATATAGGTATATTTTATACCTAATAAAAGTTTTAGATAATATGTTTTACTATAACTTTTGTATTTAACATATTTTTGTATCACCGGTTGATTAGGAGTTATTCGTGAAATACTGATAAACCGGATAAATATAATTATGTACTTTGTGGGCGCTCTAACATGAAAACTGTTTGTCGGATCAACACCAAATTTCATATATAGTACTTTTATTACAGTCGTTAGAGTTGATTAGTTTTTGGAGTGAATCGGTTAACCGGTAGTCGAGCTTCATTCTTCAAAGCTCATTTCCGGTTTTCAAAATATCTCCATAAATATGATATTTAGGTATATACTATTATTTATAATAGTTTTAGAAAATGTAATTTCCTATAACTTTTGTATGAAACATATTTTCGTATCACTGATTTTTTAGGAGTTATTCATGAAATACTGATCAACCGGAAGTTTCTGATTATGTACTTTGTGGGCGCTCTGGGCTCTATAGGCGGAAGGCTAATTCTATCGTTTTTCATCGATCATGTCCCGAAAAACATTATTTATAATGTTTTTGGCGTCAAAGATAATATATATATATTAATCACTCATCTTCCAAGTTTAGATTGAATATAGAGTTCGAAATCACTGGAGTAGATAAATATTTACATCTTATATATGGAGAAAGTCATGTGCTGGCCACATCAGATTTTTTCTATCTTGTTTTCCTTTTACATGCATATTCATGAATTGTATACATAAGTAGAAAAAGAATATAATTTGCAAAGAATAAATATAGGTCAAATTTATTTTGAAGATATGAAAATGGCTTATTAATTTATGTCTTTTATTATGAAAACATGTTATAACATATCATACTTTTGGCCACAATTGTATTTCGTGATGAAATTAGTTTTATATGATATCTACGTTAAATAGACTTTCCAAAAATTACTTTCAGAAATAATTGTGGTGAGTTGCGAGAGTATGTGTATAACAAGTGTAAAGCAGGCAATATTGTCCATTTACCCTTCGGTGGTAAAGGGTTAAATTTTATGTTCAGTATGTAAGTCGACTCCTGGCTTTTGAGAGATTTTTTTAGAGTTTACAGGTCGACTTATACGCCGGCATATACTGTACATATTTATTTAGCAATTCATTCTTAAACAGAAACTTTGAAGTTAAATTGAAGTTGAAGAAATGATTTGCATTATATGCAACACTGTAGAGCTATTAATTATGGCAATTTATTTAGAAAATATGTTATCTATAATTGGAAACAGAAACTGCAATGAGAATTTTATTGTAATACCTAACTTTTAGTATTCTAATGCAAGGAATATTTTAGTAATTTTAGAAAAATGCAGTAACAATGATAAAGTAATAAATAATTGCAAAATGTGGACTATGCTCCTTTGGTAGATTTGCTACCTCTATTATGATGAACACCAAAATGTATCTGGATATTTGAGCATTGTACCCCATTTTAAAATAGAAATAGAACAATTACAAAAATTTACTCTAGTGAAAATTTTTTTTACTTCAAAATTCACCACTAAACTTGACTATTATTATTAATTGCAGAACTCATTTTTTTAATTTAAGAAAAACTGTCTTAAGAGATATTTGTTTCCTTACCAGTCAAATACGATACATCTTTCATTTCTGGTACCTCCATAAAGTCTTTTGACTCTCTTTTCTTAAGTTCTGGACTTTGATAAATAGAAACTTCTATCTTTGGAATAGGCAAAGAATTGCTTCTCCTTTTTGGTTGTTGCTGCATGAATGTTTCATCATTGATTTCACGAAGTCTGAAAAGTTAGAGAAAAAGAGACCTAAATCCTTCTTGCTCTCATTTTAAACAATTAATAGCTTTAGCTTAAAATTGTCAAATCATAAAGAGCTTATTTTAAAATAGCTTGTCACAATATAGGAAATAGATTGGTGTAAATATGACTTACATAATTATTTTAAATGAATACTGTTAGAAAGTTGTATTGTTAGGAGAGTAAGAAATAATATGTGCAAAAGTTTCAAAAATTACCTATGATAGAGGAACTGTAGGGCCCAATATATACCTTCTTCTTGCCATTGAGCAACAAATAAACACCGCAAGACTGCAACATCAAGAAATGTTGCGGCACACAAATCTATTACTGAACCTATTACCTGTCCTGGTGTTAGTTTCATAGCCAACTCAGGTTTACTATCTGATGACTCTTTGTCTGAAGTTACCCTAAAAAAAATAACCAAAGAATTATCTTTTGGACTTTTGAAATTAATTCCTCAGAAATGCCATAACATAGGATTACACAAGTGACAATGTTGAAATATGCAAATAATCATTTATTAATGTATATTTCATATAATTATAATATGAAAATGAATAAAAATTAATTTAAATCCACTTGTAATTGCAATAGATTTCAATGAGGATTTAAGAAGGGAATTATTGATTCTTTAATTGGCCACTAGAAAATGCATAAAAATAATTTTAACTATGAGAGATATTGAGAAAGGTTACTGAAGCCAGCAATATGTAAGCGATCAATGACTGTCAAAATGATGAAATTTTAGAGAAATTTACAAGATAAAATGTAACTCTATGAACTTAAAGGTTCAATAATCAATATTACAAGTACATATAACAATTATTAACTGAGAACTTGAGTTTAGAAATATAAAAGTAATAAATTGGCAAAAGTCTGATTGGATTTTAATTGGTGTTATGACACAAAAGTGTGATTGGAAAGAGATTGTATTTGACAAATGCGATGAATTTGACATTAGAGCAAACACAATAATGATCACAATCCAAAAACTGTTATAAACTTACTCATTTTTAATAATGGTCTTTGCTTTCTGCTGTTTGGTGTCTGATCCAGATATCGCCGTCACTTGTTCAATGGTTAAAGTTGTTTTTGTGGTATTTCGATTCATTGGTAACTGGAAAATGCTGGAATCAGCCTGTAATGATAAGTAAGCTTCAGCTATATTGCTATATGCAGAATAGTGAAAGAGGATCAGCAATAAACTTACAGTGAATATTGAGGATTCTTTTAATCCATCTGACTCTGGAAGTGATGGCAGACGGAAAATTACCTGTTAAGATGAAACAATTTCAGAAAAATCTCCTTTTCTTAGAAAATCTAAGAATGATTTACATTCAATTATTATTCACCACATGTTCCTCTTCTGTACTGGAGCTCTCTTCGGGAATGGTTTCAGGAAAAACTGTTTCTTTAGGGGAAGACAACCAGTTGCTCTAAATATGAAAATAAGGATTTATAAGAAATTTAGGGAATATCATGGCATGAATATATTTTATTCCAAAAATAAAAGTGATAATAAGGAATTTAATTTTCATAAAACATTGTGTGGCACAAACAAATAATGAAAAATGGTTTTTCAGTATACAAAAAATTCTTATACTCATTTTCCATGAGCAATAACACCAATTTTCAAAGACTAATTTTCTAATTAAAAGCAGTAACTTTTGCTGATTTAGTATTTTTAGTGTATCATGGTATGATATTAAAGTGAGCAGATTGAATTCAATAAAGCTTGAAGCAATACATACACTATCAATAGTCACGTAACTCTCCCACAGCTATTTGGAGTAAATAGAAAATAGATATTAGACATCACAGGTAGAATTGGACAGGGTATATCAATATTTATTTTTAAATTTATATAATTGTGAACATCATGATAAATCAGATTATAATTGGATACAAATGTCCATATGTTATGATCAATGGGCAACCGTAAAGCCAATTGCTGCGAGAGATGCACACCTCTCGTCATAGTTTTCCTTTTTTTGGTTGCTATTTGTCAATTTTATTTACTTCCTAAAGCCTTCTCTTATTCCCTCTTTCGCCTTTCAATGATTCTTGAAGTGGTCTTAATTTTCACTCTATTGCTCTAAATCGATTCACAGTTATGTGTTTATGAAAAGGAAACAGTACAGTGTGTATGTCATTCACTGACACACATTCATTTGTAAGAACTTGTCAACACAGCAATTAAAAGTTTTATCTATCTGGATACCAACCTCATCATCTGGCAGTTGCTTGCTTCCCTCAGTCCGTGACATAAAAATACTATCACTTCCATTAACTCCAGACTGGCATGGAGGACTTTCACTAAAGCCAAATTCGTCAGTGCCAGGTTTCTCTATAATAATAAAATTATGTAACTAATTATTGAAGTAGAATGAGTGTTCTAACCACTAACATAATTTCAACCATCAGTTACTAAAGGAAATTTATGTGAATAATTACTTATGTATTTAAAAATTCAAAACAAAAAAACTTTCCTTGTCACGAGGATATAAAATTTTTAGGGTAGGAAAGTAACTTAATTAATATTACCCTTTGGTCAGTCATATAAATAAAATACAGCTAGGCTGTAAATTTAGATCATGAAACTTTATGTATTTTAAAGAAACTATCCATATTACTAAATTTATTACATTTTTCTAATTTAATAATTACTACTCATTTTGAAATTATAACAAGCCATTGAGATATATGTGGCTAGAAAACACTTTCTCATAATACAGACTTACTGCTTCCAAGGAATACATCTCCAAATTGAGGCTGGGGGCTACGTGAGTTTCGCTCCCAAAGAGTACGAGGTTTTGGTTTGCAATGAGCAGTGAAACAAGCAGTTTCTGGATGACGGTAATCCCATAATGCCTGCCATATCTTCAGTCCATTCTCTAGCCGAAAAGTTTGGAAATCAGACTCTTTTAGGTGATGGCAAATTGGGGCAAATAGGTACACAAACAGCTGGAAGGAAGATATACATAAACATAGGATTAGAATATTACATCTCATATAATGAGGCAGCACTTGATTTCATTAAATGAAACTATCCATACTATACTCATAAAATGTTATTATATTATTAATGAAAATGAAAAACTGTTATAACGAGATCTCATAACTACTGCTATTACTATTTTTCCTCTCCAGGAGTAAACTAGGAAACTTAATCCCATTCTTCTGAGCTTTTTGAAAGAGATTATTCATACCAGTTAACCATTTCGATCCATTTTTAGCAAGAATGTCTTATGAGATGAAGAAAGCATAGGTTTTAGCGATGGAGAAGATGTTTGAGGAGTATTATTATCGTTGTAGGTCGAAGTGAGTCATCCAGCTCAGTTGTGTCCTCCCCAAAGAAGATACTTGGAAGACCCCACAGATCTTGGAGTATTTTCCCTTCAGGAACTCACAGCATGGTTTACAGAGGGCAGAGCCACCATTGGCATCTTATCAGATCTGAGTGGCTAAAGCCAGCATAGCTTGTGTTTACTTTATATTTTAATCTATGGAATGTGCTTCAGGAAATTTTAACAGTCGTATCTCTCTCTCTCTTTCCACTCTTCAGTCCTTAGATTGGTTATCAGCAGTTCTCCACTTCACTCTCTCTTGGGCTAGTCTCTACATTTCCAAGTAACCCAGGCAACTCAAATCATTTTCATTTCATTTGATATACTGACAGTTATATCCTTCTACAATCCCTTCTAAAACCATTTGTACCAATCCATTATGTCTTAATATGTGTCCTATCCATGTAACCCTTATCATTTACAAGTTTTCAATACACACCTCCTCTGTCCCACTCTTCTCATCACTTCCTCATTCGTCACCATGTCTACCCATCTAATCTTCATCATTTTCCTCCAGCACCACATCTCAAATGATTCAAGGCCCCTATTGTCCATGTCTCATTTGCATACAAAATGAAACTCCAAACAAAGGTTTTGATCAGTTGTTTTCTCAACTCTATGATGATGCTGTTAGAGGCAAATAGCTTCCTCTTTCAGTTAAAAGGCACTTTTGCCTGGCACACCAAGCTTATGATTTCTCGCACACTTCTTTCATCTTATGTTATCTTCCTAGGTAAATAAATTCCTGTACTGTTAAGTCTTCTCCATCAAAACTCATACTCTCAGCTCTTTTCTCCTGTTTGCTAGGGATCAGTATCTTAGTTTTGATCTTATCGGTATTAATATTATATTTAATTCTGAAAGTGCTTTCCATCCCTGCATGGGATGGAAAGGTAGAAGAATGGTAGAAGGGTTGCTAGCCCAAACCATCACAAAACTGACCATTCCTCAGCGGAGGGACCTAAATCTACTACCTAACCCTCACACCAAGGGGTAGTGCAGGTACACTGGCAATATTGAATACGATTTGAACAATAAACAATTGAAATTACCAACTATTTCTTGTCATCATTGTATCCTTCATCCAAAGAGAGGCACCAATGTTTTTCGATCTATGTCCTACGACAAAAAATAAGGATCTTAATAATTTTGCTAGAAAGTAGCTGGGAAGTCATGGCAATGCTGAGATGGGTTGGGTTGGCGGGTAGGGTTTTATGTCTTTTGAATTTTAAATTTTTTACCACACCATAAGTTAAATGTCAAACACAAACCCTAACCACCAATCCAACCCTTCTCAGCGCTGGCCAATGTGTCACAGTCATTCTAATAAACTATGGAAACTCTTAATTCTCACTGTAGAACGTTGGTCAAAAGACGCTGGTACTTCTCTTTGGAGGAGTGATATGACTAAGTTAACAAATTGTTGCTAATTTCAATTGTTTATAATTTTTCAAATTGTATTCAATATAGCTAGTGTACCTGCACTACCCCCTGGTGTGAGGGTTAAGTAGCAGATTAGGTCCCTCTGCCAAGGAAGGGTCAGTTTTATGACTGTTTGGGCTAGCGACCCTTCTACCTGTCTTACAACCTGAAAACACAGCACTTAATTGACATTAACCATAGTTTTATCACCACTAAGTGTATATTTGGGAAATGAAAAAAAGTTTGTTAATAGTAAAGTTGCTGATAGTAAATTAGGATACAGCTAGACTTTCCCTATTCATGTAATAGAAACATTTTAGCATCAGTACTTGGTTTTAATGGTCAAACAAACGTAATATCACGCAATGATGTAAGAACCATCATTGTATATTAAAATGTTCCGAAATTGAATATAAAATAGATGTAGAAATTTATTAGTCGTAAATTCAAGGTATTAAAGTCTCTCTAAAATCTGCATCCTGAAACCTTTAAGAATCTGTAATATGTATCTATATCAAATTTGAAATGAGGGAGGCTCATCCTATTGTTTCATGACTATACCTGAGACTCAAGCACTAGAAAATATTCTATAAAAGGCTAGAAGGATGGACCTAATGCTATATCAAGAGAATAAGAGAGTTGGTTCCTGACTATTTGGTTACCATGATACTATAATAGTCTAGATTTTTTTAGTTTATTTAAGGGATTCTTGAAATTATATAAGAAAAACTGAGCATAATTTTATTGAACTAGCTGTACTAGTACTATTTTTCCAATTGCTGTGTAATTATGCAAAGATACAATATTTTATTTATACATTTTCTTAAATTTTATGCTTGTTATGAAGAGTGCCTTGCTTCCTTACTTAGCTGAAGGGCATATGAGTCATATTTCTCAAGACATAGGAATCCAGAAGCATAGTTTCTGAAATCAGTTCATAAATTCTAACTCATAATTGTAAGCTTCATTGTGGTATCAAATTATTTCTTATTTTTAATTCTACCAAGCTCCTTAATATTGAAGTCAGACTGAAATCCAGAGAATTGTATCTTATGGATAATATCAATATTATGTGACAAAATACAATGTTCTTTGATACTGCAATCAATAAAAAGCCTAGAGATCTAATGCACAGCATTCCATAATGACACTGAGTAAAGTAAGCATCTAAGTTAAAAAAGAATCAGGTAGTTAGTCCTTAGAACAAAGGATGAGTTTCAGAAAAATTTGTTTCACCAGTATTTTTTTCATTGAATTCCCTTAGTTCCCTTTTGCTTCCTTCCAAAGATTAGAGATAGTATATAAGAATAGCATATATGGCTACATTCTTTGACTGTGGAGATGATTTTCATGTTCTCTTTGCTTCTTATGTCAGAAATATTGTTAGTTACATGCCTTTTATTTATTAGGATAATACATATGACTAATTTATGTACCACCCTGAGTAAAGGAGTGCTAGAGGTACTAAAATAATATTCTAGGAAGTTTAAACAAAATAAAAGGATAAATATTCAAAATATTAGGGTTAAATTGGGAAAATAATTCAAAACACTCTCCTTCTCACCAGACAGCCTTAGCCTTGAGTGCTGATGAAAAGATATAGAGAATTTTTTGAATGGATGTAATTTATAAAACATGGTTAGCAGACAGCTGTAATCAAATAGTAATAGGTCAATTGGATTTTTCACGACCTCCTATTCACAAACAAAATTAATTTTTTAAAATAAAATTTTATTTTAAAAATAATAAAGAGAGGTTCCTTAGTCTAAAGTGATACAATAATGCATTTGACAGTCCTCATAGTGCATTTGATAATCTCTTGCTAGGATGTTTTAAATTTCAGTGGAACTAGAGTATAGTAAGGATGCATTAAGATCATACCTTATCAAGATGTATGGGCTATTATCCTTAATATGCAATAGGAAAATTAACGGTAAAAGTAAATTACATGAGTAAAATGATTAATGAACTAACTTACTGAAATAGATGGTATGGAAAAGAGGTAAAAAAATGGTGATGAATGAATTATTCCTTTTTCAAAATCAGCATCAGCGCATTCTTCAGCTGCATCCAAAATAATCCAATGCAAAGTGTAAAGCAGCTTTGTTTCTGCTGCTCCAAGATTTACCAGATTTGTATCCCTCCTGAAATGAAATTTTCAAATTTCACATTATCGCAAGTATGAGTTTGAGGAAAATGAATTTATTGATTCATATACAAAGCAAAAAGTTACAAAACTTTTAAATGATGAGCCTGATACCTACTCAAATTAAAATTATGTTTAAAACAGATATATATATATATATATATATATATATATATATATATCTATCTATTATATATAGATGCTTCTCCGGATTCATTCATATATATACCTATATAGATAGATAGATAGGATACTAATTCACAGCCTAAACTACAAGCGTCATGGATCTGAAATTTTTATGACATATTGGCCATAACGTGAAACCCCCAGGAAAAAAGCGACTTTGATCCTCAGTGTCATGGGTTCGATTCCAGAGGGCCCCAAAGTCCCGATTTTTCCCGTTTAAATGTATTGCTTTGATTTTCAGGAATTTTTAAAAAATACTTCCCGTATAGTTAGAGAATCGAAACTCTAGGAGCCTTTAAATATGGTAATGATCTATCGAAAACATAAATGAGTTTTACGGAAAATATCCATGGTTCGATGCTAGGTCGGGGCAAAAATCGGCCGTTTAAAATGCATTGTGGCGATTTTTAAGATTTTTTTGGACCCCTTCCCGATGGCAAGGAAACTTGAAATTCGGTATGAGGTTAGATACCATAAAAATATATCATAATCGAATTTTACATATTCGCTGATGGTCCTTGGTTCGATCCCAGAGGGACATTTATATTCCTCAATGCATTTCTTACGGAGATAACGGAAACAAATTTTAGGTACTTCCCGGCCTGCTATCGACTTAAAACTTAGCATGATAGAAGAACCAGTCTTAACAAATCAAACTATACATTCATAGCTATCAATGTGTCCTGGGTTCGACACCAGGTGTCTCTGCAATCAGAAGTTGATCCGATTTTTAGGAATTATTTTGATCCCTTTCCCAATAATATAGAAACTTGAAATTTGGCATATAGATTGAGATCATTAATAACTTTCAGAAACATTTTTTAAATTTCCAAGATCGTCCTTGGTTCGAGTCCCGAGAGCCATTTACATTCGTGAACATTAGAGCGTCTTTTGAGGCAGTTGTAGCCAATATTTCTGCTTGAATTTTCACACGTAGTTAGAGATGGTGATCTTCTATTGTGTTTCATAGTAGGTTTTCCTGTAAGACCCGGGTTCGATGCCAGACGATGAAATTTCAGCGAATTTTAAGAAAAAATTAAATCCTTTTTTTTCTTATGAGGACCGTCCCGATGTGATGCCGATATGAAATTAGTATTGCCGATCTGCTTGCAGTATGCAAGCTACATTTTACTCGTATATATATATATATATACGAGTATATATATATATATATATATACATATATTAGAGATAATATCAGATATATTTATCATTATTAGTATAGTATATTTACAATAAAAATAATAATTAGAGGGAAATTAGTTGTTTCATTGATTCTGACTTAATTTATCATAATCCAGGATAAAAGATCAAGAGAAGAGGAAAAGCAACTGCTTGGGAATTTACTGAAGTGATAAAATATTCATAAACTAACATACAATATTTCATAATAAATACTCTTTAGTGCTTAAACTGCAAGCGGATGAATTCCAGAGGTATGTCATCCTGAAAGTGAATTAACCATGGGCAACATTATTTTTATTTCCTACTATTATGATAAAAAATTAATGAATCATAAGGATTTTAGTTTCTGAAGCCACTACCATACCATGTTTATTCTTCTCATGAGAAAACATTGTCAATAAACAGTACTTTTTATATAATACATATATGAGCTTATGATATTAATTTATCCATTTGTTAGTTTATTTGGCCTTTATAGCCTTTTTACCTGACGAGACAATTGTATTGCATAGTCCTTAGCCAAGCTTTCAGCAGTTCCAATAAAAATTTCTTGAAGGGAAGTACTTGAAGTAGAATACTCCACTTAATTTAAACGAAATTCAGATTCCTTAAATAATCTATAGTAGGGGGTAATTCAAATTTCCATTGGTTTAAAACAACTCATTCAGCTTAAATCGAAGTGCAGACTTCTAAAGTTCCTAAGAAAAAATCTATTCATCGACTTCATTTACTGTACATAACAATGGGCATATGGAAAGCAAAGTTTACTTACTCATACAATACCTTTTTAAGATTCACCTAAAATTCAGCAGAAAAGAATCAGTCCTTAATTTTTGGAGAAATTGAAAGTTTTGAACACTTTGAGTATAAGCATAAGTATTTTCACATAGAGTATGGATCTGGGACCAACCCAAAGATAATGGAGGACCAAGTCTTATAATATTCATTTCTAAATAGTAACATTAACAGCATCCCCAGTAAGAAATAAAGGAAAACGGGACAAGTCTTCAGGTCCAAGAAGACATTCAATGCTATACATTCTCATGACTTTTATTTCTTGAATTATGATATAATTTCATATTTCATTTTCAAGAAAATATTTGCTTATATTTATTTGAGGTATTAATGTTTGCAAATGAATTCTGATATTTATTTCAAAAATGTTTTTTATTGGCTTTCTGGAGAGCTGAGATCTGTACTCCAAATGTTAATGAAAGCAGAAGCACCTACCTATTATGAAGTAATGTAGCAGCACAATGCATGACATGAGGAAAAGCAGCTTGTATAAGACGCCATCTCGGAATAGATCGAATAGCCTCTGTTAAGCTAGGTGACAACCCAAATTGGATATTTTGCACAAGCACTTTTTCAAATGACTGTAAAACAAGAACAAAGAATTTGTGTAAGAAATGAGAACTCATACTTGGAATGATAATATTTAGTAATATAATTAACTGTAACCCTCAGCAATCCACTGATTTTATGGCATCAGAGTTTCTACTTAGAATGTTAACATTTGAGGGTTTCCAATCAATGCTGGCATGAATTGAGTAAACAATTCAACATCATTGATATAACCAAATCCTCTCTAAATATGCCCAAAGCTAAGGTAAAACATTTTTTGTTGCAAAAATTTGATACAGCTGCAACCCTATCTATTCAACATCATCAACACCCATCCCTAGACTCACAACTCTCATGAGTTTTATAATCTTTTTGATGCCCTAAGTACTAATTCATCCTTTTTAATTTTGTTTCTTTTTGCTCCTAAATCTTGATAATGAATAATGGTGTCAAAATAAAGTTAATAAGAGCCTACCATTAGCTATGAAAACTGCAGTTGCTGACAAAGAAATAATTAAGCTAATGATTAAAATGTGAATTTAAATTATTAACATTTGGAAATAGGCAGTAGTATTTTATCTGTAGCCTACAGCTCCATTTATGAAAGAAAAGCTGCCTTCATGTGGTCAATTTTTCATTGAGAAGAAGGCGCTGCTATTGGCACAGTTTAACACATTTAAAGTTTGTTGGCCAATAGCAGGGATGGAGAACCTTCAGTTGGAAGAGTGTCATGTTTGATAAGATAATAGGCCAATGCCAATGAGGTCCAAATTATAACACGTGATATTGGCATCATCTATAAAATTATGTTAATATACTCTTAGAAAATATTAACAACAAATTAATATCCTAAATTGACAAAACCAACATTAATTAGAGCATACACTTAAAAGTATATGATCTAATAAATGTTAGTTCATTTAACTGTTCACAATCTGTTGATTTTAATAATCTCAACCTAACCTGGCTCCCTGAATCTATATTTCTTAATCCAGTTGATGAAAAGGAGATGATCTCAATACAGCATACAATTGGAAAAAAGCATTCTGCAGGAATTTATGAAGTACCTGCTTCTCTTCTTTGAAAGTCTGCCAAGATCATTATTCCTTTGCTACACATAATCAGTGAACCCTTCTCCCAAGGTATTTTTCCTACCAAGCTGAAATTTAGTAAAGATTACCCACTGTTTAAGAAGGGTGATAACTCACTTAATACTATCATCCAATATCTTTGGTATCATTTTTCTCTAAGATATTTGAAAATGCTGCGTTTACTAGACTACAGGGGATATGATTATTTTTGCAGATGGCTCTTCACCTTTACTTTGTTTTCATCTTCCTCCATTGCCCAACTCTCGCAAGATATATTCTTCACATGCCAGTGGATATGTGTATAAAATATAATAATTTCTCAAACTCAAAACAGAGCAAAAGAGTTGATCATGCACTTCAGCTTGTTTTCCATAAACAATTCTGTCATACCTTTCTCAGTATGATGTTTCTGGGTTCCCACCGTAAATGTTGTTGTCTTTGTTAATTTTTTGCATACCTTTCAGAAGGCTTCTTCAGGTCAGTCTAAAATCTTTTCTTTCCGTTTTATTCTGTAATCTCTAAATGACTCATTCCACAGATTTTCACTCAGCACACAGCACTCAGCTATAGTTCAGTATTTTTCCCCTTTGACTAAAATTCACATATACCTTACAAATTATTTTAGTAATTCTTCCTCTATCCGTCTTTACTTCCTAACCAAAAATATTTGCATTTCTCACAAGTCACTCAGTCATTTTCAGTCCCCATTCCTTACTCCATGTTGTGTAAGACTCCTCATATAACCTATTCCTAAACCATTTAGTTGTTATAGTGCTTCTTCTTACACACTTAACTTTTGCAACCATGCAACAAGCACAACTTCTGTATCAAAATATTTACATTCATTTCAGTATTTTCTCACATTTAATGGTCAGCCTTATTCTGCAAGTCTTTCATCTCACTGATTACATATACATTTCCATCCCTATTCTCTCATTATAAAAAGAGTATTCAACTACAAAATGAAAACAAAGCTCATAAAGTCTACCAAGATTCAGCCAATTAATTATCAGTACTATCTTAAGCATCAATTGGCATCATTCAATTGGACACAACAGCCTTTTTTGGGTGGATATCGAACGTAATATCTACCATGGAATTGGTAATAACACAAAAGACAATAGTAGAAAACATATTTTTTTCCAAGGGAAATTCATTTTTTATCATATTTTGAAGATAAAGTATTTAAAACAGTACTTACTTTACAGGCTTCCTTTAACTCCTGTTGGTGTATTAGGTTTTTGAAAAAGGAAGAAAAATTATCACTACAAAATAAATAACTTGGTTTTTCAAAACATTGGCTACATATAATAAAAAGCCATATAGCTAATTTTATTTAGTGTCAAACATTCAGAAAAATGTCTGAACAAATTTTTATGCTCATATCCCATCAATAACTAAATTAATGTAGTTTTAACGATTAATAATTATGAAATTATTTTAATTTCATGAATGAATTCAAATCTAAAATAAGAATTGGGATTTAAGTTACCACAAATAGCCACAATAAATATCAATTAAATCCCTTTAAATTAAATAATGATGTTCATAATCAAAATATTCCATGCACATTCAACATTCATAAATGGAAACAATGTAAAACACTGGGATACAGACAATTAGATGTTGAATAGAAGTTTTAAAAGTAAGGAAGTCTTAGCTAACATTCAAAGGAATAAAGAAAGCTAAAGCAAGAAATATTTTCAGCATTTATATACAGGATATTTTAGTGAATAAAGAACATGTAATAATCGTAGGCTGGAAGGAAAAAAGGAAGTATATTTATATATGTATGAATATAAACAAACAAAATAACTATGATTACATCTATAAGTATAATCAAACAAAAATATTCATGCAATATTTTGCTGACTTAATTCATCTTTTCATTCTAACAATAAATTTGATTTTACTGTACACTTACATGATGGCCTGGAGCATGTTGACAGAACTAAATAGAATAAATATAAAATTACTAGCAAACATGTAATATTCATACTTACAATTAATGAATATAATTATGTTTACTAAAACATTTCAGCTTCACTTCACTTAACTTCAGTAAAGATAGGCAAACAATAAACCTTTTACCTTCAAAAATTTTAAAGCAATTTTATCTTATCGGAGGAATGTTAATGTAAATCATATTTCATTACAATAAGGTTTTAAAAAATCATTTTCATAAAAAAATTTGTTTTAGCATGCCGTATTAAAGGAGTACATTAACATATAAAGTGTGATTCACTAAAAATGAATTAAACATCTTTCCGCTGAAGTGCAATCAGGAGCAGTCATTGAAATAAAATTAGAGTGTGTATGTATCTTAGAAAATACGTTTTTCTAATCCTTTATATTATATTTAAAGTTGACAGAAATATTCCTTAAAAGCCTATGGTGAAAACGAAGGCTGAAATACAGTAGAAGTCCGTTATAACGAGAGCTGACAAAATTGGAAAAGTACTCGTTATAGCCGATTTCTAACGCTAACAATTAGTCTAACTAAGTCCGTCCTCTTGAATCCAAGAGCAGCGAGTGCGGCAGAATGGAACAGTAGGGTTTTTAATCACGCTATTCTCGATCACGCTCACGCTAATGCGTAAAAAAAGTACGTTCGCATCAAAAATACCGTATTTATTCGAAAATTGGGTCTTTTTTCACCCCAAAAATCGGGGTGCGCGTTAGAATCGACGGCAAACTAGATTCGGGAACAATACTACTCGTTGGCAAGTCCCGTAGCGTAGGGCTGGCCGCATCCTAGGCTCACCCTGGTTCCATAAAATTCGTCAAGCATTCCACCAATCTGCTATCGATGTTTGGGGTGTATACGTGTGTTAATACAGTATCGATGTTTGCACTTTATACGAAACTGTAGGCCGATAGTTTTTAATTGAAAGGTAATTGGCGACTCCTAAAAATTTTTAAATGAACGATTTTAAATTGGCATTTACGTAGGACTTTCGGCGTAGACGACTGACGAAATTTTATATACAGTGTATACGTGTATAAACATACTTATATATTAGCGCATGCCTGTACCGTATAAGACGTATAAGGTACAGCGAATGGCGTGACCGCACATCTTAAGGTGCGCATTACATTCACGGGCAAATGATTTTTCAATGTCCGACGCTCGAATTTCGGGGTGTCCATTACTTACGATGGCACGTTATTTTTGAGCTAACACATAATTTTATTAATTAACACATCATAACGAAACTGCGTCCGCTAATATAAAATGTGGAAAAGTATTGCTCAATAATCGTCGAAAAATAATGGTGTGTTATTCATATCAAATTGCTTTCTCGAGGTATTTTTCATTCACACCCTTCATAAGCAATGATTGAGTCGCGAGGGAGGGGAAGAGGTTACCTGGGAATCCAAATCAGCACTTCTTTTATCTCCTATATTTCCACCGATCCTGGATCAGACGATTTGATGCCGAGCTTCGTATGAAAACAAATCCCACGGAAGGATGCCAATATGATGGGGAGACAAAAAAAAAATTCCAGCGCTGACTAGATGAGTCATCGCCGAAAAGAAACAAGAGATGAGGTGATAAGACGTACGGAGGGATGAAGGGGAAGAGTGAAACTCGTGAGAAGTTTCTAATCAAAGCTCCCTGAAGCATCTGTGTCGAGGAAGGGTGAGGCGACTTGTGGAAAACAAATGCATGAATTAGGAGACGATAATGTTTGCATTTAATATTTTTTTATCGTTTGAAGAGATAACGCCCCTCAGATTACTATTGGCTTGTCGCACTTCGTCCCTCACGTCAATTGACAATTCCGAGATATGCAAGACAAGCACTCGTTATAACGATACTTCAGAAATGACCACTCGTTATAATGGACGTAACTCCCTATCCTTTTTGCAGTGAGACGGACAACGACCAAAAAATCACTCGCTACAACGCATCTCTCGTTATATGCCGTACTTGTTAACGGACTTCTACTGTAGTATAGTATAGAAAAGAATAGAATATTTATAGACGGGCATTGCCATTAACAAAAATTTGATATATAAATACTGTTACAAAATGTAACCCTAATTAAAAAGTTTTATACAGAAGATAATGTATGTACACTCCTGGCCAAAATTAACGCAGCACCTCCCTAGCGATCCTTACGGCCGGTGCTCTGTTAATTTTGGCCAGGACTGTACCTTAAAACGTGGAAATTTGTATTTACCCATTGATACTTTCTAACATTAAGTAATGAAGATCTCTGCTATTGCTTTTAACTGATGAGATATTAGGAAATTCATTAATTCAATTTACGTGTATATAATATAAGGTAATTCCGAGTGAGATGACCCACCGGGAGAGATGCCCCAGTCGTAGTATTTTTAAGGAAAACCACAAGATTTCTCTACTGACGGTGTACTTCAGTTAGTTGGAATTGACCTGTCTTTTTGCAAGAGTTTCACGGCGATCAATTCTTTTTACGCAGTTTCATAACATAATTTCAAGTAGGTACTGTTTCTTCCGCTCTGTTATAAGAGTATAACGTTTCTGGTTGGCATCAGTTTAAATGTTTGAATTTAAAGTGCGAAAACTTGTAGCTATAGATTCATTTAATATCCACGTGCAGTGACTGTCCATCTTGGACAAAGTGTAGCCTCACTGGCTGTAAGGGCATCTCTCCCGTACTGAAAGGATAGACGCCCCACCTGGATAATGAAGAAAAACAATGTAAATTTTCCACACTTTTCTTTTACTGACGACCGGTTTCGTTACCGGAGTAGCATCTTCTGGTGGAGAAGATGCTACTCCGGTAGCGAAATCGGTCGTCAGTAAAAGAAAAGTGTGGAAAATTTACATTGTTTTTCTTCATTATCTAAATGGCTTTCCACGAAGTAACGCCTGATCATCTAAATTTCAGACGCCCCACCTCTTCTCGGGATAGCTGCCACAGCGCTACTTTATGTATATGTGCCCTATTAGTATCAATTTAACTTTAAGGAGATACTGATTAAGGTTTTTTTCAAGAAAACGTTTGTAATCTATATTTAAATTTCAATTAAAATCTAAATCCACGGTCGAATGCTTTTTATGCACGATCAAAAGATTACGTATTGTTTAGTAAGCAGTAGGGTGGAGCGTTTTGCCACTTTTTTTCTGATCGAAATGTAATACCGACAAAAATGGCCCACCCAAATGGACATTACAAATATATAATCAATCGATTCGGCCGAGATGTTGTGGAAAGACATAATTGAAAATAGATTTCTACTTTTCCACAAAGGTTTTTATTCGGGAACTACCGGTTTCGGAACATTACCATCGTCAGGTTCACACACAACTGAATCATCAAACTGCCGAGGCATACATTGTAATTTGAGTGATGGCAGATAAAATACAATGTAGAAGTTGGAAATAGACATACATACAATGACAACCAATCAGGAGGTAGGAAGGGGAGTGGGAGGGGAAATTTACAGATGACTAAAGGATGGGGGAGGGGTCGGAATCCAAGATGGGGGAGGGAGAATGAAAAAGATACTCGTTAATAAGGGAACAATGGGGGTAAGAGAGGTGACGTTTCATTTCAAGGTCTTCTTGGGCATTGAGTCGAGGACTTTTACTTTGAAAGTGAAGGATTTCTGGGGAAAAATCACTTGAATGACTGTTTTCGAAAAGGTGTTTAGCAAAGTGGGAGGAGGGAGATTTATGGAGGAAAGCTCTATAGTGTTCTGACATTAAAGATAAATTCAAAGCTTTAGACAGACCGGGAGTATATAAATCAAATTGTAAGGATTGTGTTGGAATTTACATTGGGATGACAACCCGCAATTTTAATGTCAAAACACAAGTATGTATGTCTATTTCCAACTTCTACATTGTATTTTATCTGTCATCACTCAAATTACAATGTATGCCTCGGCAGTTTGATGATTCAGTTGTGTGTGAACCTGACGATGGTAATGTACCGAAACCCCGGTAGTTCCTGAATAAAAACCTTTGTGGAAAAGTAGAAATCTATTTTCAATTACCAATTTATTTCTTTTTTCAAAATCAAAAAATATCTTCGGTGAGAATTTTTGCCGTAGAATTTGGCTCGCGAACGCAGTTTGCTGACCGTTAATCTTGAGGGATGACCAAACATCGGAGGAGAATACACCCTCTTGTTTTATTATAACAAGAAGCTTATCAGCGCTTATCTTCGTTTTTCTAAATGGGAGGAGATAAAAGGAAAGATTTCGTCCTGGAACTAGTAACTTAGAAAGGTGTTTCTAAAAAAAAAGGAGATCGCTTTATGAGGTCCGGGAAAGACTTCGAAGTGAGCTTGAAAAGACCTATTCTTCCTTGAGCTATCAATTATTTCTATTCAATAACACATTGCATGTCAAAATGCTTGAATTACGCGCCCACTTGAATGTGATTTTTTATGTGTATTTGTGCCACGCTCGCTACCGTATTTCATATCAACTCCCCGTGCTGATGAGAATGATTGATTCCGGTATTTCATCTTGTTATTGTTATATCACAGTAAACTAATTAATTACTGAGTAGTTTTATTTTTCGTTAAACATTTTTTGATCAATTAGTATTAATTAGAATAATTTATCAAATGGAGCGATTGAACAAGGAATAGAACAATATAAAATTTTGTAAAACATTTTAAGGCCAAATTCGTGAAAAAAGTATGCATAAATTTTATTTCCGCTTGAGGATGACTTAATAGCTGCCATTCATTTGATTTTCATTGATCATTTCGATATTTCCGAAGACAATGATGGGCTACGTAAATCTCAAGAAAAGAACTTCGTAGATATCTGGAAGAATTATATAGGCGTAAAATACAATAGAAATATACATATATTACATAATGAAGATTTACATTAATCATTGAAAAAGAAATACATATAATAGATGCAGGGACGACAATTATTAAGTGTTTATTCAGCATTTATTATTGTGCAGCTAGAAACACTTTTAAGCTGAAGCAGCGAGACAAACAAAGCTTCAATAATTTCTTCACAATATTTACAAATCCGTTTCCACAGATTTTCAACATGCCACATTACAAACACCGTTAGTAAACAACATGTAGAAGCTTCCTAATATTCACGCGAAATACTTTGAAGGGAAATAAGCAGCGATTGTGACATTTAAGTATAATTATTAACAAGTCTTCCGGGTCTTCATTTATGGCATCAACGCAGCTAGACGAAGCTGCCTCACTTCATAGGCATAGCTTAACGTTATTTTGGTACATTAAAGCTTGGACATTGGGTTATCAAAGCGAGACACACGACTAAGGCGTCACGAGTAAAGGTTAAATAGCGAGTTTGACTTACCATACAGGAAGCTTCGTGCAGTTTCCCAAGTTTAGGTCTTATGAACGGGCTGAAAAGTGCAATTGCAAACTTTTTAATTTTTAGTTAACAAGTTAATGTGGGTGTATTTGTGACGAGACAACCACGACCGACTGACCTTGTTTGCCTCCACAGGAATATTTGTATTGGAATTGGAAGAGCCTGATCATTGTAGCTGTCATCGTAAGAATGTCTTCTTTCCATTTCGACCTTTCTCCGCGGCGACTTGAGAATTTCCCTGGAATATTAACGAATATAACTATGTAATTACATTCTTCCCATCTGTATTATGAGACGAAATGATTTTGAACGGAGTTGTGAATTACTAATTGCTGTCAATGAAGATAATACGAAATTAATATATGCGAGAATATACAAAAATTGGGTAAAATGCCTATGCGTTGCCGTCCGGCTGATTGTGCGCGAGCTACTTCTTTCCTCGGCTCGGAAGATGAACTGTTCTTATCATTCTGGAGGCGCCATTTACGCTTGTGGTGGCCCCTCGGGGATTGCCACACTCCCCCACGTCTAAAAAGTACTTTCGGAAATGGGTCGAGGAGAAGTACCACCGAAGAGAGCTGCCACGATCAGCTGAGAGCACCCGATCGATGGGTCCGTCAGCCGCCGCCAGCGCTCTCTGGAAGGGAT
Source organism: Sympetrum striolatum (assembly GCA_947579665.1). Classification (NCBI taxonomy): domain Eukaryota; kingdom Metazoa; phylum Arthropoda; class Insecta; order Odonata; family Libellulidae; genus Sympetrum; species Sympetrum striolatum. The sequence continues at coordinate 112,068,996 of OX388341.1, forward strand.
GCTGGAGCCGAAAGCACACGGAAGCAGCCGAACAAGGGCGGAGGGTTTCGCTGGAGCTAGGGTTGCCACCCCTCCGAGTTTGGTTTCAGGAGTGCTCTCCGGTCGGCGCCGTTTACCGAAGATAATCGATTCGCTACCAATATATTAATTACTCCTTCAGGCTTGGTTTTTACTTGTAATCTCTCTAGAAGAATGAGTTAGGCAATAATTTAGTGGATCCGCGTTAAATTGGCGACTGATTTCTGCTCTCCACCCGGTATTGGGTAGTTTACCTGCTAAAATTAAACGTATTTCAACTGATTCCAGCTCCACGGAAATCACTGCTAAATTTGCGAAGCCTGATGATTATCCGATGAAAATAGTCCTGATCAATTATAATTGTGCCGAAATTTGTTTTGATTTCTTTAAGAACATAGTGATACATATAATCTTTTAAACTTGTTGGTTTCCTGGTATTCGCAAAGGCGTGAACAGTTGTTAACAGTAATAAAATTATATTTAAAATGCTCTCATGTCGATAATTTGATGGACGAGCATTTTATCGCTGCTATCATTCATTCAATAATTAATTACTACGCATTTTTCTTTGAAATATGACATTTACTATTCTATGAACTTCAAAAATCAACCTAAAGGTGAAAGTTGTGATGATGTCAGTTCTCAAAGGAAAATGTTTCGATTTTCAGGGAACTATCCTCTTTTAGCTATGAAAATTTTATATTCTTATTCTTATTGACATTAGAAATCCAATCGACCGATTGAATGATACATCTTCTTCAAAAGGAATTCTTTGCATGAACAATCAGCTAACTTATTTCCATTATTTGAAGTACGCTATTTTGAGAAAAACGCATTTAGAATTGTAGATATAAATTGTATTATGTTGCTTTTACTGCATTTTCATATCAAGGCCGGCAGATTCATTATTAAATATTACCCAATTCTGCTGATTTCGCATGAGACAAAAGAATCCATACATCTTAGAGAATCATGTTGCATCACAATTATACTGCACGAACGACATTTTGTCACTAACACTTAGTTCGTGTTTACAATGTTTTCATCGGTAAAACCAGATTACACTTTATCTGGGTATTTAATTTAAGCCCGCATACACTATATATTAATGATTATATAGGGTAATGGATAGGGATGCCTAACCTTTTAGTTTACGTCACAACTCCGGATTAAAAGAAGGGAGGACGATGTAAATTGTGGCTCAAAAATACAAGGGTTTAACAAATGGTTGGTAAGATGCATTTTGTAGAATTCGAGCCATCAGAAGCACCAAAAAAATGTTTTTCGTGAAATCTTGCATTTGGGCATCTTCCCTCACACAATTGGAGTAAGATGACAAAGCTGGCAGAAGGAGATTACCTCTTTAAAAATCCAAGTTCTCTGGCCGTACTTCGTGGAACGACATAAGAAATGATAAACATACTTGGTAATTTCCACAATAAAACTTTAATCGAAGACCAGTTTCAGCTACAAGCTATCATCACGTCAATGATGATAGCTTGTAGCTGAAACTGGTCTTCGATTAAAGTTTTATTGTGGAAATTACCAAGTTTGTTTATAATTTCTCTTTAAAAATATTCCGCAGCATAAAATATATTGATATTTAATGCTATAAATACAAAACAATGAATGAGCACTAAGATTTATTTTCCCCTTATTTAAATGAAAATATTTTGGTGTTATTTTCAAATGCAAAATTGCTAACTTGTTCTTTACATGGTTACATTGCTTTCTGCCTCCGTTATTGTGTTCGAAGTGGTCTAGGGATATCAGGAATAAGACTAATATTCCCAAAAGAGCTGTCAATGGCCAATGGTTTAGTTAAGGTCGAAGAAGGCTTTGATGCTGAGGGATAATAATTCTCTGGACGTTCTTCAATTCCGGTATACTCATGGATTTTTGGGACTACTGGTGCTTGTGCTGTGAAAGAAGCATATCCATTCTCAGTCTGTAGATCAGAAGCAATATTTAGAATTTTGGATGGGCCATAGAGGTAAATATCCCTTGAAGAAAATCCGGAAAGAGCATTGTTTACGGTTGAAAATTTCATCCAAGCTAAGCTCATCATCTTTCCGCACTGATATCTAGTGATTCGTTTTCCAGGGTGGTTTTGTATCCAGTTAGTGAAATTATAGTTCCAGAATGTTGGATTGGATGGGTGGTTCTCTCCATCATCATCCATCAAACCATCTCTCTCAAGTTCATGACAATATGATTATCTCACCAAGCCATAAACCCTACTATACTGGATAAGCTGTCAGCTAAATTTTTTTTAAATACGGTACATACAATACGATAATGTTGACTGAAGTTGTGCCGTTCCATTTTAAATCCCAAGACATTTTATTTATATTTGATTGGAATCTTTGGACTGGAAAAAAGTGTACCACTCGTCTCTATACTGAAATACAACAACTGTGGGCAAATGAAACATCGAAAGTTAAAGCTTTGAAGCGGCACCTTCGGTGCCTTCCGATCTAACAATTTATCTTTTATTAAAAAGGTTTGAAGTATCGGATATCGTATTTCTCTCTCTGAAAATTTTCAAATGGTTTCATCAGAATGGGCGTCCCCTCACACCCTACGCTGTTATAGTGGTTTTTGGTACCTTCGTACCCAAACGACTAAGATAGCAATAAATGGGTTCAAAGTAACTGGGTTATACCCTATGAATCGTTACATCTTCACCAACGCTGACTTTATAGTTCCTGAGTTGGCTGCAGGAAAACTTGCTCCACAATAAAAGATAATCTTTCGGAATCACAAGTTCCTCTGCTTACTTTCTCTGGACCATCGACATAATTCAACTCTCTTTCGAGTTATCCTGATATACCAGTACATCAGGCTCAAGCTATGCCATTTCATGAGGCTGCTGAAACACAAAAATATTCCCCGGGTACTTCAAATGCAGTTTCTCCGTTCGACATATCTCCTGTCTCCAGTATTAAGAAGAAAATTTTTTCCTTTGTACCATATTGTATTTTAATCGATTTTAGGTGACTTTTTTTGGGTGGGGGTTACATTTGCACCCAATTTTTTAATTTGATTTTATAAGCATTTGCGAATCTTTGTTTTCGACAAAGTAAAGATGATATTAATCCTCGTTTAGATTCCTATCATTTAGTAAACTTGTTATAGTTTTTAATAAATGTCAAAAATACAGTACCATTAAGTCAAAAACAAAAGAGTATGTCCATATTTACACCTTTTCATCTCTTCTTTAATTGTCTATCACTGCATTTTTGCTACTGTGCAGAGTACATCATGACTAAATAAATGTAACATGAGGCAATTAGACAAAATCGTGAATAAGTACCTACGTATAAAATTTTATGATTTTACAAATCGTGAAAACGAAGTTTACAGCAAAAAAGCAAAATAAATATCAAGAAAAATAGAAATGGATTGTTAACAAGAAAAGATGAAACTAAGAGAACGTGAACTCCGAAAATTATCCATATGTTCTAAACAACGTAGTACACAAAAAAGGGGCATACTAAACAGATGGATCTACTGATAGTGTCATTTACGTTACCGATGCTACCGTTATTTACCTTTACTTTTATATAAAGATGTCAAATAAAAAATTAAAAATAATATTGCTTTAAGACAGGCTATTTACTATCACATGAATTTCTCGAATTATTTTCGTTAATTATATTCCGTCATCTTTCGTAATTTTACTCATATATATAAACAATGAAAAATTAGATTTGTGATAAACAACAATTTAGCTGCTAATTGAATGATACGAAAGTGTGTTGCACAAGAAAAGGTAATTATTTTTTACTCACATTGTTACCACTAATTATTTCGCCAGTGTTTTGAAAAGAGGAATTTACAGTCTATATTTTTTTAATCTTTTGTATTGCCCTATTTTTATAGGAACTAGATCTACTGCGACAGTTATAGAATTTGTATCTGTATCTTCGTAGCCTAGAAGTCTACAGAATTATCTTACTCTATATCGATTGAGTTATGGTTTCTCATTCAGCACATACGCGATCAGAATATTCATTTAGAATATTATAACATCAAGGTTAGTCATATACTTCGTATTCTTCTAAGATGTATTAGTTATGGGAATAAATTTCCGCTCCTTTTTAATAAGATACCATTTAAAGTACATTTTAATAATAGTAAATCGTTAAGACATGTATTTTAACAGGTATCCCTATATGCTTTATAACTCAGTTATACGCATTTGTTTCAATTTAAACAATCGTTTTTCTCGTAATGAAAACGTCAAAATTTATTCCAACAAAGCGACATATGTGTAGGGGACGTTGAATAATTTTACCTCCAAATTTGTGCTGCAGAAACTCAACGTTTGCTTATGAATATACGTTACTAATGTAACTTACTAACGTTACTTACGTTTTCAATGTAAAATTGTTTTCAGTGATTTGAAAATCGTGGTTTTGATATAATTGACGAATGGCAGTAAAAAGAGGAATTATATTTAGTAGCATTACAAGATGAAGAGACATGTAGAACGCTTGAAGATTGGTAATTGAATCAAACCACTGTTGATCGAATCACTGTTGAAAAACGGTTTCTATACATTGCTATGGTCCAAATTAAAGGATATTGGGTCCATGGAAGTTGAAATAGAGAGAGGCAAAGGAAGGCGCTTGGTTCCCTGCGAGATGTTGCTTGAAATACAAAAGGAAAAAGCAAGTTCTGAATTCATTTGCTACATGGGATGACATTAGAATCTACTAAATAACTCTTCAGGTCGAAATAAAGAGCGAAGCTGGAAGAACCAAGTGAATTTAATCCTAAACAAACAATTGATAGTTTAAAGTTTACGTTTGAAAGTATGAATGGCTGGAATGGGATGATAGACATGTAGTAGTAGTATTGTTAAAAGTGCTTCGACAGCTCAGGTCATTTCGCACATTGGCTCCCACTGGGATTCGTACCCGGGACCGCTTTCACCAAAGGCAAACGCGCTGTCCACATGACTATCCGGGAGCCGATGATAGACATGATAAACTCATGTTGCTACAATGTAACGCAAGGCGCCTTGCAAAACCTGCCAAGAAGTAATTGGTATAGTGAGCTGGGATATTGGTAACCTTCTCCCTCTATTTAAAAGACAATGCCTCTTCATGTTTCCTTAAGTTCCGATGCATGCAGTTGGTTCTTTAGAGTGAGCGGTTCACTTTTCATGAAAGTATTTAAATTCGGCTCGATGCATGGATCGCTTCTAAACGACCAGATTTTTTGGGGAGTCCGTTTATCGCCTGTAATGTGGGACAACGTTGCGGCTGCCGTTAAAGCACACTTTGAGCGAACAAACTTAATTTGTTTTATATCACTCTAAAGACCCTTATTTTAAATAAATAATAGCAGAAAGGTATTCCCTTATTGAGATGACCAGATTTCTGATTTGCTGTACGGAAACATATTGTCACTTCCCCTGAAGCATAGGCATCCTTTTCACAATCAAGATGTCTCGCACAACCCGCTTTTGTATGGACAGTGCGAATTTACCTATTGACTAATTATTGACGCGAGGTCGCGTAAGTAACTTTTATAATATCCTTTTGTTCTATTATATCTTCATAATGATATCAAAACGGTAGCAGAAAGCAACAGAGTGGCACTAATTAATATTTTCGTATTGCCTTTCGGGACAAAGACCCGACATCCGGTACTCTCCATGCCAACCAGTACTTATGGATACCTTTTATCTAATACATAAGTACAGCATACTTTATTTTTGTAGAGGCATATCATAATTTTACTTTTTAAAATATCATCATTAGCCATTCTCAATCCGACGTCGGATTTTAGCCTCCCATTTACTTTCCAATTTTCTCTGTCCTGAGCTTCTCGTTGCTGCGTTGCTCCTAAGTAATTGATGATGTCTTTATTCTATTTGTACCCTGGTCTTCTTCTTGGTCTCCTCACATCTCTAGGTATCCAATTGATAACAGCAGATGTCCAACGGTTGTCGTTTCTTTTTTAATATAGCTTCATTTACTGTAAAATAATTCATAAATATGGTACTTGAATTCCGCTTTGTAATTTCATTACAAATATGGAAACAATTCGTATAATTAGGGTGATTGGTGTATTGAATTCTTATCTATGCACAAAAATTTTTAAGGAAATCGATTAAATGAAATGAATCAAGTACTCTTTTAATTCCAACTATGTCTTGGTAGTTGACTGCAATACTAAAATTCAGGTAGTTGAGATTCATCTCTTATATCAGAAAGGAAGAAAATCAAAATTTTGCTGCCGATAGCTAATAGAAACTTACTACTTTATAGCGAACACATACTTCTTGCAACTCAGAGGATCTCCTAAGACGAGTTTCTTAGTAACTCTGTTCATTGTCAATAAAAAAAAGAATTTATGAATATCGAAGTTACTGGGAGTAAAACCCAGGTCTCCCACCTTCTGTTTAAGTTTAACATCTTTCCCACTTTTAATCTTATTGGTCTTTTAATCATTGGCTGAATGGTAGACCAGGATATAAATTTCCTTATCTTAGGATATCTCATAGTATATCTCAGATTACCACGTTCGTTAGCAAGTCAATTTCTTCTTTAGATAGTTGAATCTAAAAATAGAAATTCATTTCATAGTTGCTACTGGAACTGTTGCCATAATAATCTGATATTACAACTTGTCATTATAGTATACAGAAAAGTTGCTAAAATGTTAAATATTTGGATGTGAATGGGCAGATATCTCCAACTTTATGAATATGGACGAATTTTCTCTATACCATGAAATATTGACAGAGTCGTTTTGTATACATTTATTCATTATTCCTTATAAAAATTTTATAAAATAATATTAAACAGCAATATTTCATGTTAAAATTCAACGACTAAATATTTAATTTTGATGAAGGCAGTTATAATACATACTATAAAATGTGAAATTTTAAATTTTAACCTTAATCTACTAAATTTATAATCTCCAATTATGAGATTATAATAATGTTAAGAAATATGAATATTAGTTCATACTATTCATTTGATTTTTTTCCAGTCTTGATGAATATCTACATAATTTGAGGTTTCCCTTTTACTTCTTTGCATATTTATATCACCTTGCATCCCTATCTATACCATCCTGTGACTTGATATAAGATGTATCTATTTTAACACCATTGATACCCAGTATCTGTGATTTCTTTCAGAAATGTGATCAACTCATTGGGATGAGATGCATTTAGATCATTGTTCCAAGTCTGCTTTTCCATTCTCATCCATCACAGCTATTCTTTTCCATTTACATAAAATGTTATAAATAATTTGACAATTCTATACTTTTTTCTACATTTTTATAAGCTGAAACATTGCTTAAAATAAACCATATAGGTTCTCTTAGATACTGGGTTAACTGTATTGAAAATATATCTTTTTTCTTAAGAAAAAGTAATTAAATGATTTTATGCATGTACCCCATGAATGTCAAGCATGAAGAGAGCACGAAACTATAAATAATTTATCAGTTCTGGATTTAACTCATGCTTATTCTACTCAGTCACGTTCCTCCATGTATTCTTTTAAATATTTCTCCTATCATAGAAATTTTAAATTCTCCACAAAGTAGTTAATAATCTATAATCACTGTTTCTTGAATGAAATAAATAATCTGGAATTAATAAAATCACTTTCAATATGAAATATTACTGGCCTTGGTGGCCGTGTGGTTAGAGAGATGAGCACTATCGCTCCAACCCCAAGACCCAGTGTTCGAATCCCGGCTGATTGGAATTTTTCTGATCAGGGATTGGTTGTATGTTTTCATCTGACTTTCCCATGCGAGAAGGGCATCCGGCAGTAAAAGTCGCCAATTCATCTCCATAACCAACCTCATCCTCACCTAAAACCATCATTCATCAGCTGACCCCATAAAATACGGATAAAAAGGTGTAGAGAGAGAAAAAAAACTTTCAATATGAAATATTAATTCATACTTTTCTAGCATAATTTTTTGCATTAACATTATGTTAATTAAGTTAAGAAAGATATCTGATGTTCATACATCAATTATAATCATGCATATTCAGGCATTTCATTTATAAGAATAACGTTTTCACATTTAGTTCCTTATTTGGAATGTTTTTGAGATGATATTATAATTTAAGCTATTTTGGCTGTTCCCAATCATTCATCTTAAAAACATTAATCTTATTTAACACTGTTAGAAATATTGCACAAATATTAATACCAAATGCTTTTTCATGCTTTGCAGTGTCTCCTCCACAACTACCAATGACAATTCTTCAATGGAATCAAATGTTAGATATATAGATGAGAAGGAGTCAATTTTAAAGAAAAGTGAAAGATGGTGGATCTCTTTAGGTGGTAAATAATTTTAAATGACTCTAGAATTTATAATTTTAGAAATAAATTTTTAAAAACAATTTCAAATTGTTCAGAGGTTTATAGTATATCTCTTATTTGTGCTCTCAGATGGTTCTGAAAAATATTATTTTTGGGAATTACAATATTTTGCTTTTATGTCAGATTTATATTACAGATGAAATTATGTCCATATGAGAAAATATTACAAAAATAAATTACCAAGAGGATAGAGAAGGTGGGTGAATGGGATGGCAAATCAAATAACACTTAAGTGGGTAGATTTGCCAATATTAGAGAAGATAGGAGACAAACTTACGAAATAATTCATGGGTAAAAACAGGAAATAGAAGGGAAATAATTGTTGCATATTGTGAAGAAAGGAGGTTCAGACAAAAATTATTGTGTATTCAAATGGATCAGAGAAGTTAAATGAGAGAAGCAAGGAAATAGTTTGAAAACAGAAGGAATAAAATAGTGAAAGAGTAGTTAATAGATTGTTGAAGGAAAAAGCAGTATAGTATTGGCCTATATTTGGTAACAATCCATACTATCACTGAGACAGTAATGATTTAATTAATAAATGAACCAAAAAAAATATAAAAGGTGACCATGATTTTAGTGCTCAGCACTTCTGAAAATGGAGAAGATTAATGAAGGAATAGACAAATTTGTAAGTTAGTTAAATAATGTTCATTAGTTCTAGTTTGAATAATTATCAATAGTTGTATATTTGCTAAATAATTTATTGATCAGTTCTATACTAGCTGTACGATTATTGTAAAGCTAAAAATCTCATTCCCACTTGTTTATTTGAGAGGAAAGGAAGACTGTGATAGAATTCAAACTTAACAAACGAGGGTGATGTCTAGTAGGAGCGTCAGTAGGCCATGAAAAATAGGTTATCAAAAGAGAATAAAGGAAAGATAAATAATAGTAATAATAAATAATATATTGCCAGATAAGGTAATATTTCTAATAAATCAGCCTCAATGTATATTTTTGAAAATAATGTTTGGTTATCATCTCTTTTCTAAAAACTATTTACTTCTTATTAATATACAATGTTTTTGAAGTTATGAGTTATTTTTGGTATTTTAGATTTTGCCTTTCTTTCAGCATCAACTTTATAAGTTTAAACATTAAATCAAATGATTCTTCTTAATATGCATTTTTTCCTTATTTTCTTCCAAGCTTATTATTATCCTTCAAAATTCATTTTAATTTCTGTATTCGGTTGTACAAGAAGTGAAAAGTAGTGACTTGTTGCATGCTTTCATGTGTTAAGATAAATTTCAATTCCATCATTCTGAATTTGATTACTTTTTGGTTCTCTTCTTATGAGAGTCCTCAAGATTTGCACATCTAAAATTTCTTTCATTTTCTCAATTCCTGTATACCCTTCTATTGTCTCTGTAGCTAGTCATCTCTAGCATGATCATTCAATCTCCTTGATTCATTATTTAGTTTTCAGTTCTATTGAATTCCATCAATGGTAGAGTTGTTTCTTAATTACTAAGCTACATCCATTTCAATAATGAATGATTTAAGTCAAGTATATTCTTTAATTCATAATTTATTCCTTCTCTTTTTCATGTAATTTTTTCTCCAAAGCTTTCAGCATTTAATTCTGGACGTCACTTCTTCTTCTAAAAATAACATCTGCTATCTTTGTGACATATCTTAAAATTCTCAAGATTTCTAGAAAATTCTTTTTGAAAACATTCATTATCAACTTTTGATCACTAAATTCTTTCATCTAAGTTAGTTTTTCAGCATACTATAAACTTAATCGAATGAAAGTTTTGTGCATCTTCATGTTATTTTTTACTTCACTTTGTAATTTATTTACATCAAACAACTGTGTATTACCTTTTGGAGTTTTCCACTGCACCATTCAAATTTCATCAATATCGATGACCATTTTCAATTTTTTCATTGAATGCCTGTATATATTCATGTATATGACCTACCTCATCTCTATCCCCTGTGTAGATATAGACATATAAAGGTATTTATTATTTTCAAGGTATCCACTGGGTCAATAGGTAATCTGACTACATCCTCTGATGATATTTATGGAATAACTTCTTTTGATTATTCAAAGACAAAAATAGATTTTCCTATAATCTCCAATGCTTTCAGTAAGGATAGAAAACTGTACATATTTAATGAAGTTAGCTTTTAATAATGTGTTGATTCTTCTAACCTTAACATAGCTTTGAAACATCCATATTCTGCTCTTACCAACAGATTGTAACCGGGGGGCTTTTTATTGCGGGGTGATACAGAGGGCCAATGAAGATCAAGGTTTTTAGAGTAATTGACTCACAGGCTAAAATAAAATACTTCTCTACAAATTTTGGACCACATGAGTGTAAACAGGTGGAGAAGGAAGGGGATTTATTTTGTGAAAGAGAATACCAAAATGAAATATTACTGTGTCAAATATTTTAGAATGTACAAATGATGGAAATGAAGTTTTACTTAGCACAGGAAAGCGTGCAACTTAACCCAAGGATATACAAGAAGTAAAACATAGTGACTTGTGGAGTCCCAGCCTAGTCACTATTTTTCACTTCTTGTAAAACCATTTTATATTTTGTTTAATGCGTGAGAATTCAATACAGACGGGTGGAACGAAAGAAGATCAAGAAGATTAAAAGGTGCCTGGGTCATTCCTGACCCCCTTTAGTAACTATCTAATGACTAACCGAATTCATTGGTATTTGCAAACTCCATAATTGCAACCCAGAGACAAATAAGATTTGACTGAATTATATAGTCGTCACAAGTTTGAGAGATTTTTATACTCAAATACTTGGCTGGTGCTTACGTCATCTGTAGCAACCGTAGTAATCGAGATGAGAGCCGCGGCCTACTCACCCCATTAGCAAGTCTTAGTTTCTACACATTTACTGCGGAATTTTGGTGAAAATTTAAGAATTTTGGAAAAGTAGTAATCAGTCATAACATTTTGTAATCATTTAAATGTTTTTATAGCAAAAATATGTAATCTGGGAATTAATGTCTTCTAAATTGGTTTAATCGCTTAAATTCAGTGCCCTCCTGACCATAACACCCCGTGAAACAGCTTAGTATAAGGGCCCATCTGGATCTATTCCTCATGCTCCGTGTTCTTTCGATAATAGGGCCCATACTTGCAAGTTATTTATACTTGTTATTTATCACAGGCTTCTAGATTATAGAATGAGCCTTACAACGAAACCATTGTAGAGCACAGCCTTAAAACGACTTTCGCGAAGACTATGCCACCGCAAACAGTATTCGACACTTAAAAATATTATTTCCTTTATGAGAAATCAACAACCAATGAGGTTGAGGTGACTAAAATTGGAGAGTTCTCTATTTGCATGTTTTTCGAGGACTTAAGGAGCGACTTACAACATTATGCACTGTATTGTTGATGCTTAATTATTTTAGCACGTCATAACAATTTATTTCGCAAATAATTGAGTGTAAGGCTTACGGATAGTTGAATGGGTAGCGCGTAAATTTAATATAACGTACATATGGCATTTTATTTACTCCCTCGGTGAAAGAATAGCACTCTAATTTTTCGTTATCCATAAATTGTGTTAAATGTTTTTGTAAGCACCAAAAATTGCTGAGAATTTTTAAAGAAACTGATAAATTAATGAGGAAGGATAACCAGAGGGATTCTCAATAAGACAGGCTAAACTAAGAATCTTACGAGTATCACGGGACAAACATCCTTGCAGATAACACGCCGCATTAAGAAGTAAAGCGTATTTGTTGGTGGGTTACAAGTCAAAAGTTTTCATCTATCAGTATTTGGCAAAAAAGATTTTGAAGATTTATTTCACCGAAAAAAATGTTCTCCAAAGTATCCAAGACGACGATGATATTAATTGGTAAAATGATGATACTTTTCCTGTTGAATCAATTCAATCAGTCTTCATAGTTATTCCGAGCCATTTTATTACAGGCTGAGATCGGCTCTCTTCCCCACCTACTAAACTATCAATTTTGAGGTACTTATGAAGCCAAACTTTGGGGCGCTTTGAAATACCCAACACTGCAAATTCTATAATGCTAATTTTAAAACAAAGAAGTCGCTAACTACCTCTTTCTCAAAAACATATTTAAATTTGCGTATGAGACCAATGATCGGGAAGAATGTGGAAATAGAATATAGATACACGATTTGATACAATCCCTTGTAGTGGGTACCACTGATTAGCTTCGGCGACGTTGTTGCCAACATATTACTACGATCCAATTATGATACCATGTAGAATTTTTGTTGCGGTTTTGCTCTAGAAATCGAGGGGCAGCATTATATAGATAAATCCTATATTATTGATGTGTCTAAACTTTCTGCAGATGCTGAAGGAAAGCCGGACTTGAAGGCGTCGAAAGTTAACTTCAGAAGCGTTGACTCATGTATCCCAGTGGCCATGGAAGTTGATGAATCTGGAAGGCAAGGAAACTGCTTGAAGAGAACGAAAGGGACCGATGAATCGCCGGAACTGAGCGATGGAGAAGAGAGCGAGGAGGAAGTCGGCGTGGTGGAGCCCAGCGCTCCAAAAGAAGGCCCCGACGTCGTTATTTGCGTCCCTGTGAACGAGGGGAGGGGAATCGAACAAGGAAAGAGGGGTGAAGGGAATGTGGAAAAGAAGGGGGTTGCAAGGCCTCAGGAGCTTGAGATTGGCGTCTTATTTGGTGGCGAAAGGAAAAGAGATATGCCAACGGAAGGCAAGTTGACGAAGGAATATTTTAATACGATTACTGCCGAAGGAGAGGAAGAAAACCTATGCTTGAAACGTACATCCATTGAATGTGACGCAAAGAAGGGGGTCGAGGTAGACTCCCTAAGCGTAGACACTTTGGACGAATGCCCAAAAGATGCCGGGCTTATTAAAACGGATGCAAATGGAGCTAACTCTGTGGAGGACGTGGGGAAGGAATATCTATTCGATAGCAATACTAAATCTCCAAATCATTCAACGAAATCAAAGAAAATAAATCCCCTCGCAAATGAGAGTCAAATTGAGAGTTCCTTGGAAGTTTTGACGGATAAAGAGAACAGCACTTTCACTACGAAGGAGAATATGTTATTTTCGGAAACATCGACATTAGATGAAAGAAAGGGAGGACTTAAGTTTTCTAATTTCGAATCAAAACCAAACGAAGGCGAATTCATTGGAAGCTCGGAGGATATAGACAACGAAATGAATATTGAAGGAATTATTTTAAAAAGTCTTCATGAAATGTCCGTGAGCGAGGAATTCAAAAGAAGTACAAAAGAAGCGTTTTGTAAAACCTATGTAAGCCAATTTCAAAGGCTGTCTAAAGATAGTCATGAAGATTGCTGTAGAGACGCATACATAGGTGCACATATCACTAATTACCATGACTTTCAGAAAGAAGAGGAAATATTCCTACAAAATGAAAGCTCAGAAAGTAAGAAAAGCAGCGAAATTAGCATAGACATTTGGGGCGAGAAAGTTATCAAGAATAGCTTCTATTCTGATAGTGCCGCATGCATTGCCCCTCAAAAATCTGAGCTAAATAAAATTGGAAGCGCCTGTTTTGCCGGCGATTTAGAAACGGAAATAGGAGGGAAAAGATTGCGCATATTTTTTCAAAGCGCTGAGAATGCTAGAGAAGTTGTTGAAAGAACTAAGAGCATGAAACGCGGAAGAAATCCACTTCTATTAAAAATTAGTGGATACGAAGGTGTAAGCCCTAGAGAAAGTATTGTTTCATCGAGGAAACATCTTCGACATGAATCACACAAATCCTCAGGGACGAAAGTTGCTGATTCCGAAAATCAGAAGAGAAAAAGGAATACCGCAATGAAAGTTGGCAGAGCGCTAGAGAAAAACATGGATGGTGATAAAGTAGAATTCCCCAAAATATTTGGAGAGAAAATGAGCGAAGAATGCGTAGAAAAGGAGATATTTGTACAAAACTACGAAAATGACGATATACTGAGAGCACCAGAGGATATCCAAAAGATGGCAATTGGCCAAATAAAACTCGATCAGGTGACAAACACCGTCGAAAATGAGTCAGAGTCGAGTACCGCTGACACGGACACGGAGGTTATAAGTTTCGAAAGGGAAAGAAAAATCTCCTGTACCTACAAGAATATTAAACCAAAAATATGGAGAATATACGGAGGATACGGGAAAGTTGTGGAAGATAAGGAGGCCTATAAAGGCAATAGCGATGCTGGGACAAGATGGCGAACAGCGGCTGCTGATGAGGACGTAAATGAAAGGAGTAAAAGGAAAAGTAACTTCCTCCGACAAACTAGCAAGGAGAACTTTTCTTTTTACGAGCCAAAAAAAGCTACAGAAAATTATCCGATGAAATCCATCCCTCGAAACAAACTAAAATTGATCACAGGCACAGGCTTAACGAGAAATAAAGAAACGTTTGGCAGAAGAGTGAGAAATTTATTTTCAGCTACAATTAACCGACTTCGACAGTGATCGCAGACAAACACAGTAATGTTGAGTCTTTGGAATTTTGGGTAGATTGACGGTTCAATTTGGGAAAAAAATTCAAGATAGTGAGGCAAGGTATCTACCGGTGTTTCCTTATATGTTTTATTACATTTTTATTGTTTCTTAAACGTGAATAGTTTAATATGAATGTTCGTCTTAAAATTGACCCTGGAAAGGTGCGCAGGCTCCGATTAACGATCTAAAAATATAAAAACCTATGCAGAAAAGCAACCTCAAACTGTCTCTCGGCCTAGTTTATTCTTCGGAGAGAAAAAAGAACTGCTCTCTCCCCAGGCACCTCGCACCACAATGGGTATTCTTGGGAGCCGCTGAAGACCAAAGTAAAACTATCCCATGGACCTGCCTCGATTGAGCTGTGGTTTTGGCAAACCGCTACGAAACTAACGACAGTGGATGGTTATGGACAATTACGATATTTGTCATTGCATTAAATAAAAAATTCGAACGTCTGTTTGTTTCTCAATTAAAAAATCTTTATTGTCCCAATAAAATGTATTGTGATGATTTCTTCTTCTATAAATGTATTTATTTAAACATGTATAAAATTTATGTATGTGACCAAAATTAAAGGTTTAATTGCTTAAATGTATCAGAAAATACGTTTGAAAGATATGCTGTAGGAAAGTTTATCATAATGATGAAAACCACGAGATTTTTTTTGTGTGCCCTACTTTCGTGCGATCATATTGCCGGAACCTGGTATTTCACCCCTGAAGGCCTGGAGAAGGGGTTTGAGGATCACGTGGGGTGCTGGGCTGATTGCCGCGCCATCTGCCAGATTAAAAGCGGCCGTCCAAACAAGCTACCTTCCACTTCGGTCCAAAGTACTCACCGGAGCAGTTAGTTGCGTTTAGGGAGGCGAGACAAAGAAGATGGTAGGTTCAATTCCGTGTTCTCTTGTTGGAATATGTGATTTTTGGGAGTGTATTTTCCTCGCTGGAATTATTTTCATTAGAAAAGTGCATTTTCATAGTTGGATATGTTTGCTTGGACGATGGAATTTTAGTAACATTAAGTCCCTCCAGTGATATGATGAACTTCAGGATGCTTATCTATCTTTTTTTAAATTTCAGGCTGACCTTAGTGCAAGGGATGTTGACCGTAAGTAAAGTGTGTGTTTGTGCCTGTTAAACAAGAATATTTCATCGCGGTGAAATGTAGCGAAATTGGCTGTATATATCATTTGTGAAATTGGAAGATTAGAGGAAGAACGAGGAGATTTCAGTGTTGTGCTATTATGCAACGAGGACTGTAACCCTAGGGAGTCAGTGTCAGTGGTTCTATGCGCAAATTTGGTTAGCTGGCGCACGTAATACGCTAGTGCTATTAATATCTTGAGCATATAAGGCTAGGAGTGGAGGCAGCGGAGAATGGGGGCCATCGTCCTTGAGGCATCGGCGCAGGGGCTAAATATAAACCGCTTCCTAGCTCCATGGATATTTTGAGATTTTTGAGTCTCGGGTGCCGCAGTGATTTTTTATGCCCGTCTACTGACCGCAATAAGAAAACTGAAAAATGA
Source organism: Sympetrum striolatum (assembly GCA_947579665.1). Classification (NCBI taxonomy): domain Eukaryota; kingdom Metazoa; phylum Arthropoda; class Insecta; order Odonata; family Libellulidae; genus Sympetrum; species Sympetrum striolatum. The sequence goes on from OX388341.1 coordinate 112,085,390, forward strand.
CTCAGAGTTAATGTTACTTTGACTGATATTGAAAAATTGCCTTACTGGAGAAGTCAGATCTGTGCAAGAAATCTGAGAAGCTGCCGATTCTGGGGTGCAGTGCAGTTTCTACTTATGACATTATCTAGCGAAATATTTTTTAGGTCTCGATACCTATAAACCATTTACTGCTGGTTTAATCTTTCATCATGGCAAGTTTTACTCTTCTCTTCGACCTACATCAACTTAGGATTTTATGCAGTTCTTGAGATAGGTCCTTCAAGCTATCTACGCAGCGGCTCGATGGAATTACGTTATTGAATCCTGAGTAACTTTTGAATTGCAACGATTTCTTCCCCTTTATCTTAATAGTACGTCATTAACATAAATAAATTTACTTTGAAAGTATTGCACTTTTTACAAGTTGTAAATCGATTGCGGGAGTGCAACCAAACTTCTCATTTTGATAATTCATATCTTTTATTGAAATGATCTTTCAGAAGTAATAAAGAAAGATTTTACTAAAGAAACACTCCCAATAAAAGTTTCCTAGATTGCTACAAGAAATAAGTGATACAACGATTAGAGTATTTGTTTTATTTTTCATTATAATACTCTCAAATTAGTGGAAAATCATTCATAAATGATTGAAGAGAGAGAAGGGTTGAATGATTCGTCACGAAAAATGATTTTTAACATTAATTATGAGCCTTGTGGCGTAGAACTGGAACTAACCATAATTAAAATTAGATCGTATAAATTATAGCTTTTGGCTCTCTTGCAAAAATTTTAGTATCGATCCGTATTGATGATCAAACTTAATTTAATTCGCTAGTAAATTCATTTTATTGGATTCTTTGACCAATGAGAGAGTTTTCACAATCTATTGCAGCGTGTATAGACTGAAGGCTCGGTCTCCCTTTTTTCCTGATTTTTTCAAAATTTAGTTTTGAAAATGTTCTCTTATGTTCTCCACTGAATGTAGTATGTAATCGCTCAGCAAAGAAACGAAAATATTCCTGGATAACCAAGTCGGTAGTGCGTGTTAAGGCGGTCCCAGCTTCGATTCCTGTTCAAGGCCCGGATGTTGATCCATTCTCGTGAAATATTATCGATAAGTAAATTGGAATAGTTATGGAGTTATTAGGCTATGGTTCCCATCCTTTATATCCAATGAAATCGATATGACGATGTGAAAGAATACGCGCTGACCGCGTATCACTATGGGTGAATCCCGCTTGACTTGGACATACTTCAAAGAGGGATGCTGCGCCAAAGAGTTTACCGAAGAATCGAAAGCTAATGTTAGTAGAATCTCCTTTCGTCTTGTGAATATTTTTTTCTGCAGGTAACTTTTAACCTAGAGAAATCTCTCCTCTTACTAAAGGATTATAATCCCGATAAAAAAATGAGTCAATTCACAAATTTATTCACAACAAGCAATACTTCAATGATGCAACATATGTCAGGATTTTGGTTATTTCGTTTCTAACGAGACATTTCGGAAACCGCATCAAATTTGTTTTAGTTTATAAATTAGCTTATGAATTTCTAATCGAGAACTATTTGTATCCGGAGAAAAATCCGTAAATATAGGGAGCGTCTTTAGTTTGCTAGGAAGCATGAGTGGACCAGCTACAAAATTCATTCTAAAAATAAAGAAAATATCATTTTTTATGGCCTCAGTCAATCTCCATTCACAGATTTGGTGCAAAGCCAGGATACTCAACCTGGTGCCCGCGGGCACCAAGGTGTTCGAAGCGGCCTTGCACAGTGCCCGCCAAGCTTCGGTAAAAAGATTTTTTGTTTGCTATAACAGAATTTCTTGGAATTGCACTAGCGGGGATAGAGTGAGGGTTCGGCGAGGAAGGGGTCAGAATCTTGGTTGGTCTGGTCTTAGGTTTTGTTAACATCGAGGATGATGGCGTGTCTAAACTTTATCCCTCTTATCGCCTCTATCCAGATTAACAAGACGCGTATCTATGTCATGTTTTGTTCATTATGCGTAAACATTCAGCTCGGCTTATCCGGGTATCAAATTTCCTAGGGATGGCCAGATTATCACCGTGGACGGAAATGTTATGTAGTGCCCGCTTCGCTTTCGGAAGCGCCCTTGGGTGCCCGGGCACCAAAAAAGGTTGAGTTACCCTGGGTGTAAAGGGTACTCCGTTTACTATTCTGTCAATCGTTATTGCCTAGATCATACTTATCATCAATCATTATCTCCAACTTCCTAAAATATAAAGGTCTTTACCATGGGCCATTTTGTGATATCAGAAAGAGTTTTCTTTTCCTTTTCACAAAATAATTTCATTTGAGTTAGAGCTCTGAGTTTCAGAAGAATTAAAAAAAAGAAGGAAAAATATCTCTAGAACATTCCACATTAACTTAAATCAGCTGCCGGTTTCATTGCTCTACAACATGATACCGTTAGTTACAGTTAATGAAGAATTTACTTTATATCTTAATTTTTATTGCAATGAAGGTCTTATCAAAGACAGTCACTTCAAAAAAAAATTTTTATTTTGAATTCAACAGCACAATGTATTCAAATTTATCAAATATTTGAATTGTGATTTTGAAGAGTTCTTTTATTTATGATAGTGATATATAATGATAAGAAAGATACAAATTAATTCAAATAAATGTAAGAATAAAAAATATATATATGTATCGTGAAAGATCAAGAGGCTAATTAATTTCTATCATTAGTCAAATTATTTGATGAATCATAAGTATTATAACCTTCACTTAAATCTAATAAATAATGTTATGTAAAATATTGACCAAAGATCCCTCTAGAAATCAGCTAAGACAATGAAGTAAGTGTATAATGTAAGTAAGCAAATTCTTTGAAGGCACCTATGCCATACTCATTATTCTACCTTTCCAATACCCTTAATTTGCTGGATTAAAACAATAAGTTTTTCATGTTCTTAGCAAGCTAATCATGCTTAAATGAAATTTTACATGCATTCAAATCTCTTGAAAATGGCCACTCTCTCTTAAGTTAATATCAATGGAGCTTTTTCAGATAATTATTCATTTTAACTTTAGAATAGTCTCATAAATTAATTTAAAAATAGTGATTTAAACAAGATATACGAATTAGAACATAGTGTTAAAATTTGAAAAACATCAAATATATCTCATAATTCACACAAGAGATTTATTCTCCTTTTCCAGGGGCAGGTTTTGCTTTCTCCATCTATGACTTTGAAGGAAAAGGCACCATTGATGCCTTCCACATTGGTGATGTCCTCAGAGCCCTCAACTTGAACCCAACACAGGCAATCATTGAGAAGATGGGAGGTACCAAGAAGAAGAGTAAGTTTCAGAGGGTTCAAATATATATAACACTTATGTAGTTGATTTAAACTTATAAAATCACAAGTACTTATAGAATCACAGAAATCATTAATTTTTACATTTATATAATATATATATTAAAATTTTTAGTTTCAATTATTTGATCTATATATTGTTTGATATTTGAAATATAGTCGCAGATGACAGTCTTGAATAACATGTTTTTATTTTTTAGCTAAGCAATATTGTTTTGAAAAATATAACAAACATTTTAGAATGCAAAATAGACAAAATTTTCGCATTAGGTTGGATAAAAAATTCACTATGTAATAATTACTCATTTAAACTAACCAGACTAATGTCTATTTTCCATGGAAATTTTAGACGAGAAGAAGTTGAAGCTGGATGAATTCCTCCCAATCTTCTCACAGGTTAAGAAAGAAAAGGAATCTGGCACCTATGAAGATTTCCTTGAATGTTTGAAGCTCTATGACAAGGCTGAGAATGGCCTTATGCTTCAGGCAGAATTGTCTCACACACTCATGTCTCTTGGTAAGTTTATAACAGCCACCTTTAGAGAAAGTATGGCCAAAGGATTCACACTGAATATACTGAATCTTCCTCAAACATATTTATAACTCTACTAAATGGATGATTAGGATTCTATCATCATGCCCTGAGGTAGAATTGATTCTTCTGCAGTTCTGATGCAGTAATAACTTAAAGTTAAATTATAATATTTAATAAGAGGTTGATTCATGACAGCCTTTACGTGATATTGTTTGCAATATTTTCATGAATCACTGTAATTGATCGCTTAAGCTTAGGCCAGATTTTGTAATCATAACTTGACTTGGCTAATTTCTGCCTATGTAAAAAGATTAAGCTGTTCAGAGAAGAGACTAATTTGCAGCGTATTTAACTTCTAGGTGACCGTCTTACCGATGCTGAGTGTGAAACCATCTTGAAAGATTGCTGTGACCCTGAGGATGAGGATGGATTTATTCCATATGCTCGTAAGATATTAATTTAGAATAGATCTTGATATAGTTAGTTCGTGATTTAAAGTTCCAAAATAAATGATCGATTCTTATCATGTTATTTGTGATGGAATTGGTAAACTTAAATTTCATTACTTATAACTGAAACTTTTTACAGAGTGTTCCACATTAATGGAAAATATTCTGTTGTAGCTCTTCTTATTATTTTTAGAAACATGCACACATTTTCTCTTGTTGTCTTATGACATATGATAAAGAATTTTATGGTTTTTCATGAATTTCTGATTCACACGCAGGACATACTGCTAAATCACACTTATTTGTACCATCCAATTTATATGTGTAAATGAGGAATCCATTTCAAAATTGTGGAAGCCTGAAATTCCTCTGATACTATTCCATACTTAAATGGTTTTAATCTTTTATATTGGTTGCCTTATCTTAAATACTATAATAGGGTTTGGACATGTGCCAACATAACTGGAGATTTTACTTCACAAGCACGGTAAAATTATCAACAACCATTAGTTTAGTAGCCACTACCTTATGGATTAACAATATTTGATCCAAAATTCTGCCCTAGATTTTTTCCCAAAGTCAATCAAAAATAACATCATCCTGTTTCTGTATGTGAACCCATAATTTAATAGAACTAGATACCTCTTAACATAGAAAATAGTAGTATTAGATGAGAAATGTTATATGAGAAAGCTATTTAGTTTTACTTAGAAAAGGAGTGTAAAATTCTTTTAAGCAAGTGCTAAAGAAATGATTCTTTAGAGTTTATTTTATCTTTGAAGATGTACAGAGTTTGTGCTATCTTAAGTAATGATTATTTATACGAAAAGACTGTTCAATAGTAAAATTAAATTTGATATGTTTATTTCAGTTAAATTAATTAAAGAGAGAATGAGGTATTGTGTCCTAGGTTGTTCATAGGTCGTATGGGAGATAATTGATTAATTTCTGCTTCAAAGTTGACTTCATTCAAATGATTTTTGTAGAAATGGAATGTCTAATTTTTATCAGTAATTAAAACTAATTAATGGCACCTATGGTAAAACATAAGATAGAGAAGATAATTGATAAACAACCTTTGACGTGAACTTTTCAATTTTAAATAAGTCAACCTTAAGGAAGTTTGTATGCATACAATTATTGGGTTCTAAAGATTACTTTACATTTTAAATCAGTGCTTTTCTTGGCTAAATAAGAGTTTTTTTTTATAAGTTATTCATTCACTAAAGGTTAAGAATTAGCTGCTCTAACCCTTCCTTCATTATGATAACATTTGTGGGCCTGCATAAAACCACAATATGATAATAGCCGTTAGAAATTGTGCCTATTGAGAAGTTAATTGACATACATACATGGGAATAGGTTATAGTACATATATATATTTTGATGGGAACAAAATATTTGCATACTAATCAGAGATTTTCCTTTCTGATAACATTTTTGATGTAATTGTTTTTATAATGTATTTGTAATTTTTCTAAATAGGATTTATTCTAACTGATTTTATTACTGCTGAAAATTTTCAAGTCATAAATCTTAACTCTATTTATTATTATTTAAATAACACTTTTTTGTGATAAATATTGATAATATTTGCTAGTTAGACTATTCATTATTTTTATGTATATATTATGAAATTTATTGAATTTTCAACATAGGAAAAAAATATTCATAGACTAAATCATTTATTTCTGTTAAAAAATCTGGAAGGAGAGTAAAATGCTGGAACTATGCATTGAGAGCTATGTATTTCCATGTTCTCTATTTTGCCTATAATCTTAATATTGTCTGTAGTATTTACATTCATCTTCATCAAGATTTGACAGCAGTTTAAACTGTAGTATGTTTAAACATCAGATAAAATTATATAGACGGATTTAATTCCTAACATTGTATCAAGGCACTTATACTTTGGGAATCTTATGTATATAGAAAATTATACATAAATGTAGCAGGAAGATATTAGTAAGGAAAGTAGGGTAATAAATGCATATAACTAACAAGGTGTATGTGAAATGTTCTTTGAAAATTGGTTGTGAAAGTCCAATGAGTGAATTTGTTAAGCAGTGAACCTGTTTTATTTAGTAATAGACTAGATATCCCATATCAAATAGTTATTAAATGTTAGCGTTATCTGTAAATATCCTAAAATTCCTGTATCTTTGGTGTAAAGTAGTTAACCTAAAACCTATTCCAACCTATGTACCATTACTTGTAGCCTTCCTGAAAAGACTGGCAGCCGGACCATTCCCAGATGCCCAGTAACAACAATTCTATCAACATGTAAGTAAGAACACAGAAATCTTGGAAATGAAAATGGCTAAAGCTTTTAACTCCTGCTTGAAGACTTACAATAGGAAAAGCTTTTTATCTTGGCATGCGCTGCTTTTTCATCTGATTCAAGCTTCCTGGGTTGCACTAAATCATTTTTACCAGGTGATAATGCTGAATATCCCTCTGGAAAATTTTTTAACCAAATATTTCCAAATCTTTTTTATATTATCTATCACTACACAATTTTGATTCATAAATACTGCTTGAATTTTTATAACTACTATAAAAGTCCTTATATTCTTCCAAATTTACATCTACACTTACAAATATTCCCAGCTGTCTGATTTGAAGTGTGGCAGGACGCAATATTTGCTTCACTCAAGAATCTAAATCTTCACTCATGACCAGCAACGAGGTGAAGAGGTGCTATTTCCACGAAACAATACCCAATGCATTCTCACATCTGCTTGCTTATTTCACAATTGCTTGCTTAAATGAATACATTAATAAAACTCTGTGGATGTTTGCTAATTATCTCTCTTTTTACAGCTTTTCTGGCAAAAGTGGTAGCAGGGCCATTCCCTGATCCTCCCCCAGAGGCTGCTGCTGAGGCTAAGTAAATCACGGGCCGAATGTGTCAAAAACATCAGAATATCTCAAAAGGCCATCAACAATTGCTGCTTACAAATTACATCATTATAATCTTTTAAAAATAAAATATTAAAATTTGACAAACAATACCTTTTCATTTAGAGAAACGAGCTGACTTCATAACGCTGACCAGAGGAATGTATAATGAGCCTCCATTTCAATTTACACCATGTATATTTATTTATTATGAAGTGAACAAGAACCACAGATATGATGTCAAATATGTAATTCTTCAAGGAAAGAAAACATAAATAAAATCAGACCATTATTAGAAGTGTAGTAGTTTTGTCTATCTTCCAATTTTTTGTATTTTATAGTAAATTGTTGATAACATACAATTCCATTGTTCATTTTCATTCATCATATCAGGGGATTTTCATTCTGTATGTATCACAATTTTGATTCTACATTTCCTTTTCTTCTAAGTAGTACAGAGTTGATGAGATTATAAATTATTAATACTAATAATAAATGTGCATCTGAAAAATGATAAAAACTTAAATAGTGAAAGATTAAATTGTTGATAAAAGAGGTAATTATTCTTCCTAGAACTTCTGAGCACATAGAGAGAACAATGGCTATTTTATCATCTCAAAATTTTCAAAGATAAATAATAATGAATTATTGCATTCCTTGATACTAACAGTAAATCGTAGATACAAATGAAAAGAGTTAATATTACTGGGAATCAAATCGATGGCAAATTTCTCCACTGTTGCTGTAAGAAATAGAAAATATTTCTCATTCCTATATAATGTGTATGTGCTAAAGAATGAAAATTCATGTTCATCTTCCTTCAAATTTCATTTTTGTAGACATAATATGATCAAAGTGATCTTCCAGAACTTGATTTAAATTCATTATGAAGATTAAATAATAGCAGCAACCTATGAAGCAACCAACCAATTATATTCCATTGCAGGGGAGAGAGGTTTTCAAATATAAAAATTGAGTGATTCTACATATTTTTACAATTGCATTTATGTTCAGTAATGCAGCAGTTGTAACTTTTTGATGTGGTTGCTCCCCATCAACGCGTTAATCTCTCAGCAACCACCATATTTATTAAAAGTAAGCTATGGTACATTTTATCAAAATAGGATTGCTCTATTAATGTAACTATTACAATAGAATTTGGTTAAATTTTGTTTAATATTAGCTAATCGCAAAGTAAATGAGTACCTTGTGGGAACCCCCTGCCACGCGCCACTGGCGGATTGCAGGGTTTAAATGTAAACGGAACATGGAAGGAAAATAGAAAAATGATCATTTAGGTGAAAACCTTTGAGAGAAACATGAGAACGTTTGAAGAAACAGGGCAGAGCATCTAAAAGTACATACAAACATTTTCAAATGAAAGGTCATATGAAGCTTCTTCGCATATAGGGATTGGTTTATCAATATTTGGTGATAATGAGTAGGGATCAACAGAGAGAGTGGGTTTTGCTACCACCCCAGAGTACTTCAGTTGTTTCCATTGGTATGTATAATATGTCTGTAAATAATAATCTTATCCACCTTACTGAAAGCATTGACAACTTTAATGTTACCTCCGATCACTGGAAGCTTCCTAAAAGCATTCATTTTTCTCTTAGGGACAAATTGTGCCATATACGTAATAAAGAACTATCCACGCTACTCAGAAGATGTTTTTCTGACTACCAGTTCTGTGGTTCTAATATAAGTTCCGGTCTTCTGTTTCTGCTGTGAATTATTTCCCATAACAGAATCGAGGTTACCATTGGCATTTCATGTGTTTATTCAATAGAAGAATGTGAGGAATAAGCTACATCAGCATAGTAAATATTTAACAATCATGATAAGCATTCAAAGGCGGCTTTGTTCTATGAACAAAGGCATTTGTTCATAGAAAATAGAGAGATATTATCTCTGGAAGCTCTCGGATAGGCATGTAGGCAACCCGTTTGGATTTTGTTAGAGCGGTCCCTGGTTGGATTCCCGGTGACAGCCCATATGCAAAATGACGTAAGTTGACGAAGCACTTTTACCAATTATAACTACTAAAATATAATCGTCTTCATCGCTTGTATAAAACGCGATTTATCTAAAAATTAAAAACAGCTTCAGAGAGTTATTTTAGAGAGTGTTATGGAAATTTATATATTTCGCCATAACCAAAATTTGCTGGTAGCAGTGGATCGTTATATTCTCCAAATAATGGGTACTCCGTCGGGCGAAAAGATCGGTTAGTGGAGATTTTAGCAGGTTTTGGAGATTGAGGAGGGTCGCTCATCTGAAGCCTCATCATCCGTAGCTGAGGCTCGGCTTCGGACCTCATTAACGACCCTCACCACAGGGGGACAAACAAACCGAATGACCGTCTGTTATACAATTTTTAAAATTATAAGCTATTTAAAAAAAACAATTTGTATTCTTCGTTACTCATCCAGTGATAAGAACCGGCGTCTTTAGATCGACATTCTATGACGAAAATTATATTTTCTTATTTTTATTATAAATTTGCCGGCTACATATATCAACGCTGCTGTGCCCGAAGGCCAATTAGCAGGTGTCTGATTTGTGTTTGATATTTTGACTGACGTTATAGTACAAAATTTTAAATTCAAATGATATATGGTAATAATAGCCCATAAGCGACGATCAATGATGAAGAAATTTAGGGAGACATCGATTAACAACGTTAAAAGATTTATTAAAGTTTTCAAGGCTGTGAGAATAACCCATTTGCCAAAAACATGGTACATTGCTCGAATAATAGCTTGTTTCGAAATCATAAAATTTTAAATGAAATAGTTGTCTGTGATTGACTTTAATTTTTCAAAAAGTGATGGATCTTCTAGGTCAGGCTTCCTATTACACACGTTGAGGGACTTTATGAAGTGGAGTAAAAAGTTAGCGAAGCAACTGCTGCTCGGAGTTTACACGGTGAATGCACTAGTACTTCGTGATATGTACACATAATGAGAGAAAATAATGGACATGTCAGACCTTACGAAGAAAATAATTACTATTCATCTGGGCTTCCGAGTGAAGTGGATGAAAGCAGTAGCCATGGAGTTGAAATGCCAATTCTAACAGTGTGCATATTTTCTTCATGGTATTTATCATATAATTCCATGGACATCTTTATCTCTGCTTGCATACGTGCTTATCTTAATATAACTTTGCCTAAGACCGAACATTTCTCAAAAGGCGCTGACAGCAGTTTTTCAATTGAAGATGAGAAAGTTGAACAGTTTGATAACTAAAAGTTATCTACAAACATGGGTGCATTAGAAAAGCTTGGAAATAAAATAAATCTAAGTATTAGTTAGATATTTTATTCATCGTAAAACTCAAAACAAATTTGCAATAAAAGAAAGGGTAAAGGCGTGAAGACAAGAATACTTTGTTAGAGAAGTAATGATTTTGACGTTAGTGATTATTTTTGAAATACACATAATGAAGGGTCGTTAATAGATGTTGTACGAGTCCACTTCCTCGAAGAGAAAACTTGCGCAAGCGCAGTCCCATTGATAATTGCTTGTATGTATCTCGCAAACGCGTGAGAGATGCAGAATCCGTGGAAACGATGCTGAGCTGTGAGTTAGTTCGTGGAGGCAGCGCTCTAACAGTAGATGGTGAGTTATCTCCTCTAGCTGTAGAACTTAATCTTGTCTTTACGGCAGATAAACTGCAAAATCGGATCAAACGGATGAGCTGAAGACAGAAATTAAGATTACGAGTAAAATCTTACACTCACTTAATATTCGCTTTTCTTCATGCATAACTTCAATAAATTATATTTATAATGCATACACACGTGTTACTTGATGGTGACATGCAATATGGGTGCTTACATCAACTTCAACAATTTTTTCAGAATATATTCATATTATAGGAATAATTAGATGCGAATATGAAACATAAATAAGAAGTTTTGTATTCAAGTATTCTGGAATGGATTCAGGGAAACCTAACCTTTCAAGTTTTCGGACCTAGATGAAAATTTAGGTGAATAATTACTGCGTTAAAAATTAATTTGGTAATTAAATAGATAAGAGTGATTGAAGCAGGAATTATAAATTTGTGTTGATTTATCGATAAAATCCTGTACGGATATTTAATTATTAATTACCATTAAGTGAACTTTCAACAAACACCAAATTGTAAAAGTTGTGCTTTTACTCTTCAATCGTTACCTTTAAATTTTTTTACTACGACACAGGTAGTTCGGTGAAAATTTAAATGGAAATTGAGTCGGCCTACGACACTAATGTATACCACTCCGCTACCGGCCGTGGAGGCGGACTGGTAAACGTGCTTGCGCGTTAACGCTCCAACTTCACGGTTCGAATCCCGGATAGTCGGATTTTTCCGGTTAGGGAGTGGTTGTCTGTGTATGCTATGTGTGATATTTATAAAATAAAATGCAAAAAAGGAGTAAAATTAAGAAAATGGGTTAATTGGAGGAATAGCCTTCCTAGGCTGAAATTCGCCCAGAAAAGAAAGACGGCATTATTATTATTATTATTATGCGAGAGCGTTCATGGAGCATTCATTTGCCATTTTCATAAACGTTTCAAATCCTGAAATGCAACTGAAGAGGTGATCCTTAAAGATGAAGGAGGAGGAAGGATTTGGCCCCCATACACTTGATCTCTTTTTCCTCTTTTTTGGTGAGATATGGAGGGAGATACTCTTCTTTGAGTTTTTTTTAAAGCACAGCTTCTTCATATCGTTTATTTATGATCTGAAATTAACAAACGCATCTATTTCAATTTCTTGTACTTCATAAGATACTAGAGGAGATGAATGAAGTCTGTATCGGAGCGTCGGCAGATCTTATAATACAAATACTTATAATGCACCCGATCTCTACATCTTTTCACCATCTTTATTGCCCCAAACTACCAACGCTGAAGTGATTGAAAGGGAGGGTCCTGAACACATAACACTTCCTCTTCTCCTTTTCATTAGCGGTGTTCAAAGAAAGGACCACACATCATGTAGGTCCTCAGAAAGGCACCATGGCGTCCCAAATAATCTCACTTTTACATATTTGCTACGACACGATCTATTTCTCGTGGAAGATTATTTATAATGGTTTTATATCATGTTCATCAACTGTAATGTTTTTATTTACTTATGGGAAGTTTTTTTAAGACTTTAGGGACACATCGGCTTACATAATCATAGTCATTTGTGTTAAAAACATTACTGGTTTGGTGAAACCATATTGAATTTTATATTTTTATGTACTTGTGAATTTAAAAAATATATTTGTATTGTAATAATAAAAAAAAGTTAAGAAATCATGAGTAATGAGCCATAAAAACACAAACAAAAGAATTGTATGCATAAGAACAGCACATATTACGCCGTTAAAAAAATATCCCAGAAGAAGATGATGAAAGGTAAAATAATACTAAGAAATAAGAAAAAAAATATCGAACCCAAGACCATTTAGGAAAATGTCCAAGTCGTTTGAATAAGTAACTAAGTTATATCCTCTAGCGATAAAAAGGACATCTATCTTTTAAGAAAGTGCTGCAAGGGACTCCCGCATAGCGAAGTTGGCAGCGATTTCGATTTTGGTACAGTCCTGGCCAAAATTAACGCACCACCTCCCTAGCGATCCTAACGACCGGTGGTGCGTTAATTTTGGTCAGGTGTGTACAAGCGGTCTTAGGTTAGATTCCCGGTGGGGGCCCTCAAGCGAAACGACTTATGCTGCCGAAGTACTTTAAACAATTCTACTACCAAGTGCTTAAAAAAAATCTCCCAAACTCACTTCAAGGCATGGATGCATTATTGTGGACGCATTCTGCCCCCGTCTGGCGTCGATCTCAGGACCATTTTGGATACTATACGCTCTCGATTAACGATTCGGGTGAAAATTTCCATACTCTCGAGCACTTTGAGGACTGAATTTATTGACAAATTTACCGGAAATACAGAAAGAAAATCGATAGGTTAAAAGACATGGGAAACGAACAGAAGAATTTTATTTCTTTAATTTTCATGGCATCGGATATCCACTCTATAAGGTTATATCAATCATTCAGTTATTTTATTTACTACTATTTATATAAAACGTGATTAATCATACGTTTCACTTTTTAATTCACTCTAGATCAGGGAATATTTAATGAAACGGAAACGAATAAAAGCCTTAAAAATGCCCGAGGTTTGGTGAATGACGTACCGAACCAGTCGAGGGAAATCACTCGTCTTCTTGGAGGAGAGCTAATGCAATGATAATGACCTTCTCTCCAAAGAGTCTGCAATGTATAGCTCTGAGGTCTCGCACCTATTTGATAATTTATTTCGCTGCCTTCCTTCGTCTAGAAAAATGCGTCACTACACGTGTACAAACTGCGAGGAGATGGAAGTGGCGTGACGCAAGACAAAAATATTATGTTTTCTCATCATACAGTCGATCTTGCACAAAATATATTTCTCCTATTTGAGTTTTATTAGTAAATTGTATTAGAATTTATGAAATTGAATTAAATATTATGAGCAATTGAGGATAATGGCTAAAATAATGAATGATTGTGGTCAAATTGCACTGCGTGATAATCTTAGAAAATCACATTCTCATTTTGAAATCCAGAATAGAATTCCAAGTACTCTATCTTTGGGAATTCATTTACCTTGATTGGATATAGCTCTTATTTCACTGATATAAGAAAATCCAAAGTTAATTATTCCAGAAGTTGAATCTGGTTCTACTGATAAAGCTGATAAAAAAACCCATAGATTTTATAACTGCAGCTTTCAGCTCGTTTAATAAAGAATGGAATTTTGTGCTCTTATTGATTATATCAGTGGTACCCAACTGGTAGGTCGCGGAAGGGTTAGAGGTTGGTTGCGACTCGATCCTAAAACTATCAGAAATCATCGAATAAACCATCAGAATAGCAATATTTGATGGTAAATTATATAAATATACATAAGGAAGGGATACGATAAAATTAGGTTTTTTACTCCACCATGGACCGATGGACCGTGGAGATATTCCGATAAGGAAAGGTGGGTCGCTAGTTGAAAAAGGTTGGGAACCACTGGATTATATTAATCTTTCTATGGAATAGATCATTATTGTCACAATAATAGTTTATTGTGACAGAATCAGCTGAAAATGATTATGATCGTGAGTAGTATATAATATATACCATTGGTAATTGAAAATTCTTCATAAAGGATTCAACTCTTGCATGCCAATTTCCATTCTTCTTTAAAAATACCACGAACGGCTAACTAAAATACTTGTTTTATCCAGGTCGGGACTGCTTGCTTTTCCAAATCACTTTATTTTCAGCAAATACCTTTTCAAGATTATGGATAAATATCTTATCCATATCTCTTTCCGAAGTATACTTTCCTGTACATATTGACATTTGATTAATGTAACTTCAACGATGCGATTCGGAAGGTGCGACGCTAAAATGACCTTAGAATTCACTTGTTTGAGTCATATATGCAGATATTAGCATCGGTATGCAAATGTATGCTCTTAGACGATGCAAAACAGAAAACACCTGCTTACCTGATTTTGCAATAGCAAATCTAGGCAACAACAAGTATAAAAAATCTAAATACTAATACATACATATATTTATATGAATATATGCATTAGGGTGTCCCAAAATATAAGGGAAAAATAATTTTCGCAAAATCAAATGCGCATACCCTCTATTTTTTCTATTTGACCTTATTAACTTACCTAATAAATATTATTTTGATTGGTCTGCGGTAATCCGTGCCAACTTCAACCCCCTGTATCATTTTAATGTGCAGGAATCAAATTAATTTACACAGTAATAATAGTAATGGCTATTATAAGGAATTTATTATGCAGTAACTACGCGAAGTGAAGTGAAAGTTCGCACAAATAAAATCCACTTTTATATTTTTGTTTAGCTTTTTTCGATTCCAACCCACTGTAAGGAGTTATGTATATTAGAATAATTAAATAAATAAAATTAAAGAATGCTTGGAAGGTAACAAGATTAAATTTAATCGCAAAAACTATAAGTTATCAGTAAAATAAATGGAAGAAAATAATTTCCTATTAACTCGAGATCTATATAGGGATGCACGTGTATGGTAGCCTAACTCCGATATTCAGTTGCTAATTTTTATAAACAAAAGACCATCGAGTTAAACGGTTGGACACATATTTACTATTTTTAATCAAAGAAAGTGCCCTGAAAGATTCGCGCGAATCCGCTGGTTAATTTTCCACTTATTTGGTGTTCCCCTTGTCGGTACAAATTTTAATTTTTCGAAATTGTTTGGCATCGAGTCAGCACGGGTTACCACAATCCTATCGCAGTAATATTTATTGAGTAAGTTATAAGGCCAAATAGAAAAAATAGAGGGTATGAGTTCGAAAATAATGACTTCGATTTTTTTGGGACACCCCATATATAATGAATATATTATATATGTGGTTATAAAATATATTAGGAGAATTATTATTATTTTTATTATTATTATTATTATTATTATTAGGGATCTTTATTATAGGCGAGATTGAGACTAAAAAATCTCCTCTTCCATCTAACCTGTGAATATGATGAATACAATATGTATTCATTATGTACCTATTATAAATCGACTGAATAACTTTGAGTATAGAGAGTTAAATGAGCGGTTTGTATCGGATACGTTTTTTAAGTAAAGACTATGTATACTAATGGACATATCCTGAGTCTGATGTTACCTTTGCAGAAACCAGTGGAAGGCCAGAAGAGAGCGGGCCGACTGCGGTTCGCCTTCTTCTGGATAAACTCTCTCGCTCTTTCAAGCGTCGATTGCCCTTAGTGCGATGGCTTCCATCTTACAGCCGAAAAGATGCAGTGGGCGACTTTGTAGCTGGGATCACCGTGGGACTTACAGTCATCCCTCAGGCACTTGCCTATTCATCTATGGCCGGATTACCTCCGCAGGTGCTGGGATCGTTTTTTACGTCCTATAATTTCAATTATTGATATATATTCTTCATGAAAATCCAACCGCTTTTTGTTGGAACCATTCTTTATTATAATTTACTCACATAGTTATCCAGCAACGCGGTATTCGGTGAGCAAAATATATACACTTCATTCCAGAGCATAAATTTTTGGATATTAATTTTTGTTACAAAAGAAAAACTCGAAGAATTTAGTCATCGCCATAGTAGCCATTGATTACCATTATTCATATTCGACCGCTGATAGTGCTAATTGATGGACACATAATAAGGAAATAATCTTCAAAAACAAACTGAAAATATGTTTGAAATTAAGTTTGTAAGGAGATTCAATGAAAAATAATTGAAATATTTAGGCGTCTTTAATCAAATTTTCATGGTGTGCTTGTTTATGAGTGAAGAAATGGATGGGTAACACAATTTGTCTAGTGGTGATTCCTTTTTCACAAATATTTAGTAAACCTAGTTAGTCTTAAGATGCTACACCAAAGGTGGGCCACGCCTCGAATAGTTGTTATATATTTTGTTAACATATATCGATATATTCACTTACCGTTGTGATAAATTGCTGGATTTATAATTTCAGAACAACACAATAACAAAGATGAAATTCATGCTCGTACAATTGTAAGTGAAAATGTGAAAACTTAATATGAGTTTTGTGTACATTTAGTAAAGTAAAAGGAGAACAAAATCCATGGCACAGTATCTCTATCTCAATCAGATATGGCCTAGCCCAATAGTATTTAGCATTTCTAACCCTCTGCGATACGCCTCTGGCGGCTCGCAGGATATATATCTATTTACATCGACTCCCTCATTGGCTTTTTAAGGACCGCTACCGATTGATTCAGATAGTTGCCCATATGCATCAAGATACTGAGATCCAATAAATACTACCCCCCACCGGGAATAAGAGACCGCTTTCACCGAAGATGAACTCGCTACTCACTTAGCTACCCGGGACCCTCTTTTAATTTAGATATCATGAACTGAGTTGACAGTTGAAGAAAATAACTACGCTAATTAATATGCTAGTATGAGAGCTGTAAATAACATCATAATGTTCACTATCTGGAAAAGAGGAAGTTCTATAAATTTAAATATTTGGATTATGTCACGATAGAAGCGTTTGATTTTCTCATGTTTTTAAGAAATTGGTAATCGGTGTACGAGACTTCTATTGAGCTAAAGGCATCTAAATTGAGACAAAAATTACATATAATTCTTAATATTAAAAAAATACCTGTTATATGTATCAGATATGAATTCCTCAATTTAAGTCAATCCTGAAAGTGATTCTTGGCGTTCCTGTTAGAAGTAACAATTTCACCCGATGGAATTTCAACTCGGCTATAAGAATACTATTCCGCAGTATGGGCTATACGGGTCCTTCCTGGGGAGCATCATTTACATCGCCATAGGGAGCTGCAAAGACTCGCCTGTGGGCCCCACCGCCATTGTGTCTCTGCTTACCTTCCAAACGGTTGGAGGAAGGGGATACCAACACGCTATCCTGCTATGCTTCCTCTCTGGCTGTATCCAGCTCATCATGGGTATTCTTGGATTGGGTGAGAACGCAATCTAATGAATCTTCAATCTTCAAAATATTTTTTTTTGTAAAATTGGGGTGTTGCTAAAGCATTAGTTTGTGGCATATGTAACACCGAATATCTCTAGTTAGATATTTTTATGTTTTCATCAATTATTAATAGAAATCATAAATTTGGCAACTTTTTTTGGTAGTAAAAAAATAAATCTCTAATTTTCAAGACATTAAAATCGCTGAGAATGAGGTGGCGTGTGGGATTAGATAATTTTACTCCTTTTCGCTTTTTGAGATAGATTTTCAAAATAATTTTAATGCTTTATTAATTGTATTTAATTTTATTACTGTAATTATACGTAGGAATGGTAACTTATGTAATATGAAAATTAAAAGGATAGCAAAACAATCATCTTAGTTTGGATGCTAAACTAGCCGGGAGTATATGGGAATCGTAACGCTGATGTAAGAAGTTCAAACCCTGGCAATTCTGGAATTTTTTTCGATCGGTAATTGCGGATAACTGCTGGCACATTCATCCAACTTCCAAGGTATACTTAGGGGCCGTACACAAATTACGTAACGCAATTTAGGGGGAGGGGGGAGGGGTCAGACGTTACTGTCCCGGTAAGTGGGAAAGGGGGGTCAAGGCTTGCGCTACGTCACGGTTTTAGAACTGCAAAAAATAGCGAAATTTCTGCATGTTTAATGTTTGAATTTAAAACTCGCGCGCAATTTACTGGGGAAAGTTGGCAGCTCTGATCCGAGCGAGCAAGAGTGTCGAACGGAAGTAGTCAGTATGCGAGTGTAGTGTGGTAGGCTGCACGGGTATTCCCCTGTCTTTGTTTTGTGCGATGCTAATTATCAATAGGTTATTGCATCGAATCTAGGTAAAATGTTTGAAAGACATTTAAAATTGAAATTGTTCATTAAAAAGTGAATTTTTATTGGGAACTACTAATCTTTCCTTCCTGGAATAAGCCCACAACTTTTCACAAAGCACTCGCTACGTAACGGAATGGAGGAGTCCTTGCCTGGCGTTACGGTCCTGCTACATTGGGGGGGGGGGGGGAAGGATGAAAAATTGGAGAATTTTGTGTTACGTAATTTGTTTGCGACCCCTTAGATGGTTTAAATCTATGACAATTTTATACGAGAGCATACTTTTCGTTAGTAAAATGAAAACTGAGCAAACTTTCGCCAATGCTGTATTGTAGCTCACGCGACCACTTAAATAAAGTTTTAAGTTTCTAATAGTCAATAAAAATGGTTTTATGAAAATTGTGCTAGCCAAGAATTTCGGTTTAAGGTTTTAAAAATTAAACGTCACTGTTTGACTTTCTATCCTATTATTGACGGATTTTTTTAAGTCAAAAGTTAATGGCTTTCATAAATATTCTACTCAAAACGTTATTGAAAATGAGTTATGGAAAAAGTTAAATGTGACTTTAGTACACATAGGCGAGTACACAATAAAAGTCTCATGTTCCTATCACTCGTCAAATTAGAAATGGTCCAAGTTGAATCGCCTTAAGCCGGTTCGTCAGTTTTTTAATGACGTCTCCAAAGACCGTAACAAAGGTCCATTATATGTCGGCAGTGTCCACTAGAGCATGGATTTTTTCCAATTGCTTTGGGCTTTTTAGTGGAGGGTGTTCTTGATCTATTTTATATCTATCAATATTTCTGTATTCATCTATTAAATTTTCATAGACTCCTAAAATGGTCTTTTTCTATCTGAAAACTCGAACCTTTGATAATCATTTCACTCTATTTTATTGAGTCAACTTTTGATGTAAAATATCAAGTTTGATTCTAAAATCTGATAAAATAGTATTGTTCTAATATCGGCTGGTTCATTTCAATTGCAAACCACAAAAACATACCTTATCCGCACTGTAGCATTAACATTATGATGATAGAAAGACAAAACTTTTACTGCCAGTGGAACAGAGGCCTGTCTATGTAGAGGCATGCTATATAGTTTGCATTGCAATTAAGTTGCCTGATTCACATACTTACTTTTTAATAAGATCTAGTGAGAACGACGTGTTCTGGTAAAGATGCAAACGTAGGCTCTCTCGCTCTCTTATCCTTAAGGAGGACTTTTCCATGAGGAACATAACAATCTTTAAGCCATTATCAGATAAGTCACTTCACATTACACATTCATAATAATACTTTTTACATATGTATTATTTTAGCGTGATTTTAACATTTTGTATTTCTAGATATATATTTGTTTCAATTAAGTTCATCACTGTTTTGAGTTTTACTATTATATGTCTTGTATTTAACACATTTTGATCTTAATGTATGTATTATACTCGTAAGGATTTAATAACTCATAATTAACAACTCATAATTGCCTGTCATCCGGAACCTCCTTGATGAGCCTCCAAGCTCAGGAGGACCTTATTTTTTTTGCTGCTTCGCTATATAATTGTAAATACCTTGTAATTTTGGTGCAATTACATTTGTAATACTGCAATTATGTACTCCATATTACGAAATAAAATACTACGTTATTTATAAAACATTAAAGTTTGAATAAGTAACATAAAATAAATTTTCATACGCTGTGAATTATGATATGGGGATATTATTTATTCTCCTTCGGGTGATTTGTTGATTTATCTCTCTATTTTGCACTTTATTGAATTTTCCTCTAGGTTTCCTAATCGACTTTGTCTCAGGGCCAGTGTCATCTGGGTTTACCTCTGCTGTTGCTCTCATAATCTTGACATCACAGGTGAAGGATATCCTCGGCATACCTGCTTCGGGCAGCACGTTTATAGAAATGTGGAATGGCGTCTTTCATACCATCGAGGAGACGAGACTTTGGGACACGATTCTCGGGCTCATCTGCATACTGACGTTGCTGCTTATGAGGGTTAGATTGCTGATGCAAGAATACTCGAAATTACTTATCTCTACTTCTTACGTTGCCAACTCCTACTTATGTGCAATTCCATTACAGACACTCTCCAACGTACGAATTGGACCAGAGGACGTAGAGAAGAGGACAATGACTCAAAAAGTGGTTAACAAGACGCTGTGGCTGGTGGCTACTTCTCGCAATGCTATACTGGTGATGCTCTGTGCTTGCCTGGGATACTGGTCCGCATCCTATGAAGGAAGCCCCCCACTGCAACTAATTGGTGTGGCTCGTTGATGATTTTTCCTTCCAAACAAATTCAGAGTAAAGAGCGAATTACGCGGTAATATGTCACTTCCCGATTTTATTTCTCTTATACGTTTTTGGACCGATATCCTATAAAGATATTTCTACGACTTAATTACTTCTTCTCGTCATAGAAAAATCATATTTCTTTGTTACAAAATCTTTCTAGAAAAGCTGCAAAGAGCATCATTGATATGCACTAGATGTAGATTGAAAACCTCCCTCTTCTAATTCATTCAGTTAAAATTAACTAAAATGCTGTCTCAATAATTCATTTCTGATATAAAGGTTAAATATATTTCAGAGAAAATTCTTGCTCCAAAATGTTCTAAGCATAATATGATAGCTTTTCTTGAATGATATTCTGTTTTCACTCCTTTCTCGATCTTTAAAAATATGATTTTGAAGTTTTGAAGGCAAATTTGTGAAAATACGCTTCGATAAAAATGTATTTGTAGACATTAAATATTTTCCTTTAACTGGATGGTTAGTAACTATTTAGTTTAACCCGTTGTCTGCTCCAATAGGTCCTATTCCTGCTGGTCTGCCAGATGTCCAATGGCCACCATTTTCCATTTCTCTTGGCGACAATTCCACCATAGGATTCCTTGAAATAGTCTCCGACTTTGGTTCTGGACTCGTGGTTCTTCCTCTGCTCGCGCTGCTCGAGGATATTGCCATTTGCAAAGCGTTTTGTAAGTATGACAACAATGAGAAAATTTCGCTCTAATTCACTGATTAGAAATTAGTAACATTTATTTTTATGGGCTATCGATGGATATTTCGCACTGGTTCCGACTTTTAATTTTTATTATTATTATTACAATGACACTACAAGTATTAATCTGGTGGCAGTGGCTCAACATTACATATCATACAAGCATACATTCATACAGTCGTACATATTCAAGTAATATATAGATAGCCAGTGTAAATTGGGGGTAAACACTACACCTGTCAGGCATTTGGAGGGAGGGAAACCTCTCGGAAATCCTCCCTCTGACAGTAGTCAAGACATAGATTTTTTTAGATTTAGATATAAACCCCTTGAGCCGCCAGAAGCGTATGGCAGGGGGTGTAATACACCACCATTATTCATTCCTCCCTATTAGCTTCTCTAATAGCCTGGGGAAAAAAACGACCAAAATAATTATCCGTCCTTGCGATTACTTCCCTATAACGCTTCGTCGATGCCTCTCGGAGATCGCGTTCGCTCCTTACTGGCACTAATATTTCACTTACTTCGTCTATAAATTCTGAACGAATGAACTTTTCCAAAAGTTTCCGACGATATTCATTTATTCTCATCTGTAGCTAATTCCAACCGAGGGGCTCTATCATTGCCGTAACGCTGCTATCAAACCTGAAATCCCCGCAGACGAATCGGGCTGCTCTACGCTGGACCATCTCTAAATCTGAGACTAAACCTACTTCGTGTGGGTCCCAAACCGCACAGCAGTATTCTAGACTCGGATGAATAAGAGAAAAATAAGCTATATTATGATTGGAATTATTTTATTCCTTGTACAAAAAAAAATACAAAAGAAAAAGCAATAGGAAATACAAATTAAGGAATATTAGGTCCCTATATATTTACATATACATAATACAAATTTTACAAATACTATCCCACCCCAGTAAAAGAACATTAACAGAATTTAATTAACAGCTATTTATGAAACTTCGCCTTGAAGTTCATTAGAGTATTTTAGAGCAGTGTTTTCCAAACATTATGATCCCAAAGTCCCGCTTTTATCCTCGAAATAACAAAGTCTCACCAATGGACAAAAATATGTTTCCTTAATAGTCGTATGTTATTATTAACGATTATTTAGTTTTATTGTGTTTAGACTAGTAGTTAAATTCTTTGGGGAATTTTTCGCAATGAAACCAAATGTTTGAAAGATAAATTGCTAAAATGAATAAAAACAATTACAGAAATTTAAAATTTTGACTCGAAATAATATCTTTCAGGATTTCTGTGATAATGTCTTAAAATCGGATTTCATGATTTGGATACCTAAAACAAAGGGTGAAGAGAAATTGAAAAAATAATGAATAGCAGCTCTCAAAATCTGTCACCAGTAGAAGATAATCTCACTATGAGTGCGATGAAGAGCCAACATTCTTTGTAGTTATAAAATGGAATGTACATCGTTATAAGTTATATAAATGTATTATAGTGTTAAAGTATTATAAATGTGATCTATATTTTCTTAAATTTTTATGTGGTTTGCTCTTACTGGAAGATCTTCTAAGAGTTTCTATCTATATTCTAAAGAAAGTAATGCTATTGATATCGGAGAAATTATACCATTGCGAGGTTATATTAAACCCTATCTTTATACTCACTTAATTGGATGTGAACGTAGAACTGGGATTTAGTTTCATCAGTCAAACAAAAGACAAAGCAAAATGGCTATGAACGTCATCCAAGAAAGTTGTTGTATCCTGGAATGTAGGCAATTATAACTCACGTGGCTGCTAAAAACAAAGCATCGCAGAAAAACAAGGCGCAAACACAGTTAATTACCCATGCCGTAAATGTTTCTTACCACAGAAGGGAACAATCGAATTATTCGATAGTTTGCTTCAATCGAATTATTCAAATAAAGTGTTCCGATTTTTCACTCTACCCTAACCGAGTGAATTTATTCGATTCGATGATTCGTTTTTAAAATCGAATACATCTATTCGAGCTCACTACGGAGCTTTCAGGTGAAAATTATGTAACCTCCAGCATGGTGATTCCATTTATCATGGGAGCACGACATTTAGTAAGCCAACAACTAATGTCGGGGACCATTTGAAGGATGTTTCACTCCAGAATTTTTCTAAGAGATTGGGCTCTTGTGAGAAGCAAGTCATATCTTCATGTGCTATAATCCTAGATCCCCGATTCAAGAAAATGGCTTTCGCTCTAGATTTGGCGTTATGTTATACAGAGAGAATATAATTGTTTGTAAATCCCAAATTTCATCTTATTTTTACCGTCTTCTTATACCTGCCTGCCGAAAAATGTATTTTTGTAAAAATCAAACCATCTGATTGAATAAAACCTTTTTGTAGCTATGAAATTTCAATCATATTATGATATGGTACTTTATGTGTACTATACTTTGATTATGGTAACGTAAATATCAGTTACGAAGATTACCAAACAAAAATTGATTGCTTGTTCAATGTGATATTTTTTCAATGTTATAATGTGCCGTAATGTTTTTTATTTCGAAGAATGAAAGGAAGCTTCATTTTTAAACAGATACTTGAAACCAAGTTTTCCCAAGCATGCAGTTTTTCTAATTGAAATTTAATTAGAATATTCATAATTATTTGTTCCCATGTAGGTATTTCAACAAAATATCAAATTGCGAAAAGGTGCAATATAACTTTCTTGGAAACACTAACGCAGGATGTGGTGGACTTTACCTGTTAAGTTTACTTAGACTCGAACAAATCGGTTTATGATCGATATTCAAGCCTAAATGGAATTTAAGTTGGTGCCTAACTTCGATACATGATTGGCTGGGCTTCATTTTGACATCTAAGTTAAATTATTGAAACTGATACTTCAATCCTTGCTGAATTGAAAACCGCAGTTATTCGTATTCGTCGGTCGCTTTGAGAAACTTATCGTCTAATGTATTTCAGCCGGTTTTTAACCATTCTAACCATTCTCTTTACTATCCTATCTAATAGAGAATTTTTTAATAGTCACAAATCCTTCCACGCAGCTTCCGGTAAGGCCGTGGATGCGACTCAGGAAATGATAGCTATCGGCGTTTGCAACATAGCCACTTCCTTCGTGCAGGGTTTCCCAATCTCTGGCTCTCTCTCCCGAAGTGCTGTAAACAACGGCAGTGGTGTGGCAACTCCCCTAGGAGGTCTTTATACTGGTAAGTATGAAATAGAATGGACCTGTCACTAAATGAATATAAAGTTATTCTCTCAATTATTGTGAAAAATTACGTCATTTTGACAAACTTAGCTTTAATCATCGCTGATAAATAACTGACGATTCCCTCTTTTTAATGTAAATAGGAAATATTTATATAAGTTCTTCAATGTTTTAAGCTGAAGAGAAATGAAAATTATCTCTGAATATCTGAATCTAACCACAGGTCACTATTCTCTTGTTTGCAAAATGAAACGCTTATAACAATTTCTTATTTTCACTTTTACTATATAAAATTGTCCAAGCAACTGTAACGAATTTTTGAGTGATTTTTTAAGCTCCATAACCCTATGTCTCATAATTTGTGAAAATAATACAATGGGAGCGTAAATTAAAAACAACAATAATAACTAGTAATTTTGCTTAGGTTTTGAATTACCAATTTCTTTTGTTTTGGGACCGTATGGTCACCCATTCTTTCTCCGTAAATATAAAAATATTTAGTTTTAATGTTATCGAGAGATATATTTTTGAATGCATTTATTTCTAAAAGCGTCGATTTAATGGTCTTTAATCGTTTTTCATGTAATTTTTGTTACGCATTGATAGTTTTCCGAGTGAGCAAGATAAATATTCAAAGATAACTGTTAGCATATGATAAATTGCATGTCAATGTATGTAACCTATGTTTGAATTTAATTTTCAGGGATTCTCGTGATCATCGCTCTTCTATTTTTCACGCCATTGTTTCGCTTCATTCCGAAGGCTGCGTTGGCTGGAGTCATCATTGCAGCGGTCGTTTTTATGGTGGAAGTCCGAGTGATCAAGCCGATGTGGAGGGCCAAAAGTCAGTTTTACTTCTTTAATGGGATTCAATAAATCTCTCGATACTCGCTGAGCATAATTGTTTATTCAATTCTCTTATTCTTTTATTTCATTATAATCGGGAGAACGAAATTCTGCTAATGAAAAATTATGCTCCTAAATATTTAGAAATTTGGTCACCCATATAAAGCATTACATTTTTTCACAAATAATTCTATTTTCAGGGGAAAAAGAACAGCTATTTATATCTCAGGTCCTCCCTTTAGCCCAGAAAAGTAACTAAAATCAGGAAATACTTGCTTATTTCGACAATTAAACTTATTTTCTTCTATCAAAATTCTTCAAAATAAGGCAAGGTTAATATTAAGAGAAATGTATTAATTTCTAGGCAGATTTATCGAGAATTAACACGAATTACAATATGGCGGAGACAGGTTTACACAGTTTTTAAACATCATTTTTCTCTTTTTGATAGTTTCACTTATTTACCGATATTTCATACTTATTTAGTAGCCAACAGCCTCATTGTGGAGTGTTTTATAAGCTTTTAATTATCATAGTTATTAATTTAATAAATTGTTTCTTTCAGTGATGTCATCTGTGTAAACATACCCTGTAGCCGCGACAAGTTTATACAGGGAACAGGGAATCGTTAATTCCCTTAGAATAATTATGAAATTTAAGTTTACTTTCATGAAGATATATCAAATTCTTAC
Source organism: Sympetrum striolatum (assembly GCA_947579665.1). NCBI lineage: Eukaryota > Metazoa > Arthropoda > Insecta > Odonata > Libellulidae > Sympetrum > Sympetrum striolatum. The sequence goes on from OX388341.1 coordinate 112,111,732, forward strand.
TTTAATTAGCAACAGCCTTAAAATTAAAAGCAAAGGCTGCAGAAACCTTTTATTGAGGATTGTCCTTTACTAGCCTCTTCTACTGTCATCTTCAGAAGCATATAAATCCTTCAAAAACGGACTCTTCAAATGTTTAATTCTTCAAAAATAGATCATACTAATGAACCTGAAATTATCTTAAATTTATATTAATGGAATAAACTCTAGTGTTATTTGGTGGAACTTCATTTTAAACTTACAAAAGTAAAACATATACATTTGTACTTGGAATCCGTATAAGTGTGTGTTTTTTACTTTTGTAAGTTTATATTAAAGGAACTAATTCGGAGTTGAATTCTCATAATTTAAACTACGAACCTGTATGGTTGGGTTGGATGTAGGCATTGCATGTGATATATTTTCCGTGGCAATACACTCGAAAAATTGATCTTTAAAAGAACTGTCTTTCGAAGAACTTGCTTACGAGGGATTTGTCATCTTCATCACGTTTGGAGTAATATTATTTAATTTCTCGGTTTTTATTATATAACTTCGCACCATATTTTCATCTAAACACACGTACACGCACATATTCACCCATTAAATCCGTTTAATAATATATGTAGGAGGCGATATACACAATCACAGGCAGATTTACATTGCATGGAAACCTACCCCATGTGTCTTATGTATTCATTCCCCGTCGCCATGTTTCAGTTGAAACTCAGCTCTTAAGTTTTTTCCGTGAGGTTAGCAGTCAGTTGAACTTCTTAAAGTATTCGCAAAAGAGCAATCTAGTTGAATCAACTAGAATGATTTATGACGATCTATTGGTACATGTTTTATTAACGCTATTACATGGGTGTATAGGTTTACTCGTAAAAGCAAAAATTAGAAAAAGTTGACTACATCATCGGTAACAAGTGAAATTGTATCTAAATTAACGTGAATGCAAATATTGGCTTAGGCACTTCTACTGACATGACAACTTGTGTGTTTCAAGTAAACATGTGTGAGCAATGAGCATTGTATAAACCTGCCCCGGTTACCCTACTCTGTGTATATTATTATTAAGCTTTTCGATACTAAGCCAGCGATTGAGATGGCAGCCAGTAGCTAAGCACTACCTCCTACAAACACTTCAAAAAGATTAGTATCACTCAATATAATTTTCTATCTAATAACCTCTAGTTAAAATCAATACTTCCTTTCTTCTATTTCGTCTGCTTGGCATTAATCCAAGATAAGGAAGATGCTTGTTAATAATTTCCTTTCAAAATAAATCTCTTAAAGAAGTCCTTGAAACTTATGTATGCGGGAATTACATTTCTAACCATCTTTTAAAAATAATTCTCAAATAAAAGTTTACCAATTTCCCAAATTTCGTTAAAATTAGTGTCTAATACGGCAATAAGTATGGAAAGGAGGGTGTTTTAGCACATCTCCAATGCAAAATCACGGTCTTTATTTATTACAAAATTTAGATTCAATTAAAAAGGTATGTTTTCGAATTTAGCGTCCAAATCACAGCAATTCCTTTCAACAGAGACGGACCTGATTCCTGGCCTTGGAACATTCATTAGCTGCTTGGTTCTGAGAGTCGAACTCGGAATCCTGGTTGGCATTGCCATAAACGTCCTGTTCATCTTGTATCAGGCCGCTAGACCGAAAATAACCGTTGAACTGCTAAAGGTGAGTCTCATCTGAGATTGGAGATTTTTATTCGATGAAGAAATTGGTGCCATATAGTGACTATCTCAAAAAGAAGTAGGTAAATATGAATTTCCGTAAACGGGTTTTCTGCTGAAAATAGATCTAAGTAATTACCAAAAAACATTAGTTCGATGTACTGAACTTTTTAAACGGATCCAACTTAGCAAATATCAGAAAACAACTAAGAAATCAAAATTATGAGCTTGCATGTATGGTTTGCAATGCTATTTATCACTATTAACCTTCTCTTGTAGTCATAAATGCAACATTTCCGGGCAAATATGATGCCAACAATTAAAATTTGAGTGAACCTGATACTATCGTATCAGTATAAAAGTTTCCACGTTATGTTTTGACCATAATTTTGACGATAAAAGGTTTTCACACCATTTGTTTCGAGTCAAGAAAGCTACTCAACGAAATGCAATAACTCAACCTATCCATTGTGGTCGTTGCCATAGTCTTCCTTTCTTTGCAGACCAATGGTGGGATCAATTTTTTGATGCTCACCCCCGACCGTTGCCTCATTTTCCCTTCAATGCCTTACGTTCGAAGCGTGGTCACGAAAGCCTGCTCGAGTGGCGCTGTGCCGGTGGTCATTGACTGCACTCACGTCTATGGCGCGGATTATACAGCAGCTGCGGTAAGGCGTTTCAGCTGATCTTTAAAATCGATTTATCGGAAAGTCTATGGTTACAGATAAACTAGCGGCTAAATAAAGATAAAGCTCACCTTCATCCTGATGAAGTAACAGCGATTAACGAGTATTATGTGCGACATACTTTTATGTGGCACTATGGAATAATGAATTTTTATAATAAGTAACATATTCTGCATTCTTCTCTTCAAACCCATAAGGATATTGTGCTCTGAAACATATTGACCAGTAAAGATAAAGTTAATGATAAAAATAATAGTAAATGTTTTTCTCTGGTTGATATTAAGCATATGCCTATTGTAGTCATTATCTTAATGTCGCCACGATAGAAAACTCATTTCAAATTTTCAACTGACAGATGATCCGGAATCTAGTGGACGAGTTCTTGAAAAGAGGGCAGCCTCTTCTTTTCTTTAATCTCAAACCAGGAGTGATGGAGGTGTTCGAAGGTGTGCAGCCCAAGGAACTCATTTTCTTTTATTCGGAGGAAGATCTCGATAGCATTTTAAAAGGTGAAACTCGTTTACATTAATTTATATAAATGAAGAACGTAACCAGAGTACTTTGGGTCTATGGGCTCTTTTGGCGTCAGGAAACGAAGCCCTTCTCTGGCATCTGATTAAGTTATTCTGTTGACAGGAATACTTCAGCATGTAGTTGGTACCCAGTGGGTACATGACTTGTTGATTTTTCTAATATTCGAAGGATACCACCCTTCCAAACATTTCCATAACAATCAAGAACAACAACACCTATGGGTTGGGTAATGATTTACTCATAAATATTGAAATAATATTTATACAATAAATTATGTATAAAATGTAATAAATAAATGAGTAATAATAATGCTCAGCCATCCCTCCAAAGGCTCCAAGCCACCAGGTTAAGGAATTGCCAAGGACGGAAAATGGCCCCTTTTTCTGGTTCCAAAGGATCCAAGAGAAGGGAATACAACTGGCATAATAAGGCGTGAATGTCAGTTTTCATCGCAAGTGATATCCCAAAAATATACACTTTAGCAGAACTAAAATTAATGATAATTTTGGTTTTTTTTGGTCGTAATTTCGAAACTTCGAGGAATAAATTCGTAAAGAAGATATTACTCGATTTGAAAAAAATATGCCTGTAATTTTCATATTAGTGGGTTACTTTTGCTGGTTTTTGCATTTCGCTCAGAAGAAAAAGTGGAAAAACGATGCACAACAGAGTTTGCATTTGGATGTTACTGCTCATTATAATAACATGAGAATGGATATTACTTTTGAAATATCAAATTATAAATGCACCAAAGTATTTCAATATGTGATGAAGTTTCTGCTCAATTTAGGAAGCATGGTACTTTTAGCATAAGCGAAATATAGCGATTTGATTAAGATACTGATTATCATATGACTGTTATAACTCGCTGCAATTGCTTTGCATATAAAATTTAATTGCCAAAGTGCAATTTCGATTACATAATATATCTGTAAATCAAGAGACTATGGACTAGCCTTGGAATAATCTGAAGCAGTGGTAGATATTTGCCTGCTAAATTACCAATGTAAATTTAGGAATGTACAGTTAGTAAATTACTCACTATGCTTAAATAGGCTTCGATTAATGTGAAAACAAAGTATCAAGCTTTGGATAGATTAGGAACCTTGAATTCTAAAAAGGGAAAAAATGTCAAAATTAAAGCATATTCTTGAAATTTGGACTATGGACCGCTAACTCTTGAGTGAAGGCCCGTCGAGGGGTTCTGAAGCATCAAATAGAGGCAAATTATTATAAGTGGATCCATAAAAACATTGAAAAATGACGGACACGTGTAAAGAAAATTGAATGTTAGCAATAAAATTTTTTATTTTCCATTTTACAGAGAGGTTTGCACTCACTACCACATGAAAGAAACCGCCATTGGTGATGTATACCAGAGAATCCGAAAATGTTCTTATTGCCAACCATGAACCATCAGGAATGACGCTGTTCAGAAAGAAGCAAAGACAGCATCTGGGCACAGATGTCCGAAAGCATAGACATTTAACGATAAATCCCGTTCGGAATACGGTGATTGGACTTTTCTGTGAAAATTATTTTTGATAATACCTGTATGTGTAACAGGAAGAGCAAATGCTTTAAGTAAAAGCATTTAAGGGAACATTAATGTAATAGGAAAATAAATCATACAATCTCAACGTTTGAAATTCCTTATTATGTCATTACATATTTTGGCATTTTACTTCCTCGGTAAAATGGTAGTGATTCAGAGATGTATGATCAGAATCACCACTGAGAACAGCGTACCCAATATAGCAATAAAGTATCAAACAACTTCTTTCATGGGTTCTTGGAATTATTTCTTTAGACTATTTTGAGTTGAATACATGACGCTGGAGGTACGTAAGGTGTAGAGTTTCTGGAAAACGCCCGTTGCTATACAATGAGAAGTGGTAAAGCACCATTCCGAGAACATTTTTACGCCCTTCAGATCAATCAGTACGTAAACCTACATCAATTTCACACTTCTCATCGTATCTCAGCGATGCTTCTCTAAGTTCCTTGAACCTTTTTTTCTTTTCAAACGTATCAATGGATCTTTTCATTTACTCTCCTAAATTCCACACACTATGTACGTCTATACTCTTCTGGAGGGATCATTTAGTTATGTTTATTTTAAACGGCATTATAACAGATAATAATATCAATTTTGATGTAAGAAGTTTTTGACTGACACACAAGTTCTTCAATGAGAAAGACGACTGCAGTCTTGACACATGGTGCGGAGTGACACATGTCTATTCCTGAAGGGTTTGTAGACAGGATAAGGGGGAGGGGATAGCGGAGCTAGATGTCCCCTTTTCACCGTCTAGAGATAATATACTTTGTCTTTTGCAGTATTAGTTTTCTTGAAACTGACGCTGTAGCGTTGAAAATGTCTATGACTCAATAAACTTTCGAGTATTAGGATAGTTTGTTGTTCCTTGGCTTCACTTAATCTCGTGTCCACTCATCTTGGCTTAGAATAATACCAATCACGGGGCCTTTTCACTCAAATCCTGTGTTGAATGATTCATATAATGGATGAATATTCAATAGGAGGACCTTAGTTGGAGGACCCTAACTGGAGGGACGAAGAAAAAGATCTCCTAGTAGGGCCCGCCAAACATGACTATTTCTCCATCATCGCAGAATATGTGATTTCTTCGAAGGAATGAGCAAATAGTGGATTGTGCACGTGGTTCTCTGGACCCTGGATAGGATAGGGGTCTAATGAGAGGAGGGGACAGTGTTCAGGAGAGCACTCTAAGCAGGAGGGCACAGGTACTGCCGAAGAGGGAGTCATGAGTGCGGAAGTTGTTTGGTATAAGGCCAAAGATACAATGGATAAAATAAATAGTGGAAACCTCAAGACTTTGGTTTGTACCATGATGCCCAAGCGAAAACTTTATATATAGGCTAGATGTGTAATTACAGTTTTCTTCTGCGTCTTGTGTCTCAAAATTGAGTTATTCATCCTTTTTTGTTCTAAGTAAGTTCCAAAGAAGAGCATGCTTCGAGCGTGTGTAACAAACCCTGATTTTTTTGTTATATATGAGGAAAATTTATTCTGAAATTGCAAAAAACGGCTCCGTTTGTGAAGAAGTGCTTTTACGTTACACAGTTAAGTAAAAGTTTTGTAAAGTTACGCAAAAAATAGGGAAGGATATGTTTAACTTGTATTTTCTAAAATTGAACTTTTTTGTGTCATTCATCTATTTTATTCTTTTTCGTAGTGACACTTATTCAACATTTCATGCTTGGAATTAACGCCTTATCTCGCTCTTAAATCTATATATAAGTGAATAAAACATTATAAATTCAACATATTTTAAAGTGGGAAATTTTCTTCTGTACGTTTTGTTATTTATGTGAATTTTTACTTTGAAATTGTATTTTAAGCCAACAACTGTGTATTCGGTACGGCGACGAAGAAACTATTTCGAAATTTATGATAAAAATGTTTTATAGGATATCTGAAATTTTCCTGTATTTCCCGGAATCTGAGGCTGTTGGGTAAAAAACATTTACATGTTTGAATATTGTTTGAATTCAAGGTAAAACGTCCAGGATCAAGTATTTTATTTCGTGTAACAGAAAAAAGTTTTATTTTGTTAACCGGTGCTATCAAAGAGAGACTGTGATACTTAAGATTTATATCAAGATATTCAGATATAAAATTTAATACTATAATAAAGTTTCATTCGATATATATCTCAAAATCAAGTATTTGAGCAAGAACGCAATGTCATGCAATATAATTTACGCGCGCGTGTCATATTTAGACATCTGAAGGGAGAATTGCACTCACGAAGTTCTTGCATATTTTGCGTTGACCGATTTCCTTTTAAATTAGAAACTGAGAGATTAAAATCTTTCGTTCACTGAATTCATCACTGGATTTATATAAAACGTTGTATTATTGATGTGATAATCATGTGCGGAGGATTTACTTGCTCGAAGAATGCTCTGACAGCCTTAAACATACTATACGTGGTATGAATTTGATTCCATTGATTTACGTTTAACTTAATTTATTTTAAGTGCTTCAAATTCATTTTGCTTTATTTAAAGAAAGGGACGTTTATTAAGCTTTGTCCATCACTTAAACTTACCATATTGTTTGCGGCGTTTCACGAAGCTAAAGAATGTCTACTGTTAGAATCTGTTTTAATTAAATAAATCTGTACAAATTTCAGCTTGTTGCGTTTATTCTGATCGGAGTCGCTGTATATGGAAGAGCCTCAGCCTTAGTTACCAATCTTCCGATAATTGGAGGAATATTAGCATGTGGCATCATCCTGATAATCATATCCATTCTTGGACTTGTCGGAGCAGTAAAACATCACCAAGTCATTTTATTTTTTGTATCCTTTGAATTTAGACATTTGTAGATTGCTTTTGTAGTTAGATGTGCATTGAAATAATTTGTTTTTCCGTATTGATAAAAGTACAATTGGCGTTTGAAGTTATGGTTCTATATTATATATTTCCTGAGATGCGTTCCTTAACCATGAGAAAAGTATATGCTTATCCTTTTCCTACTATTCCTAGTGCAGTTCAGTGTAGCATGTGCGTGCTTGGCTGTAAATATGGACCAACAACGGCAGTTAGCAGAACAGGTATGCTTAAACTAACTCATTTGATTGTGATCACCTTCTTTAAACAACGATAAAGATTCATTGGGAAACCCTCAAATTTAGTTGAGATGTGCTTTTCATTCACAAATGTTTGCGAATTGACCGTAGCAAACGCAAAAATGATATTATTTATTATAGTAGTTACTGGAAGTTAATTGCTCACTAATATATTTTGATATAATTTCTCTTATATTTTGTGAAAGGACACTTTTGTGCTTACTGATTCATTTTATTGTAAAAATACATCCATCATAAAGTATGTTTATGCTACTGAAGTAATACCTTACTTTTTGTATAATTCAGTACAGTCATATCCATTTTTATTTAAGTAAATAAACTCCATGATACCATGAAGTTTAATGAACAATCTTGAGTGATCCTGATTGGTGAAATTTATTGCTTCATCTAGTTACAAAGTTCACTCTCGTAAGCCCAGTTTTAATATCAGAATATTGTAATACCAGTCACTTATGATCATAAGAATAGTCCAATATTATCCTTAAAGTTTTCATGGAGCATTTCCACAAGAAAAGATTTATGCTGCTAAATAAAATGATTTTCTGTTATAAGATAGTCTATGCTGCTAAATTTTTATGTTGATGATATAATTATATTAACTCTTCTTATATTTTTCATTTCATACTCATGTGTTATTTTTTATGTTTAATACAAAAACATATCTACGGAAATAACAGCTTTTGTTTCTGTAGTAATTCTTGGGGAAAATATTTGTTTTGAAAACTACATTGAGCTGTAGTTTTGTTTTGTTTGTGATCCTGTTAGGGCATTGAAATAACTAAACTGTCAATTAGAATAACCAAGTAATGACCGAAGTCTACTGAAAAGGAACTCGTTTTAAACAGTATTTCCTAATTTATTTGTCTCGAGTACCCCTCAACACAACCAAGTCCCACCAATGTGTAAGGAGTTCATTTTATTGATTGATGAGCTTAAGTATTTGAAAATTTAGTATTTATTTTGTTGATGAATGTGAATACGATTGAAATATGTACGTTTACATAACGCAAAATACTAGAAGCATTATAAGAAAGTGAAGCAGAGTAAAAGGACAACCTGCTTGGGTCCCACCCAGACTTGTGACTTCCATTAATGGGATATGTCCCAGGAGTTGGGAAACATGGATTCAAAGTGATGTTTTTCAAGTAAGGTTAAATGTATTCTTTGTAGCCCAGCTGTAAAACATATCTTAATGATGATGATATCATGGAGATTAAATTATTGTTTGAGTTCCTTGGATGGTACCTAAATATAAACATAAAAGTTTTCACAGTTCTCAAATTTCAGTCTTAATTTTTCTCTTTTGATGTATTTTCTAGGGCTGGAATAGAGTAGACGAAGAGTTGAGAACTAATGTTCAGCAAGTATTTTTGTGCTGTGGATTCTATGGCAATGGGACTGCTCCAGAGGGTATTTCCAGCTGCGTAAGATTTTATTTACTATTTAATTATTTAACTTGCGGCATATTTTCTGTTGCCAATCATCAACTAAAAGTGCATTCATTATTCTTATTTATCACATGAAAGAAATCATTGTTTTTTCTTCAAAAAGGAAATAATTCTTTTGAATTGTACTCTGTAAAATCTGAAGGAATATATCGCATTAAAATTTTGAACTGATTATTTTTCATTCAAATAACATCTTCAGACTATTTTTAAAACCATGCATCTCCACTCGTATTATCATATTTTTACAACCAATGTTGATAGTTAATGCAACACACGTGGTTCTTCAAATTGTAATAATTGATATTTCTGTAAATGTTTTTCTTAATATATTATCATCTTCTGTCTCATCTCATATAGCCTTCCAGTTGCCCCAACTCAACTTGCCCACCTTGTCTGGAAAAGCTTCAAGACACCATTAATTATGCATTTAAGCTTTGTGGTGGCATTGGATTATTTTTTAGCTTCACAGAGGTAAGCCCCATATTAATGGATAAATATATTTAGATAATTATATGTATTCATATACAAGTACACATGCTTACCAAAGCTTCTATATTTGCATCGGCGATAAAAATGCCAACCTTCGTAGAATTTCTTTCTTAGAAAACTAGAGATGCTAAAGCTTGCGTGATGTATCACTTTTATATAATTTTGAAATAGGAATAGAACCTGCAAATGTTAAAATTGAACTTAACCTGCTTCTGTTGTGGAAACAATATAACTCATCAGTAATTGAACCAAGGACCAAATAATACAAGTATCTGCAGGGTGTTGATGTTTAATGATGTTGTGATGTTTATATGTTGAGGACAGTAGGCGTATTTTATTACCAGTACTGCATATAACAAGAGTTGCGTTTTTGCCAGTGATATTTTGACTGATGTCTGTCTCACAGCGAAAAGGGTAGGGAGTTATGCCCATATTTTCTAGTGGTTATTTCTGAAATATCAGTATAACGAGTGCTATGTTTCTATATTTGTCTTGGAAGAGGAGAATATCTCAGAATTTTCAGTAGACATGAGAGGCAAAGTCCAACTTGCAAATGGTAATATTAGGCTCATTATCTTTTCAAAGAGCAAAAAATGGGATTGTTTTCATATTAAACTTTGCACCAAATCATCTGATCCAAGATGATTGGGAATACAGGAGATAAAAGCAGTGCAGATTTGGATTCCAAGGGTATCCTCTCCCTTGTGACACAGTCATTGCTTATGAAGCATGTGAATGAAAAATATCGAGAAAACAATTGGATATGAATTAGGATTACCTAATTATATAACATAGCTTTTTGATGGTTATCGAGCAACAATTTTCCACATTTTATACTAGTGAATGCATAAACAAGGTATGTTTGCATCATAAATATCATTTCATTGATTCATAAACTATGTCCGAAGTGCTCTTTGGTTATGGTTTATAAATCAATGAAATAATATTTATGATGCAAACATACTTTTTTATGCATTCTGAAGCATTTGCATAATGATTAGAAACCTTACGGTTCCATTCCGATGAACTTCGCTGCTCTTGGATTCCAGAGGACAAACATTTACTATTAATAATTGGCTATAATGAGTACTTTTCCAATTCTCGTCAGCTCTCATTAAAGCAGACTTCTACTATATTTTGCAATTCCTGGTTTTTGAGTTGTAGGTGAATGTAAATACCTGCAATTGAAATTATAACATAGAATGCTTCAAGTTTCTGTTGATTCTTAATAGAGAAATAATTATCAATTAACATGATTCAAATTGAAACTTACTGAACTCTTAGTAAGGGAAGTTTTTTTTGTACTCTAATGTTTTACTGGGATGATTAGGTAAACAAAAAATAGCCTATTATCTGCCCAAAGAACTTACTTAACTGTCTTAAAATTTTGAAAGCCATGTATCTTGGGATTTTTTAGTTTTTAGTGGACTTACACACATAAACACACATACAAACTTTCAATCCTCTTATGTAATAAAAGACAGTATATTTTTTCCACCCTGACAAACAGTTCAAATGGAAAATATCTGCCTTAAACTTGGAGCCAGAAGTAGCTTTTTAACTTGGGGAAACATTAAAACTTGACCAAAGGTTACTGTGGTCCCTGGTGCAATGCAGAGGGGTCTAATATAATATATATTATATAATAATAATCCCATAATTAATGTGCATAAAGCTCACTGCCATCATGGCAGGCTTTATTTATTTTGTAAAATTATTTTATAAAAATGTCTTGCGAAGTGTAAACAAGCAATTAAAGAATGGAAATTTAATGAGGATTCTAATTTTAGACATGAAATATTATTTTTGATCTGAAGTCGGGAGAATGTTGATAAATGCATGAAAATTTCAATGAAATTTTGAGGTTTTAAACAACCTGCCCTCTTGATGACCAAATCCATTGTCGAATCCAAACTCGTACATTCTTGCATTAGAGCATTCTGGAAAAAGTAAGATTTTGATCTTACCTATTATTGGGGCCATTTCAAGAGGCTCTAAAATTGCGACTTTTTCTATAGAAATACATATTTAATGAACCAAATTTTGCAATTGAAAAAATACCTTCCAGAGAGATATAAACTTGAATTTAAGTGGTTAATGGAGGTGCTTTTCTAACACTAACTGCAAAGACATCACCAAAATTTATTTTGGGTTTGACCCCCAATTTGGCTCAGACATTTCCCATTTAAAATGCATTTCAGCGGTATTAATCATTCCATTTGAAGTTTCACCAAGCAAGATAGAAAATTATTCCGTGGGATGTAAATGGATATTGCCATAATATTCCATGAACAGAGCACATTGCATCTATGGATATCCTTGGTTCAACTGCAGGACACATTAAACAGGCAGCCACTTTTAACCCGTAATGGTCACACCTCCGCCATGAAACTTACTGGTCAGACTGGGTCCATTGGACCCAGTGTGGAAAAATAGTTCCCATTTGTGTTCTACTCCATGTATTGACTCAAAACCTGTGCCAAAATGAAGTTCAACACTTCCTCTTCATGATGCAGTATTTTTTTATAAAAAATGTTTAACTATTGGAAAAAACAAAAGGCAAAAAATGTTGCAAATTTGACTGTTTTTTACAAAAAAAATTCCCCCAATTTCAATTTTTTTTAGATAAAGCCAAACAATTCTGGGGATGTACTCTAGAAATAGTGTACTTTTATAAAAAAATAATATTCAATTGAGGGCTCCAAAAGGTATATTTATTTTGAAGATTGAAGTAGGCAATTTTAGTAACTCGTGAAATGAGATGGGTGGGTATTGAAGGTGTCAAATAACGTGAAAAAAGTTGTTTGATTTGAGAAAAAACTATGTATTTTATAAAGTATTACATGAAAAAGAGTAAAATAATACATAAAATATGATGAATCAATCGTGTCCTGTGCAGTCGATACATAAATATGAGTGATGTTCATCGTTCGCAGTCAGCATTCGTGCGATCGTTTGCGGTCGCAAGTTATATGCCATCTGTATGCGTAGTAATTAGTTACTCAATATATAAAAAAACACTTCGCACACTGATACTTACTTTGTAAAGTACACTTCGAAGACAAAAAACAATTTTTTTAGGAAACGGGATTTTCTCTCTCGATTAACCACTGTGGTCACACTGGGTCCAAAAGGTAAAAAAAGGTGTCCGTACTCATCCCTGCCTGGCGGCGCACTGAGGCCACTCAGACTCTCAAAAACTATTGGAAGTTATTGTAGAGACTTCAAGCAATAACAGTAGGTGCCACAATTTCCATTCTGAACATTATCTTAAGAGCTACACAAACTCAAAAATTGCCTTGGGTCTGCTGGACCCCATAGTGACCATTACGGGTTAAACAGAATCGTTTAGCCACTCTTATGCCTTGGCCACACTAGTGAGTGGTGAGTGTCCCCTCGACTCGAGTGAGTCTGAGTTACTTAGTTTTTAAGTTAGAGCGGCCACACTGACTCTGAGCAACGCCACTCAGGTACCAATGATATTCGCTGCTCTAGTTTGAAAACCATATCTGCACCTATCACGAATGGAAAAGGACAGAAGGAATCTCGCATTATTTTTGTGCAGGCTCATACAGAATTGTGGAATGATAGACATAAGGACTTCAAAAATGTTAATGTAATTATACTTAATCCTTTCCTAATATACTTATTAATGTAGCAGTATTATTGTTAAAAGTGCTTAACAGCTAATGTAATTTTGCTCATGAGTAGCTCATTTCAAACGACTGGATGTCGAACCCGGGACAGCTTTTTCCGAAGCAGAATGGCTGTCCATGGCTTTCTGTGAACCCGCTACTTTTTTTAACGTACTCTTTTCCATTACTTTAATATTATTCTATTATTATTTTATGCTATTGTAACCTCGAGTCAATCAAATATGCTTTTGTTTCTGTAGAATGTGTTTTATTAATTTTTTTAAAGAAAGTGGTAGCAAAATCATTAATAATGCTTGCAGGAGAAAAAATCTGCAAATTTTTGCTTTACATCCTTTGCTAAATCGCTGCTGATTGGATACTGGCATGGTGTACAATGTGGTACAATTTTTTTGCTATCTCAAAATAGTCCTTGTCACTCTCGCCATCTTTCTCTCAAACTAAATTATGAATCAAATATGTGCATTTAATAAGCAGACAAGATTTTACTGGATGCGTCTCTATATCTTTAGAAAGAAAACACCACTTAGCATTTAATATGCCGAAAGCATATTCAATGCATTTTTCACATACTTGTAAGAAACATATATATGGGCAATTGGATCAAAAAATAAGTATATTTCCAATGCAGCTGGGTTTGAATCGTCAAATACATACTACGCAAAAGCCATATTGTTTTGAGGGTTGCCTATCAATGATCATTTCACAAATGCATGTGACTCTCATGAGTCAAGCCAGGAAATATTTTTTTAACAAAAAACTAAAATAGACATACATTTTTTCCTTTTATATAACTAAACATAGCAACATTATTTATTACCAATATTTGGAAAAAGAAATCAGGATCTAGGAAAATGTAACGACTTATAGACATGCTTATAGAATGTGTTAAATGAACTGGCCAAAGAAGAAAATTATAAGGTTACAGATTTTGAAATTTTTAGAAAAAAATGAATTAAAAGCATTCTCTTGTATTATTTCTGATCAAGACATTTGAATTTACTAATCACATTTTATGTGCTAAAAAAGGGAGAAATATTTCTTTGGATCCATTCCAATATTCTGTAAGTATTAAGTTCATTCATTCGTTTCTAACGCTCTGGAGTGGAATGCCCAGGCTGTGAGGTATTGCTGTTTGCCAATAAATGGTTATCTAAGGTTAGTTGTTGGGTCATTGTGCAGTTAAGTGTTTTGCTTGTTGAGTAATTAATGACTAATGCAAGCATTAGCATTATTATGAAAGCTTAAAAGTTTAGGTGTGAGAATATGTAATATTCTTAAATCATAGAAATATTTTAGAAGAATATTGTGGCACTTGTTATATTGTACTACTCTTTACAATACTGGTGTGTCCTGTATATGAAAACAAATTTGTATTTTTAAAAAGAGGTTTTGTGTCTTTGTTTTTCTCAAATACAATCACAATCTTTCCATGTATGTTATTCTTAAGTATAATTTTTTTCTCTCTCTTTTTCTTTGAAAATTAAAATATCTCTCTTTCTGTTTCAGTTTCTTGGTGTGTGGTTGACTGTACGTTACAGAAACCAGAAAGATCCACGCGCTAACCCTAGTGCTTTCCTATAATTTTCTACCAAAGAATAGCCCTGCTGTGTTATTGGAATGATCCATTGGTGTAGGTATTGTTTCACTTTGGAATAGAATTCTTATTTATCTCTTCAAGAATTCTCTGTGTATGCCTTTATTAGAACAGTAATACTGATTGATATATTTGCAGTTAAATTGCATCTCATGGTCTATTTTCTCTGCAAAGTTTTGGTGAATGGCTAAAAAACTGATGAGATAGCTTCTTGTAGTTATCTTTAAACTTAATCACTTACTTTGTTGACATCATTACTTTTCTTTTCCTATGTACTACAGTAGAAGTCCGTTATAACGAGTACAGCATATAACAAGAGTTGCGTAATAGCGAGTGATTTTTTGGCCGTTGTCTGTCTTGCTGCAGAAAGGATAGGGAGTTACGTATATTATAACAAGTAGTAATTTCTGAAGTATCGTTATAACGAGTTCCATGCTTGTCTTACTGGAGGCATATCTCGGAATCGTCAATTGACATGAGAGACGAAGTCCGACTAGCCAACGGTAATCTGAGGCACGTTAACTCTTCAGAGTTCATAACAGCAGAAAAATATTAAATGCAAAAATTATCGTCTCTTAATTCATGCATTTGTTTTACACAAGTCGCCTCACCCTTCCTCGGCAAAGATGCTTTGGGGAGCTTTGATTAGAAACTTCTCACAAGTTTCACTCTCCCCTTTATCCCTCCTTACATCTTAACACCTCGTCTCTTGTTTCTTTTCCGCGAAGTCCCCTCTAGTCAGCGCCAGAATTTTTAATTGAGTTCCCATCATATTGGCATCCACCCGTGGGATGTAGGAGATTAAGCAGTGCTGATTCGGATTCCCAGGGTAACCTCCTCCCCTCCCTTGTGACTCAGTTATTGCTTATGAAGGATGTGAATGTAAAATATCTCGAGAAAGCAATTTGATATGAATTAAGATTATCTATAGACACATCATTATTTTTCAACGATTATTGAGTAATAATTTTCCACATTTTGTATTAGTGGGCACAGTTTTGTTATGATTTATGAATCAATAAAATAATGTTTTAACTTGAAAATAGAGCTCCATAGTAAGTAATGGGCACCCCGAAATTCGAGGGTCTGACATTGAAAAATCATTTGTCTGCAAATGTAATGCCCCCCTTAAGATATGCAGTCACTCCAGTCGCTGCACCTTATATGTCTGTACTATACAGGCATTCACCAATATACTCATATATTTATACATCAATACACTGCATACAAAATTTCGGTAGTCGTCTATGCTGAAAGCCCTACGTAAGTGTCAATTCAAAATCATTCATTTAAATTTTTTTAGGGGTAGCCAATTTTCTTTCAATTAAAAACTACCGGCCTACATTTGCGTACATAGTGTTAACATCGATACAGTATAAACACATGTATACAGTCCAAACATCAAAAGTGGATTGGTGGAATGTTTGACGAGTTATATGGAACCAGGGTGATCCTAGGATGTGGCCGGCCCCTCACTACAGGATGTGCCAACGAGTAGTATTGTACCGGAAACTAGTGTGCCATCGATTCTAACGCACACCCTGATTTTTTAGGCAAAAAAAAGTGGTGTGCGTTATTTTCGAAGAAATATACGATATTTTTGACTTGAACGTACTTTTTTTATGCACTATGAAGCATTAGCTTTCGGATTAAAAACCCTTTGGTTTCATTCTGCTGCACTGGATGCTCTTGGATTCCAGAGTACGGACTTTGTTTGATTTAGTGTCAGAAAACGGTTATAACGAGTACTTGTCAGCTCTCGTTATAACGGACTTCTTCTGTAAATTGTATGCAGTGGGTACTCAATCTCATTTAATTTATCTCCTTCACTTAAAATAATGAGCAAGAAAAATGAAGTCTTATAGGGCAAGAGGAGGAAAACCAATCAAATGTGAGTTGATTAAAATGTCTTTTCTGTAACATTGTCTCCAAATTTTTTCATGAAAAATCAATCTCTTTTGAATCTGTATTATGCTAGAAGCAATATATGATATTCTGCTTATTATATCAAAATTGTCCACAAGGGACTTTGACATTTTTTAGGGGTTGAATGAAGCTTAGGAGTCTATTCAAGTCCAATGGAAAAGTTTTAATTTAAAATTTACTACTACAGTACTTATAAATAAAAGAACTGCAATGTATTACATATTACTACACAGATCTTAAATATACCAATTTCTCATAAAACCGGAGGGAGATAATTAGCATCTCTGAGTTTACGGATAAGTTTTAAAATACTCATCTTTGTTTGGTCTCCTTCCCCATGCCATAAAAGTCCATTTTTCTTGCTCCAACCTTCTCAGCAGTAAAGCTGTATTCAATAAGGCATTGTAGTATTCATCTTGGGGTATTAATCGGTTCCTATTATGCATGTCATAGTAGTATGGTACAGGTCTCTTTCTATATCTTAAATCTTAGAGATGTTGGCATATTCTTTATTGCTATTTAATTCCATGTAAATTTGTAATTCAAAGTGAAATGGTGCATCTAAATAGCTAGAAAAATTTGATATAATCCCCTTTTTGGAAGTAAGGAAGAGGTTTTACTTGCTATTTAGAGTTGGTTATTAATATCAATTATTTACCAACTTTGATCCAGCAAGGAAAGCTTTTAGATGTCACAATGGGTGTGAGCTTTATAGATTTTAGAGGTGGTTATTTCTGTTATTTTCTATTGGATATTTCTGTCCTTCTGCTGCCATAGCCATATTATAGTCTCAGTTGCAAGAGATACATTTTTTTTGTCTTTTAAGCCTTTAACTGTGGTGACTACACTTTGCTTAGTAGGTTGTTTTGAATGTAATTTGATGCTCACTCCATGATTAATCTCTATAGGCAATCTTCTGCTGCATAATGGGTATGATATCTCAGCAACAGCAGAAGGGGCGATGACATTTTATTATATACATTGAAACATTACAATATTTAGACTTTCAAGATTACATGTATGACTCCTAACACATTAATCTTGTGGGCTATATTTGAAAAAGGTTTAGTTTGAAATGCTTGAATTAATGAATGTGTCCTATAATTATTCCTACCATATTTAGATCTCTAGAAAACATAACTTCCATTTGTCTTTTAAAGTGGGGTTCAAATCAAATAAATCAAATTTATCTTTCATTTACTTTTATCTCAATTTTGGTCATGACTGTGTTGATATGAAATCTATTTAGGTATGAATGATGCTGAATCATGACTTTCCCTTTTGTCATTTCTTATTGAATGCCATGTAAATAATTATAGAAAGGGTTATGGAGCTTCAATTACCTTGATACTTTTGCCTAATCAGAATACTGAAGTACTGGTTTAAATTTGTTCAAGTGGTTGTTTATTTGTCATTGGCAGTTATCTAAGCCTCGCCAAGCAAGATAAACTAATAACAAAAAAAATTGCAATTAACAAAACTAGTGAAACAATGAATGAATAGGAGTGAACTTATTGTTTTTATGCAGAGGACTACTAATCTGCTCGTCTTTTATAAAAAGCTTTATGGACCAGGAAACCTTTATTTTGTGAATAATTTGGGACCAGGAATTATTTTCACTACGTGACAAATTTTATGTTTTCAATGTTTGCTGCTGGTATTATATAACTTAATTATTTTAGCTTGTTCATTAATTAATCAGGCCTCGGCGGCATAGTGGTTAAGGCCAGCCAAGGCTGGGGTCAATCTCCAGATACGGCAATTTACCTGCCATTTTTCAGATCGAAATATCGACTGAGCCTGTAAATGTGTAAAAATAAGCACCAGAGGTAAAACTCTGGTGGTGGAAGACTAGTGCTGGCTACACTACCTTCATTTTTAGCATTAGGCTAAGTATTAGCAGCCTTACTTCCAAGGGCTTTGCTACGCTATGTAATTAAGACAACTACACTAATTAATCATACAGTGTAAAGCCAATGGAAACTAGTCTAATTAAATTTCGAATTCATTAAGTTATATGCTATGTTTGTGTGTATAAGTTAAACATGATTATATAATTTATTTTCAATTTTCTTAACTTTTAAAATCATTTTCCATTTCTTGAAAAAGCTATGCTGTTCAGAATTTACATTCCTATTGGTATACTACATGCTGCCTATTAGTGTATGGCAGTAGGTGTAAGCCACAAGTGATGGACCAAATTATCGTGTGTATAATTAAAGTGGGTGCTTCATGGAAAAAATGAGTTTAAGAATTATTTTTCTTTTTATCATATCCATATGACTTGGCTGACACAAAGTAACACTGCCCTGTTAGCTATACATTACACCTACCAACAGCTTACTTTATATTTCTGACAAGGACAAGGAACTCTCAATTTTAGATATAATGATTGCCTTCCAAACTTAAATAATGCTATCAATCACTAGGTGCTTTGTCGTAGTTGTGTAGCAACTAATCATGCCAACTACATACACAAAGGCATTTCTTGGCTAACAGGAAAGTTTCAATCTTACTTGGCATCACCTATGTCCTTGAAAGTCACTTAACTTTAACATCCATCCAGTTATGTTAGAATCAGCGAATTCAATCCTTCTTCAAACAGAAAATGGCTCCCTCACAATAATTAGCTTGAAAGTGTCATAAAAACATCGGATCTTACTAAGCATTACCCTCTGCAAGCATAATTTGTCTTTTATACTATCTGTTAAGTATGCCTGATGCAAATATCGGGAGAAACTTCTTTCTTCTAAAAGTTTTAATGCATACCAGGCATTTACAACATGCCTGTAGATCTTGGTAGAGAATAATGGTTGCATACTAGTGGGGGAAAACAAGTTCTGCCCTCTGGAGAACTAGTTGCGCATTTCTCCTGAATAAGCTAATTGCAGTATTTTAACCTTGAGATGAAACACTTAATTTTTTAATGAAAATATAAATCAAATGGCCTGCGTTATATATGTATTTCAGTGGTACTGTTATTTCTGCTTAATTGGGACACATTAGGAATGGGAAATGTTGGCCTAATTAAGCAAATTGATTTGAAGACTTTACAATAAATAATTTAACTTCAACATTTTAATAAGCACAGTGGAAGTCCTTTGTAACGAGTATGGCATATAATGAGAGTTGCGTTATAGGGAGTGATTCTTTGTACGTTGTCCGTCCCACAGCAAAAATGATAGGGAGTTACGTCCATTATAACGGGTGATCAAATTCTGAGGTATTGTTGTAATGAGTTCTATATTTGTGTTGTAGGTAGCATATCTCATAATTGAAGACATCTCACGAGTTTCAGTATCCCCTCTGTCCCTCACATCTCCTATATCTTATCGCCTTATATCTTGTTTCTTTTCGGTAATAATCCCTCTAGTCAGCAGTTTGAATTGAGTTTCCATTTTATTGTCATCCACCTGTGGGATTTGTTTTCATTCAAAACTTTGCACCAAATCGTCTAATGGGAGGGAGTATAAGAGATAAAAGCAGCGCTGTTTCGGATTTCCAGGGTAACCTCTCCCTCGCACTACAGTCATTGGTTATCAAGCGAGTGAATGAGAAATATCTTGAGAAAGAAATTTGATATGAATTAGGGGTGCCTTTCCACATATTGGTCATCGCTCTTCATCAGTCGATCATTAGACGTGAGTCCATTCAGGAGAGCTTTCTAATAACTGAATTTTTGGTGGGACAGTTCAGTGATGGAGAGTAATACTGAGTTTGTGCCCTAAAGCTAGAGAACTGTGTCCAGCATATTGGACATAAACTGCTCTTTTGATGATTTTGTAGTGGTATACACGGAAACTGCTGTGTGTGGTTTGCAGACAGACGATCAATTAATAGAGCAGCAAAAGAATGACAGCAGCGATTCGTTGGATATCGAGAGTAAGGAAGAAGATTCGTTCAAAATTCCTAGTAGCGAGTCCCTCTCGCAAGCATTAGGGGTTCTTAATTCTGTGTATGTAGCTAAAAACGCCTCAGTGGACGATTTAATGGCTTTAAAGCATATAGAAGATTTTGTCACCAAACACCATACTAATAACTATAAACAGAGAAGAATAGATTCATTTTTTAAGTTATTGCTTTTTTTATGAACATTGAGACCAAGAAATCAGTTTTTACACTAACAGATATATATATTAATTATCGTAAAGTTCTTATAACTTCTGTTAAGGTTAATTTATTCTTACTTTCAATGTTTCTGAAAAAGTGAATTTATCGTAAAGTTCAGCATTTCGAGAAACAATTAATGCGAATTGACTGGGACGACAACATTTTTGGGCTAAAACTTAACTTAAGGATGCAAGTACGTACCTGCAAGTGGCCATCAATTGTAATATTGCTTTGTTACTATGTTTCAAATGAAATCCCTTTCATTCTTTCATAGTTTATCTGATTCTTTTTTCCCAAAAATTAGCACCATTACAAGAAAAACATTTTTTCTTGGTTCCCTCAATTAACATATTGAAAGTGAGAGGTGACAGGGCTTTGAAGGGTGGGAGTTGAACGAGGACATTTTTGTTTGTACCTGGAGGACAAGAGAGGAAAGCTGCTTTGGGGGAAGACAATATATGAGAGTAGAGGAGAAGGAATTCTGCTCTCACCAGCTGCGTTGAATAATTGCCGGGACCAGAGAAAAACTTGTGCCAATCGAGCATGAGTCTCGTAACTACTTATCCTACTGGAAAGCCATCTATAATTATTATGCTACATCACCAAATCCTAACTAATATAATTATCTAATGACATATGATTAATTTCGACAATTATTGAGCAATAATGATCCACATTTTATGTTAGAGGAACACTTAGATTATGGTTTATGAATCAATGAAATAGTATTTTTGATGCAAACGTACTCTTTTATGCATTCTGAAGAATTTGCATAAGAATTAAAAACCCAACAGTTCCATTCGAACGCATTTGCTGCCCTTGGATTCAAGAGGACGGACATTTAGAATAAGAAATCGGCTATAACGAGCACACGTTATAACAAGTACTTTTCCGATTTTTGTCGGCTCTCGTTTTAACAGACTTCTACTGTAATTGGACTGAAGTATGATTTACTTGAAAATAAAAATTGATATTTGAAAAATGTTTGCACTTCTGCAAACTAGACAAGAATATTCAGTGTACATGTATGGCTTCCTTTGTTGTCTTCTAGCAGAAAATAATAATGTAGCCTAACTAAAATTTTCTTTGTTAATATTTGTTTGTTATCAAATATTTGGTTTCTCAATTTTAGACGTAGAACAATTGCATACACTTAATCTTCATTACCATCATGGCAAGGTAAATTGTCATCTTTTGTGGAAAATTCATCATTCTTTACAATATGGATGTTTATGTCTTCATTTCATCATCTTCATATCATGTCTTCATTGATTAAATTAATTTAATTTAAATTAATTTTTTAATTTTTTTTAAATATCCAAAATTTTAAGCGACAAACAGCAAAGCAGAGATTCAAATTTATAATTCTTGCTAGGAGTCCTTTGTAGCTCATGACATCAAAATATTCCATTCGAAATTCGATTTCGTATCATGTATCACCAGCGTTAGCAATGCCAGAATTTCATTGAAATGGTGTTGCATCATGTACCTCTCTAAGAGCAGGAACACACAGACCACATTTTAGTTTTAGATAAGAAAAGACTCTGAGCAGTGGTCGGTATTCCGTAACCATAATAAAAACATGGGTAATGCGGAGATCAGGGTACATGAGAGTGTTACCGAGTATATTACTATATATTGTATAATCTGCAGTTTTATATTTATATTTCCAGTACTTAAATAATTTTAAAAAATATGAAGTGCTTTTGAATTTTGGAACCTCCATACACCTAATTACTATTAGTATAATTAATTGAAACCGTAAGAAACAGCCGTATGCTTGAGCAAAAGGATGACGAAACGTACGTAATAGTACCAAGCATGCATCTGATTGTTTCTGACACTTACTGAAACAAGAGTATTGATTGCATATTATGATTAGGGTATTTACCTCAAGGATAAAGCTAGCCTCTCTGTTGGTGATATGGCATTTCGCATGACTGTGTCCTTCTTTGTAATAATTTGGCCAAGTCTTCCTATTAGCTCATTGAAGGTGGAGGGAGACATCCTGAAGTAGGTAAAGAATTTTTCCTCATCTTCCCGAAGCTAACTAAATAATTGAGTGAACTGCCCTATCTGTCATCTCAGTTCAAAGATTGGATGGATCCAGTGTCTTCTTTTTTTCTTCTTCTTTTGGCATAACAACATAAGCAATAGTTCTTCCTTGTCTGAATCTATCGCTAAACAATTCGTCTCATTTGGAAGAGTCCAAAATGTGGTTCAATGGTGGTTGGGTAGAACTACAGTTGAAGTCGGGTCCAACCACAGGCAAACCAAAACTTGTGGTCTGCCTGTGGTAGGTCCTGACCACAACTCAGCCTCTTTTTTGTGGTCGAGACCGACTGCAAAATGTGGTCCGTGTGTTCTAGCCCTAGCTTACTTGCTCCTCTACATGCTCATATTTGTGTATGTACATTGATGACAATTTGTAATCTGATATGCATTTATTAGTTTATTTTAATTTTCTTAACATTGTAGTATAATCAATGATAGGTAATTTCAGCTTAAATATTCATGCAGGATTATTGATAAAAAATTTTTGAAAAAATTTAGTGTATAATAAGGGTACGGGTCCCATTTAAATAATCGAATGTGATGATTGAATCTCTTCATTGTTATTGTATGCATTGATATTTTCCATGGTTAATGCATAAGAAAGGATTAAGTTGACTGATAGTTTTAATAACATTTAAATTAATTATACATATTAAATATTATATTCTTAAATATATTATTTATGGAATTAAATATATATATTCTTAAATAAAAAGTTTCTTAAACAAGGCAGTAATAGCTATAGGCTTTTGAAGAAAGAATGAATATTACATTTTACTGATTTGAAAATGGATTTAAAGAATCTTTAAAAGTTCTATAGTCCACCATTTAATTTAATTCTTCCAATATTTCATGGAAGCGAGCTTATTTCCTCCATGTTTGTTGTTAGCAAGACTAATTTCACCTACTTCTTTCAAGTGATTTAAATTGTATTATGGATGGCATTAAATTCAATCCTCAAATGCTATTCTGAGCTATAAAATTGCTACTTTAAGTAACATTGGAATTAAATATATATATTCTTAAATAAGGAGGTAATAACAATAGGCTTTTGAAGACTGGATCGCTCCAATCCCTTAGGCCTCGGGTTCGAATCCCAGCTGATCAAGAATTTTCTGATCAGGGAATGGTTGTGTGTGTTTGTCTGACTTTCCCGTTGAGGGTTGGCAGCAGGAAGGGCATCCGGCTGTAATAAATCATATCATCGCCAAAACTAACCTCATTGTCGTCATCATCCAATTCATCAGACGACCCCATAAAGCGCATTAGAGAAAATAAACAATAGGCTTTTGAAGAAAGAATGAATATTGTTAAATAGTGTTGCCTACGCATGTAGCCATAGTATTTACCATAAAAACTTGTTTTTGCGGTTACTATGAAAGTGATAGAAAGTGTGGAACGCATTATATCCAGTTAATGAGATGTTAATAGCTTTGTGTGAAAGTGGGAACTTGGGGCTTTCAGGCTACATTTATGCCATTATTTCGTATACCCTTAACCAATGGCATTATTCGGATATTGTCACTGATGTAATCTTTTGTTTTTAAAAGGACATGATCTATTCCACTATTTGAATAAAAAATATGGAAATCCTTCTTTACTGAACTTTCCATTAATTGTAAAAAATATTACACCTACAAATCAACATCTCTGTTACCATTCCTTGGCATGCTTCTTTACTGAAGGATCGTAAATTAAAAACATAAAAGGGAAAGATGAATAATTGCATCTTTCAGTAATCCATTTCTTGCCTCCCATTACAACAATGCAATGGTAAAAAGAATCAACAAAATTAGGAATCACTTGTGCCCAGCATAAATACATCTCTACCGATAAGCATTGTAATTACCAAAAAAATTCACATCAAGGAAATTAATGTTTCATTAGTAAGACCAATAGCCTCATATTTCTTACTGGCTGCCACAACTGAGGTTTTAAAACTTCTGTTATATCGATTTAAATATATTAGGATAATCAAAATATCTCTCAAAAACATTTTACCGAATTGAAAATGGATTTTAAAGAATCTTCTAATGTTCTATAGTCCACCATTTAATTTAATTCTTTCAATATTTCATGGAAGCGAGCATATTTCCTCCATGTTTGCTGTTAACAAGACTGATTTTGCCCATTTCTTTGAAGTGATCGGAATTGCATTGTGGATGGCACTGAATTGAATCTGCAAATGCTATTCTGAGTTATTAAAATTGCTAACATGATCCCATGCGCCTAATTTGCCAAAATGGCCAACAAATCAAGTCATAACTGAATTCCGTGCTCTATGCTAAAGTTACAAAATCAAAGCATAGCTCTGCATGGCACTGGTTGTCATAACATTCCAACTGGCAGTGATAAGCTGAATAGATTGTGAAAGGGAAAAGTTTGTGCTTATCTCTGTCTAGCGGTTTTGTAATTCATTTATAGGCTTTCATCTATGCATTCAAGTATGTAATTATTGTGTTTACCTCAATACAATGACTTAAATTTTCTGACTATCCTCAAGTTTAATGGCTGCAGTAACAGAGTATCAGGAATAAATTCTATTTTGTAGTTTATTGATTATTTATACAAGATTAAGCCAGGGTTGGTGCTGCTGATGCCTTGCAATTCCCCTCTTTGTTGCCCTGAAGCACTTACTTCTACTTCTTTGATGGGAAACTTTATGAGACTGGTTTTGGAGAAACCACATGTTACTGACCTTATGAAGCAGGTTGGTGTCCCTATTAAGATATTAATAACATACTAGCTTAATAGTTTGGTTTTTGTTCCTTAAGGTTTGATGCATGTCAGCAGCTGTCCTAACAACATTGTGGCCCAATGAAGCACAGTCAACTGCATTATCTTTATGTTGATGCCATATTTTCATGATCAACAAATATTTCATCAGATTGCAGATTTTTTGATTGCCTTTAAATTCACATAATCCCACTGTGAGAAAGAAAAAAATATTAAAAAGAAAATGAATGCTAGTGGATGGAAAACAGTGGATTATTTCCTACATAAAGTAGAAGTCCATTATAACAAGAGCAGACAAAAATCGAAAAGTACTTGTTATATCACAAACTCATTATAGCCGATTGCTAACACTAAATGTCCGTCTTCTTCAACCCAATAGCAGTGAGTGCCGCAGAATGGAACATTAAAGTCTTTTATCCTTACACTAATGCCTCACAATGCTTAAAAAAGTACATTGGCGTCAGAAATACCATATTTACTCTAAAATAATGCGCACCCTTTTGGGTCTTTTTTTTGCTTCAAAAATTGGGGTTTGCGATAGAATTGATGGCACACTAAATTCGGGTACATAACTACTCATTGGCATAGCATGGGGCCAGCCTCATCCTCCACTCACTATGGTTCCATATAACTCGTCAAACGTTCCACCAATCTGATACCGATATTTGGACTGTATACTGGTTTGGACATTTTGGCCTTTTGGACTACCTGTGTGTGGAGGCCTTAAAGAAACTGGGTCCTATAATATAAAATGTGGAAAATAATTCCTCAATAATCTTCGAAAAATAATGGTGTGACTATAGATAATCTTAATCCATATCAAATTGGTTTCTTGAGATATTTTACATTCACACCCTTCAAAAGCAATGACTGAGTTGTGAGGGAGGGGGAGAGGTTGCCCTGGGAATCCGAATCAGCACTGCTTTTATCTCCTATATTCCCACTGATCCTGGATCAGACGATTTCTAGAAGCTTCTTATGAAAACAAATCCCACCGGTGATGTCAATATGATGGGAACTCAATTAAAAATTCCGGCGCTGCCTGGAAATGAAAAGGAACGAGACGAGGTGATAAGAAGTACGTAGGGATAAAGGGGAGAGTGAAACTCCTGAGAAGTTTCTAATCAAAGCTCACCGAAACATCTTTGCAAACAATTCATGAATCTGGTAACGATAATTTTTGCATTTAATATTTTTCTGCCGTTTGAAGAGATAACGTGCCTCAAATTACCGTTAGCTTGCCGGACTCTGTCTCTCAAGTCAATTCCGAGATGTGCTTCCTGCAAGATAAACATAGGAACGTGGTACTCGTTATAACGATACTTAAGAAATGACCACTCGTTATAATGGATATAACTCCCTATCCTTTTGCACTTAGTCTGACAATGGCTGAAAAATTACTCATTATAACATATTTCTACTGTATTTGACTATTTCACAGAATTTATATTCCTATGTATTTGGCATACACTCCTATCCATTTTTTAATGTATTATCACTGTAAAACTAAGGCCTATTTACTTGAACTATAATACCCATTTTTATTATTCCACTTCCTGCATCACAACAAAAATTTTTATCAAAATCCTCGGACAAAAGTGAGGAACTCCTTGTGAGTTTTATTGGCCATCAGAATATATTTCCCATGTTATTGTTATGTTAAGTTCAAGTAACCACTGATCCATCCAATGTTAAAAAGTAACAATGTAGAAAGTAAAATAAATTTATCCACATTTGATGATTCTGTATCAATAAGTATTGAAAGAAATTGAGGAAAAGCAAGAAATGTGAGAGGCATAAAAATAAGAAGTGTTCTGTTTGTAAATATAGGCTCTTTGATTTTTCCACATTACACAAAAACTGATTCATATATTTGGAAACCATGGATTATAATTTTTCAATGAAATACAGAAGCTTATATCACTTTTACTTTTTTAAAATTTTATTAAATAAATTTTATTATGTATTATTAATAATTATTTTATAAATAAATTAAAATATTTTCCTTTCATTTCAGTTTGTTCTTTAAGGTTACATTTTTATCTTCTTTGGGATTTTAATGAGAATCCAGTTTCTTTAATTCTTTTTCCTTTTATTTATGTGCATATTATGTTTTGTAAGATAACCTTAAAAGGCTAAAATTGCCTCTAATAAAGTTTTGGTGAAAAGTCTCCATTTGTAGTTAGCAGAAGTATCTTACTGATAGTATTGATAATAATGATTTTGACTATAATAATTTTGCTGATAATGTAAACAGGGTAGCAGATAATCTTCTTTTAAGATACTCAGTAGAAGTTGGTTATAACAAGAACTGACAAAAATAGGAAAAGTACTCTCTATAAAGCATACTCGCATAGCCGATCCTTAATACTAAATGTCCTTCCTCTTGAATCCAAGGGCAGCAAGCGTGGCAGAATGGAACTGTAGGGTTTCTAATCGATATGCAGATGCTTCAGAATGCGTAAAAAAGTATATTTGCATTAAAAATATTATTTCATTAACCACATCCAAAGTGTGTCATAAAATATGAAAAATTGTTGCTCAATAATTGTGAAAAAGTAATGTTATATCATTAGATAATCCTAATGCATATCGAATTGCTTTCTCTAGATATTTTTCATTCACACACTTCATAAGCAATGACTGTAACGAGGGAGGGAGAGAGGTTGGAATAGGAATCTGCTTTCATCTTCTGTATTCCCACCTATCCTGGATCAGGCGATCTTGTACCAATTTTTGAGTGAAAACAAATCCCTAGGGAGGATGCCAATTCGATGGAACTAAATTAAAAATTCTGGTTGTCTCCGAATAGTTTGAATAGACGAGGGTAAAAGATGTATGGAGAGACAAAGAGGAGAGTAAAACTAGTGTGAATTCTCTAATCAATGCTTTCTGAAGCACTTATGCCGACGAAGGGTGAGGAGAGTTGTGGGAATTATCATCACCTAATTCATGAATTAGGTGATGATAATTTTTGCATTCAACTTTTTTTTTTGCTCTTTGAAGAGATAATGCGCCCCATATTACCGTTTGCTTGTCAGACTTCATCCCTCATGTCAAACAAGGATTCCGAGATATACCTCCTGCAAGACAAATATAGAAATGTATTAATATAGAAACTCCTTATACTGATAATTCAGAAATAACCAATCATTGTAATGGACGTAACTCCTTATCTTTATTGGTGTACTCATTTTTATGGACTACTACTGTAGATGATGATAATCCATCATATAAAAAAATCTTTTGAACTGAGGATGTAGAATTAAAAGAAAAAAAACTTGAGACTGCTTTTTCTGTAGATGATAATGTCACCCACTTGGATATCTTGGGTCTTCAATTGTTCAGGAAACTGACAATCTTGGAAATGTATTTAGGATTATCTTGCCAAATTTTGATGTACACACTCTGAAAAGCAATAGGAATACACAGGTGTTAAACTAAGGGTTGTCATTATGAATATACGCCTGGGGAACTGCTTTAAGTAGGAGAGCAACCATTTGTTAGCTACCTTTTCCTTCTCCTTTATATTCTTCCTATATGCTTCCCAAATCTTCTGTATTTACTAGCTTGATAAACCTTATGGAAAACCTCATTCTTGAACTTTCATATAGTTGCAGTAGGAGATAAAACTCCCGAATCTTTAACAATGCAAATAAGAAGTAGCTTTATGCTAGTAATAATTGTACTCTATTTTATCAAACAAATATTAGCTTTTACTAGAACCTGTCTTAGCACAAGATAAATTACAGAAAATTTTGATTTATTCCACAAATTTTAATTTATAGATGTAATGGAACTGTAGACCTTGATATCTTATCTCCTCTCCTTTATCTACGACAATAAAATATCATTTAAAGTTTAATAATTCTAGCTACAATTTATATTTCTGTGTATATACCATTTAATTTGAAATTGTCAGAATGAGGTTTGGGTTATCTTCACTTTGTATGTTATATCACATTATTCTTCCACTTATAAATATTGTATTATTGTATATTGTATGTTATTGACTCCACTCTTCAATAATCAAACATTTGTTGCAGGTTACTTCTTCTGTAACTGCTTACAATATCTACACCCAGTCCAAAGATAATAAAGTTTTGAGCGCTCCTTTCTCCATTGGCCAATATGTGGAAAAAAGAAGCAGTTTGGCCATTGTATGCTGCTTATCTTAGATCTGTTATATTTAATGCTATTGATTATTTCAATTTCATCAACTTGTAAGTTTTTCTCAGGTTACCTGCATACAAACATGGAAATAGTCATGAGTGTGTTTTACAAAAATTCCTTCTAGTCCAGTTTTTTAATGCTTTATAGCATAAGAAATGTGTTAGTAATGTTCCTTATCCTTGTTCTCCTGACTCCTTATATTTATGTTAAATGTTGTGTGTCATGTCCTAGAAAACTGAACATGTTCTGTGTATATTTATGTGCTATTAAGTAAATCAAGGATAACTTCTTGGAGAATCTTCTAGGGTTATTTGAGAAGAAGAGGCTATGATTTGTTCCTCTCTATAAAACAAAGCCTTTAATTTTTTCTATGTATGTCATTTGAATGTATATATAATTGTGCATTCCACTTCATAACCAAATCATGTATGCAAATGTACAAAGTTATGTGATTGCAGCCCAAGGTTAAACATTTGGCAATAAATTGCCACATTCATCCCAATAAAGAATCCCAATCGTATAAAACACAAAAACCTCTAATTTTCTTCATTGACCCTTTAGTGTTATATCAACAATAGTTGCCAGTACTGCCTACGGAATCTAATCCATGAATTGCCCAACCAACCATTGATTGATCTTATTTTCTTGCTTAGGGCTTAAAAAAAATAAATAAAAGACCCCTGTGTGGATGGTCAAAAGGTCTTTAGGTGCTCCAAAATGTGGATATTGTATTTCTTTCCCACAGTAGTATGATTTTTAGCAAAATATATTTGTACCATAATCTCTGTATCATCCAAATTTTATTATGTTCTTGTTTTGCATTTAAGTTTTGTTCATACCATAAACATGCTTTTTCGTATCAAAAATATCTCTAGCTATGGATTTAAAAAATATCTTTCAACTCTCTTTGCTCAATAGTCATTTTATTTAGAAACTTGCGCTTCATTGCAATAGTCATGTCTTAAATAAACTGCAGTATTTGTATTTATCTTCTTTTTAGGCAGTTTTTCATTTTGATTTTTATTTTCCTCTATATCTCTGTTCATAATGTAGGGGAGACCGGGGCTGGTTGGCCGAGTTTTGTTTTCGGAATTTCTGTACTCATTTTGGTTTGACTTTATGAAAAACGATTTGCTCTGTCATAAAGATACAACCCTTGAGCATATATGTGAATTGTTTCATCCATGACAAAAAATCAGGGAAAAGTTATAAACAATCAAATGCGGCACCAAAAATCGGCCAACCAACCCCAGGGCCGGGGTAGGTTGGTCGAGTTTCGTAGAATAAGTGAAAGACATCAAATGCATCAATGGAAAATATTTATTAGTGAAAAAAGTTAGGGTACATAGTTTTGTAATATGTAGGTACGTAAAAAAACTCCTCTCCTAACTTTTTAGTCTTTTTAACATTTTTAGACTTAGTTTCGGCAGCCTTAGTGAACTTTTTCATAGCTCTCGCGGCTTTATTTTCCTCTGCCAGCGTACGCTTACGTTTGCTTTCAATTTTCTCCTTCTCCAATCCTTTTATTGGGGAATCGGTCAAAATTTCGGTCGATCGGCGTTTACGACCTTGACGATTCTTCGAAGCAGTTCGTGCACTCGCCTTGTGGAGAGGTCTGACGTCTTCAGGGAAGCTTACATCTTCTACTTCTACAGATTCTATGCTGATGGACGAGTTTTGTTCAGGGTTGGGTCGATCTGTGACAAATCCTGCCAGGAACTCCTCAGGAGGAAAAATTTCAGGATTGAAAGGGCACACGAGAGAGACTCTAACACCAGCTCCAATATTGTTCGGTGTGCATGCGAGTGGAAATACACTGGCTACGATTCCCGGAATGTCGTAGATGGTCATTGGTCCTTATAATCATCAATATTCGCATAATATCCAATTTCGTTCAAAAAAAGGTTTGCATTTCACGAGTTTTGAAGTGCACATTGCTCTACGCTAAATTTACAACTCGGCCAACCAGCCCCACACAAAACTCGGCCAACCTACCCCAATGAATGTTTTCGAGAAGAATCACGGTTTACAAAAACAAAAGTGAGGTTACCCTGGAAACCGATATACCATTTTGTAGGGTTTTGAATACCCTTTGCAGCGGTACCACGTTTTTGGAAATCGGTAGTTAATTGACTCGTGTTACTAAGATTACTTTACAAGAACAGAAATTTACTCACCAGTGTCGAAAAAAGAAATGGCATCGAACCCAGGCATAGTACGGTCTTATCTAATTTTTTTTCTAATACCGATTCTTAATATACATCTTCTAGCAATGCAAGAACTTCCTATCATTTCCATAAGTGTAACAAAAAAAATAATGAAAACTAACTCAATGTATTTTAAATAGGGGATATATTTACCGCCTAGCTCCGAACCTGGGTTTTTCTGGTAATACACTCTGGTATGCAGCACAACGAAAGATCACTTTAACTATGTGTAAAAATTCAAGTAAAAATATTTGGTGCAACTTCCTCAAATGACGTCCTACTTTTCCCGTATATTCCTTATGAGAAAAATTTTAATGTGCTCTGGCATCGAACTCAGGAATAGTACGGTCTTATCTATTTTTTTCCAATACCAATTCTTAATACACATCTTCTAGCAATGCAAGAACTTCCTATCATTTCGATAAGTGAATAAAAAAAATAACGAAAAACTACTTCAATGTAATGATAATAATAATAATAGTCATTTATTTGCCAGAGATCATACATAGATGTAGGCTTAGTCAATAAATTGGAGACAAAATTACAAGACAAATACAAAATCAATAATGCAAAGATGAAATGGACTGTTGAGGGAACGAGTAGTCCGTACATAGGAAATATGGAGTTTGTTACTATTGCGAGTGTTATGAATGTCGGCATTTGTTTTGAATTTGTTAATATTTGTTTTAACATGTATAACTGAAAATAAACTAAAAATGCAAGGAATAACAAATATAATGAAAAAATACCCTACCCCAATGCATTTTAAATGGGAAACTTTTTCATCGTCCTAGCATCGAACCCAGGACATTTTCTGTAAAAGTCATTAATTTTTTCGATAGACCATGACCATATCCGTAGGCTACTTGAGTTTTGACTCTCTACCTATCCAGGGGGTTTTAGAAATTCCCGAAAATCAAAGCAATGCGAAGTATTAACATTCCAAATGGTGTAAAAACTTTCACGAAACGCATCTATCCGTAAGTAACACAGCCTCACCTCTAATAGTGAACCATTATTTTAGAATGTATTTCAATAGCATTTGTTCGTACGTTTTCATTCTAAGATGAATATATTAGATTATGAGTAGGTTCATGCGTGCATAAGAGCATACTATTTTAAACGTCGAAACATAAAAGTTTTATGTTGAATCCAAGAATCGATTTCTATTATATTTTCCTCTGATCAATTTGTTTGATGAATAAGGCTACGGATTTGAAACAAGAGGTTGTAATTGAGGATATTAGGTTCTTTGGATTGTCCACGATCGTATACTACCTTTACACCCTCTTACACACCCGCTCCTTTCCCACCCAAAACAAACCTGCTACCGTCCCAACCTCTGTACCACCCACTCCAATCCCACCCTCTAAACAACCCTCCCCCGTACAACCATCTAACGCAACCGCTACCGTTCCACCCTCTTCACCACCCTCTAACCCACCCACTCCGGTCCCAACCTCTGCCCAACCCTCTACCGTCCCACCCTCTACCCAAACCTCTCCCGTCCCACCCACTCCGGTCCAACCCTCTGCCCAACCCTCTACCGTCCCACCCTCTACCCAACCCTCTACCGTCCCACCCTCTACCCAACCCTCTGCCGTCCCACCCTCTGCCCAACCCTCTGCCGTCCCACCCTCTAACCAACCCTCTGCCGTCCCACCCTCTACCCAACCCTCTCCCGTCCCACCCACTCCGGTCCCACCCTCTGCCCAACCCTCTATCGCCCCACCCTCTACCCAACCCTCTGCCGTCCCACCCTCTAACCCACCCATTCCGGTTCCACCCTCTGCCCAACCCTCTACCGTCCCACCCTCTGCCGTCCCACCCTCTACCCGACCCTCTCCCGTCCCACCCTCTGCCGTCCCACCCTCTACCCAACCCTCTCCCGTCCCACCCACTCCCGACCCACCCACTAACCCACCCACTCCGGTCCCACCCTCTACAACGCGCCCTTCAGTCCCACCATCTAACCCAACCACTCCTGTCACACCCTCTCCTATCCCACCCTCTAACCCAACCAATACCGCACCAACCTCTAACCTACCAACACCCGTCCTTCCCTCTGCACAAACCACTATCGTCCCACCCTCAACATCACCCACTCCCGTCCTTCCATCTAAATCACTCCCTCCGGTCCCACAGTCTACCCAACCCACTCCCAACCCTCCCCCTACTCCTTACCCACCTTCTACCCCAACCATCCCTCCAACCCAATCAGAATCACACTTTCCACCCATTGCTCCAGCTAGTCACCACCCACCCTCAGGCCTCTATTCTACCCAATAACTTCTCTTCCTCTATAACGCCCAACAATCACTACATTTTACCGGTCTACCGATAAAGCGCTTCCTTCTCTTCCTCTCCCATCTACTACCTTCACACTTTATTCCCAATTAGAGGTAAGGTAAAATACGAGCAATCCAATGAAAAGGTACAGAATATATAAATTATACATAGCTTACATACATAGCCTTACACATTATAATTTATCCATACATTCGGCAATAGTTAGTTTGGATAAGGGCGCAAAGTTTTTTATATCCATATTATATGCCTCACAATTCATAGTAAAGTTTACAACTTCCTGCCCCACAAATTTTTATACTATACTTAATTCAAAATATATTTTGGCTCGGAAGAAAAAGAATGTTTTTCACTTCTTATACATCTTCCGGGGTATACGCGCAATCTAATGAGAAGATACAGAAAATATAAATTATACATAGCCCTACCGTACATATCATAATAATATTATACATTATGCAATAGTTAGTTTTGCTAGGGGTGCAATGTTTTTTAATATCCATATTATATGCATTACAAGTCATTGTAATCTGTACAAGTTCCGGCCTCACAAATTTGTATGCTATACATTATTCAAAATATATTTTGGCTCGGAAGAGAAACATTGTTTTTCACTTCTTATTCATCTTCCGGGGTAGAGTGATGCTTTAGGGGATCGCCCTTGGGTTCCCCATTCGCTTCGCAACCTGAGGTCGCTGTCTGGTTGTGCAGTACCTCTTGAGGCTTGAGGAGGGCGGCCATTTAGACCGTGGTCGCAGATGTCGAATGCAAGGACTTCAGTTCCTTCCTGCACCCGGAGGAGCGTGCAACTTCTTCCATCTTCTTTTGCTAGGCAGTCGAAGGCGGCCTCCTGGTTTTCGAAAGGCACCATGATGTACTCGAAATGAAAGGAAGATTGAAGAAATGAATCTTAAAGCGTTAGATCGTTTCTAATTATCATGTATGAATAGGGAAGTAAATATAAGCATGCATCCAAGGAATACAATATTAGTCATGCCTAGATGGTATCATTTTATAAACCGACGTTGATTGCATGAACTATATAACTTTCTATTAAACTAGCATGTCATATGGAATATCCCATTTAATCTCAATTCCAGAACTTAAGAATGTGCAGATGCAACTTGCAAGCACAATTATCTAAGAATCTCAGGAAATCTAACTTATTCCACAAGTTGTATTATTGCCTAGCAACATCAAAAACACGACCGGTTTCGAAGAATGATTGTCATCATCTAATCGTGTTTTTGTTGCTAGTAGACGAACATTCTATCGCTATTAACCTACTTACATTGGATGCCTATACCTTTGTTTCGACATAAGGATCCCGAGGTCATAGTTGAATCCGTTCTTTTTCGTTCGTCCTCTTTTAGCTTTTCTGCTTTATCTACGAATATAAGGAAATTTTACTTATTCCACAAGTTGTATTTTTGCCTAGCAACATCAGAAACACGCCCGGTTTAGACGAATGATACACCATCTACTTTATTTATTATGTGCGCAATCATTTAATCCTCATATTAAAGACCTAAATCCAGTGGCTATACGAAAGAGATACGAAGTTGCGCGACGGGAGATCAAAATATTCTTGACGTTAAAAAGTGAAATCCCGAAAATGTTTATAATTTAAACCTTAATCATATTCATATTTTTCCTTTGCGAAATTTCAACTGTAATATAATAACAGGCATCAAACCAAACTATGATCTTATTACATGTTGTCGCCAAGATAAGGAAGTGAAGAAAGAGGAAAATTGATTGAAAGCTCTTTGTTTCATAAGGAAAGTAAAAAACCTCCTTGAACTGATTAAACATGAGCAAAATATTCTTGGTCGTTGGAACCATATTACGGCTCTTACGGAAATATTTGAAAAATACTTTCTATATCCTGAGAGTAACATTATAGAGAAAGGAAACCCAAAGGAAAGCAAATTAGCAGTTTGCATTGCAGAGATCTGTAAAAAACAAATCAAGCAAAAAAGCTAAAAGAGGAGGAACAAAAACAAATTGATTCAACTATGACTTCGGAATCGTTAAGTGAAAACAAATGTATAGACATCCAATGTAACTAGGCAATAGCGTCATATATGTGAGATACGTCATTTTATCTGACGATTAACTGCAGGTACTCAATGTAATTTTTAATGCTATATTTATTGGAAACTCAATCGAAAGATAAATATCGAATTTTAAAGGAAAGTGGTTTGTACAGAATCTTTTTAGTTTGATTTGAATCGATTATAAGTCAACAATCGTTCTTAATGCTACATTAATGTAAACGTGGTGGTAAAGCCACATTCAAATCGGCATTCATATAGAAACTCCATATTCCCACAATAATAGGAAATATGTTAATGCAATAATTTAAAGAATTCATGATCTCAAAAAGAATATCTGAATATGATTATTAGATATAAATAGATGCTAAAATGCTTAGAAGACAATTAAATATTTAATATTACCAGACAATTAAGAACAGCCATTGGTCATGACTTCTTCTTGTTCGGAATTTTAGACGCAAAAAATATAAATTATAATTACTTTAATAAGCAAAAACTATAAATTAAAATCATGAAATCGCAATCAGCAATGCTCATGCAGCAATGCTAATGCTCTTAATACTGCAATTTTATGTTAAAAAAACCACTTGTAATACAACCTAAACACTCAACCATCTTCAGTTGATTTATCGAACTAATGTGTCATTATCTTGAATTAAAATATAATAAATTTATAAATCCTCATGTATAAGAATGTAGGTTCCCGAAAATAACCTCTATCCTTTTCTTTTATTTCCTTTACACCAGATAGTAGATTTACAGTAAGTTTGGAATATATAATTTGTAATGCTGCAAAATACCAGAAGATACTGAAAGTTTAAAAAATAATCTCCAAAATATGAAAGTATAGTCTGTTTACTTAACCTGGAGATCCCGCCTGCCCGTGTCATCTGAGCCTTTTCCGTTGACGGTGGTCACTGGCATTTGTGAAGAGTAAGTCATACGGCCAAGCATTATCGGAATTTAAGCAAGTTAACTTTCTTAAAACTGGAAAGAATAGAAACACCAAAATAATTATTCATTTATTAACGACTATGGTAATTCCAAGAAAAGAATAATTTATAAAAGTAAAATTCCCGGCGACAATAAAATACGGCAGGTACCGTTAATTCACATCTATGAAGCTATATAACGGTGATCCACTTCGATTTTAAAACACAAACCGTACTCATCAACACTTCAAAACACAGTATTAGAGCATGAAGATTTTAATCAAGGGCACAAGGAAAAGAAATAAGGATGGTTCTGACATAATCCTTAAATGGAAAGCATAATAATATTTGATTCCATTTCCATATAAATAAAGTTAATAATTATTAATTAAATTTTAAAAGTGGATTATTTTAAAATAAAATTTGTGAAAATATGAAAGGATATTAGAGACTTTGAATTTCGATCGTGGCTAGTCTCGTCGCATGAGGCCCAGGGCCATATATTCAAACTTTACGGATTAAGCACCACTGATAATTCAACGTCACGCAATACGTTAAGTAATGAAATTTACATAAATAATAATATATAGAAGAGTGATATGCAATTTAATGACATGGTAATGTGACGTGTTACTTTTTTGCATACGCAATACTACTTTCACAGCAGCAAGACGATTTTAATTGTAGAAGTGAGATTAGGTTTCAATGTCGTACGTAGTACATTGAATGATAAAATGAAAAAATTGAAACGCGATTATTTATCAGTGTTGCTGCAAATCGTCAACTCCTTTTAACATGGTATAAGTAATATATAAGAGCTGAATAATATTTATGGAAAAGTACTAATAATATCTTGCACTACGGAAACATCGCTCTTCTATCACGAATATGTTATTGGAGTAAGTATTTTGCCAAATTGATTCAAACTCATTCATTGAGAGTCAAAAATGAATTACCACAAAGGTCTATTTTCTGAATAAACTCGTATACTTCTATTTACTAAAATCTATATTCTCTGTTTGCAAAAGAGCAAGGAAATAATCCCTTATTTTCAGCCTGCATACATTTGAGTTGCTAGTGGCATTTAGTTAAGATTTAGGTCAAATTTCGCATTATAAGATATTTACCGTTATCAAATTAAAGTATAATGTTACCGTCTACGTGATGCAATGAAATGAAGATTAAAATCCTTGGATTGTCCGAGGTAGGCAATACATCACATGGAACAATGAAAATCGAAATGGACAAAAAACAAGGTAATTGAAACAATACATCGAGATATACAGTACTATTTAGGAAATATTGCTCGCTAATTTTGAATAGAATTTTATCGACAAAGGAACGGAAAGGGAAAGCAACTTCAAACTTGTGCGTGTATGTAGGCAAGTAACTCTCTCTTCTCTTCACAGAGATTCAGAATGAGGCAGGAAAGCGAAACTGCATGTTTATGACTCACGAGGCAAAGCACCAAGGCTAATCGAAAAAAATCATGGCTCCTGAAATGAAGGAATTAACTGTGACTAGAAAACTCGCGATAAATTAAGGAAAAAACTTAGCCTGGTTAGATTATTTTGATAGCAATACAGTGATAGCAACGGAAATGGAAAGCACAATATCAGATACTGTTGATGAGTCTCACTGTAGAATGCTATCTGAACTTCGAATTAATAACTTACATCGATAGCTCTCATCGTGGAATGGTATGAACTAGAAATGTTATAAAACGTGTAACTTTCTCCTTATTCGGATTTTTAGAGTAAACGCGGAAAGGAATGAGTTTATCAGTAACTAGGGGAGCAATGCACCATAACTAAATCTAACAGGTGGGAAATTGAAAGTCAAACAGATGATAAGAATTGTGAATTCCTACAGCTTAGGTTCTCAATTTTCAAGAACAATATCCTACAAATGAATTTAAGAATTTAGTTAATGAGAAATTATAACTATGAAATAATACTCTAATACCTAATAAAATCTATATTTATCTATCTTTCTCTATGTGAAGGGTTTATCATACCCTTACGAATGACAATGGGCAATACATTTCTTTCTTATGTCGGCGTTCATTGGCATCCCCCTCCTAGTCGACATAATACGAAACAGCGAAGTTAGGGAGGGCATAATACCGGATTAATCTATG
This sequence comes from Sympetrum striolatum, assembly GCA_947579665.1. NCBI lineage: Eukaryota > Metazoa > Arthropoda > Insecta > Odonata > Libellulidae > Sympetrum > Sympetrum striolatum. The sequence continues at coordinate 112,151,092 of OX388341.1, forward strand.
AAAGGTGTGAACGAAAGTTAAATGAACAATTGCGTCGCAGACAATTGACTTAACGACCAGACTAGGCTCTGAAAAGGAGAACAAATTGCCTAGGCTCTGGTATAATTCTGTTACATTCCAATCGTTGCTAAGACAGATAATAGATATTAATACCGAAGAGCATGCTTTTCCCTCGGTTATCACTTGAGTTGGGAATAGTATAGAGAGAAAATGATCGACTGAATAATATGATAAAGCGTGCATTCGCAAAGTAAAGGTTTGAAGTTTCCATTGTAACATAACTTCTTGTGGTAAAGGTACTAAGAAACAAATAATATGAATAATTCGTAGCTGTAACGAGGTATTCGAATTTCGGAAAGAGCGAGGACCGAAGGCCGCATGAGCCCATGGAAATCACTTTTTCCTCTCCTTCACTGCCATCTGTTTAACTACGGCTAGATTTCTCTCTCAAACGACGCAAATTCTTTCTCAAATATGTCCAAGCGGATGAAAGTTTCGGTACGATATTTACCAATATATAGATAGTTAGCAATGTGAGGATATTTGCGGATGACTCGGTTATATATAGGGAAATAACAAACGAGGAAGACCGGACAATTCTCTCAAACGATTTATTCCTCATCCAAAGGTGGTGGGAAAAACGGGAATTAGATATTAACGTAGGTAAATGCTCCGTAGTTAATTTCTTCGAAAAAAAAAAATTGCGTCAAAATCACCCGTACAAAATTAATGGAATTAGTATCAAAGTAGTAGATATAGTTGAATATCTCGGGATCAACATTACTAATACCTTAAATTGGAGCACGCATATACGAAAAATCTGCGGCAAAGCAAGTAAAAGGCTTGGCTTTATAAAGCGTATTGTCGGTAAATGCGATGAAAAGGTGAGCGAGCGATGTTATTTTACCTTGGTCAGACCACTTCTGGAATATGCAGCAAGTATATGGGATCCGGCGGATGTAACGTGTACTCGCGAACTCGAGAAAGTGCAGTGTAAAGCGGTTCGTTTTGTTAATAAAATATTACGGTAAAAAAGCAAGTGATTGGAAGCTAGGCTGCGATTGCTTAATAAATTCAGGGAAACTACATTTTCGGAAGACACAATCGGTATCATGCAGCCCCCCTGCTACCTCGGTCGATCCGATAGTGACCGTAAGATAAGAGAAATAGATGCTAGGACGAATCGTTTTAGAGATTCATTCTTTCCGCGAACAATACGTGACAATAACCGAAGAAGGAAGTAGTATAGATTCAACTGGTGTTTACATCCCCTGCCACACTCCGAAAGGCGGCTTGCAGGGTATTAATGTAGATATAGAATATCAAAACCATTTATGGCTCGTGAATGCGTTAAATTGATCGTTTCACATTGGTCTGTTCTATCAGAAAAGGCTGACACGGAGTCTGAAGTTCTTTGAAACGCTCTTAAGTTAACAGTAAACCTTTAATAGACTATTCATGCACAGAAGGTGACATAAAATCTACGCTTATGTAGAAGCATCCTAATTCTATAAGAGTAGGGTAAATTCCAGCAACAAATTTCAACAGAGGTTGTGATAATTGATAAGAAAGTCTATTAAACATTTCATCTGATTAAAATGTAACGATGACGAGTTACACATAAGTACACTGTAAGTTTAAACTGATGGATAGTCGAGATGAAGGGGAAAAGAGGAACCGTATTACCATCGGATACAATTGTAATTCGATACATACTTCGATGCTAAAACCACTAATTACACAGCTTCCAGCAATGAAGAACTTCACGTTCCAAAAATTTCAATCAGAATCAATCCACAACTATGATTTTCTCTAAGGTTAAAAAATTTAGAAAAGCAAGTAAATTAACATGCTCGTAATACTGTTACCTCGCGATGCAACAAATTATTCCTTCATTATGATGCTAAAAAGGAATAAAGTGACGAAAATTGAAAATCTCTCCGTAAAATATGCAGAAAGTTTCCTTCGAGTTATTTCCTATTTTATAAAATCTTATCACTACCGCTATCTGAATATTAGAAAGCTAGAGATAATTGCTTATCATAATATTGAATAACACGAGCTCCACACTTAAACGAAACATTATTCGCAGAGCGGAAGAGCCTTCGAGTAAGAATTCCCTCATAATTTCGCTGTAAATTGAAATGTCCTTAGCATTGTATTACGTAAAAAAGAAAAGTGACTTGATTAAACTTTACTTTTTCATCCCTAATAATAAGATTGGAATTTCATGCACTCTCTACGCTTCATTTACTACCGTTTATTTACCAAAACACATTGAATGCAATCAATTTCCCACAGTTCTTATCAATGGTTCTAGACGAGACGATTTCAAGCAAGCATACTTTCGCTTGAACGGCGAATTGCAAAATATTTAGAAGCGTCATTACATGCCGAAAATACATAATGAAAGGTAAGAGTATTAAGTGCGCTTACCCAAATTGATCAAATGTCGTTCCTCTGGTTTCTTCCGGAAGGTCATCCCGTGGCCATTCCCTTTCGAAACGAAGTATTGCAGAGTCCCATCGATGAGAGAGTTAAGAGTTCAGTGTTCGAAACCTGGAAAATATAAAAATACTAAATTAGTAAAATACCTATTACTTTCATTCAGACTGTACCCAACGCCCATGAACAGGTATATTTCATAGCCGATAATTTTCAAAATGGTATGTCCGTTACATGAAACCACTATTTCCGCGCCCTCTATGTTGTTATGGCAGGTAGAATGCTGACAAACGGATAGCTAAAAAAATAAATTTCCACGGACAGAGGTAAATATGGAAAAAATCATAAATTCGATATCCTCAAATTGGATGGCTGCGATCCATTTTGGAATTTAAACACGAAACGAACATATCAATGCATTTTAAAGAAGGGTAAACTTTAATCACAGGCTCGAGGAATAGAAAAAAGCATGGTTCTTATCTAAGAGAAAACTAAACGAAATGTAGATCTCATAGAAAAAGGACACCGTTTAATCTCAACGATGGGATTACAAGAATTTGAAATAGAAGAAAGCCAAAGAATTAAACCGTAATGAAATGTATTTGAGCATGGAGTGCAACCAGAAATTTTCAAATACTGATTTCCGATAATTTTTCTGGACGGATCGTGCAAACAGCGAGTGTGTAAGGAATCCCCGGGTTCGAGTCCCGCATGCGTCAGACGTTTTATCTTGCGCTATTTATCGTAAATTGAGTCTTTAAGGCGGGTTATTCCACTCACCTTTAAAGTTATACCCTAATTTTACTTGATACGCTACGTCATCCACCCAAGAACTAAAGACAGAACGTAGTTATCAAATCCAATTCAAATATGATTACTGAATCGAATTTGAATCGTAAAATACGTGTAGGCTAAATTCTACGCTAATGCATTACGTATGTACGTTAGGATTCTCCTTATTTAAGCGATGCCCGAAATTAATATATCATACAAATACGCGAAATGCAAACGAAATTCCGCAACTACTACTCTTAAAATATGGAAACACATAGTTCACGGAAGCAATTATTTCTTTAAAGTAAGAACGCGAGCGAAATTCAACTAAGGTTTCTTTGTACTACTTACCATAAAAAGGAAATCCTTGGTGACAATCGCAAACATCTTCAGGTCTTCAAACGCCGTTTTTTCATTTGTAAAGAGAATTCATTTACGGAATAGTTATTATTGCAAATAGAAAACAAAGGGCTATAAAATTACACTCACGTTTACCAGTTTCCATATCCACAGTCACAAAATTTAAACTGTAACGGAAATTTGAAAACAATTGACATGACTACCGCACCAGATGAGATCTCAACCGCAACTGAGGAAATTTCCATCAGGATAACCGTTGAACAATAAAGCTGAAATGTGATTGGTCGAATTAGGATATTCCGCCCACTACGTAAGTAAAAAATTCCATAAATTATAATTAAAATTAAATTCACTTTCAATTTTATAAATTAACTTCTTAATTTAAATTGAAAACTTTTTGGAATATTAATTTTCGTTAGTAAAATTATTTATTTATAGTTCGAGTTAATTTTTTCGTATCCTCCAATAGGACTGCTCCAATCATTGTAATTGTTAACTCTATAATTATTAGTTTTGCAATTTTGAAATTGTAATATTTCTTTACCATGATTAAGAAAGTCTTCGTTTAATGTCACCAAAAATTATATTATAATTAATTCCAACTCGTCGGACCTAACGATAGAATGGAGTTAGCGCATCAATTCACCTTATCGATAAAAACCAGAAAGCATTTTTAAGATTTCTATTCTAAGACATTTAAATTTATCGAAAAAATATTTAATCAGAAATTCTGCTCATCGAAAAAATACGATTGCATTACATGATTCGGGAGGGTAAAAATTGCTTCCCAGCTTCAGAAAAATCCACACTACTTTATCCTCTCCCCTCACCAAGACAAATTTAGAAATACATTAAAATCACACAGTTTTGAAATTCTGAAATGATACTTCTAATGCTTGTAACTCACATATGATATTTTGTTATGATAAATACTGAGCTTATATTTTAAAATATCTTAGAAAGATAAGGTCCAAGGACCGATAGGAGGGACAAGAGTGGTCAAATATGAATATGAGAGAATCACTTCATACTCTTTTTAAGGGCATGCAAGGGAAAACAGAAGATAAGATAACGAAAGTCGTTAGATGACTTACACTGATTTGTAAGTTACCATCATCCGAACAAATTGGCGTTGTATAGGTTGTTTTTATCACACGAACCCATCGAAAAGTAGAACAATCATGAATGTATCTTAAATTTACATTTTACATAACAAACGCAGATAACTAAAATATCTTACTTACTTCACATCCTTCGCTGACTGAGATTTCGTCACCAAGAGTACAAAAAAGTAAAATACTTCACGTCAGAAACCACACAAATGACTCGATAGAAGATATCACAATCACATGTCACTAACGCACGAAGAAATCAAAAGATTGAGGTCTCAGTATTCACATTAATATTACCTACACCTACACGAACATTTAGAGGATCGTCTATTCGTCTGATAGCTTTAATATACATTGAACATCCACAGGAATACATTCCAGGTAAATTTAGAAGTGCTGAAAGACGCCATTGTGAGAAACACAATGAATATCAAACAGATAGGCTTCCTTAAGGAAAAATCCTTCGACATGACACAAAATGTCGAAGGATTTTTGTGTTATGTCGAGGGATTTTTCCCTAAGGAAGCCTATCTGTTTGATGCCTCAAAAATGCTTAGTAAACATCCATTAGAATTTGCAGCAATCACTTTTTAACTATACTCGTTTCACAGTCATTAAAGGAAACCATATTATAAAGATCTGATTTCAAATGTCGACAAGCCTAAAATTCTCGTAGGAAGGCGTCATATTGTGGAAATGCATCACAAGGCCAGAAGAGGGACAGAATATTGCTTTTTCCTTATGTATTATCCACTAACGTAGCATCATCATTATTATCCATAACAAATTATCATGGTGATGGCGATTATTCGCTTAATCCGGTAGCGGATAATAAAACTGTGGAAAGCACTAGCCTTTACACGTTTACGGCAATACCTTTTCAATTGTGTATTCCATGAAATCACTCCTATTATGAACGGGTTGCACACGAATTGTGGAGATTAATCCAAAGTGAAACACTGCCTTGATCTATTTATACTAAATCATGTCACATCGACTGTTATTATAACATTAATATCACTCAAGAAAGATCGCCATTCCACTCACCAACTTCTTGTAACCACGAGATGATTACGTGGCCTTTAACCGCCCTTTTTGGGTTTTTTCGTTCGTCACGAAAAGTCTGAAGTACGCAATTTGCGTGCGACGACCTATGAGTAATGTAAGATGATGTTCATTGTGTTTCTCACAATGGCGGTCTTTCAGCACTTCTAAATTTACCTGAATTTTATTCTTGTGGATTTTCTACGTATATTAAAGCTATCAGACGAATAGACGATCCTCTGAATGTTCGTGTTGGTGTAGGTAATATTAATGTGAATACTGAGACCTCAATCTTTTGATTTCTTCGTACGTTAGTGACATGTGATTGTGATATCTTCTATCGAGTCATTTGTGTGGTTTCTGACGTGAAGTATTTTACTATTTTATACTCTCGGTGACGAAATCTCAGTCAGCGAAGGATGTAAAGTAAGTAAGATTTATTAGAAAGGTATGTTTGGTAAAAAAATGTAAGCTTAGAATACATTCATTATTATTCTACATTTTGATGGATTCATGTGATCAAACAGCAAAAACCGCCAATGCAACGACATTTTGTTCGTATTCTAGTAATTTACCCCATAGTTGAGGGCATCAAAAATCTGCCATTATCTTACCTTTTGTTTTCGAATCTATGCCATTAATTACAGTCTTTAGCAACTCCTCTTCCATTAATATTTGACCACTCTTGTCTCATCCATAGGTCCTTGGAAGTTACTTTTCTAAGACATTTTTAAAGATACGTTCAACTTTTATCATATGCGAGTTTCAAGCATTAAGGAATGTATTTCAGAATTTAAAGATAGCAAGATTTGAATGTATTTCTGCGCCGAGAATTTGTTATGATGACGGAGAAGGATAAGGTAATATAGATATTCCCAAGCTGGGAAGCAATCTTTATTCTCCCAAATCATGTAATTCACTCCTTTCTTCCACGATGAGGAGAAATTTCTGTATAAGTGTAATGTTTTCAATCAATTTAAAAGTCTTCCAATAGAATTCGTAAAATGACTTTCTGGTGTTAATCGATAAAGTGAATTGATGCTCTAACTCCATTATTTCGTTATGGTCAAAGAGGAGTAATTAATTATATTAATATTTAAAAAAAGCTTTAAACGATTTTTTTGTAATCATGTTGAACAAATAGAAATATTGCAGTTGCAAAACTTATTATTAAACTGTAAAACAATTACAATGTACCGAGTATTCCCATAGAAGAATACGACAAAATTAACTCGAACTATAAATAAATAGTTTTACTAACGAAAATTAATATTCCAAAACGTTTTAAATTTAAATTAAGAAATTACTTTATAAAATTGAAAGTGAATTTAAATATAATTATAATTTATAGATTTTTTTACTCACGTAGTGGGCGGAATATCCTAATTCGACCAATCACATTTCAGCTTTATTGTTCAACGGTTATCCTGATGGAAATTTCCTCAGTTGCGGCTGAGATCTCATCTGGTGCGAAATTCATGTCAATTGTTTTCAAATTTCCGTTACAATTTAAATTTTATTGACTTTGTGACTGTGGATATGGAAACTGGTAAACGTGAGTGTGATTTTATAGCCCTTTGTTTTCTATTTTCAATAATAACTATTCCGTAAATGAATTCTCTTTACAAATGATAAAACGGCGTTTGAAGACCTGAAGATGTTTGCGATTGTCACCAAGGATTTCCTTTTTATGGTAAGTAGTACAAAGAAACCTTAATTAAATTTCGCTCGCGTTCTTACTTTAAAGAAATCATTGCTTTCGTGAACTATGTGTCCCCATATTTTAAGAGTAGTAGTTGCGGAATTTCGTTTGCAGTTCGCGTATTTGTATGATATATTAATTTCGGGCATCGCTTAAATAAGGAGAATCCTAACGTACAGTCCTGGCCAAAATTAACGCAGCACCGGCCGTAAGGATTGCTAGGGAAGTGCTGCGTTAATTTTGACCAGGAGTGTACATACGTAATGCATTAGCGTAAAATTGGCTTTCTTCTATTTCAAATTCTTGTAATCCCATCGTTGAGATAAAAACGGTGTCCTTTCTCTATGAGATCTACATTTCGTTTAGTTTTCTCTTAGATAAGAACAATGCTTTTTACTATATCTCGAGCCTGTGATTTAACCTTCTTTAAATTGCATTGATGTGTTCGTATCGTGCTTAAATTCCAAAATGGATCGCAGCCATCCAATTTGAGGATATCGAATTTATGATTTTTTCCATATTTACCTCTGTCCGTGGAAATTTATTATTTTAGCTATCCGTTTGTCAGCATTCTACCTGCCATAACAACATAGAGGGCGCGGAAATAGTGGTTTCATATAACGGATATACCATTTTGAAAATTATCGGCTATGAAATATACCTGTTCATGGGCGTTGAGTACAGTCTGAATGAAAGTAATAGATATTTTACTAATTTAGTATTTTCATTTTTCCAGGTTTCGAACACCGAACTTTTAACTCTCTCATAGATGGGTCTCTGCAATACTTCGTTTCGAAAGGGAATGGCCACGGGGTGACCTTCCGGAAGAAACGAGAGGAACGACATTTGATCAATTTGGGTAAGCGCACTTAATACTCTTACCTTTCATTATATTTCATTATGTATTTTTCGTCATGTAATGACGCTTCTAAATATTTTGCAATTCGCCGTTCAAGCGAAATCATGCTTGCTTGAAATCGTCTCGTCTAGAACCATTGATAAGAACTGTGGGCAATTGATTGCATTCAATGTGTTTTGGTAAATAATCGGTAGTAAATGAAGCGTAGAGAGTGCATGAAATTCCAATCTTACAATTAGGAATGAGAAAGTAAAGTTTAATTAAGTAACTTTTCTTTTTTGCGTATTACAATGCTAAGGGCATTTCAATTTAAAGCGAAATTATGAGGGAATTCTTACTCGAATGCTCTTCCGCTCTTCGAATACTGTTTCGTTTAAGTGTGGAGCTCGTGTTATCCAATATTATGATAATCAATTGTCTTTAGCTTGCTAATATACAGATAGCGGTAGTGATTAGATTTTATAAAATAGAAAATAAATCGAAGGAAACTTTCTGCATATTTTACGGAGAGATTATATCAAGTCAACTGCTTAAGCAAATTTTTCGTCCCTATATTCGCTTTTGGTATCAAAATGGAGTGATTTGTTAAATCGTGAGGTGACAGTATTACTAGAATGCTAATTTACTTGCTTTTCTCAATTTTTTAACCTGGAGGATAATCATAGTTGTGGATTGATGCTGATTGTAATTTTTCAAACGTGAGGTAGTCATGGCCAACGGATGGGTCTTCATTGCTGGAAGCTGTATAATTAGAGTTTTTAGCTTCGAAGTACGTATCGAGGTACAATTGTATCCAATGGAAATATGGTTCCTCTTTTCCCCTTCATCTCGACTATCCATCAGCTTAAACTTACAGTGTACTTATGTGTAACTCGTCATCGTTACATTTTAATCAGATGAAATGTTTAATAGACTTTCTTATCAATTATCACAACCTCTGTTGAAATTTGTTGCTGGAATTTACCCTACTCTTATAGAATTAGGATGCTTCTACATAAGCGTAGATGTCATGTCACCTTCTGTGCATGAATAGTCTATTAAAGGTTTACCGTTAACTTAAGATCGTTTCAAAGAACTTCAGACTCCGTGTCAGCCTTTTCTGATAGAACAGACCAATGTGAACCGATCAATTTAACGCACTCACGAGCCATACATGGTTTCGATATTGGTAAATAACCTGCCGAAACTTTCATTCCTTTGGACATATTTGAGAATGAATATGCGTCTTTTGGTAGAGAAATCTAGCCGTAGTTAAACAGATGGCAGTGAAGGAGAGGAAAAAGTGATTTCCATGGGCTCATGCGGCCTTCGGTCCTCGCTCTTTCCGAAATTCGAACACCTCGTTACAGCTACGAATTATTCATATTATTTGTTTCTTAGTACCTTTACCACAAGAAGTTATGTTACAGTGGAAACGTCAAACCTTTACTTTGCGAATGCACGCTTTATCATATTATTCAGTCGATCATTTTCTCGTTATAATATTCGCAACTCAAGTAATAACCGAGGGTAAAGAACGCTCTTCGGTATTAATATATTTTCGCTGTCTTAACAACGATTGGAATGTAACAGAATAATAAAAAGGCCTAGGCAATTTCTTCTCCTTTTCAGAGCCTAGTCTGGTCGTTAAGTCAATTGTCTGCGATGCTATTGTTCATTTAACTTTCGTTCACGCCTTTCATAGATTAATCCGGTATTATGCCCTCTCTTACTTCGCTGTTTCGTATTATGTGCTTTCCATTTCCGTTGCTATCACTGTATTGCTATCTAAATAATCTAACCAGGCTATGTTTTTCCTTAATTTATCGCGAGTTTACTAGTCACAGTTAATTCCTTCATTTCAGGAGCCATGATTTTTTCCGATTAGCATTGCTGCTTTGCTTCGTGAGTCATAAACATGCAGTTTCGCTTTCCTGCCTCATTCTGAATCTCTGTGAAGAGAAGTGAGAGTTACTTGCCTACATACACGCACAAGTTTGATCTTGCTTTCCCTTTCCGTTCCTTTGTCGATAAAATTCTATTCAAAATTAGGGAGCAGTATTTCCTAAAGAGTACTGTTTATCTCGATGTATTGTTTCAATGACCTTGTTTTTTGTTCCCTTCGATTTTCATTGTTCCATGTGATGTATTGCCTACCTTGGACGAGCCAAGGATTTCAATGTACATTTCAATGCATCACGTAGACGGTAACATTATACTTTAATTTGATAACGGTAAATATCTCATAATGCGAAATTTGACCTAAATCATAACTAAATGCCACTAGAAACTCAAATGTATGAACGCTGAAAATAAGAGATTCTTTCCATGCTATATTGCAAACGGAGAACATACATTTTAGTAAATAGAAGTATACGAGTTTAATCACAGAATAGACCTTTGAGGCAATTCATTTTTCCCTCTCAATGAATGAGTTTGAATCACTTTCGCCAAATAATTACTCCAATAACATATTCGTAATAGTAGAGCGATGTTTCCGTAGTGCAAGATATTATTAGTACTTTTCCATAAACATTATTCAGCTCTTATATATTACTTATACCATGTTAAAAGTTGTTGACGATTTGCAGCAACACTGATAAATAATCCATATATGGAAATGGAATCAAATATTATAATGCTTCCCATTTAAGGATTATGTAAGAACCATCCTTATTTCTATTCTTGTGCCCTCGATTAAAATCTTCATGCTCTAATACTGTGTTTTGAAGTGTTGATGAGTACGGTTTGTGTTTTAAAATCGAAGTGGATCACCGTTATATAGCTTCATAGATGTGAATTAACGGTACCTGCGGTATTTTTCTCTGTCGCCGGGAATTTTACTTTTTAAAAATTATTCTTTTCTTGGAATTACCATATTCATTAATAAATGATAAATTATTTTTGTGTTCTATTCTTTCCAGTTTTAAGAAAGTTAACTTGCTCGAATTCCGATAATGCTTGGCCGTATGACTTACTCTTCACAAATGCCAGTGACCACCGTCAACGGAAAAGGCTCGGGTGACAAGGGCAGGCGGGATCTCCAGGTTAAGTAAACAGACTATACTTTCATATTTTGGAGATTATTTTTTAAACTTTCATCATCTTCTGGTATTTCGCAGTATTACAAATTATATATTCCAAACTAAGGAAGACATTTGAGATAACCTAGGAGAACTGGGCGTGAGCAATTGAATTTAAGATTTGTTGAAAATAATCAGTTTGAGCGGCAGCGTAAACTTATTGTAATTTTACTATATGTTGTAAAGGAAATAAAAGAAAAGGATTGAGGTTATTTTCGGGAACCTACATTCTTATACATGAGGATTTATAAATTTATTATATTTTAATTCAAAATAATGACTCATTAGTTCGAATGATCAACTGACGATGGTTGAGTGTTTAGCTTGTATTACAAGTGGTTTTTTTAACATAAAATTGCAGTATTACGAGCATTGGCATTCCCTTGCTGACTGCAATTTCATGATTTTAATTTATAGTTTTTGCTCATTAAAGTAATTATAATTTATATTTTTTGCTTCTAAAATTCCGAACAAGAAGAAGACATGACCAATGGCTGTTCTTAATTGTCTGTTAATATTAAATATTTAATTGTCTTCTAAGCATTTTAGCATCTATTCATATCTAATAATCATATTCAGATATTTGTTTTGAATTCATGAACTCTTTAAATTATTGCATTAACATATTTCCTATTATTGAGGGAATATGGAGTTTCTATATGAATGCCGATTTGAATGTGGCTTTACCACAACGTTTACATGAATGTAGCATTAAGAACGATTGTTGACTTATAATCGATTCAAATCAAACTAAAAAGATTGTGTACAAACCACTTTCTGATAAAAATCGATTATGAACTATGACCTGGGAATCCTTATGTTGAAACAAAGCCTTAGGTATCCAATGTAAGTAAGTAAATATCGATAGAATGTTTGTCTACTAGAAACAAAAACACGATCAGATGATGACAATCATTCGTCGGAACCGGTCGTGTTTTTGATGTTGCTAGGCAATAATACAACTTGTGGAATAAGTTAGATTTCCTGAGATTCTTAGATAATTGTGCTTGCAAGTTGCATCTGCACATTCTTAAGTTCTGGAATTGAGATTAAATGGGATATTCCATATGACATGCAGGTTTAATAGAAAGTTAAATAGTTCATGCAATCAACGTCTGTTTATAAAATGATACAATCTAGGCATTACTAATATTGTATTTTTTGGATTCATGCTTATATTAACTTCCCTATTCATACATGATAATTAGATAGGATCTAACGTTTTAAGAGTCATTTCCTCAATCTTCCTTTCATATCGAGGACATCATGGTGCCTTCCGAAAACCAGGAGAACGCCTTCGACTACCTAGCAAAAGAAGAGGGAAGAAGTTGCACACACCTCCGGGTGCAGTAAGGAACTGAAGTCCTTGCATTCGACATCTGCGACCACGGTCTAAATGGCCACCCTCCTCAAACCTCCGCAATCCTGCCAGAAAAATCCAGTAGCTCCGAAATTGGATGATGTAGAGCTTCCACATTGAATACATCACCAGAGTACTGCACTACCAGAAAGCGACCTCATGTTGCGAAGCGGATGGAGAACCCAAGGGCTCCCCTATGATCCCCTAATGCATCACTTTACCCCGGAAGATGATTAAGAAGTGAAAAACAATCTTTCTCTCCCGAGCCAAAATATATTTTGAATAATGTATAGCATACAAATTTGTGAGACCGGAACTTGTACAGATTACAATGACTTGTAATGCATATACTATGGATATTAAAAAACATTGCACCCTTAGCCGAACTTACTATTGCAGAATGTATAAAATTATTATAATATGTACGGTAGGGCTATGTATCATTTATATTTTCTGTATCTTCTCATTGGATTGCGCGTATACCCCGGAAGATGAATATGAAATGAAAAACTTTCTTTTTATTCTAAGCCAAAATATATTTTGAATAATGTATAGTATAAATATTTGTAGGGCAGGAACTTCTAAACTTTACTATGAATTGTGAGGCATATAATATGGATATAAAAAACTTTGCGCCCTTAGCCAAACTAACTATTGCCGAATGTATGGATATATTATAATGTGTAAGGCGGGGCTATGTATAATTTATATATTCTGTACCTTTTCATTGGATTGCTCGTATTTTACCTTACCTCTATTTGGGAATAAAGTGTGAAGGTAGTAGATGGGAGAGGAAGAGAAGGAAGCGCTTTATCGGTAGACCGGTAAAATGTAGTGATTGTTGGGCGTTATAGAGGAATGGAAGTTATTGGGTAGAATAGAGGGCTGAGGGTGGGTGGTGACTAGCTGGAGCAATGGGTGGAGAGTGTGAGTGTGATTGGGTTGGAGGGATGGTTGGGGTAGAAGGTGGGTAAGGAGTAGGGGGAGGGTTGGGAGTGGGTAGACTGTGGGTTAGGAGGGAGTGATATAGATGGAAGGACGGGAGTGGGTGATGTTGAGGGTGGGAAGGTAGAGGGTAGGGTAGAGGGTGGGGTAGAGGATGGAGTAGAGGGTGGGACGATAGTGGTTTGTGCAGAGGGAAGGACGGGTGTCATTGGGTAGAATAGAGGGATGAGGGTGGGTGGTGACTAGCTGGAGCATTGGGTTGAAAGTGTGAATGTGATTGGGTTAGAGGGATGGTTGGGGTAGAAGGTAGGTAAGGAGTAGGGGGAGGGTTGTGAGTGGGTTGGGTATAGGATGGGACGGGAGAGGGTGGGACGGTAGAGGGTGAAGTATAGGGTGGGACGGTAGTGGTTTGTGTAGAGGGAGGAACGGGTGTTGGTAGGTTAGAGGTTGGGGCGGTATCGGTTGGGTTAGAGGGTGGGACCGGTGTGGGTGGGTTAGAGGGTGGGACGGGAGAGGGTTGGGTAGAGGGTGGGACCGGTGTGGGTGGGTTAGAGGGTGGGACGGGAGAGGGTTGGGTAAAGGGTGGGACCGGTGTGGGTGGGGTAGAGGGTGGGACGGGAGAGGGTTGGGTAAAGGGTGGGACCGGTGTGGGTGGGTTAGAGGGTGGGACGGGAGAGGGTTGGGTAAAGGGTCGGACCGGTGTGGGTGGGGTAGAGGGTGGGACGGGAGAGGGTTGGGTAAAGGGTGGGACCGGTGTGGGTGGGGTAGAGGGTGGGACGGGAGAGGGTTGGGTAAAGGGTGGGACCGGTGTGGGTGGGTTAGAGGGTGGGACGGGAGAGGGTTGGGTAAAGGGTGGGACCGGTGTGGGTGGGGTAGAGGGTGGGACGGGAGAGGGTTGGGTAAAGGGTGGGACCGGTGTGGGTGGGTTAGAGGGTTGGACGGGAGAGGGTTGGGTAAATGGTGGGACCGGTGTGGGTGGGTTAGAGGGTGGGACGGGAGAGGGTTGGGTAAAGGGTCGGACCGGTGTGGGTGGGTTAGAGGGTGGGACGGGAGAGGGTTGGGTAAAGGGTGGGACCGGTGTGGGTGGGGTAGAGGGTGGGACGGGAGAGGGTTGGGTAAAGGGTGGGACCGGTGTGGGTGGGGTAGAGGGTGGGACGGGAGAGGGTTGGGTAAAGGGTGGGACCGGTGTGGGTGGGTTAGAGGGTGGGACGGGAGAGGGTTGGGTAAAGGGTGGGACCGGTGTGGGTGGGGTAGAGGGTGGGACGGGAGAGGGTTGGGTAAAGGGTGGGACCGGTGTGGGTGGGTTAGAGGGTGGGACGGGAGAGGGTTGGGTAAAGGGTGGGACCGGTGTGGGTGGGGTAGAGGGTGGGACGGGAGAGGGTTGGGTAAAGGGTGGGACCGGTGTGGGTGGGGTAGAGGGTGGGACGGGAGAGGGTTGGGTAAAGGGTGGGACCGGTGTGGGTGGGTTAGAGGGTGGGACGGGAGAGGGTTGGGTAAAGGGTGGGACCGGTGTGGGTGGGGTAGAGGGTGGGACGGGAGAGGGTTGGGTAAAGGGTGGGACCGGTGTGGGTGGGTTAGAGGGTTGGACGGGAGAGGGTTGGGTAAATGGTGGGACCGGTGTGGGTGGGTTAGAGGGTGGGACGGGAGAGGGTTGGGTAAAGGGTGGGACCGGTGTGGGTGGGTTAGAGGGTGGGACGGGAGAGGGTTGGGTAAAGGGTGGGACCGGTGTGGGTGGGTTAGAGGGTGGGACGGGAGAGGGTTGGGTAAAGGGTGGGACCGGTGTGGGTGGGGTAGAGGGTGGGACGGGAGAGGGTTGGGTAAAGGGTGGGACCGGTGTGGGTGGGTTAGAGGGTGGGACGGGAGAGGGTTGGGTAAAGGGTGGGACCGGTGTGGGTGGGGTAGAGGGTGGGACGGGAGAGGGTTGGGTAAAGGGTGGGACCGGTGTGGGTGGGTTAGAGGGTTGGACGGGAGAGGGTTGGGTAAATGGTGGGACCGGTGTGGGTGGGTTAGAGGGTGGGACGGGAGAGGGTTGGGTAAAGGGTCGGACCGGTGTGGGTGGGTTAGAGGGTGGGACGGGAGAGGGTTGGGTAAAGGGTGGGACCGGTGTGGGTGGGTTAGAGGGTGGGACGGGAGAGGGTTGGGTAAAGGGTGGGACCGGTGTGGGTGGGGTAGAGGGTGGGACGGGAGAGGGTTGGGTAAAGGGTGGGACCGGTGTGGGTGGGTTAGAGGGTGGGACGGGAGAGGGTTGGGTAAAGGGTGGGACCGGTGTGGGTGGGTTAGAGGGTGGGACGGGAGAGGGTTGGGTAAAGGGTGGGACCGGTGAGGGTGGGTTAGAGGGTGGGACGGGAGAGGGTTGGGTAAAGGGTGGGACCGGTGTGGGTGGGGTAGAGGGTGGGACGGGAGAGGGTTGGGTAAAGGGTGGGACCGGTGAGGGTGGGTTAGAGGGTGGGACGGGAGAGGGTTGGGTAAAGGGTGGGACCGGTGTGGGTGGGTTAGAGGGTGGGACGGGAGAGGGTTGGGTAAAGGGTGGGACCGGTGTGGGTGGGTTAGAGGGTGGGACGGGAGAGGGTTGGGTAAAGGGTGGGACCGGTGTGGGTGGGGTAGAGGGTGGGACGGGAGAGGGTTGGGTAAAGGGTGGGACCGGTGTGGGTGGGTTAGAGGGTGGACGTGAGAGGGTTGGGCAGAGGGTTGGACGGTAGAGGGTGGGATGGAAGTGGGTGTGTTAGAGGGTGTGGCGGTGGTATACGATCGTGGATAATTCAAAATCCAAAAATATCCTCAATTACAACCTCTAGTTTAAAGTCCGTAGCCTTATTTATCAAAACAAATTGGTCCAGGGGCGTAGCTACCGCCGTATCTGCCGTATCAATTATACGGGGGCCCCGGGCCACGGTGGCCCCCAACTTGCGTAAGCAAATATTAATAAAAACTTCCCAAATTTGTCTATAATGGCAGAAACGTTAGAAAAACTAAAGTCATCATCAGCTATAAATGATTTAATAAATCAGTTTGCCGAAAAACAGGCAAGAAGAGTGTACATTTAATTTGAATTGTTTGTAAAAATTTTGGAAAAAGTGACAGATAGATAATTATGATGAATAAATATTTCTTTTAATTTTATGCAAACATTTTTTTTTTGTGAGAAAAATTTACTCTTTATAAGGGCCCCCAAACAAATTTTTATACGGGGCCCAGCCAAGGCACGCTACGCCACTGAATTGGTCAGAGGAAAATATAATAGAAATCGATTGTTGGACTCAACATAAAACTTTTATGTTTCGACGTTTAAAATAGTATGTTCTGATGCGCGCATGAACCTACTCATAATCTAAGATATTCATCTTAGAATGAAAATGTACGGAAAAATGCTGTTTAAATACATTCTAAAATAATGTTTCACTATTAGAGGTGAGGCTGTGTTACTTACGGATAGATGCGTTTCGTGAAAGGTTTTACACCATTTGGAATGTTAATACTTCGCATTGCTTTGATTTTCGGGAATTTCTAAAACCCCCCGGATAGGTAGAGAGTCAAAACTCAAGTAGCCTACGGATATGGTCATGGTCTATCGAAAAAAATAATGACTTTTACAGAAAATGTCCTGGGTTCGATGCTAGGACGATGAAAAAAATTCCCATTTAAAATACATTGGGGTAGGGTAATTTTCATTATTTTTGTTATTCCTTGCATTTTTATTTTATTTTCAGTTATACATGTTAAAACAATTATTAACGAATTCAAAACTAATGCCGACATTCATAACACTCACAATAGTAACAATCTCCATATTTCCTATGTACAGACTACTCGTTCCCTCAAAAGTCCATTTCATCTTTACATTTTTTTATACAATGAACTCTCAGTATAAATAAAAAAATAGGCTCAATATCTTGTTTCAATTTAAAGGTTAAGAACTTTCTTTTTGGTAAAATGTTTTATTCTATTGATACTTTTCTTTCTAATTATTGTTTTTGTATTTGTCTTTTAATTTTGTCTCCAATGTATTGACGAAGCCTATATCTATTTATGATCTCTGGCAAATAAATGATTATTATTATTATTACTTTGAAGTAGTTTTTCATTATTTTTTTTGATTCACTTATCGAAATGATAGGAAGTTCTTGCATTGCTGGAAGATGTATATTAAGAATCGGTATTAGAAAAAAAAATAGATAAGGCCGTACTATTTCTGGGTACGATGCCAGAGCACATTAAAATTTTTCTTAAAAGGTATATAAGGGAAAAGTAGGATGTCACTTGAAGCAATTGCACCATATATTTCTACTTGAATTTTCACACAGTTAAAAATAGCAATCTTCTGTTGTGCTGCATAGAAAGTATTATCAGAAAGACCTGGGTTCAATGCCAGACGGTAAATATATCCCCCATTTAAATTACATTGAGGTAGTTTTCATTATTTATTTGATGCACTTATCGAAATTATTGGAAGTTCTTGCTTAGATTGAAGAAAAAATTGCAGGTAATTTTCAGAATATTTTCAATCCTTTTTTTTCTTTTGAGGAGAGTCCTGATATGACGCCGATATGAAATTAGTGTTGTTGATCTGCTTGCAGTATGCAAGCTTCATTTTACTCGTTATTAAAATGCTTCATGAATATTAAACACTATTATATATCACATAGGAAGAACTGCTTAACAAGTTTACTTGCAGTTAATTTTTTGTAAATACAGATTAAACATGAATGCTTGTTGTTTCTTCTCTATTAACTTCAGCTCCTTACCATGAACAGATCACATAAAGAATGAAATCGTGGCTGTATGGAAGTGGGTACTGAAGTTGTAGCATCAAACTAGGAAAAGGAGTAAAGTGACATTAAATGGAATACCAGGTGAAGTAGGAAGTGTTCTCAGGTTTTCTACCGGGTAGTTAGGTAGGTTTCTCCATGCCATTAATGTTTCAGTCACTAACTCTGATCCAGATATTGCAGATCCAAATGCTGCAAAGAAAATCCTTAGAGTTACCAGATTAGAAACCCGAGAACACTTCCTACAAGCAATTCACCAGGAAAGAACTAAATCTTACAAGGTAAATCTAGATAAATTTAAACAGTTAATCTGAGTGACCTCATCAGTAATGAATTTACAAGTTCAATATAAGTAGATACGGTGACATGAGGAACAAGGTCATTTTTAATATGTAATATCAATAAACTATGTAGTTTGATATCAGATGATTGCAAGTCAAAATGAGATGAAAGCAATTCAAGTTATTATGAGTTACAGCAATGTAAAATAGTGCCTGAAAATTGTGTGTGTAAACATAATTTACATTTTTTTATATTCTTTTTTATGAGGATCAAAATGAGGGTGATAGTAGGATGTTTTCTGATTTTTATATAATAAACAAAATGTCTATATTTTTAATCCACAGACAGAACGGACATGAAAAAGTTTAAGGACCCAGACTTGGCTCCCACAGGTTAGTCAGTAGATCTATCCAATTAAGGTATCCAGCCAAAAGGTTATGACCTAGTATTTGGGAGACTTTATATTACCCTTTACTTTGTGTTGCCCCTAAAAGAGGTTCTCCTTTCCATTACTTTGTCTGGCTGGTGTCTTATCAATCAATCAATCTTAATTTCATGGGATTAACCCAATATACAGAAATCAAAGTATAAAACAGCACAGCATAATAATAACAAAGCATAAAATTTAGTGATTCAACTAATGGATAATAAAGAAACAAGACAAAAATCAGAGAAGTGAAACAATAGGAAAAAGTGATCAATGTTGCACTATATTGCCGATAATTATATCATTATTATCTGCATGCATTTTGGTAGTAACTTAACATTAAATATGTTAACATTTTCTGCTTAAATATATCTAATGAATCATAAAAATATCACTATCAATTACACATGATATTATATAATCTATTATATAATCTTAGTGACCTGGTAACGAGATTATTAAACGTAACATTATTCCTACAGAACCTAATGTAAAACATATTGTGACTTCTTGTTGAGGTAGCCAAGCAGTTAAAACTAATACTCTTCAAGCAATGGGTGCAGCTTATCATATTGTTACATAGTTTATATAAAAATATTAAATCATTTAGTTTCCTTTTCACAGATAGAGGGTGAAGATCTAATATTAACATAGTTTCAATGTAAGTATATTTAGTTATAAATCCAGCATAATAATTTATAATTCTTACAAAACTTATTTTGTACTCTTTCAATGAGATTAATATTAACATTGTAAAATGGATTCCAGATAATAGAATTATATCCAAGTATAGGACGGACAAGCTAAGTGTACAGATTTTTAAGCAAATAAATATTTTTTGTATCAGAGACTATCCTGCTAACAAAACCTAACATGCGCAGTGATCTTGATACAATATGTTCAATATGAGCATTGAATGACAGGGAGTTTTCAAAATAATCACTCAGGTCTTTCACAATAGAAACTCATGGAATAACTCCATCATTAATTAAGTAATTTAAATTAAGGCATTGCTTCTTGCAAGTAAAGGAAATTACATTGCATTTCATAACATTTAGTGTCATGAGATTAATTTGACACCACTCAGAAATCTTGTAGATACACTTCAACAGCAATAAACAATCTTGCGGAGTGTGGATGGTCTAATATAATTTGATGTTATCTGCATACATCAGATGAGGAATGGGGTAAATGAATCGGTTTCTATAATTTATAAACAATAAGAAAAGAACAAGGCCTAGGTGTGTCCCCTAAGGGATGCCAGATAATACGTAAAATTCTTGAGGGATAACATTGTTCAGTTTAACCTGCTGTTTACGATGCAATAGATAGCTCCGAATCCAGTTTAAAATGCTCCCATGAATGCTAATGAGTCCTAACTAATGAAGTGACAATTATAAATTTACCTTATCAAAAGCTTTAGCAAAGTTCATATAGATGGCATCAACTTGCTGATTTACATCAAGAGAGTTGTTTACAAACTGATAAAATATGGCCAAATTATTTGAAGTAGACATTCCTTTTCTAAAACCATGTTGCTCAGGAACCAATATATGTTTTAAGATGGAAATAATGGCTGTAAACAATAGTTTAATCTCACTTCAAACAACACTGCCCTCGCCTAAAAAGTTTCCCAAACAATATATTGGAATTATTTGACAAGATTGCTTAATTAGATAGGGAGGCCCACCGATGGATGGGAGTCCGGCTTCAAGCCCCTCTTTTTCAATTTAAACATGATTTTTCTTTATCAGGAATTTTCTCATAGGTACTACATGTTGCTATGTGCTAATTTACCTTATATATTAGAAGTAATATCTCTGAAGTAGAAACTATTTGCAATAATTACAACAGTTACAAAAATATTTATCTATCACAAATGATGCTTACAAAATTCCTATTCTAAAATAAACTCTATTAATTATCTTATGATATTTTTATCTTTTTCATTTAAACAATTACCCAATTGCTATTTACATACTGCAATACAAACTGCCTTGGAGAATGTGTCATAGCTTGTTATGTGGCTACCTCATTATACAAACTTTTTGAAGGTAGTAGTAGTCTGAAGGTTTTTTCAAAAACTGTGTAATTAAAGGTACTTCATAATAAAATCAAACTAGGTTCCTTATATCATAGTGAAAAGGCTTGATGAATTTAATTTTATATTAAAAATTGAAGGCATAAAAGATATTTTTTGAAAGTAACTTTATTTTATAATTTTATTTCATTGCTTTTCCTCATGTAATATAAATTGATGGAAAAAAAAAACATTCATGTATGAGTGGGGCATTTTATTTTATTTTATGTTACAGATGTTTGATAGTTACGTAATTAATTGACTAACAAAAGTAAACCAGTTTAAATGCCCTTTTATTAATTATTTTCTGTTGTTCAAGGTGCATCATTGATACTGATGATTCTAAGCTTATAAAAGATACCAAAATTTTCACTTCCTTCATCATGATAAAAATACTTCAATTAATTTTGTTTATATGAAAGGCACTACTAGAACATAATACAATGAAATCTAAAATATATACATAGGCAGTCCAGTAATTCTCTTTTATAAGAAATAGTAGTTTGATAATGAAAAAAAGGTGAATCAAATGCTTTTATTCTTGGATCATTTAATAATTTACCTTTTTCAATAGCATAGCTATAAAATAATAGGCATAAATAATCATCTGGCTACCCATGAAAATATTTTAATTTCTGTTGTTCTGTTAGTTTTCAAAATAGTCACCATTGGAAACATGCAAAACAGTTGGTCCTGCAAGGAATGTAGCTCTTGCTAGGCTTTTATGGACTCAATACACCAAAAGCTCATACATATTCGACACATATTCTTTTTTAGTGAACTAACTTTGCCTTTCATTTGACAAAGCAAGGTAATGCTTCCTTGTGTTTCTGAAACCATTTTTTCAGTATTGTTCTGAATTCAGCATTAAATTTCATCAAGAAAGAATATTTCTGCAATTTTGTCCAGAGATTGATAATGGATATTTTTCCAAAAACATGGAAAGTCAATTAAGAAATCAAATTTACAATGGAATTTCCAGTTTTTTAAATTTTCATATCTTACTGCGAATAATTTCTGCGTTATTTTGTTGGGCACTTTTGCATTATATTTTATGATGTATCATTTTCTTCTGATATTGTGAGTTGCTGAGTATCATTTTCACAGAAGGCACACAAAATTCTCTAAAGTCAGTTTGTAGCATTACCCCAAACTTAGCTTCAGGAATTCGCATGGGAATTCAAATAAATTTCATTACTCTTTCCTCCTTAGTTCTAAATTTGCAATGGCTAAAGCTCATTCACAGGCTTTTAAAATTGTTTACCATATTCATAAGAAACAATCTGTTTATCAAGAAGTTTCTTACAAACATTCTTTTTAACAAATATCTTTCATTTGTATTGGAATGCACATTCACTTTTTCAGTTTTAATAGAAAATATCTGGTTTTCTTCACAATGAAGAGTTGGGATTAATGCACAAATGGGGGAAAAGGGTCAGAGCCCTTCCAGAGTGGCAGGGCTGAGCACCAGCTCATTTCCACTCCTCGAAGTGGAGTGTCTGTGACTAGACTGCTTGTGCTTTTGGGGCACAGGCTGTTGCTGCTGCTGCCACTCACATCTCTCAACCCTCCGAGGCTCTCCCTTTACCCCTGCACTCTTTGCCCTTCTTTGGTCCACCCAGCGCCCTTCTGTGGGCAAAACTTCACTCCACACTTTATTTGTCCTCTTGCCTTCCTCACGCCTCTCCTCTTCCCACAGTACCTGGTTAGGAAGCTGCATTGCTGGCGCATGATGAACTAATGGAGCTGATGCAGGGGGCAGTGTTGCCGGCTTCTGCAGGTGTAGAGCTGCTGGGGGAAACTGTGGGGGTAGGGGTTTGGGAACTTTCTTCTTTACTGTGCCATGGGAAGAGGATGATGCAGTTGTCAGAGGAGACACTTTCTTTCTCTTTCCTCCTCCCCTAAGTAGACTTGCTTCCTCAAAACCATACCTAGAGGTCACTGCACCCTCCTCATCCTCACTTTCCCGTTGACACTTTGTGGAAGATCGACTTTTTGTCCCTGGCCAGTATCCCAGACATGGGCTCCGTCGAATGCAGCATTGAGGGAGGGGAAATGGGGGGGGACAACAGGTGCACAGGAAGATCCGAAGGAGACAGAGGAGGAGTCCACTAAGCACAAGGCCTGGGCCAATCATGCGAAGTTCAAGTGTCTTGAAGCCCTTTTCTCCTAGGCCAACAAAGGAGATAACAAGGCCCACTGCCACTGTGCCTAGGCCAACATAGAGTAGTGCTGTAGCAGCTCCTCCAGCTCTGAAGCCTCCATAGTAACTGTATTCTCCAGAGGAAGCATCTCTGACCTGTGGATATATCATTAGCAAATATTCCTTAATAATATTTGATACATGATTCAGGGGACAATGTTTGCTTAAGCATTGTCTTATAATGGTAGTGTGCTCATGATGCTATGCAAATATTTACAACACAGAGTTGGTGTGGCCAATGTAGTTAAATGCAGATAAATTATAATTGTATTCACGAAAATGACAGCCTACAAGTATAATAATTCCTTTAAAAATGGCTGAAATATAGGATTCTCTTAAATAATACCTAATTAGATTTTAATGTCAGTCTACTAAGCATATCTAGGTAGAAGAGATAGAAGAAATAACAGCTTGATGCTTAGGATTGATTTAGAATACATTTGATCATAACTCAAAATTCGAGTTTAAAACAGAGTTCTATTTTGATTAAAAACAGTTCATGACATAATCATGCATTTTTAATAAGGGTGATAATATACATCTATGTTGCTGATTATGTGTTTATGAAAGTTATAATTTCTGCTGGGGGAATTTTGTAGTAATTTAAAGCTTATGTTTTCAATTTAATTCCTTTATCTCTTATAAAAAATAAACAATATTTCACTACACAATTTTATATCAGTACTTCTAATGTAATTTTATTTTAATCATACTTTTCTTCTACTGAAGGATGATTTTTTTCCTTTAGTTTCTGATAGCATTGATTTTGGAGTAGATCAATTCTCAATAGAGAGACTCAATCAAGAATCAATAGGTTTGGTACATTGGAGCACTAAACTTTTATTTATGAACAAACAAGTGTATGAAAATTCTCCTACAACAAAAATTCATGAAAATGACTAGATAATTAAGTCAATCCCTGATAATTTGCCTAAATAACAATAACTAAAACCCTTTGACTCATTTAGAATCAAACTCCTAAATATAGAAAAATCTGAGTGCCACTTTTCTCCTTTAAATCTTGCCCACAAATCTAATATTCCTTAATTGGGAAATAAGAAGACATCTTAGAATCTATAAGCAAGTTTCATTGATTTAAGTGAGGTTATTTTTGATTATAGGTAATCATGAAGATAAATAAAATACACTTTTACACCTTACCACACAAATATTTTTATTATACGATCACGGTTTCAACCTTTTGGGTCGTCAGCAAGCTGGGTCATCATCATAGCCTGATAGCAGTATAGCGTAGAAGTGTGTTTCTATTTATCTTCATGATGAAAGACCACCACAAAGTCAAGGCAAAGTTATCTGATTCTATTCATAGGTAATACAATTCTGTTGTTTATCACAATTGTTTAACCAAAAGATAGTAAATATTTTACAGAATTCAAATAAAATATATCTCAATAAAATAATAATTCGAATAAAAATATCTCAATGCTTAAGACTGGTGATAAAATTAAAGCTGTAATTATTATTGGTGAAGTAATTATTTGATAAGAAAATTACCTGTTGAAGAGTCAAGGAAAGTCAAAATATAATTTTTATGAGATAATGCTAATAACAGATTGATTCACCTCAATTTTTGAATGAATTTTTCCAGCAATTTAAAATTGACTTTTCTCATGTTGAAATAACTCTTTTTATTTTTTCTACTTTGTTATCATAAAATGCCATTTTATACTTTAGCTTCTCATTCTGGAGAAAATCGAAAATGCAGAATAATAACAGGACAGTGCTGATCACTCAAGAAACAAAATATACTAACGGTAGCAATGGTGGAATATCAATTTTCCTATTTTATGAAAGAGACATCAATGGAAATGAAATTTAAATTTAAAAGATATTTGGTAAACTTGGGCTTGGCATTAAAGGTAGTGCTGAAGATTTCTATCTGGATATCTTTTTTATAATTCCAGAATGTGTTTTAAATGAAGTAGAAAAGCCAATGCATGGCTTGCAGAGGTCATTTTTTCTACAATAGAAAGATAAATATTAAAGAAAATGGAATGTCCTAATTTTTTAAACATACTGAGTTTTTTGTTTGATCTTTATTACCAAGGTAGCAGGGAGTACAAGAAATTAATCATAATAAGAGTCCTTCTTTATAAAAATGCTATTATTTTACATTTGATATTCTTGATGAGGAATAATCAATAGAAGTACAGTTATACTAATTTCAATGATAATTTAAGCCACTTGAATGTAGTAAAAGAAATGATCCTTTTGTTTCTCCCTATTTCTGTAATCATAGCAAATCATAATAGATGTAATCACAAACTAGTTTTATATATACTGAGGGAATGGTCATTTATTTTATGCCAATAGTTTTTTCTGTAAAATCCCCAAACAGTACTGCATTTTCATATCTGTACATTTTATCAAAAGCTACTTCTAGTACTAGATACATTTTCCATGCATACGAATTGAAAAGAATCATAGGTATTACTGTATTTTGAATCATGCTGATACTAAAAGGTTGAAAAGTTGATCAATTGCCAATAATTTACAAACAGAATATTATACTCAAATAATAAATATCCTACATCAGTTTGATGTTTTTTTTATCTTAAAATATATTTTACCTGCATAAATCATGAGAGAATTACTTACCAAGGAAAACGTGATTTAATACATAATATCATTAGTATATCTCAAAATGTGTATACAACTCTCTTAAGTGTTCTTTTGTGTTAGTTCATAAATAAAGGAATGAATATTATTTTGATATTTTAATTACTGGCAGAGAAAGTGATGTGTTTCTTATGCTAATTTCCTAAGATTTGGATTTTAGTTGCTGTATCTGTGTACAACATAGCTATGTATTCCAAACTTAATAAAAATTAAAGTAATATTTGCCAATTAGATTTATAATTTCCATTTGTTGAAATTCATTGATTTGATTGTAAAGATATGAAATCCTAACCTATTTGAATCCAGTTTAATTTATAAAATATACAATACTTTACTTTACTACTTACAATAGGATACTCGTACTTTATAAAATTTTTCTTTTGCTTGTGCAATTATTGTTCAAACAATTAACCTTATCCACTCTAACTCATTTGCTACTTCTTCATTCAATTATAATCTATTAAATCAAGAGCCTCATAATGAGGCTTTGCTTATTTATCTCTTTGTTGTTTTCTGAAGATGATTTTTTAAATTATAAGATTTCCTATTATTAAGTTGTTGTAATTTATATTTTCTCTGAGACTTGTTATATATGGTCCTTTAAGTCTATGCAGAAAAAAATATTGAAAATTTAATCAAAAAGAATATAATTGTTCAGAGAGGATTAGGGTGATATAAAAGGACATGGTGCTCATTGTTTAGAAAATATATGATGAAGAGAGTGTAATTTCAAATTTTAAGATAACACATGCATACAATTGCATGGCTTTAAAGACTTTCTTGTTCAAAAATTCATCAACTAAATTCCTTTTTATGAGGGTTATAGGATTTCAAATCATACATTCTCAATGAAAATTCAACAACTTTGTCTTTTGAAGGAGAGCTTCATGTCAATGAAGCCCCATAGAAGAAGTAAAATCATGGATTATACAATGACTTGAATAAATGAATATGAGTAAATAGAAATTAAGTTGGAGTATTAAAGATTAAACCTTGTACTTTGTAGAAGGTCTTTTTGTAACTTATTAAAATGAAAGCAGTGGAATCTCTGAAAAATTTTAACTTTGTTATTTAAATTATTTTAGGAATTACAGGAGTACAGGAATTGGATAATGTATCATAGCAAATGAGTTACTAATAACTATCTGAAACATCTACATTATTTTCAGTATAGAATAAACAATTTAGGAATAAAAATAAATAAACAGTTTATATGGTGTATCAGTGAAATATTTTGTCAAAACAGTCAAAAATCTATGGTCTTTGGTGCAGCTTCACTAATCAATGTAATTTGTAAGCAAGTCACTTCTTGTATTAAAATAGAATTAAAATATCCATTGTTAAATTTCCTGAAAATATATTTCAAAAGCTAATTCATGCAAGCAGAAATATGTGCCAGTCTACTAAGCTGTTATATATTCTAATTTAAATTAGTTATTCACATTAATACAGCACATTCTCAAGCTGAAATTACTTTTCTACCTGCTTAAGTGTGTGTAGAGAGGTTGTGATATGTGTGAGGTTTGTGTTGCATTTGAAATGTGTAAAAACTACACTATGGTGAAAATGTGTTATTTGTAAAAATATCACAGCATTATGACTGCAATTGCACTTATTAAATACTATGTTTAGCAAAATTTATACATTTCCTATAAATGAGAGGGAATTATGAATTTAAAATCAGCACACTAATTATTAAAAAAATAAAAATTATCACAATACAATATTTTCATTTTCTGATAAATTATGGATATATTTAGCAGATGACACTTATAATGAGAACTTAAATATAATTAGATATTTTAATACCAAGTGTAAAATTCAATCTTTTCTGATTCAAGAAAAAATGTTTTGAAAGTTGAAGCAAAAGAATGGCATTTTTTGAAATTGAAATAGCATACCTTGTTTACCAAAATGATTATTATCATTAATTAATTTACAACCAATTTAGCATGTAAGTAACTCATGTATTCAGTCCATATTAGTTTATTAAATTCATAAGAAATCAAAGAAAGAGGTACAGTGGTGTAAAAATTTTACCGTAGTGGGAAAATAATTTAGCTTATGGGAGATTTTGAATGGATTTTCATATTGTAAAAAATAAGTTATTCTGGCCATAGCAATCTCATCAGCAACATATAAATTTATTTTCAATACATAGTTAACCTTCATAATAATTATTTCAACCATACATGCCAAATGTTTGTTTTTATACCAATAAATGTGATCAAAACTTCACTTATAACTTGGACAATTGAAAATGAGGGAAATAGCACCTGAGCTAAATATTTCTTATTTGCATTCATTAACCTTCTGGTGGACCCACTGAATTAACACCTAAGAGTGGAAAAATTTCCTGCTGTGGCCTTTTTTTACCACAAATGGAAATTATACTTATTTATTTACTCATCCTCTTCATATCTTAATTATTATTTAGTAATTATTTTTGATAATTTCATGAAGGCTTTCTTAAAGTCTTCATGGAACAATATTTTATGACACCTAAGCATAAAGATGAAATTGGATAACATAAGAAAAACATAAGTGTATGAAATTTGCAAAAGCCATAAAGAATAGGTAAACCTCACGAACACATTATACAGGTTGATTGTATGGTAACTGAAAATATGTGTGTTAAATAATATTAAAACTAAAAAATTGTAAATAATGTCACTCACATGACAAAACATACAGGGGGCTAAGTAGCCACAGACTCGTCAAGCTGTTTTCAAAGCAAAACAGCAACTGAAGCATTACAAACATGATTTATCTGCAAATCTAAAATACTGTTTACTTTCATGAAGAATGCATGTCAGAAGTAACAAGCACTATATACTATCACAAAGGACAGCTCAAAAACATAAATATGTGGCTTTTTGCAGCAGGCTCACCCATCAGAGGGTTTTTGCTTCCACTCCTAGCTGCACAGAGGAACACAACTAGGCATTGAAAATCCAACCAATTAATACTCTTGATTTCTGTGCTTGGGAGGGCATAAAAAAATTTTTGAATATCTTAGTTCATCTATCAGGCAGAACTGGACAAACTCATCCTCAACTGCATTAAGGGCTCAAGGTTGAGGAAACCAAGAACAATTTAATTCCACCATTCAATGGTGAGTTGAATGTGAATGTCAGACATTTTGAGTATTTACTATAATGATGACCCAAATATTTCAAGAATTATCTGTTTCTCCATAACTATTCATTTTAATGATCTTACCTCTGAATGTATGGTTTAATTTTATATGGCACAGAAGTATGTTCCTTTATGTAGTTACAACAGAAAGTCCCCCTCCAAAAATATTAAATAATGAGGAAAATTTAAACAACCTTACAATTAATAAAAAAAGGTAAACCATGTGTAGAATTAAAAATAACAAATATGTTCATAAATTCATTGATTTCTTTTGATACATCATTTCAGAGTTAAAAAATCGTTATTTGGTGTTTATTCTACAACTATTTGTTGTAAACTTAACATTTGAAAGGCTGATATTATCTGCTAACAAAATTTTGCTAACCTCATGATAATGATTTCCTTGAGATTTCAGTAATATACTCAGCGTTTGATTGAATGTTGAATTAATACATGCATATAAATCGTAAACATTTCAAACAAAAATTTTGATTCCCTTAATGCTTCCTATACTGTCAAAAAATATATTCTGCTTATAATCTCCATGCCTAAGTGAAACTCTTAAAGGATACAATTAAACTAATATTTTTTTCAAATTCTAACACAAAAATATTAAAATAGATGGCAATTTTGATAAATTATCTGATACTGATTACTGTGGCAGCTTACGAGAAATGAATAGAAAGGATCATACCAAGATTACAAGGAAAGTGTAAGTCTTTGTGAAGGTAATCAGAATATTAAGTCTACTGCTAATGGAAGTACCATAACTGGAGACTGATAGGATGGAGATAGGAAAACTGTAATCCAAGGACTATATCACTTGAAAATATGTTTTAAATTGGTATCATATCATTCGGTATCATACGCTGCAATAGTAAATTATTACTTTGGTTTCATCTTATTATTTAAGAGGCATTGTCTGGCTTAAATAAGATATTAATGAGTAGTTCAACAAGGGATTCCAGGCAAGTATATGTCTGTGTTAGTTGTACTTAATTTTATACAACTGTTTTTATGGAAACAAATTGAATGTTGAAGAGGAAATTGTTAATGTCATTCTTTATTTTCAAGAAATGAAATCCAAAAAAGATTTTGAGCAATTAGTTCATAATGATCTGGACGCAAATAAATGTATTCTTGCCACACTCACACCCAATTTACTAAAAATTAATGTGCACCTTTTTGTGTCTTTTTTCAGCTAAAAAATTGGAATCTGCATTAGAAACCTTTTGCACACTAGATTCAGTTACAATACTACTCCTGTACATGTCGCATAGCGCAGGGCATCCAGCTGCATCCTCACCCTGGTTCCATGTAATTCATTAAACATTCCACCAATGTGGAATGTTTAATGGAATGGAATGGAATGCAATCCAACAATGGAATGGAATCCAATCAATGTTTTCTCTGCAAGAGCCCCAAAAACTATGTACTAAATTGTCGGCCAATAGTTTTTAATCAAAAAGGAATCATCTAGACCATCAAACTTTTTAAAGGACCGATTTTGAATTGGTTAACATGAGCACTCATGTAGGACTTTTGGCATAGATGACTATCGATGTTTCGTGTACAGTTTATACGCACATTTATATATATATATATATATATATATGTGTGTGTGTGTGTGTGTATTCCACAGACAAATGATATTTCCATTGCTTGAATTTGGGATGCGGATTGTGTTCAATGTCTATGATTTTTGAGTAAAAAGGTATCTACTTAGTATGTGATAATAAAGACCGTTTAGCACAGCTGGAAGAAAGATTCATGAATAAGCTAATAAGTATCCCTCAAAACTCAACTAAACTGCACTTACAACCTCTTATAATTGATTTTAGTGTGGATTATTTCATTCATTTAATATAAAGACTTATATGAGGTAACTCGCATAATTAAATTGAATAAGGATTTAGCAAAATATGACAAAAAGTTTTCATTTATTCATAGCATGTATCTAAAAATATTTAGGAATGTTAGGATTTACTCGAGTGGGAGAATGAGGGATAATGAGATAAGAATATAGGTTATGGAATGCATTACATTCTTTTTACTTTTTTATGCATCACTAATCTTGCTACTTCCCTCCTATGATAATAAATAACTGAGCAGTAACTATTCTATCCATTGTAACATCACCAGGTGTTTGCTGAATAATCTTGAATGTACCTTTATTCTGTTACCACAAATTTGAAATCATCATGGACCACTCTCTAAAACTTGTGGAATTCGAACTTACTCAAGTGAAAAAATTAAGTGCATTTCATTACCATACAACTCTACAGGAGAACTGTTTGATTAATCACTACCACCTTTCTTATAGAAATTCATGCTATTCCTTTAATGCTATTGAATATACAATCATCTAGTTGTTACAGACACTATATTTTAGATCTGCCATTCCTTCTGTATCATCATCACTCTCAGTGGTTTTCCAAGACCGTACATGAGTCAGTGAAATTAGTATCGTTGATCATTTCTGTCCGCTTCAGGAATAATTAGAACAAAGAAAGGCTTGTAGATTTTAAGGAGAGAAAGTAATTATTTATAGTTTTTCCCTTTATCTAAAAGCTATGATGGCTTCAGTACTTTTGTTTCTAAAAATTAATTAACAAGGATTAGAGAAGTTATGAATAATTGTGAGTTTTCATGTGAAGCTCATTTATGACAATCAAATGATTGCTAAGACAGCACTAACCTAAGAGCTCTTATTCAGTCTTCAAAAAATTTACTACATCATGCAATGTATTTTATCCTAAGACAAGGACATAATCTAATGCTAAAGGGAAAAGCTGATTCAGAATTCATGCACACAGTAAAATCAATTTGGTCTTTGTTGATAAATCTATCAATAAGAAATGTGAAAACAGTTGCTGAAAGTCAAATGCAATATCAAGGTAAGATATGAAAATCATCATGACCTAGAAAAGATTATGAGGATTTTAAATCTATTATAAGATAAACAGCAGTCATGTAAATTAATATTATTATAAGAATTTTTACTAATGAAGCAAAGAAATTTGTCCAAAATAATTTTCTTATGGTAGAAGTTTGAGTTTATTTTCTCAGTAAACCTGTTATTGCTGAAAGTCTTGAACAAATTATATAATAAAAATTAGGTTAAGGTTTGAATTAAGTACCGAGAAATAGAGACAGAAATTTCATGATTTGAACTTGTTTCAGGCTTTATAGATTAATGTACAAGAAACTTAAATTGCTTTTGAAAAAAATGATTAACTAAAATACTGATACTGCCAATGTTGTAAACTGTATGAGAATGGAATTGCTGGGAGACTGAGATAAGCATGAGGCAATGATTTAGCAAAACAATTGGACACTTGAGATTCAGATAAGAGTTCTAATATCAGCTGTACAACTTTTTCAAACACATGTGGAAGTAAATTTGGATTATTTGTTTGTTCTTCTAGTTGTAATATTGGTTAGTGCCTTTATAAATAGTAGGTAATCATGTTTATAATATTTGCATTGAGGTTGTTTCCTGTAGGAAAGGAGTGTATCTATATCTATCTATAAACTTATCTAGCCTCATTTCTAACTGTTAATGAATTAGAGGTATAGAATCTCCAAAAGCCATCTTTGTTGATGCTCCTTTTCTTACTCCCCCGGAAGTTGGAGAATGCAAGAAAGGAAGACGCACTTTTATGATAACCTGCTTCTATGATACGATATGGTCCCTAAATCCCCACTCTTTCCTTTATTCCCTTTTAGTACCTTTTCCAAAAAGTAGGTATGGAAAAAACCAGTTGACCATATACGTAAATTGGGAAAACTGATTTCTTTCTAACCCCAGGACACCAGCTCCTTCTTCACAGATCCCTACCTACCTCACAGGAAATCCCCCTCCGACTCCACCCCTCACACAATATATACCCCACACCTTGCCGATTTTGATTTGTATTTTACGACCCCTGATGAGGGAAGACTTGGTCTTCAAAAGGCTCTTTGGGTATCATAAAAGTGCAGCTTCCTTTCTTGCTTTCTCTGACTACCAGGGAGGTAAGACAAGGAGCGCCAAAAAAGACGGCTTTTGGAGACTATATACCCCTAATCTATTACCATTGACAGAGTAAAAACTACTAGTAAGGCTATAACAAAGAATAACATGTTTCAATGCTACCTAAGCTTTCTATGTATAAGTATACTATTATAATAATAACCAATTCAATGCTTAATAACATATGAACTATCAATAAATATCAGAGTATTTAAAAAATATAATTGAAAAAACATTTTAATTGCCATATTTATGATGTCAAATGTATATTAAAATAATGTTTCATATTATATGTAAGCCTTTGATTTGTAATTAGCAAATATTTTCTGCAAGGGTAATACAGCAGTGAATGCATTATTTTTGCAATCATCGCAATTACTATACATTTTTGAAATACATGTTAATGGTGGGCATTATTAAGAAGGAAATATGAAAGTCAATATCACCAAGAGAAGAGAATTACATCTTTAGTAATACAAGTCAATAAAAGTCTGGTTGATATACATGTTAAAATACTTCTTTTTAATATTGGTGATTTAGATGTCAGCGTGTCAGATTCCAAAGAGTAGATAAACATTATAAAACTGACTCTTTGTTTAAGATATTGGACATAATCAAACATTAAAATTTAATCTTTATCCATCTATTTACATTACCAGTAATCATACACTAAGACCACTTCTATAAGGACCATTGATAGAAGTGAATACCTATCAGTAGACAGTACCACTCAATAGTGCAATGAAAAATGTGTAAAATAAAAGAAATATTAATTATAGGGAATTTACCTGATGTTTTGTAAGTCCAATGATCAATATCAAAACTTGTAAATTTTTATAGCGTAAACATATAAGTAAAAATCTTTGTGAATTAACTATGGGTATAAAAATTTTGAACAGCTCTATAAATTAATCAAAAATGGTGGATATTAACCCTCGAGTATTCGCGTCCCAAATCGTCACGTCAGTACTCACGATTGCGTGGAATCGAACCGACATCTTCCAAAGGGGAAAATTGTCTCAAAATGTAGTGAATACATTTTTAATTCGTTAGTGATGATGTCATAATAATAAATGGTTAACCTGGTTATTAAAATAAAATCAGATTAATATTTTCAAATAATTTTAATATTCATTAAAAATTCAATATCCCTGATACTGAGTATATGGTTGATGAATTTGGAATATTGTGTACAAAAAGTATACTGTTTAAAAATAAAATAACATTTAATATACTAATGATAATTGTTGATTATATGAAATTTATATTATATCTCTAAATATTAAGGTGGAAACAAGGTCAAAAATACAATATTTTACGTAAAGGTCTTTGATCTACCTAGCACTACCTCTAAGAAAAATTTGTTTAAATAATTAGACTTCCATTTCCGATTTGGCGAAAATGCATGGCTGGTTCAGAACATTCTAAAACTCAGCTGCTATGAGAAAGAAGATGTAAAAAAGCACTAATAAAAAGTTATGGAATTTTAAATTTCACATTGGTTGATTCGACCCAGATGCGAGTAGTACTTGAGGGTTAAAGGAATATATCAAAATCATTACATGAATTCAGAGCTTGAATAGCACACATTCCCTTATTTTGAAGTCTTGACTTGTCAATCAGCAATCAACATCTTAGATGGTATTAGTGACTTTTACTTTATACAATTTAATATGTATTACAATGTGCAATTTACTGTATTATGGTGATGCATATCCATATTTACCTAGACTGGTACTGTTGAAGAGTAAAATAATTATTAATTAATTAATTAATCTCCTCCATAAAAAGTTAACGAAAATTATAAAAGAGATTTGAAAGAGCAAACATTTATGCAGAGCTCTTAAATACAAGTTATATGGTTAGTGAAAAATATTTATAAATTTATAATTTGCTATTTGAGGGCGTACAACCCCAACAAAACATTGAAATGCTAACTGCAAATATGAGCACCAAGAATTCATCCTGAATCCCTTTCACTTATCTGAAGATAAAAATTTCTAAGCAACTTCTCATATCATCAGCCGTGGTGGCGGAGTGGTTAGAGTGCTAGCAAGTTAACGCTCCAACCTCTCAGTCCCGGGTTCGAATCCCGGCTAATCGGATTTTTCCGGTTAGGGAGTGGTTTTCTGTGTATGTTGTGTGTTTATTGTATTTATTAATAAAGGAAAAATGCAAAAAATTTATAAAATATAAAAAGGGGGTTAATTGGTGGAGTGGCCTTCAAAGGCTAAAATTCGCCCAAAAAAGAAAGATGGCATTATTATTATTATTATATCAGGTACATGATATTAGTCTCTATATGTATATGTAAAAAAAAGCTCTATTGATAATATCTCTAGTAAAAGATATGAAAGTTGGGGAGAAGGTTTGATAAATAAAACCATACTAAGATGTTTTATCAAAATTTTGAGATTAAGAGTCAATAACATTTTTTAATTACAATGTTTCGGTTATATTTTCTTTCTGTCATATGATGGAAGGGATGGTATGGTATCTTAAATCTGTGAATGAAACAAAAGAAAAATTTGAAGAGCTTAAAAAATAATTGGACTTTTAAAGTTTATTTCAATTTATCTAAAATGATGATAATTAAAAAGCTAAAAATATTTTATCATACTTCATATTATTTTTATGCATGATTAGTTATGTATATTAGAGGCTGGGTCTGGGTTAGTGATATGGGCAACGTTTTTGGCTTTAGTGAAGGCAGTCTAGGATTTGATTCCCATTGGGAACCCATACGTGAAATTACTTTTGCTGTCAAAGTCCTTTCATCAATACTGCTTCTAATTAAGGGGTTTCACTCATTAGATTTGGCAGGATTAAAGTTTCCTACTTGTGAGCAAGAAGTGGTTCCTCCAACTTATATTTGAACTCTTACTTACATATTTCATCTATTATGGAGGATTAAAAATAATCAGAGATAGTAGGTGCTCATTTATTGCTACACATACTTATTTTAGAACTGTATCTAATTTGGTGAAACTTTATTAGGCAGTCCTTTCAATTTTCCAGGACAGTCAGATATAAAATTGCAATGTGAGACTTCAAAGTCAATTCAATATTTAGAATTTCTACAAAGTTGTAGCAATTCCACAAAAGGCTGAATGATATCAACCAAACTCAATGTAGTATCCAAAGAATGAAAATTCTGGATCAAAAATAATATTCCTCACAATTGCTTATTTATGAAATGCGAATACAAAATGCACAATAGTTAATAAGTAACAACAAATCTGAAAATTGTGCTTAATAAATATTTTACCCTTGTATACATATAGTGGCAGGATATTAGCTAATGATATAAAAGGAAAATATTTTGATATAAAAATGTCTTTATGTAAAAATATTTTGATATAAGGATAATAGTAGCAACTGGATGAAGCAAATCTAATGTCAACTCAATAAGAAGTTGGCTACTTAAATAAGATTTATTATATCAGTTGAAAATTCCCTTCTTGGCTTCCTCTTTTCCTCAGTTATATTGGCACACCACTCCGAGTGCTTTAGCAGGTACCAATCAGCCTTTCTTTTCTGCTTTCTATTACTTTAAATAACTGACGTTTCTCCTGTATCATTTGCAGCAATTGTTCATTGGTTAATTCGCTCGCCCATTGTATTTTGAGCATTGGGCGCCAAAACCAAATTTCGAAGGCAGTTTCTTTTTATCTCTCTTTAGAAGAGTCCAGCTTTCAACTCCGAATAGCCCTACACACCAAACGAATCTTTTTATGTAATTCTTTCGCACGTCTATACTGGTTGTTTTAGATCTCAGAAAATATTTTTTTACCGATAATATTTCTTGGCCTACGCTTTTCTGGCTTTGATCTCCTTGCTATTCCTTTCATTAGTAGATATCAAACTACTAAGGTAGGGAAAGCGTTTGACCTGAGTGAGCCCCTCT
Organism: Sympetrum striolatum; assembly: GCA_947579665.1. NCBI lineage: Eukaryota > Metazoa > Arthropoda > Insecta > Odonata > Libellulidae > Sympetrum > Sympetrum striolatum. The sequence continues at coordinate 112,188,213 of OX388341.1, forward strand.
CCGTCTACTTTGATTTCTCCTTCCTCCTCTCCGTTTTCGTATGCTTCATCACCCTTTCTTTGGCTTTATTGATCTTCATCTTCCATTTCTTACTCAACAAACGGTCTGGAACTCTAGAGAAGCCCCCATATCGCGATATTTTCAGTTGCCAAAGCAATACCATCTGCGTAGCGAATTGAGTAATAAAGTCTTCCATTGCTATTTACTCCGTGAATATTATTTTCTCAATACTCTTTCAGTGCCTCCTCGATATAGATGTTGATTAGCGGTGGCGACAACCACATCTCACTCCTTTCTAGATCTTTCCTTCAAGTTTTTATTTTCTATCAGTGGTATCTGGTTCTGATGGATAAGGCCATCGTTTTTCTTTCATTAATATTTTATTTACTTGTAAGTGATCTGTTCAGATAGATATCCCCATGAAATCACTATCCGCTTTCGTCTAGCCTCAGAGTCGGCATTTTCATTTGCCAGAAACCCATTTTGATACGAGTTGAATTAAATCTGAATACATCTCGTAATTTCCCTCTTTTCTGGTTCTGCGTGTCTCGTTTCAGTTAGCAGAGGATTCTTGTTTCCTTCTGTTTCATATCATCGTAATATAAACGTCACGTGATCATCAACTTTGTCCTTAAGGGATTGGGATGGGCGTCACTTACAGTAATTTCCCAATGGAAAACTATCCGGCGGCAAATTTCTTAGAACTCGTATTAGAATATCTTTCTCCTTTCTTTACAACTTTGTCCAATCTGATTAAAAATTTAGCTCCTACATCATAAGATTCTTAATTTCTGTGAATCATTACAAGAAAACGATGTAAAATTTAATCAAGATGATTTCATACAGCAAAAATTAAAGAAATTTTTCGGTTATTTCTATTAACTTATCTTTAATGGTTTTTTTATTATAGAAGAGGTAGATGTCTCTCACTTAGAATTATTAAGTTATTTATATTCGAATTTTGTCTTAGATTCTTAGTCAATTCAAAGATTCTTTACACTATCAAGGTGGAAATATTGAAATCGATTCTTCTCACATTATCAGGATTTCAAAATGAACCACACATTTGGATTCAACAATGTGTTAAACGTTAGCAAGCTTAGAAATATACATTAGAACGAATGGTCGTTTACTATAAGAAATTCTAATCTATCATTATTTTGATACCGGGAGTATGGTTGGAATTCCAAATCGTTCGAAAAAGGCCCTATGGTCAACCCAATTTATTGAAGTTAATGATGTTTAAAAATACGGGATTTACGGGAACACTGGATTAGAGGACTCTTCGGATAGGACTGGCCGCCGTCGGCTGGTCGTGGGGTTATTGAACCTAGACAATTAGCCGCGAAGAATTTTTTATCGGCTATAACATCTTTTGTAGACTGGTTAGGATTTATTCTTTGTTGTAGGAAGGTTAAACTGGCGATTCCACGAAAAATCGTTCAAAAATTGATGCCTATTTTTTTGTTTTGAAATTTCCAAATTTTTACGATTATCGGCAAATATGGATAAATTTGAAGGCTCATTCGACTTTCGAATCAAAGTCGTTAAGTATTTTGTTATTTCATCTTTTGCAAAAATTTGGAAACTTTAAACACTAATAATTTCGCAAAGAAAATTCTTTGAGCAGAAGCTTAGTCTCTTTGAGATTTTCAAAGAGGTACGAAAGCATGGAACATTTCAAAACATGACAAAAATAGGCGTACATTTCTGTTCGATTTTCTGTGGAATCGTCCGTTTAACATTCCCTACGCCGAGTGAAAAAATCCTAGCCATTTTACAAACGATATTATAACTAGAAAGGAGCCAAAAATCCCCCTTTATAAACCGGAGCAACGAATTCTGCATCACTTCACTCCTGAAGATGGCTCCGGAGACAGGAACCGAAACGTAGAGAGACAACGACTCGGCTGGCAACCCGAGAAGACTTCATCTACGATATTATAACTAATTAAAAATTCTTCGCAGGTAATCGTTCAGATCCCATAATCCCGCGGCCAGTCGACAGCGGCCAATCGGCGGCGAACAGTCGCGTCTCCGGATACCCATTATTATGTAATTTTTAGAATATTTTAATGTGCTATATATGTTGCTCATGAAATTTTAAATAAATCCCACACTGTTGTACTGAGTGATAATTTTTGGAGATCATGCTTTTCTTAATTATCTCCTCATGTTAGGAGTCTAGTATAGGTATTTGACATGATATTTCACTCTCGTCTGTTAAGTTTTGTAATGAAAGTGGATTTAAATTAGCTAATAATTATTCTTGGATATAGAAATGGAAAACATTTAACATTAATTTTAGTCACACTTAGATAAGACTTTGAAAAATTCCATCGAGAAGAAGAGATTCTTTTAAAACTAAGTTACTTTAAGGTTTATATGTAATCATTTATCTCACCGAGGGAATGTTTCACCTTCCAATTCGTCTCAGTGGACTAAGTATAAATTAATGGCAAGAATAAAATAGAAAGCAATGTCTGGTGCCGCATAGTTGAAATATTAGCAACGTGATGGTAGCAGCTTTAGTTCAAACGGACATTTTAACTTGAGCTTCTTACTTACCTCTTCAATGGACTGCAAAAGAAAAATATGTAACGTTTTATAATAATAATAATATTTAGATATAACGCTAAGAAACACAATGTCAACACAAATTTATTCAAATTGCATCAACTGCCGATTAATATTGCATTTGGTGAAAGTTCCGAGAAGATCTAGTGATTGAATGTTCACAAGCGATCATATTGTATAAGTGTTTGAATTTACAAAAGTTATTTATAAATTAAAAGCTTTTTGCGGCCAAAACGTGACTAAAATTAAAAAAAGAATGGCAGTTTGATATTTTGTCAAAGATATGTAATATGAATAATAGAAATATGTAAACAAAACCCAGTAATTAAAGAAATAAGAATTACAAAAACAGATAACAACTTTTCTCTTCAGCAGACCTTTTTCAATGTAAAAAATATCTAGGTTTTCATACTATTAGGTCATATACACAAATAAGTACAGAATGATAGGAAGAGAAGGATTGGTGTGAAGTGATTGGGAAAAATAGTGGTTATCTCTTCCGATCCACATCAACTTTTCAGCTTTCTCATTTAAGTGGTATTTTTGTGCATATACTACCTGATGATATAAGCTCTTTAGGAAACTTATTATTTATAATTTATTTATTTCCTTATTAAACTTGATTTAAAATATTAAAGCACAGAATTATCTACCCTTTGTTTAATGAATCGTCCTTTTAAGAGTTGAAACAAGATGAATATTCTAAACAATTACGCAATGTCGTAAATGCTGTCACTCGATTTTTTATAAATCTCGAATTTTCTATTGACAATCCATCTTTATTTCAGAGCTATGACTTACAGCTTTATCGATAAATTTTAAAATAAGGTATTAGGATAATTTCATTAATTTTCTTTACATATAAAATAAATTACAGATATAAGCAAAAATTACTATTTTAGCCAAGTTGTTATATGTTTTGTTTAGACCAAATATTTCATATCTTGGAGCAAATAAAATTCGTCCTCTTCAAATTTATTAAATTTAAAATAAAGTGAAGTTGTTTCTTACATTTGGGCACTGATTAAAAATAAGTAACTTTTTGTATGTCAATTATTACACTTAAAAAGGTGAGAAAAATAAAATTCATTAGTATAAGGTTGTACTTTGTAATCAATGTAATGATATTTCTTCAACTATCCTAAGAGAGTTATTACAATAATACGCTTAATATATGCGCTGAGTGATTATTCAACGCATATGCCGAATCACTATTCACTTCCTCGAGAGAATAATTATCAAACAACTAATAATCCTCCCATTACGAGAAGACTTTATTTTTGTATAAATATAAGAAAAGAAGTCTCGCCTAAGTTTTTCCAATATTTAAATGATTTTAAACGTTATGAGCTACATTTATGTTTTATCGTGTTTCAAGAGAAATTATATTTCACGCTACAAGAAGAATCCTCATTGAATTTCTCGCGAAAAAAATCTCTCAATACCTTGCTTTGATTGTTTTCTCTAAAACTTAAGTCTTGCGTATTTTAGTTCTCAATATTCTCATCTAGAATTCTAAATACGACAGCTGTAACTTATCATTCAAGATTTTGTTACCCTAGAGATCCTTTTGTTACCCTCACATCCATATGAGTTGTCCGGAAAAATCATGGTGATGGAAAAGAAAAATATCCATTTAACTAATCTTTACAACATCCAGTTATTTATCTTTTCTCAATGAAATTCAAATAGCGGTGACACTGTCATTTCAGGTATCCTTATTCTTCTATCATCATAGAGAAAAATAATGATTTTCTCCGATATATCCAATTTTGAACAATTGTACAAAGGCCAATGTATAATATTTGACGAATTAGAGGAAAACGGAGTTGTCGGTCTTTCGAAAATATTAGAGATCCTGATTCCTCAACTTCTGGCAAAAAATCGGCTCCTGAATATTCAATCGCAAGGATAGGGTCACCTGACATTTGCACGAAGCGTCTTCTCACCCGGTTTCTCTTCATCCACCGACGGTGAGCTTCGGTGGCCTTGCACCGGTGGCTGGTGGCCGCAGAAGCTTCCACAGCCACAGCTGCGGCCGCCGGTAACCTCGGGGGGCCGCCAAGGATATTTGAAGATCGGTGCTCCTGCCATGCCGCTTTGCCCTGTGGAAACTAATCAAAGATGCAGGAAGCATATTTCCAAGAAAACAGCATATAAATGATTCAAATGACCAATTAAATTACTAATGAAGAGAATGCCAAATGTATGAATGGCCGTGAAAACATTTTAAACATTATTTTGCGTTTTACTATCCATTTTTCTAACAACAAGATACTATTGGCTCTTAAAACTTAATTTTTCTAAAAATATATTTCGTTTAAAAGAAAATAAAACCTTTTCATGAGAAAAAAATGCCAAGTATATGAATATCAAAACGAGGATAAACCTGCTTTTATTTTATCAAATAATTATGCTTTAGAATACTTAATTTCGGATACGGGAATTTTAAAGGTATTAGAATATAACTATTTTATAATTATTTTTGAGGACTTCATTTTTATGCTTAGGTGATAATTTGATTGACTAAACTTGTATCTGTGAAAAAGATAGTAAAAGTTTATCCCTCTTGGAGTCTTCCCTCAACGGGAAATCATGTGGAAAAATGTTAACGTGCTAAAATTTTAAAGATTGGAAGGCCAAGAGGTCCTCGGAGTGGATGATGACATTTGATGTTGATCTTCTAAAGAAAGTTCAGGATGAGTGATTTCTTCGTAGTAGGAAGGAAAGAAAATGACTGGCCATGAAAGAGGCAGCACTGATTCAGATCGGAGCTCTCATGCGAAACACAACTCCTAGGAATCGTTCAAGACATTGCCATGAATCATGGATCTCAGGGACGAAATCGATGAGGTTGTTATTGACTTAGCAAAGGGATTCTACAAAGAGCTTCACGATCTATAGTTAAGAAATATAAGTAAATTAAATAAAGCGAATCGAAATTAAGTAAACGAGAGCTTATAGGAATCTCCACTTTGTGATGAGAAACCTAAAATAGAGTGGGAAGTTTGTCAGGGAAAGGTCGTACAAATCCCTAATTAGGCCGATTGTAGATTATACTACGAGATATAATCAATAGAGTTAGCTGTAACTTTGTGGAACTCCATAAAGGAAGGAGAAGAAATAGCTTAGTCTCAGTTCCACAGAAAATTTATTATAAACGACCGGTTTCGACTAAGATCTAGTCATCTTCAGGTACAGACAAAGAAATTGTTCGAGTATTTATACAAAACAAAGTTAAGGGGAGGGGAGGGGTAAGGATGAAGGGATAGTGGAGGGTTGAGGGATAGGAGGAAGCAGGTTGACAAAAGACAGCAGGGGGGAGGTGGCAAAGAATTGGTGGACATTGGTGAAAACAAAGTTGCTTCTTTTATGGTGAAGAATTTCTACCTGTTCAAAAACCTTACCTTCTGTACCTGAAGATGACTAGATCTCAGTCGAAACCGGTCGTTTATAATAAATTTTCAGTGGAACTGAGACTAAGCTATTTCTTCTCCTTCCTATACTACGAGAGTTTGGGATTCCCACGAAACGAGCCTTACTAAGAAACTAGAAGGTGTACAAAGGAAGGCAGCTATGTATGTAGTCGGCAAAAACAAGAAAGTCGAAAGGGCAAGCAAAATGATAGCTCTTTCGAAGTGGGAGTCATAGTAGTCGAGAAGAAAGACATTTAGAATAGCGGGAATGAACAAAGCTTGGAATTCCGAAGAGGAATGGGACGAAATTTTGCTGAGCTCGGCAATCACAGTTTAATAATAAAGGCACATTAGCAAAATTCTCATTCGTAAAAAAGGGTATTAGGGATTGGAGAGCTTTACCTGCCGAATTTATCATACCAATACCAAGAGAAGTAAAAAAATTAAAAAAATAATCATAGAACTAGATGTAATTGATTTTTCTAATGAATTTTCCTAAGGGCAGATAAATTAAGCATATCATGGTTAGTTCTAGGTCTCTTTGAATTAGTGTGTAATTATCGAACGGTCGAATATCGACGGAAATATTTGTTTACCGTAAATCCCCCAAAAAATGCGGGTTTTACGGTAGGCTTAGGAGAAATAAGCAATTGAAAAGACCATCTGGATAAATTTCAAGAAGCAACGAATCTCCTAGATTTTAACTTAATTTGTAAGAATGAGATATAAGAAAAGTATACTTGTCAAGGGTATAATAATGAAATCCAGGGATTATTATAAGCAAAAGATACTTCATGGAATATCGCTCATACAAGAATACAAGAAGATAATTCAAGATATATATATCGGAAAAATAATTGATCTGAGAAGGGTGAAATATAGAGGAAAACCTCGTCTATAGAGAGTTTTAGAAAGCATTAGGGATCTTTCGGGTAGTGTAACAGAATGCTATTAAGAAAAAACATTTGAAATCTTGAAAGGTTTCAGCTTGTTCGGGTATAATCAGGTTTACAAGTGACTCACAGCAAAAACAATTTTCTTATAAATCAAAGACATCATAGATATTTATTCTGAATACGGTTGATCAACTGCTTTTCAAAGTTCTGGAGAGAGGGAGATTTGAGATTTCTGGAGAAAGGGAATGTAAGTTTTTTTATTCATTTTTTAATAAACATATGGCTTAGTTAATCAAGTATCTCTAGAACATAACCGAAGAAAGTTTGCATGGAAACACATGCTTTATTAATATACGCGATGGAAATGAAAGAGAAAAAGTCTGCCGTAGCCGGGGATCGAACCCGGATCTCTCAATTGCCGGTCGGTTACTCTTAAGTTAGAGGTTAGAGTAACCGACCGGCAATTGGGAGACCCCAGTTCGATTCCCGGCTACGACAGACTTTTTCTCTTTCATTTCCATCGCGTATCTCTAGCATAGAAGATATAACTTTGGCCTTTGGTTCCGCTCAAAGAAATTTGATCTTTATCTCCCTAATTACTTTCACCAACAAAGAAGAAATCGAAAACTGGTTAACGTAAAAATCACTGATGTTCGAATTAAAAGCATTACTATCTTTATACTAATAATTATATTTATTAACCATACTTAATTGAGTTATCATCAGGATTGTAATATTCGATAACATCGGAATTGAATTTGTTAACATTATAATTTTATTGGGTTTATTATTAATCCATTGAATATATCAGCTGAAAATTGGCAAAACATATTTCCTAAATTAAATCTAAGATGGGTTCAAATAATGATAACAATAAACAATGATACGTTTTTACCATTTCCGTAAATTTATGTACTAGTTCATTCTACTATACAAATACACTCGTGACTTTTTTAAATTAATTTTTATTATTTCATGAGTCAATCCGGAAATGAACTTTATAGAATGAGATAGATGTGAGTACAAGTTGGTTAAAAAACTGATTTTATCACGAATGAAACGTAATAATATCTATAGCAATACAAGTCGTCAATAGGAGGCTCTCAGGGGGTAAATGCAAGATTATTCTATACCCTGTTGCCCCTGTGCATTGATTGCGAACCTCTTGTGAATGCAACATTTGATGAGATGAAATACTTGAGTGCCAATAAAATCGATATGAACTGACTTTACTTGGTGTAACGCCATTTATGAAAATACAAAGTATGCGGTTTATTTTCATAATTGGGTGCACATGGGATACTGACGGTGTACTTACGAAAATGATTCAATGTGTTAATTTGACGAAAATCCTTTATTAATTGAAAGAGTTCCTAATTTTCACTTTGAAGAATAAGTTTTTTTATTGATTATTGCTTAACAAAATAGGGCAATCAGAGTTCTGTAAAGTAGGCAACCTGCTATGAATTTTAGTTGCGTGTGATGCATAATCATAAGGATATGCGATTAAAAAAAATTGTTTGCTGATTACTTTTCAAGAGTCTATACCAGGGGTACTCAACCTTTTTTGGTTCCCTGGCACCCGAGGGCGCTTACGAAAGCAAAGCGGGCCCCACATGTAATTTAATCGGTCATATTTACTGAGGAAATTTTTTTCAAGTGACCTACGGTTAGCTAGTAAAGTGATAATATTGCCAAAGTATGGTCAGAATATAAACCTGGATGGAAATGTTAACGTATATAATTTCATTACAACCTCACAATTCTGTCTTTACCTTCGAAGAAGATTTGATTACGGGAAATAAATCTGGTATTAAAGGTTTCGCTGCATGTGCACCGCTGCGTTCCGAAAAGCAGCATTTAGTCACTGATTACGAGGAATATGATGCCTTGAAAAGCTGAGCCGCGCTGAATCTTCACATTCGCATTATGAACAAAATATGACATAGATACGCGTCTTGTTAATCTGTATATAGGCGATAAGAGGGATACAGTTTAGACACGCCATCACCCAGGATGTTTACGAAACCCAAGACCAGACCAACCAAGTTTCTGATCCCTCCCAACTTCCACTTAATCCCCGCTAGTGCATCCCAAGAAATACTGTTGGAGCAAATAAAAATAATCTTTTTACCGAAGCTTGGAGGGCTCTGTGCAAGGTCGCTTCGGGCACCAGGTTGAGCATCCCTGGTCTACACTAACCATACTCCGGATGTTATGACCCATTACGTATGATTTTATATGATTATATGATTTTAACTCTTCCGTTGATATCATAAATATGAAAATTACTACAAACGAGATTTTGGTTAAACTTAATTCTATTGATGTTCATAAAAATCCAGACAACTTATCTCCTTTACTTATTTGGAAATGTCGTAATGCTTTGCTGTACCCCATACTTATTCTTTTTAAGAAATCTCTTGAACATGGTGTCTTTCCTGACAGCTTTAAGACTGCATTTGTTATTCCTATCTTAAAGAGTGGTGATAAACATGATGTTAGTAACTATAGACTTATTGTCATCCAACCTTTACTGGCTCAAGTTCTTGAAAGTATTTTATTAGATAAATTGTCTCCTTCCTTCTGCAGAATCTTAATTGATGAAGAACATGGCTTTTCTTGTGTCCACCACTGCTAATCCTCTTGTATTTCATAACTCTATATCACAAGCCTTAGAGCAGCTTGGTCAGATTGACACTATTTGCACTGGCATTACCAAAGTTTTTGATAAAATTAAACATCAAATACTTTTATCTAAATTAAAAGTCGATGGCATATTTGAAATGGTCTTTCCCTGATTAGGAGTTACTTGTCAAACAGATAATTGTAAGTTAAGTTGGCTGATACCACTTCTTATACTTTTACAACTACTTCAGAAATCTCCCAGGGATCTCATTTAGGTCCTCTTCTGTTCCTTTTATTTATAAACGATATTGGCTTACATTTAAGACCTATTAAATATCTGTTTTATGCAGACGATCTAAAGATTTTTCATCCAATCGACAACTTCAATAATGCAGTTGAGCTACAACTGTGTTTGAACAGGCTTTCTGGCTGGTGTAATACAAATATCATGCACTTAAACATTAATAAATGTAATACAGTCATTTTTTTATAAAAAGAAGACTACCATATATTATGTTATATTCTTAGTGACATGGCTCTAAATAGAGTCTATCGTATTCCTGATTTGGGGATTATTTTTGATCAAACTATGAATTTTAATTTACAGATTCAACACTTAATGACTAAGGCTTACAAAATGCTGGGTTTCATCTTTGGAGTTACAAGGGATTTGATATTAATGAATTGGAACGATTTTAATTGCATTAAGCTATTATATGTTTCATTGGTCAGATCTATGGTATTTTGGATCATTGTTTAGTACTTTGGAACCAATACTATTCTAAGTATGAGTTTCAATTGGAAAAGACTAAAAGGAAGTTCCTAAGAATTATTGCTTACAAAGTCAACATGGAAAAGAATAGTGGAGAATATGAAAGCATAATGAATTGTTTGAATTTACCTCTTCTGTCCTCCAGGAGGTAACAATTAGGGCTATTATTTTTATATAATATTTTTAATGGACGCATTAAATGTTCAGAACTGTTATCCTTAATTAATTTTAAGTGTCCCATAGTTAACACTAGAAACCCTGATCTCTTTAGTATCCCATATTTATCGAGAAATTATTCTTTGACCTTCCCTTGCATAGGATTTTGAAAGATGCCAACAAGTTCTGAGTTGAAATTGATTATTTTCATACATCTATTTATATGTTTAAAAATGAATCCTATGTTCCTATACCAGAATAATAATGAAGAAGATTGAGACTAGGATAGAGGAAAACTTGGGAGAGGACCAGTTTGGATTTCGAAGAGGAAAGGGAACAAGGGATGCAATAGGGTGCATGAGAATGCTGAGCGAAAGGGTACTGGAGGTAGACAGAGAGATGTTCATCTGCTTTATTGATTACGAGAAAGCATTTGACAGGGTGAAATGGGATAAACTGATGGTGATTCTAAAGGAAATTGGAGTGGATTGGAAGGATAGGAGGGCATTAAAACAACTTTATAAAGGACAAAGAGTAGTGGTGAGGATAGGGGGAGATGAGACGAAGCAGACATCGATAGGCAGAGGTGTAAGACAAGGATGTTGCCTGTCACCAATTTTATATAATATATATGGTGACAAACTGGTAGAGGAAGCCTTGGAGGGGATTGGAGGGATAGTGGTAGGAGGAGAAAGTATGAAAACCATTAAATATGCAGATGATCAGGCTGTGATAGCAGAGAGTGAAGAAATGCTGCAAGAAATGGTAGAGAAAATCAGTATAAAAGGAGAGGAATATGGAATGAAAGTTAACATTGAAAATTCGAAGGTGATGAAGATATCAACGAAGGCTGGCCCAGTACAAATTAAGTTGAATGGGAAGGAATTGGAGCAGGTCGAGAAATTTAAATCTTTGGGAAGCACCATCTAATGGCAGTTGTACAGAGGAAATAAGAAGTAGAATAGCTCAGGGAAAGGCAACCTTCCAGATGATAAAAGATCTTTTGACAGCAAAGAACATCAAGATGGAGCTAAGGAAAAGATTTTCTAAGTGTTTTATCTGGAGTATTGTGTTATATGGATCCGAAACATGGACATTGAGAAGGAGAGAAGAAAGATACATAGAGAGCTTTGAAATGTGGCTATGGCGAAGGATGGAGAAAATAAGTTGGAAAGACAAGATAAAAAATGAAGAGGTACTGAGGAGGGTTGGAGAAGAACGAGTAATTTTGGGAAACATAAGGAAAAGGAAAGCAAGATGGATAGGCCATATACTAAGAGCAGATTGCCTACAGAAGACGATTTTTGAAGGAAAGATCAAGGGGAAACGACAAAGAGGAAGAAGAAAATTCGGAATGCTGACTGATTTAAAACAAGGAAAAGAATATCAAGTTCTAAAAAGAGAGACACAGGATAGAGATGCCTGGAGGAGCAAGTTCCGTTGAGACCTGTCCGCGGACAGAAGCACAATGATGATGATGAAACAACAACGAACGGCCTCATAGGGTCTCAACCCTGTCCAAAATTTTAGAGCAAGGTGTCAGAAAATCAGGCTAACGTCACCAATCGATAAATATCCAATTATGAATTGCTAATTAGAAGTAACATTCTATGATTTTCTTGATTATTCTCGTAATGGTGATATTGGTAACTGATGTAACAAGCTGGAAGAGGAGATATCTGGTTTTATTTAGCTATTGACAGGTTTTATACACTTTTACGTATTTGAAAGATTTCATTTATTTAGACCTCAGCAAATTTCATGGAAAGATTTTTGACGGAAGGATACGTGACGTCGAGATTTTTATCTAAAATGATTTGTTAGAAGGTTTAGAATCGATCCGCTTGTTTTTGACGTAGAAGAATGGTTTAAATAAACGTGAGATTTAGTATTGAGATTCCCTATTCTACTCTTTCGAATGGAGTTAACCATCTTGCATAACTTTCACGCAGTTACTTCTATCGTTTACTCTTGCTGGTTTTGTTTTATTGCATTTTATCATGAACAAAATTCTGAAAAGTTTCCATCCATTGCTCATATATTTTTTTTTTCCATTTTATTCTATTGAATCGGCGAGTATAGTTTGTTTTTGATATCCAAAGGATCTTAGATTAGTCATTAAGTACTAGAGATATATGTTTATAAAATTCTCTTCGTATGGTATTTAATAAAATTGCATAAATAATAACAAGAATTATTACAAGATTTTTTCTTTCTATTTTATTTGGAAATCAACCTATGCTGATGTACCATTTAATCTCAAGATATAAATAATATAATCAAGAGACCTTCTTCTAATTGGCTACCAGGAATACATAAATAAACGAAATTTTCATTATTAATAGTTTTATTTTTTATTTAGCATGTTTTTCTTGAAAATCAAAATAAAAAATACTGTACGACTTAATTAAGTCGTATCTTCATTAACTAAAATATAGAGTATGGATAAAGGATCATTAAATACATGGCAGTAATTTGCCTTTCGTTTAGTCAACTTTAGACAAAAAAGTATAAAAGGGAACGTTATAAAGTATTCTAGATGTTTCGGCACTTATAGGTGATACACAAAACCTCTATCTCACTTCCTCCCAACCTTTTTTGTAATCTTTCCCTTTGTATATACTTATATATAACTACAATATTTTCTAGTAATCGAATCAAATTCCAGAATGAAAAAGCGAGGTAAATTTCGCTTATGTCTGTAGTTAGTCCAATATTTTCTGGATGGACATTATGAATAGACAAAATACAACTGAAAGAAGTATCTACGCAACTAACTAAATGATGTAATCCAAAATTCTTTTCCATGACAAAAAATTCTAAGTTTTACAAACAATAATCAGACCGGTTCAAATATGTGCAGAAGAAACATGGATAATTCACAAAAAAATATTCTGAGGAAATTATTTGGATTCAAAGAGGAAGTTTTTGCTAGTAAAATATAGCGTAATCGGGGGATCAGAGGCATATTCATTGCCAAATATTGCGCCAAAAAGATAGAACAGAGGAATAGTATTGATTTGTCGGACAATAATGAGAAGAGAATATATGACAGATATGATATAAAAAGTAAGGAAACAAAATCCAGATGGAAAAACACCTCGAGAAAGACAAAAGATGCGGTGGTGAGACCAAAGGAAAAGATAAACTAACAAATAAATTAATATATAAGACTCTAGATTGAAAGAAAGAAGAAAGTTCGAAGGGATGATTGTGAGCCGGAATACCTTTTGAGAATAAACGACCATCGAAATGATTTATAATGAGCAAGCTAGAAAAATCATTTCTCATTTGATGTAACATTCTTCGCATTGAGCTCCAATGTCGACCTTGAGTTGATTTAGCCTTCTTTGGAACGCCCGCGTTTCTTGTACACGCAACCCGAAGTAGAGAGAGTGAAATCTTGATTGCAGCAGCAATTATCTTTTAACGGCCTCCAATATACATTTACCGCAAAATAATTGTCCCGAAATTTCGAGAAATAACTGATATAATCAGTAAGAAAGACATTGAAAAGTTGTAGCCACGAATTAAAAAGACGCCGAAAAGCCTTCAACAGTTATTCCATCAATACTTATGCATTCTATTGTAAAACCGTCTTCGACTCTCAAATATCACGAAAAAGTTAAAAGATTTTGTGATACTGGTCATCAATTGAAGGCCGTTAGCGTCTATTTACACGGAAATTGAATCAAAATGCGCTGCAATCGACTCTGAAATTTGACCTTGGACTTTTTTTATTCTTCCCTTCAATTGAGATATTTTAGCTCCAAAGGCGATGTCGCTTCCCTGTCTACGTTATGTTTACGAAACCGTTTTCCCGGCAAAATCTCTAAAATTGTTTACAGGCAACCAGGGATGGCAACGGGCGATTTGGTTCCATCGATCGATGGGACGACAGCGCAGACATTTTTGAAATTCACGCACATGTGCGGGGAGAAACCTTGGGGAGATGAACCTTTGAAACGAGGTCATTTCGGATAGACACTTTTCTTGCACATTAATGGTTCATTAAGATGGAGGAGGAGAATCGTGTCTGTTATTGGAATTTGTTCTTATTCCCTAACGGAGAAAAAGGAAACCCAAATGTGAAAATTCGATCACAAGAACCGTGATTAAGTGCTCAGTAGAATGCAACGAGGAAAAGAATAACCTCAACTCTTTCTTCGACTGTGATCGGAGAACAATATAAAAGGGGAAAGGAGAGTAAAAACTAATGCCGCCGAAATTTAAATTTTCGTGAACGCGGAATGAAACGGAAGGACATATTAACTTTAAATTAGTTTCTTCAAACATAAATATCCCACGGATATTAAGAATGAGTAAATCGATTACAAAATATACAGAAAGTAAACAGGATTAGAATATTTTCGCTTTTAGTCAAGAGGCTGCAAAGAAGCGAATTTGTTTTTGTAATCATACTGACAACGGAAGCAATCAGATGCATATTTGGATACAAGAAAAGGATTTATTAATTCAGCATGAACTGGGATTGTTATGTGTCATAATAGAAATAAATTACGTAGGAACGAAAAACTGAAAAATAGAGATAAGAGAGATCAAAATAGATGAGGAATTTAAGATTAAAAATACGATTGTTTGGCATCGCATTTCTGTTCTAGTAGAAAATAAAATAGGAAATTAATCGCAAGAGGAGGTCCCATTTTTATTCATTTTAATTCATCTTCCCTCGTTCATATCTCGTTGTAGAGCTTCAAAATTTTGTGAGTCCAATATAATCATAAGCTCCAATTCATAGGGGATCAACTTCTTACGGTTTAACTGGTTAAGGCTGCTAACTTCTAGATCTATTCCATGAAGGCAAACTGGCTTTAACCGCTCACGATTGCATGGATGTTATTTACTGATTATTTTTAGAATTATCGCGAAAGAGAGTGGCAGTAATCGACTGGGAAAATAGAACGGAGCTTGAACCACTTGATATCCGTCGAAAGCTTTTATTCCTATTAGACGAGACGCGAACAGTATGATATTGTTTAGTATTATTCATAGTTGTAATTTATTTTTACATTTAAATTTAAACCCTGTAATCCAACAGTGGCGTGTGGTAGGGGTAGGGACACCGACATCCCTATTTAACCTGGACAGCTATTAGCTTCTCTAACACCTCGCGTGAAAAACGATCATAAGTAACTATCTGTCCTAGCAACTACTTCCCTGTATCGCTTTTCTGTTGTCTCTCGAAAATTGTGAACGTTTATAACTGGGATAACGATATCAGCTATCTCCTCCCCGAAATCGGTAGTGATTAATTTATAAATAAAGCTTCCGTTGATACTCAAGTCTTCTATCATTAAGAGGTTCCATCTGAGGGATTCTATCATTGCCGAAACACTGCTGTCAAATTTGAAATCCCTTCTTACAAACCTAGCAGCTCTACGTTGAAACATCTCAAGATCGGAAATTAATTCTACTTCGTGATGATTCAAAATCACACAGCAATACTCAAGTAGAGGTAAAATCAGGGAATACGCTATTTATTTTATTCTCGATGAACATCCCCGCAGAATTCTACTGGCTAACCTTTGCATCCCATTCGCCTTTTCTGCTACGCTTCGATTATGCTCCTTGAAGGAAAAATTACTGCTGAGCGAAATTCCTAGGTATTTATGATGCTTCACGAACTACAAGAGATTTCCTGAAAAACTATTAAGTACGAAGGTAACGTTAGTGGAACACGTTAAAGTCATAACTACGCATTTGTTTACATTCATCTCAAGCTGCCAATCACTACACCAACCCGAAATAATATTCAGATCGTTCTGCAAACAACCAGTGTCATCTGGAGTTACAATCTCTCTATACACAACAGTATCATCAGCGAATAACCTAACCTTGGATTTAGCATGATCTACAACATCATTAATATAAATTAGAAACAAAATTGGTCCTAATACACTTCCCTGCGGAACGCCGGGTGTGACGCAAACCTCAGATAAAATTCCATCCAACGAAACTCACTGCAATCTGTTTCCGAGTGAACGAAGAGAAACCGGGAACCGGAGTGATAAATGCTCTTTCAAATAAATAAATAAAAATCAATTCATAAAATAAATAAATAAATAAATCTATTCATTCCTTAGGCATTCTAATTATTGTACGCAACGTTGAATCTACTCAAACGGCGATGTAAGACAAAAAATGATCACTAGTCGAATTGCCATTTCTGATTGTCTTTTTTATCTCATATTTAAATGATTTGACTATTCACTGGCCTGAAAAAATAAAATGGCAAAGGAAATGAGAAGAGTCTGTCACAAGACTGGGACTTGATCTGATATTTTTCAGACTAGTCGACTGATAAAAAAGATTCAAGAAGTTGCTATTTTCTGCTTCTTGGAGAAGACAAAAAACAGTAGGAATTTGCTGAGCTTATCTGATCAAATCAAGGCAACAAATGTATGGCTTTATTTATTTCTTCCTCTTCTAGTTTGATTAACCTCCTCAGTCCCAACAATTGAGTGAACAATTTTAATTATTTTTTTTTCGATTATTGAGTAGTTATTGGTTTAAATTATACAAAATATTGCAAAATAAAATTATGAATAAGCCCATTTACATTTTACAGCATGTAGCATATATACTACATCAGGACTCAAGCAGGACATTTATTTGCGTATGTACGATCTTAGGTCAATAATAGGTAGGTTTTTAAGAGGAAAATAACAAAGAGGTACAAAATACTTTGTAATTATTAATATATTTTTTGTATTTATTATAATAATCACAATAATTAAAATCCATTCTTCTTGCCATGGCGAGATGTAAAAACACGTGTCTCTTATAATTAGTGCTGATACCTGTCAATTGCAGCGTGGAAAAAAAATGAAGCAAAATCACGAAACGCACACTGTAGAGCAGATAATACACCCGGTCACCTCGCGCTACAAACGATGATAGCGCCAGAAATAAATAAAGACCGCATGTAGCATATATGCTACATCAGGACTGAGGAGGATAAAAGAATCAATCACTCTCTCTCCGATCTAGTCCTCTGTTTTAATTTTGTATATTAATCCTTTGAAATACCTTCAGTTTTGAAAGTTTCCTCTCATGAGCTAAGTTATATCCTTCAAATCGTCAGCATCATCCATGATCAATGTCCAAAATGGTCCAGGCTACCTCTAATCAACTTTTAATTAATTGAAGCCTTTCTCGTATAATAATTACTAGTAATTTCAATCCCTCTATATGCATCTAGATGTGTATATTCCATATTATGGCATGGACACCTGGATCTCAGCTCGAACTTAGCGATTGCGAAATCGTTTTATCGTGTCGGCAACACCCCCTAGTCTGGGGGGTAAAGGGTGGTCATTTTGTTTGTAGAAAAGAATCAAACCTGATGTCTGAGCTGATTTTCACCAAATATTCCAAACATAACCATAGATTTAGAAGCCGACAGTCCCTGTGTTTAAAGATATCCAATTAGAGTTTTGTTGAGTCGCCTCAATGGTACCTAAGTCCAATGACCAATCATTTCTAAACTAATTAAATCAATGTTTCATAACTCATCAATTATATTTTAATGAGCTATGTAATATCACATCGTTTTATGTCCAGTCCAGCCAGAAGCTGCCGCTCGACGCAAATTTTCCCGATTCCTAATTATTGTAGAGAGCGATCTTGGTTTCTAATTTTTTTAAACTAAACTTACTATTTTTTAAAAACTAATTGAAAAATAAAACGTTATTATTGTAATCACTAAGAATATGGCCGCTAACATTGTGTTTTTACTGTCAATTTTACAAAATATTCCAATCCACATTAGGCTGTTAGACTCCTCAGGAAATTGTTTTCAAAGTTCATTGGAATAATTTCCTCGTAAATTACTTCCTGGAAAATAATTTTTATCCTGAGTGAGTCGGTGAATACATGAGGAAATCTGATGCGAAACGCTAATCTCTTAACCGTATTTATTTGGAGGAGGGCCTGAGAACAATTCTGTAGAGAGACATCGAAGGGAGCGGTTAGAATCGCCAGGAAATTTCTATGAACATTATTTGAACGGCATTGGTTAAATTAAAGACGTTTCTATAATACTTCTGATTTGTTAGTTTGATAAGGCAAGTAGACACGGCTAAGATCCTTAAACACATTGAGCGAAATTCCACTGACATATTGTACAATGTGTTGTATGATGTATGGAGTACAACTTAACATAACCGCTTCTGAGTCCTAGGAGCTCCTACTTAAAGGAAAACCTATGTCTAAAAACGGCGTTTTATTCCTTCCAGATATCTTTATCATTATTAATATTTTAACCCCTCCCAAGATACTACATTCGACGACTTTCAGTGCATCGACATCGAGCAAAAAAGTGTTTACAAAACATGACAATAAAAATCGGGTGCTCGTGCTGAGCAGGTGGTAGAGCCGAAATTCACATAAATAGAACCTCAAGTTGAAGGAGTACTCCATAAGACAATTCCTGCAGGACCACAATTTAGACAATGTCATAGAGATCTTCTTATCAATGAAGCACTTGTTAACGCGAATTTATGGTAATTTCTTAGCGAGACTTACAGACGAATCTAAAAGTCGAAAAGGAGACTTTTTTGATTGACTTATGGTTTGCAGTATTTTCCATTTATGTGAGAATGATTTCAGAAACTCCATCTTAAAAATAAGGTCGAGACCTGTTGAATATTTTTAGAAATTGAGCTCCTAAATTTTCTCCATCACCTTTTCTTCCAATCCAGTTTGGTTCGAAATTAACGGAAAAATTAACTATTTAAAAGACATGTTTGTGCCTTATTTGCCTTTTTAACCGTAAGTCGGTGGATATTAATCGTTTGCAATACTGAGTACCTTAGGTATACGCCTTATAAAGAGATAAGCTTAAATTCAGGTTGTACTGGATACATTGGCCCTGAATGGGAGGGTGGATGGAATTGCGGGGCCAGTATGCTGAAGGTTATGACGGACGAATCAAAGCTAATAAAACTTTTTACCTCCATAACCCTAAATTTAACAGAATTTTCAGGGGTACTTGGTACTTCATCTGCTGATTAAGGTACTAACGTAAGATTATAACTATTTTGAGATAAATTTAAGAGGTTTTAAAAATTTAAGAAAATTGTCAAATATTGTCCACTCCTTGGCGACTTACTAAATCCACATCTATCTGGATGTTAAACTTATGCCAATATTTATTAATTTTATGAAATATTGTAATTTTATTGAGTTTTCGACACCTTTATTAGGTTATCTTTGCGATTAATCTCCTCCACCTTTACAAACCTAGATTTCCAAAACATCTTCAGGGTCCCCGAGGTCACTCTTGATAATTTTTTCAGCAGTTTTAATTCGGTAGATTTCAGGAATTTTATTTTATGTTTTTGCACTGCTTTTAATAAAGGTTCCTTGTTATTAGCCATCAAATGCAAGATAATTACAATCCTTTCGCAATACCTACAACCCTTGAAGTTTTTGACGTTATAAAGTTAGCATTGTTGTATAAAACTCCCAAATGAGATAGGAAAGGTGACTTTCAACGAAAATTTCGTTCACTTAGGAAAATTCCTAAGGAAGGAAGGACATGAAAAAAGTCCGACAAAACCGGGACTCGAACTTGGATCCTCCGATACCGATCAGTTGCACTCCCGGCAATCGAGAGATCCGGGTCCAAGTTCCAGTCTTGTCAAACCTTTTTCATCTCCGTTCTTCCTTGGGAATGAGAAAGGGCTATTTTCGAGTAATTTTATGAGTATGGAAATCCAAGGTTAGTTTATAAACAAAACTTAGGTTGGAATAAGGAAAGTTTGGACTTGGGAAAGGTAGGATGCGGGGCGGTTGAGGAAAACGATTTCCTGCTGCATTGGAATCTCCTAAGCAAGACTTCTTGGGAGTAAATGTATTTCATCTCTGGGATTGTGATTGATGTCAAACATGACGACGGAGAATTTGAATATCACACCGGTCCCTCGTACCAGTTGCGATGGTGGAGTGATTAGCTTGCCAGTGATTCTACGCCAGGGTTCCTGGTTCGAGTGCCAGCTAATCGGAATTTGGCTAGGGATGATTCTGTTAGGGATGGTTCTGGAATGGTTGTATGTATTTGTACGATTTTCCTTATGGAGGCGGGATGGACAAGTAAAAATTAGCGCCAAAACATCATCGAAAAAATCATCAACGGACCTCGAGAATGATGAGGATAAGGTTAAGATATACTCGATGAAACGTGGTGATGGTGTTTCCATAACTGATTCAGCTGCAAACAAACATTTTTTGTTACTTGAACAGGAAGCACCATGAGAAGGGAAATCAGTATAATAGACAAAAAACAGTTAAAGAATAAGTAATTTTTTGTTAGGAGAAAGGAAGAACGTGCAGATAAGATGGACGTACCCAAGTGAGGGGCGGGTATCTCGGGAACGGAGCGATTTCCCTGGTCGCTACGTTGCTCGGGAGCTCGCTGCGGCCTCTGGGCTTCTTCCTTCTCAGCCTCTGCTTCTCCCGAATGAGAAGCGCTGCCTGCATGCTCGCCACGGTGGAGGTCATGTGGAGGGGGAGGCCGAGGGGCAGGACACCTCGGCCTCCTCGCTACCAAGCGTAGACCCGCCCCCGCCCCCGACCACCGGCGCCTCCTGCTGGGGGCGGCGAGGGCGGCGGCAGCAGCCTCTTCGCCGCTGGATCGCCCGCCCTTTGGGCCCCCGGGGGCAAAGAACACAATGAGTGACATACATTCTCGCAAACCGTCGCGTCGCGTTACATTTCTCGACTGTTCCATCTTTCTCTAGAGATACGCTTTCGCCAAGGTTCTGTACGCTGATCGCGCGGCGTCTCTCGGAGTGGTCTGCGAGGGAGAAAGAGGGTGCGTGCTGGAAGGGGCGATCCCATGGACACCTACGCCTTCGTTTCCATCGCAACCAAATTACGCATCACAACCATTGCCTCATGCAGACTCGCCAGCGTGCAATTTCCAAAAGCCGCGGAAGCGTAATTCCGCCCGCGGAGGCGACCCATTCCCCTCCCTCTGGCGGGAATGAGTCGGCGCGGTACGGACCATGGCGTGCCAACGGCCCAAGCGGAGCAGCGGCTAAAGAATTTGCGGGAGGGAGAAAGTGGGAGCACAGACCTCCGTTGCGCCCCACGACATCTTGCCGTTGACGTGGGCCCCTCCGATCGTCGGGTGCCGCAATCGGTGGTGGGGTTGTTCCGTGCCGTGGTGCTTGCCGTGCGGTGGGTACCTCGGGAACGGCGGGGCCTTGGGCAGCGTCGGGTGCTCCGAGCTGCCTTGCTTCCGGACGTGCTTCCTCGCCTGTCGGATGGCGATCGCCTGCCCTGCTGCGTACATGGCGCAGGGTGGGGAGGCTGATTGTTTGGGGCGGGAAGTGTGTGTCTCTGCAGCGAGAGCCTCCCTCGCTTGCTGTGTCCCCAACAACGCATGCAACACGCGTACGATGTCACCCGCACGAGACACAAAACATGTTCATGCAGATGCAGACGAGCAGCGTGTTATCATTATAATTATCATTAATATATATTATATATTATATCAACAGGTATGCGTATGTGTGGGTATGCGTGTGAATGTGATGGAAAAAGAAATAGGGGCGAAAGAGGAGAGAAGAAGAGAGAAAAACGTTTCCAATGAGAGTGTTGTGTGTGGATTTGAGAGGAGAGAGGCCATGGAGAGAAAGAGGAGGGGAAAATAGAGACAGAGATAGAATGAGAGGAAGAGAAAGAGAGAGAGAGAGAAAGAGAGGGGAGAGAAAGAGAGGGGAGAGAAAGAGAGAGAAAGAGCAAAATAAGAGAGACAGTAGTGAAGAGATATATTATAAGCAAATTTTTTCAAAGTGAACTAACACAATGTATGAAAAAAAGTCAACATTTACCTTAGTTTCTCTTAAAAGCGATTACATTAGGCGGAGGAAAAGGCATTTTAACGATACTCCATCACGCGTCTTGAAACAGAGAAAAAGATTGCCACAAACCTGACCATGAGTGCGATTTCCATAATCATTCGGAGGACGCCATTTAAGGAAAAAATCATAACACATCCATGCATAGTTAGGCTGTGGTCACGTCGCAAAGCACTGTAGGCGTGTCGACAGAGAAAGAAGGGACTACACAAAGACACACACAGAGCAATCGGCGACATGAGGCAGTTGCGTGGTGCCGTAGACACAATATGCGTGCGACGAACAACAAACAGGATTCGGGTGACATTTGTGCATTGCTTTTCAAGTAACTCCGCCGAAGGCATCCAAAGCTACAGATCGGGCATTTTTTCAAAGTCATGAATCACATATATTCTTATTAATACAAGTCTGGAACAGATCTACAAGTGATTTTTCTGTGAACGGAACCTTTTTGGGGAGAATCCTTAGCAAAACATTTAACAAGTTGCTGAAAAACACAGAACCTCTTGTGCAGAGAAGTATGTACTGAGAACGATCACACATTGATTGATACCATTGACAGAAATAAATATGATGGAAACACATTATGAGAGAATTATTTTCACACAACTCTTTAAAGAAAACACAACACGAACACACAAAATAATGGGTTAAACTGAAGAGATACTCTTTTGACTAAATTTCAATAGATTTTTTGAGGATTAACATAATAACATGTATGAGTGATATCGCCTATAGCATGTGGAAGCTTTTCTAAAAACATCACATGTCACACAATCTACTTGACAAAGCGCACCTTAAGAGTGTGCCAAGGTGCATGATTTCGTGTATCCACACCCTCCGTACATTCCAATATAACAGCTGAGGATATCTGCGACGCTCTCCCTTCGGCGATGTTCGTATTGAACGCAGATCAGAGTTGTACATCCATCATTCACAGATGTATTTAATTGGCACTGGGAAACATTTATCTCTTTGATTATTATATAAATAGTCTCTGATAAGTGAAAAGCTAATATCATATCTCTGAAAAAATCGAAGGCTTTGACGCCATTCCCTTACGGGCTGAGTAAGCTCGGTTGAAATCGAGGTAATTATCTCTATTTTCATATATACAACCCCAAGGATAAACAGGAATGAATAATATCCTCGTATATGGGACTCAACCTGGATTTTACGAGTTAGTTTGGTGATTAGAACTTCTGATAGAAAAGTGAAAGACCTGGGTTCTAGTCGAAGACCCGTTCCTTATCATTTCCAATTTTCCTTGGGTTATAAGGCCTCTGCGTGTAGTTACCTCTTTATCCTCATCTTCATATCTTTGCAAAACCTCTCAGCTTCAAACGCCAGTACATTTTCAATCCACTCTCTTTAATTTCTACAGCTAATGAAAACTAATTAATTTTTCAATTTCATACAGTAATCTTAACACTTTCTTCTCTTTTCTAAGGTAAGAATCTAATCGCTAACGTTGAAGCAATTATATGTAATAGAATATCCTGGATATTATTCAAATTCTTCCATTCTACCCTGTGGTGTTACGGGTTTTTTTTTTAGAGGTTCAACCCCACCACAAGAGGGATAAATACTTTAAGGAAGATATCGTTAGTATAGTTTACATGCGTTTTAAAATCCGACCATTAGTCCTATTACTACCTTTGTGCTATTTTGTGCTATTATTTCTGCTTAAGATGACTATTCCCTAATCACTACGCAGTTTTCAGTATTATATGCTACTATTCTCATCAAATCGTTGGTAAATTCCATGAAGGCTGCGTACACACATGAATATGCTATATATATATATATATATATATATATATATATATATATATATATATATATATATTATATATAGTATATATATATATATATATATAGTGAAGAAGATAGAATCATATTTCTCCGATGATGTTGTCGGTAACAGAGTTTGGGCTATTTCAGCCGGCAGCAATATCAACGGGACGCTAAGATTTGAAATTTTCCCTCGTAGTATTATACTGTGCACTTCTTAACGTCAAGCTTTAGCCAGATGTTCCAAACCATATGACAAGAATCTCACGAGACAAAACCGAAGGTATTGATTTGTTTAATCCTTGGAATGAAACGATAGAACTTCGGAGAGGAAATGCGAAACTAACGCCTTTAAAATAGATTAATACCATCCTTGAGGTCTCAGTCGGATCAGCTGCAGGTGTATGTTATGGTGGTGTGAATATAGAGCAAAGCTCTTGTGAAAGTCACTGTGATCACCTCTTGGAAGAGTGTCGTCTGGATTTTAAAAAGTAGTCATGTACATTTGAAATTTTTCCTCACTATGCTGATAGATAGATACCTACATCAAAGAAACGTAAATACAATGGATGTATGGTGATTAGTGGAATGAATATTACAATGAAGTGGAATGATGCTTACAATAGTATCGCTTCATTTTAGGGCTGTTATCGGAGGGCACGTATCCATCTGAGTTTCATGAAAGTTCCATAAGTATTCATTCCCTTATTGAGCCTTTTGAACGAATAAAAGTCTGTACAGTAGAATCCTCATTGCTCGATATGGTAAAGAATAAACTGATCCCGATTAAAAAAAAAACATTTTAATCTTATGCCTATTTGATATATACTAATGAGGATTATTCGTTCACAGAACTTCCTTATAGTATGGAAAACAAACTGATGGAGCATTCCAACATATTGATAAAAATATAAATTGATATTGGATGACGTTGTTAATAATATACCATTTTGAAAGCAACGTAGTCGGCTGTGATGTGTAGTACGCGAAAAGTGAATAATGATTTTTCGAAAACGTGATTTAATGACTTGAAATGGATTCGATAAACTATTATTACTTTCTTGCTACTGTTGCCTTTCACCGGTGAAGTCCTCCTAAGCTCTGATGAACTTATCAGGAGGTGCTTCACCGAGGCAACAGCAACAACAAACACACACGACCATTCCCTGAATCGGAAAAATCCGATCAGCCGGGAGCCGAACCTGGGACCATATGGTAGGAGCGATAGCTTCGTTGGCATGCTATCCACTCGGCCGCCAAGGCTGGTATTATAAAATATTTTGGTTAGCAAATCTTAGTAACATCAGAATTCTTGTAACAAAGTCCTGGCAGCACATTACTAAACATGGTACTATTTGCTGTATGCATTTCAGATCATTAATCTTATACGTTATGTTTCTTGGGCATTCGAAATTCCATTTAAACTCCATAGATCAGCAGATGATGGAATTTAATATCGAAAGTTATTCAAAGAAGAGTGGCCGTGCCGATGTAGTGGTGCAGATGAGTCCACTGCATCGTGGCACATTTTCCCCAAGTTATATTTACGGATAAGGTTTCATCTGCCAACATATATTGTAGGAAGATAAATTCTTTCAATTCCGGATCTAATTCATGTTTATAATAATTTTCCTTCCTTAACTAGGGTATTCAAATTGTAGTGTAACTATCTAAAACGCTTCTGTTTCACTATCGCCCGCCAAATCACTATTACTCATTTCTTCTTCCCATATTCACTGCTACTAAGGAAATATTATTGAACCTTCCTCTTAATCTGTAAAATTCTCAAAAGTACTCGAAAAATCAATGTCTGCAATGCTAAAAACCTTCAACATAAATAAAGGATGATAATGTATTATAAACTGACCCTATAAACGGGAAATACAAATATCACTCATAATGAGTTTTCAATTATTCACTTATGAAAATAAAAATCTCGTAAAGAGTAATAACTTTGCCACATAACCGTGAAAATCTTCTCGTTCTCTGTATAGTTACCTTTTTTGAAGGAATTGACATTTCTTGTGGCATGCACCGTGCATAAATACACCGGCCTTCGAGAGTTAGGCATTTATTCGTTCTCTCTACCGTCTCGGACCCTTCGTAGACAAATCCTGTTTGCGCCCCAGATTCTACCATCTTTCTATTATCTTAAACATTGAATGATGCTCGAATGTAATATATTAATAAGCATTTCATCATAATCGGTAACTATCCCCTTTCAAACAAACTATTTAAGAAAGACACATTGAGTCGAAAAAACTGATAATGGGGTTTGTCTTGGACAAAGGAAGCGCAGGATGTTTATTGATTCATTCTGCGTAAATAACATCGGCTTGTCAATGAATACGTTCCCTTATATATTAAACATGGGAATGAAAGCTCGACAGACGAATGAATGAAGGGAATTACTAAAGCCTTTCAAGGCAGACATCAAAGTGACTTAAACCCTTATCTTTAAGTGTCAATATGAGGGATGATCAAAATCGATCCTTTATCATTAATTCTTAACTTTTACTCGTTACTGTTGAATTTTCTGTACAGTATAAAGCCTTACTTTAGCTATGAAAGTTAGATTTTTATAATCTCTAACACTCATACGTATTGTGATTTAAATAGTCATAATCAACGTATTCACCCTTATCAAATGTATGTTTCCCATAGTTGCCTGCATTAGCTTCGAAGAATAAGTAAAATAATCTCAGAATTAATATTCTACTTGGTAAAGTAACAGAACGATAGATATATTCATGTTTTATGCCGAGAATCATAATAAACTTACCTAAAGAAAGCTATCTAACCCTTAATCTACGTTGTAGGGATCATATGACTCTGAAAAGAAATGCTAATTAGAAGAAAACAGTTCATGGTCCTTCCCAGTCTTTAAATACTGGAAAATATTATAGAGACTTTAACGGCACTTATCAAGCTTCTTATATATTATAAAATAATTAAAAATTACCGATAGCAAGTACGTTTTATTTCAATCAATTTAAATCAAAATATACGAAAACATTAATATCCTTTTAGAGATATTTTTGTGATATTTTGCGATCCTACAATACTTCTGAAATAAAAGTTTTAATTACTACTCGGTCATAAATCTCTCATAACATAAGTAATGTCGGTATTTAGATATTACATCGCATAAGAGTAAAGTATAAATTTGTTTTAACTTAAGGATTATCGTTTCATTCGAATCTTCACCAAATTAATTATTCATATTGGATAGCCAACTAAGTTAAATACTACTGATGTTTAATCTAATGATTTTTAAACTCACTTTTCTTTATAAACAATAGAATAGAAACAAATATATCAAAAGTTAAAGGTACCACCCTAAAGTGTAAGCTCGCACAAACTAAAAGCGATATAACTTTGATTGGAGATATTCATTGATTTGAATTTATAAACGCCTTATTAATCTACCTAAAAATTAAACGAAGAGAGAGAAAAGGAATCTGTTTCTTGAAATCACAAAGCGAAACAATCTGGAAATAGAATAAAAAAGGAAGCAAATTAATTCTTTTCCTAAACCTAAAGAAATTCCAAATGAGAAACGTTGAAAAAAAAGGGAAATGAAATTAAAGAAATATTTGTTATAAGTAAAACAAAGATAAATATATTGCCATAAAGTTATCCAAATGCCTTTGCCGACATATTGGAGCTGCCACCTGACAACAGCTTAACTTTAGCAAATGATAAATAAATAAAAATGCTGCCGTAATATTAGTGTTAAAATCTTTATAATAATCCGAGAAAATGAAAGCCTAAACTAGTTTAAAAATTCGAAAAACTGTCTCAGAAAGGATGATGATTTCATCTGATATGTGACTCATAATAGATATATTAGATCTTTCACCGGATAATGGTTTTAACATTTAAATGCAGCGCTTTGCAGCCAAATTATTAAAGAAGGGTCTTCTGTATCAAAAGATTCATAACAAATCCATGTCTGTACATATTTATTTACATAAGTATATCAACCGCTGCAATGACAACGCAGGTGGAGAAATACCTTCAATATACAAAGAAAAGGATAATTAGAAAATGAGGAAACTTTTCTAAATATCTTAAGAATTAATCTAATTAAAAAGTGCGGTGAGTGAAAAAAGAAACGATAATTATCTTGTGGAGAAATATTCTACCGTCATACTTAAAAATAAGCCATTTGGATATATCAATGATCGTAGACGACCATACGTGAATTTCTTTGTGTCATTTCTAGGTATATTAGACAGTAATTAATCTTAGATTTACTGAAGCGACACGACTTTCACAAGGAAGTGAATAAGTTCATCTTTACTATATATAAAGCTGCAAATCCGACTCATTCATACAAATTCCTGGGCATTTTTAATCGAGCTAGAAGGCTGAAATTTTTAGGAGAGATTCATGATTCACAGCCGAGTTGGGAAAAAATCGAAAATTCCCAGATTTTTACCTAGGTTTGAGACCAGAAACGATTATATTTTTCAATGTATTTAAACGGGAAAAACGAAA
This sequence comes from Sympetrum striolatum, assembly GCA_947579665.1. Taxonomy (NCBI): domain Eukaryota; kingdom Metazoa; phylum Arthropoda; class Insecta; order Odonata; family Libellulidae; genus Sympetrum; species Sympetrum striolatum. The sequence goes on from OX388341.1 coordinate 112,216,843, forward strand.
AATGGCCATGCAGAGCAAATTTCTTTCGTTCATAAAAATATGAAAATGTAATCGTAAAGCAGTGGGACTTGGTCTATATTACGTCTAAAGGATCAAAGTTTTCTTTTCTTGCGACCGATTTTAGCATTCCGGCAGGAAATTTGCAAAATTTTAGTTTGAACGCCAATTTATTGCGTTATTTTCTCCTCATTTCGAAAATTAAATCTATGGCAACAACCATTGTTTGAATCGAAAACAAGTTTGTTTACGATCCTAATTTCATACGCCATGATAAAGGTTTGATGCATTTTTAATTATTTTAAATGTTTCTTTCGATATATGTTATTAATGAGTGCTGAAAAATTTAAATTTCATCAAAATAGACAATGGATATCTGCACGGTCAATGAATCAATCGTGAATGCATGCTGTGATAACATAAGTTTATGTAGAGAATACGAGACTATTTATCAACGAAGATAATCGGAAAAGTCATGTAAGTAGTGAGATTATTAGAAGAATTAATTGAAAAGTCACCACTGAATCCATATTAGAGGGATAGGAAAGCACTTAGGATGAAAAATACTCATTAATTACTGATTAAGGACGTATTATACCGGATCAAGTCTACCTATGCCTGAGTAAAAGTAAGTAAAACTGAAATTTACATAATCCTAAAATATTACTATCAGAATATTAATGCAAATTAATATTTTTAACGTCAATCTGTAGAAATAATAGAACTAATAAGTTCTTTTACTACGTTTCTTTAATTAAACGTAGTATATTACGTATTTCAACTTCAATCGAAATGAAAAACAAAAATCTACACATAAAATAAACTGATTTCCTTGAACGACCTTCTGATTACGTTGTTCTACGCTGGATAATTCTTGGTTAGTATAAACAATCTTTGCATGTATCATTTTATGAATATTATTTTCCCATCTTCTCCAAACGGGCTTTAGAATAAAGTTATTTTTCTACGTTCTTTAAAACTATTTACATAATTACGTTGCCTATTATCTATTTGTTTATTTAATTAGAAACGGAGCTCATTGTCGTGGTAGACGCCATTTAATGAACATAGGATTCAATTGCAGTATGTCTTACACTGAACCGGGTATTTCAGGTAACGAATCGTCTATCGAATTCTCTCCTTTTTATTTTATGCAGATATTTATTCTAACTTAACATTCTTAAGTTAATTTCTTTAAATTACTTTTGCGAATGCATATTAAAACGTCGTCGTAGCCGCTGCTAGATTCATCGCGGATGGATCCTGAAAGAGATACCACGGAATCAGCCGATCACCGCGGAAACCTTCGACCTTATATATTCATTGAGGAGTGAAATCCAAAACTAAGTAAGGTAAGAATTGATTTGAGAAGCGACGTGTTTTCACATTGCCAGCATTATGTCGCTCTAGGAAGAGTTCGTTCCTCAGAAAATATCAGGGTGTTACTTTCACCGGAAAGGATATTTGATAATATTCCGCATATTCCTCATCATATGGTGATCTGCCCGGAAGCAGGCGCCGTGGTCATAGGATTCAATTGGAGTATGTCTTGCACTAAACCGAGTACATACCACAGGTAACGAATCGTCTATCAATTTCTCGCATTTTAATTTTATGCAGATTTTTATTCTAACTTTACTTTACTTTTATTTCCTTAATTTAACTTTACGAATGTGTAATCACGAAGAACTCAACTCCAAAACTCCCGTATCAAATGAACGTGAAAGGCCTTCGAAGTAATTATTCTATTGTTATATTATTTGATGAATCTCGATCTTAGATTTGAACATTATGTATGCCAAAGACAATGGCATAATTAAAAAGGAACATAAATATAGCATATAGCCCCATAACTCAGGGTAGTATCCCTTGATAATTTTCTTTGCTTGCATTATGCAAGCACCCATTTACTAGTTTCTATATAAAGCTGCTTTTTAGTATTTTTTCATTTAACGAATTCATAAATTTGGTCTATTTTTCCGGAAGACCAAGTTGTCAACATCTCATCGTTTTTCCTCTTTCCAACGTACTCATATCCTTTTATAGCCTTAGCTCATTTCGACTTGAAGAAGCCAGCTGCATCGTTAGCGAAACGTCGTCATTTGCGTCGACAAACAGCCGCGGATATCCGAATATGATCGCATCAAGGCACCGGTGTATGTTGACAAACCGAAGATTAGTTTGTTGAAGCTATTTATGGCTTTCCAAGCCCACCCACTCTCTATCCCTCATCATCATTACTAGGTCTTCCTCTATTACTTTTCCCTTACAGCATTCCTTCCAATACTTTCTTCTGGAGACTATATCACTTTATTGCGAGTACGCTTTAGTTCCCTCTTTTCAATAAGTGCGTATTAAAGCTTCTCTCACATTTCCACTCATATTTGATGACCCAGTACAAGTATTGCGTGGAATATGTCTGGAAATTCAGAAAATAAAACCATGTAATGCTTATGGCTTTCTTAATTGCCACACATATCCGAGAATAACAATGTGTGTATTTTCATGTAAGAGTAACATCGATAATTGTAACAATTAAGCATCTCAGATACTCAAGCCATATTCACGCTTACAAATATGTATGGAGGGATAATAGAGGAATTGAAAATTCTTCTTTAACGGAAGAAGATCAGGAGTTGCACATGATCAATATGAACATCGCAATTGAAAATTGTCGCGGTCCATTCAAAGTTAAACATTGCAGTTATCACAGAAAATATCTCTAAAGAGTTGTAGCTGCTGAAGTATTACTGAGAATGTTATCTTTAATCAGAAAATTCAATTTGATAGCTTTTTTTACCTTTCAGCTAATTGTAATAACAAATGATATCGGAATTAAGTGCTTATACAGAGGTTACTACGAATATTGATTTTTAAGACCTTTTTATTTCATTCGAATTAGTATTTTCTTTGGAACATAAAAATTCAATTCGGATTCCTACAATCAAGGCTACCAAATAGGATAAAATGTCTCCGGTGAAGACTTTGAAGTCATTTCCTCAGAAAACGGATGTTTACATCATTTGGAGATATAAGACGAGATATCCTGAAAGGAATGGAGTCTTTGAGATAGAATCAGTGAAGGCATCACACATGGCTGCAGCTGGGAGAATGCTGCGCTGATTGGAATTGGCAGATTGCGAGCTTATCCATCTGTGCCTTAGGAAACAGGAAATGACCTCGTTAACCACGTGCATATTGAGTGACTTTCGATCGGTGTTTCGCGAAAGAGGAGTGTAAATGACGCCCGAAGCACGAATCAGTTTTCGTAGGCTGGCAGAATTCAAATAACCCAACTTTGGGGAAAATTATTCAATTAAGCCTGATTTATAAATCTAACAAAGCAGTTGATTCACCATCAAACCGAGTACTTTCCCTTTAACCCTCGAGTACTCTCATCCCAAATTGTCACGTCAGTACTCGCGTTGGGTGGAATCAACCCGACATCTTCCAAAGGGGAAAATTGTCTCAAAATGTAGTGAATAAAATTTTAATTCATTATGTGATATTAATGGTCAACCTGGTTATTAAAATAAAATCAAATAAATGTTTTCAAATAATTTTAATATTCAGTAAAAATTCAGTATCCCTGACGCCGAGTAAATAGCTGATGAATTTGGAATATTGCGTATAAAAAGTAAACTGTTTAAAAATAAAATAACATTCAATGTATTAATGAGAATTATTAATTATATGAAATTTATATAATATCTCTAAAATTTAAGGTGGATACAAGGTCAAAAATGCAATATTTTAAGTAAAGGACCATCTACCTTTCACTACCGCTAAGAAAATTTTGTTTAAACAATTAAACTTCCATTTCCGACCTGGAAAATGCATGACTGGTTCAGAACATTCTAAAACTCAGCTATTATGAGAAGGAAGAAGTAAAAAAGCACTAATAAAAAGATATTTAATTTATAAATTCCATATATTTAAATTCGACCCAGACTCGAGTACTCGAGGGTTAATAAATGAGGCAATTCAGCTACGTGTAAGGAAATACAAGTAAGGTCTTGCAGTATAACATTTGGTTATATTTTGCTAAATCGATAATGTAAACAGCGAGAGACTGTAAAATTAAAGCATTAAGTTCGTGTTTTTATTAATGAGGAAATAAGTGCTAATGGAGATGAGTCTACCAAATCCCAATACCCAGTCGGATTGACTCGCCGAGGGAAACTAATATTTCGTCGTAAAAATGTATACAATATTTTGTAAAAAATAATGCAGAATTTTGAACTAAAATTTTAAAAGTGCATGAGATTTTAACAGTCGATTTTTAAATTTATTAGCAGCCAAAAAAGTTTGAATTCTAAAAAATGGTAATTTAAACTGAAATGATAATCCAATTTTAAACTTTTTCATTTGGGTTCCTTTACTGAATTTCCTATAAGAGATCCTTCCATTACGGTCGTATGAGTCGCAAATTTACTATGTATCCTGCGAAATAACTTTATTTCTGGTATTTATCCTGTTCATTGTTGCCCCTGATACGGTTTGTCGTTCTTTACAATCTCAACAGCTCTGAATGGATTTTCCCATAATGTCATCCAAAATAGTTTCAATCTTTCTCTTCGACATTTTCCCTCCTTAACTCCTCCATTACTGTCTCTCTTTTCAATGCTTCACTTTCAATTTTTATCATTTATGTCTCTCATCTGTGATCTCCTCCAATCATGCTCAACAGTCCCCGTATTTTTTTATCAGATCGACTTAATTTCTCCAGTTTGCACGCCATCAAAACGTCTGCAGGAATCTGATACCTTTTTTCGTTCTGACATATTATTTTTACGTTATTATGTGGAAAGGAATAAGACAACCTTACGATGAGACGAGGTGTGAATTTTCGTCATGGTTTAATCGTTTTAGCATATCCCCGAACTTAAATTCTCCCGCGTAAACGCCGGGCAGGAGAAATGTAAAATTCTGGTGGTAGGTAGCTGTACCCACAATATGTGGCGCTATCTACCACCATAATTTTACAGTTTTCCTGCTCGGCGTTTTCGAAGGGAAAAAATAAGTACAGGAACTTTCTGAAAGTAGCAGTATATCCGTTCTGCAAGACGACTCCAAATCCATCAAAGGTCTATGAATTTAATTAACGATTATCACCTGGATAGTAATACCGTCTAGAGATTGTTTCGTATTTGTAATTTTCCAAATGAACAAGATTTATTGTGTCTTATAAGGCAGATACAAGATACCATCAAACCCAGAAGGCATTATGGGTTAGATGGAAGAAGAGACATTTTAGTCTCATTAAACTTCACCTCTCCTACCCCCATTGTTCCCTTATTAACGAGTATCTTTTTCATTCTCCCTCCCCCATCTTGGATTCCGCCCTCTCCCCCATCCTTTAGTCATCTGTAAATTTCCCCACCCACTCCCCTTCCTACCTCCTGATTGGTTGTCATTGTATGTATGCCTACTTCCAACTTTTACATTGTATTTTATCTGTCGTCACTCAAATTACAATGTAAGCTTCGGCAGTTTGATGATTCAGTTGTGTGTGAACCTGACAATGGTAATGTACCGAAACCGGTAGTTCGTAAATAAAAACCTTTGTGGAAAAGTAGAAATCTATTTTCAATTATGTCTTTCCACAACATCTCGGCCGAATCGATTGATTATATTTTTAATTTTTAGTCTCAATCTCGCCCAAATAAAAGACGATTTATTATTATTATTATTATTATTATTATTATTATCATAAGATGACTCCGAATTTTGGATTTCTATGATTCAATTATCGTCTTATCCACGGAAATATACAGTATTCTTCCTTTCTCATTTCCCTGAAATTCATTTTAAATTTTTAATTTAAGTAAATTTAAAGTTTTAAAATTTCTTGGGAAATACGCCTTATCATAGGAATCTAGTGGATAGCGATTATAACTTCTAACTTTTGAAAAAAATGTTTCGTATTTAAAAATGAATCCGGTGGGATTCGGAAAAGGCATTGTAAACAATTAATTACCCGTTACATCTATCTATCACTTCTGAAAGTAGAACTATTCGACAAATTAATGTATTTTCATCATAATCAATAGTAATCATTAAATAAGAGGGAAAGAGTCAAACATTAACTGTCGACATAGATGGAAAAAGTAGAAATAAATGGCAAATGCCTGTTTTGGTTGATTTATTTAATTGCGCATCATTAGTGAGCATACGGAGTTTCCAGAATAAACGAAATTGAAGAATATTACAAGGTGGTAGAAGAAGCGTAGGTCCTGAAGTAGTTATTGCAAACACATTTTACAAAAAAAAACCTTTTGGAATGAGCTATTATATGGTCTGAAACTATTAAAATAGGATATCTTATGCTTTTTTTGAGAGATGGACCATGATTAAGAGAATCATTGATATAGTATCGAAGGGAACAAGTGAAACTGAAGATACCATAGATAATGAGCAAAATAGAAAATTTAGATAAGAAGTTATCAGTCAGATACGTGAATAAGGTTAAATAGTAAACTCTTAGAAATTGGTAGAGGGAGAATGGTCCATGATGGTAATGATTCTTAAGTATCCCTGTTCCAATAAGGATATAGTTAATGGTTTACGGGCCCAAGTTTTTCTAAATGAGGGATGAGATTCTTAGTTATGCGGATATGCGATCCATTACTCTAGTTATATTTCAATGATTTGAGTGAGTTGTGCTCAATTATTCAATCCTCTTTATAATTCAAGTGGACCTAACTCTTGTTAAATTCCTCCTTTAATAGCAATATTATGGAATTGAATGCTGAAGATTTTAAACATTTGGAAAATATCGTGGAAATCCGATCTCTACTATTTTTAGATTAAATATCATCTTTGCGGTTAGCATATGAAGAATTTAATTTTATTGTTCAAAATGCCCTGAAATACTTCGATCTCTTATTTAGGATAAGATATAAGCCTACCGTTACCGAGTTAATTTAAGTATATGATTATTAGACTACAGACATTACTTACTTAAATTTTGTCATTAGCATCGACGGTCGATTTTAACTTCCAATCCAATTAATGTCCATTTTACCATGAAGTAAGAGCAGATTCGTTTTAAATATACCATTCTAAAGAAATATTAATGGGAGCACGTGGAAATGCACAGTAGTAGTGGCTCTGTATTTTGCGCTAACAGGTCTGATATTTCAATCGAAGTTTAAATATTGTACATTTAACGAGATTTTAATTCACAATCATTAAAATTGGAGTCTTCAGGAAGAATATTTAGGAGCACGAAGGTCGGCTATAAATATTTAAAGACTGTAATTTTGTTGTCAACCATCATTGTTGACTTATCCAACTAATCAATAGATGATTCAGGATCAGTATTATTTATAGCAAGTAATTTTCGCATAATAGTACTTTCGTAGGTAATGCAACTTAATGAAAACGATCGAGGTAGTTGATAGTTTGGTACTCGAATATCACTTTACAGTATTACCGTGGTGTCATTTCCATGAACTGTACTCGATATTTCTAATTAGAAAATGTTGAATGAATTAAGTATGGTAATAATGACATCTTATAGAGCGAAAGCACAAAATTGATCGATAAGAATAAAATGAATGATTTCGTCCTAAAAAATCAATATATGTTTATTAAACTTTTTATGCGATAGTCTTCATGCTGAGACTAGTTTTATTTTGATCCTCTCATCACTATTTACAATCATAGAAGTGTATATCAACACCTCTTATTTGCCTCAGATATTTCCAGAAAATTTTTCCTTAACATTCCGAATTCTTTCATATATAATTATTAGCAGCACTGAAAGTCGAGAAGAATGCATTAGTTGACTTAGAAATTATCAACACGAAAAAAAGGAGCACCAATACAGGAACAAAAATGAGATTTCCTTGATAGAATAAACGATTATGGATTCATAACTCCAAAGTGGACTTCAAAACCTCTGCCTTAATATACTTTGATAATGTATTCAATTAATTACAAAAGATATCTTTGGACGCAAGTATCTATTTATTGCTAAATCGTTATTTTGTCGGAGCAGAGTCCCTTCAATTGCTTTTCCAGCTCGGCTGTTCGCCAAATATTATGGGGCCAATTGTTGCGCAAAATAAATAAACCTGTTGCTTGCTGCATTCACACATTTCCAGTTAATCTGTCGTCCTTTCCTTTAAGAAACTGTTTTTTCCAGATCCGGAAGATCCAGATCCGGAATCCAGATCCGGAAGAGAAAGCGCAGTTTTTGAGTTTAAAATCATTCAGTAACGATTTTAATGGTTAACATTTGAGCGATTAATAATTTCATACGCTCTATTATGATAATATTAATAGAGTTATTCTTCCAATATTCTATTTACATCAAGTAAGAGCCAAGCATATACTAAAAATCTTTAATTGGCCTTATTTATTAATGCAATGAAAAACATCTACCATCTTTTCAATATTATGGAAGTTGCATTGCAAATGTTTTTAAATTCACCTTGGTGGTAACTATGCGTCTTGGTTCTCTAGTTCGTTTTATAGTCAAGTGTAACGTCCTGTCGTCAACTGCTTCATGGTGGCTTCACCGCCAACTTTTTTATCCCAAAACAAATGTTATTTATACCAAAACCCTCCATCGTCACCGTAATAAATTACTTATCTAATTGAAAAATGTTTTATTCAAATACGCGAAACACTTCTGTGATGCATTTCTAAAATAATTGAATTGCTAAAAAGAAGCTTTCTGAGATAGGCTTTGATTTAAAAATTTACTTGTCGCTCTTTCCAAGTTAATCAATACTTAATCCGGGACTAAGAGTTTTCGTCTGTCTTCAGACTGAAAATGTTGTGAAGGCTGCTCACTGAGGATCTTGAGTACAAAACCACTTCTTGTTGAGAAAGTTACTCAGGTAATAGTGGAGCCACTTTTATATGTTATTTTCATATAAATTTGGAGAGTCGAGTCATTTTGGAGGCATATAATACGATTTGAGGACATGTACTGATACTTACGATTTATCGCATAACATCTTTCACGAAACAGTATAAAAGTAATCATGATAAAAAATGTTGCCTGTTCATACTAAAATATTCAACATTTAATTAACCCAGTTTTCCTCGATTTGATTTAAGATTTTGAGATCAAACACCAATGATTACTTATAGTCTAAGACAGAAACCTATGGGGTATTGAAATAATTTTTGGGTGTATTTTATTGGAAGTAAGATTCCCTCAATCATTAAATAAGAACTTTCCCCTTATTTGAGAATCGAGAAATTCGGAGAATAGCATAGGGTGAGCAGAATGGGAACACTTTACCTTATTTAAAGGGGCTTTCCTAACCTTTTGAAGGCCCTTTATCTTCCTCCTTGATACGCCAATGTTTCAAAAGATCCTTTTAGGTTGAGGCCGAATCCCCAAAATCGACTGACCATGAATTTTCCATCAGGCGCCATCTGAGTACACCACACTGATGGATGTGTTTTGACAGGTGAATCATTGTGGTCGCCCTCTCGTCGTTACTATATATAAATCGATCGGCAGGAACTCGCATTTTGAAAAACACGTTACTAATGGGTAAAATGCTAAGGCAACCGACGCCTCCAAATGATCACAGAGTTCGATATTCAACTTCATGTGGATATTCCGGGCTCAAAGCCATCTTGAAACACCTTTATGAACTTATTTCTTTACTCACTTTGGTACTTATCACCGAAGTGCAAGTACGGATTATGAAGCACTTATCTATCACCAAAAATGTCATATTATTACAGCATCATTAGCTGTAATACGCATAGGTTCTCGATAAGTACTGACATATGGTAAAACTCTAAGTTAATGATATCGACAGAGTCTTCAGAAATTAAAATAGGTGGATCGAACACCTTTCATTACACCAAATGAATATGCTTAACGATCATTCAGATCAATAGCCATTAGATATTTAATTATGTCTAAGTAGTCTGCGTCACTAAGTCACACACGTACATACATTCACCTTATTTAACATCGAATAAATGGTACAACTCATACACAAAACTACCCCACGCTTTAATATGAGGTAGCTTCCGAAAGCGTGTATATAAACCCATTCCGAATGTGGCCAAAGAAGGAAATATACCATGGAAAATGTGGACCTAATTCAATGAAAATTAAGTTTAAAATGCAAGTGGAACTCTAGAATTTATAATCCCGATCATGAATATTTGCTGCTCTGGAACGCTTACGAGAGACGCTACCTTAGGTTAGCATTTTGAAACTGGGTCATCATATTCATTAGTCATCTGCCTGAAAACAGACGGGAATCGAACGTAACACTTTGTCCTGATGGCCCACATTGTCGTACTTTCAGGAGAAATGTTTATTTTGAATCACTCATCGCTACTCTGCTCATGGTTTTTACTTTTACTCCGTTTCTAAACGTGCCCTTACATTTTATTTGCCCTCCATCAATTCTGCGCTCTTATTCATTCTAATCGCAAAGTAGAGTTGTGCTGTAGTATTTGAAAAGGAACATTTACAAGTATAATTATAAGTATCATGCTATCATTAATGTCGGATACGAGGAGCTGCATCGTTTTCGCTACACAAAAATCAATGTTTTTTCTCGAAAAAATGAGTAAGATTTACGTTGAAATTCTGATTGAATGTGTTTTATTATTTGCTGAAAATCGCACCAACTTAGGAAATATCTTACCTACATTACAAATATTTGAATGATTCGCGAACTAGATAGCAGACATGAAAAGGAGTAAAGCATGGTAATTACGCCGTTAGAGCATTGAGAAAGTCACTCCTTCGCTTTAACACCATGTGCTACTGACATCCCTGGTTATTTTCAGAAGCGAAAAAGCGGCAGAATGGTGTACTTATAAACATCAACTACATTTTATTTGAATGAATACCTATACTTATACGTAAAATAGAATAATTCCAACGATTGGCTTTTTCAATTTTCTTAAACGAGACATGGAGCACAAGCGAAATGATTTCTGACTCTCTTTCCAAAAAATATATTTGGAAGCTCCATTAATGCCACTAGATAATTTCAAAGAGCGTAATCCATGTGAAAATGTAGATTTTATGAACATAAATTTGACTAAAGACAACTCTTTCACAAAGTTGTTTTCTCGACGGACGATTTTAAGATATATATATGTGTACTAATCGAAAAGAGTAGTTGGGTTGATTGTTGACGAGCGCTCTACCAAGCATACAAAACTTGCTATCCTTTTCTGATTATGATATAATTTATTGTGATCAGCTTATCTTATGTGACTTTGGGGTGATTACCATTTTAGGTATGTAATCGATTTGGCCTTAACTTGGAGACATGTCACAATGGAAGAAATTAAATAACTTGGTTGTTTCGACAAGAAAGTTACGAACGACCGGTTTCGACTCTAGTGAGATCTACCAGATAATGTTACTCGCTTACCAGATACTCGCTTGAGCCAAAACCGGTCGTTCGTAAATTTGGTTGTCGACACATCTAAGTTATATAATTTATTTCCATCATTTCAGGTTATAGTCGTTTCTGTGGCAGAAACCAGAATTTCATGCAATAGCAGCATCTGCTTTTATGCATGGCCCAAACGTCATCTTTTAGGGCTAAATTTGAAAGTAGATAACGTGATAGTATATATTTCATCAATACCGAAGGTATAAATCTAAGACAATTTCTCAAATGCTTAAAGCTTTACTGAAATTTCGAAAATTAACGCTATTCTCTATTTGAATAAGGAAAATGTGTGCATTATTAGGTATCAATATTCGCTACATTCATGATTTTAATAGTATTTGCTCGTTTTATCCTTGTCTCTTTCAGTTTCTTTGTTTTCACTAAAATTTCTTGAATATATCCTCATCGTCCCTTTTTATCATTTAGGACTCATAGAATTGGTGAATCAACAAATTACCTACTTAGTGAAGGCATTGCAAGCAGTGTGGATTAGCGTGCAGAAAGATGTCTAGCTATGTGATTAAAAGAGATATTTCAGCCTTAGAATTGGAAAAGCAGAATTCAGAATAGTGAAAAATTAAGACGCTACTAAAAGTTAAGCACACTGATATTTGTTAGGAGCCACAGCGAGGCAATCAGAATTGGCTCCAACTAACATTCTGAACTGGGTAGACAGCCCATTTGGCAACGAATTCAGTACTTCACTATCAGTACTTAAATTATAGTAAATAATAATATTTTACTGATATTACCTTCGTTAATTACGTTGGAGGGCCTTCAATTCTGAAAATACTGTAATGCCAGAAGCTATCATGGTGATGGCCATCGGAACTTTAAATTTAAATTCTCTGAAGTGAAAAGTGGGAGGTGTTAATTAAATCAAAAACATTATTTGACTATTTTTATCACAATTTTTATAATCATAGTTAGAGTGATGGCTAAGTTTAAAAATCCCTTCAATTCTGAGAGTCTTAGTGTTGGCATCACTCAGCAGGAGATTAACCCATTTTTTTATTCCCACAGCTTGTTGAATATGAGGGAATTTCGCGCTTCTCTGGCATTCGCGTCTGTTGCTTGCCGGAAAGAAAATGGTGCCAATCATTTATGACGAATTTAATCTCTTCAAAACGGGCATAAACATCGAAAGAGTTCGATGCAGTGACATAGATTAGTAAATATCCAGCAGTCTCAATAAAAATGGGGCTGTGAGAAATTCTTTCCCAATGTCTTCTTCCCAGTTCCGAGCTAGACAAGCATTGCAGACGATTTTCACACATATTTCACGAAACTTTTAATCATCAGTGATTCCATCGCTTAGTTTATTTTATAATCTCCATGGCGATGACGTCTATAAAATGAGTTAATTGCAAATGTCTTCAGTATGCAGTAGCATTTAAGGAAAAATCGATTCATATGTATTTATTGAAATTCAGTGTGACTAAATGCAGATAGAAAAAGATGCGTAGTAACAAGTGGTCACTCGAAGTGGATTGCGTGGAAGTGAGTGCATAAGCAGGTCATAAAAAGTGTGATCTCGCTTTGAATTATATGCTAAAAAAGAGTTGAGTAAAGAAAAAATATACTAAAGACGACTGAAAACGGAAAGAAGCAAAGATGGAGTATATTTAGAAGCTAATAGGCGTCGCTTATCCCATGATAAAGAATTCCCATAGCGATTCAACAAAATATTCCACCTACGGAAAAAATCTCACCTAGTTCCTACAACATTTATAATTGTTATCACCAAAATGTAGGTAAATATTCCTCCATCTTCTGGTCATCATCCTACATGAGTTAGTAGAAACCTGTAACGCTATCGGCTTCCTGCAGTAACTATTTGAAATTCAGCTATTTCTATAAGTTTCCATGAAATCTTTTCTTTGCAAGGAATATTTTGAAATGTTTTCTTTGGCAAATAAATATATATTCTCGTTAAGGGTGAAATCGATCAAATTAGCCAAAATCGTTTATTATGATCCTTAGAGCAAAATATTCGTTCCTCAGTGTACTAATGATTATGTATTAAATTCTTCCACTTCTCATCAGATAATTGGCATCATAGGGATCTCAAAAAGGAGATAAATACTACACGATGGCCTTATCCCTCCGTGATTCATATGTCTATCCTACATTACTCCTTAGTCAGCCCAACACTTTCTAGGCGTTTAATTGCTGAAAATAGACCCGTAAAAGTTTCTTAATAAGGAGTAGGTGTCGAATTAATTACCGATAAATAAGAGAATCTTTGGGGGGGTTGCCTGTAGGGATTCAGGAAAACTCTAATAGTGGCAATAGTAAAAATGACGGAAGTATGAACTGGCTTAGCGACCTTGAGGCCTTCAGAGACGACGGTTTAGATATTCGGTCCAGGCGTCGAGGGTGCTCGGCATACTTGCTTGCAGGAATTTCTTTCAGCAAAGCCCTGAAACCTCATCGACTGCCCTATAATTGAATGAAGAATGTTTACATTGATAAAATACGGCGGGATAGGTCACAATAGCTTTTTCAACCCCAAAAAAGATCGTTGGGAAATATAATGAAAAGGCTGAATTCTCGCAGAGCATATCCCTCCCGATCTAAAGCCTCGCGCAAATATCACCTTTCGCGGCGTAAATGCCGGGGAACGGTTGAAAACGGTGAATGGCATCGCTAAGAAATCGATAGCTTACGAAAGTGCGGAATTCCTTGCACTGGCGCTAAAACAGGCCATGGAAATATGTCAATAAGAAACAAATCACCGTGGCAACGGCCGACAGAGAGAGCTCTCGACGACCCCTCGCTGAAAACCTGTTGATCGGCCAGGGAAATGCATCTCGGCCACAACAACTCACAAGTATGTGCACAATTGGGCAACTACGGTGCCAAGTAGAGCACTCCCGAGAGCGGGGCGAGTAAACACTCGGATGAACACTTTAAAGGGAATCCGTCATCGATCCGAGGCATGACGGGTACGCACGTCAATTTTCCCCGATCTTGACGGATATTTACGGCGGAGGCCTATCGATCCGTCGCTAGGGAGGGTTCGGAGGCGCCACCACTCACCGATGACTCGGATCCTTCTCTCCTGCTCCGCCTGCCTCGCCATTCTACTCGGGGGCAACGCCGGCACGGGGGCGAAGGACCGGGAAGGCGGCTTCGCGGGGCCTACGAGCCATCGCTGCCGAGGCCCGGAAAAGAGCCCTCGAATGGGACGAACACGCCGTTTCATCGCGGCCCCGATAGATGGCTCCGACCGTCGCGCCCCACCCATTCCGCCCCCCCCCCCCTTTCGCCCCTAAAACGTCACTTCCTTTGAAATGGGACATTCGAATACAAGCCCCGAATAAGGTTAATGTGACTTCAGGTGCACCCAAGAACAAAGGGTCTGGAACTTTATGCTTCTGATCACTTAGGTAGATCCATAATGACCAGGAAATACGAGATGAATTTTGTCGATTAAGCAGAGTAAAGCGGAGTGAAGTACATGTACTGTCTGATGAGTTTGAGATGTTTATCGAGTTCATTTTTGAACGATGGCCAGAGGATGATTTCTGAGACTAATTCAGGTGAAGAATATGCGAGAATACTTCGAAAGCAATGACACAACTTGAAATCCCTCGTTTAATTACTAGTTGAATTGAAACTTTACGTAAAGGAGGTCAAGACCCTTTGTATTTTCCTTCCAATGAACTTAGTACGTCTATGATTATATTTATGAACAAACCGAGTAAAACGAAGAGGAAGGAGTTGCTCAAATTTAGCATCTTAGAATCTTTAACACTGTCAGCGTAAATTTCGCAGTAGACTTGGTTAAATATCCCTGAGTCAACACCCAAAAGACATCTCCTAACCCTTAAGAATGGGCGTTAGTAAATATTCGGAAAATGTGTTTTCAGAGGAAGCGATGATAAAGTCAGGCTCTCGCTTCAATCGTAAAACCCCATGTCTCATCCAATTTCGCGCGGCGGTAAAAGTTACTACTTTCAGATTAAACATTCGAGGGAAAGATTTTCCAGCCCTGAAATTTCCTTTTTAGGCTTAGAAGAGGACAAGGAACCTAAAGACGTTTGAAAATTCTTTTCAAAACAGAAGAAGTAACCTTTTTTCATTTAAGGGTCACTGGGATTAAAAAAAAGATTTAATAGGTATATGATTAATAGTCAGTCCCCATAGTTTTGCGAATTGATCCGATAACAAGTCTTCGCCCATAAGAATCGACAATCCTCTATATAGAACGTATGCACTACTTGTGAATGCTTTCGTTGAACTTAAAACGTAATCTTTTAGCTATGTATAGTCGCTTATGTAAATATGCTGCGAATTTGGATGAAAATTCCGATTCTACCGTCACAAACCTCGCCAGTCATAACCAAAGCTTAGATTTTCTAATCCATTTTTTTAATATGATTCTTTCTCCAACCGCAACTGCGCTATTTTAGTGGCAAAAACGATACGCAGACCAACAGAGACTCGGTATCCTGGTGATTAGATAACAAGTGATACAAATAGGAGAAGAAAGTAGCCTACGAAACATGAATGTACTCTTTTCCTTGCAATGTCTGATGAAAAATATGCCAAGCATCATCCAAAATGTCTTGTTCTATTGCTTTCTTATCAGTGTTGCTCCAAGAAATTTACTAGTTTCCCATTTTCATCGATACTATGTCAGGACTGTTTGACGCTACAGGTTATCCATTTCATCATACTTGAGGCTTATTGTTTGACCTTCCAAGTTGAAATGTGACCATAATTAATTAATTTCTTTGATCCCTCCTTCTAGACGGAACTGCTTCTGAATTAACTTTCATTTCTTCATGATATGCCAAATTGTTACGAGTTAACGGTTCGGGATAATTAAGCAACTCTTGTAATCCGAAAAACAACACTTTATTACGGAGCGTAATTATCACAAGAAACTAAGTCGGAAAAAGTCACCAAACGTAGTTAAGTATAGCACCGATTTAGATAAGAACTCTCCACTTATATCTCAATCACTCTCTAACGTTTTCTTTCTCAACCCGAAAACTGCTTGTTTGTTTATTTATATTTTGAGACCATTATTGGCCTTAGCAACTGCCGCGTCGCGTATTTATACTCGTTCGCGGCATCTCCCGATTGAGTGGAGAACATTCCAAATCAAAAGTCCATTTAATAACATTGGGCGCAGCCCTTCTGTATCTGTACTGTATCCTTCCATACTTCTTTTAACGATACTAAATCTCTGGCTGCTTTTATCAGCCTCCACCTTTGCACCCGCTGGTTAAGTTATACTAAAGACATTAGTTTGATAATTAAATCTTCCTTACATAGAGGTGACGTATTTTAAAATATTCGTCTTACAGCCAAGAACGCTATCCTTTTCTACTACAAAATATTGACGGCAATACTATGTTCTCATTGGTTTCTCCGATTATACATCCCATTCTGTTTAACTAAACTCTTACTCTTTCTATATTATCTTTGGCTCAGAAAATTAATTACAGTGAGCCTTGCAGATTTGACATACTTCAATTATGTAGATTAATGTCGTTTTCCCGACAGCTTTTTGGGGAGTGTCTAAAGATGATTACTGCTATTTAGAGAGCTACTAAACTGACTCTCTCACGCGAGCAACTTGCCACTTCTAATTAGTCTAGAGGGTTAATTTCTTCAGGGAATGTTTATGATTTACATTCCAGTCAGGAAAAAATCCAAAATCCTGACATTTTCAGAACAAAATTCTCTCAATCATTAAAATAGAAAATAATCCAAGTAAAATTTTGAGGGTTGGTCTAATTTTCTTTATCTTGCAACCAATTTTAATATGTCCTAGACATATGCGACATTTTAGCTTTAACGCCTATTTAAAACACCTTTTTCCTCATTTCCAAGTTTAAAATTCAGGCAACGATCATTAACTACATAATAAATTTGTTTAAAAACCCATAAATGTACTCTGTGATAAAAAATTGATCTTTACAAGGAAAAATGGAATTAAAAGAAGTCTGATGGGGCAGAGAATCGAACCCGGGATCTTCCTCTTTCCGAGAGGCTGTTTTAACCATCTAAGCTACCCAGCCAGAGCATTTTTTAAACAATCCGTTTTGGGGACTTTGACGTAACTACACTTGCCCTTGCACACAAAGTCCCCAAAACGGATTATTAAAAAATGCTCTAGCCGGATAGCTTAGATGGTTAAAGTACTGTATTTAGCGTATTTCCTCATATAAGTTTTAGGAATTTTGTATCAATTATCATATTCAGGGACATAGCTGTAGGTATTACTTAAGTAATCTATAATAATATTTATTGCTTGCATAATACAAACACCTATTTAGTAGTTGTTTATGAAGGTACAATATCTTATATTTAATGTGAATTTATATCACACGTGTTGAAGTAAGGTCTTTATTATTGTGATAGCAAGACTGAAAGTCTCTTCTTCCATCTAACCTTTCGTCAGTGATATTCATAATTACGACAATTAGCTACATGAATAGCATTAATTAATGTGTGGATAAGTGGATAGAGATAAAATGGAAGACTTGAGAAGGAATGGATGTAAAAAAACTATGACAATATCTTAGGAAATCCACTGTACTTCAGGAAAACACCAATAAAAAATCTGATGTGGCCAGCACATGACTTTCTCCATTTATAATATGTAAATAGTTATTTACGACAGTATTTTCGAACTCTAGATTCAATCTAAACTTGAAAAATATAAAAAGAATAGTATCCAAGGAGATCTGGTGGAACTTCATAACGAAGAATAATTTATTACAAAACTTGTACTAGTCCACAAAAATAGTTACAAACATTGACCGGTTTCGGCAAGTGGTTATGCCATCATCAGAATACAGAAGAATCATTCTGTATTCTGATGATGGCATAACCACTTGCCGAAACCGGTCAATGTTTGTAACTATTTTTGTGGACTAGTACAAGTTTTGTAATAAATTATTCTTTGAAAAATATATATACAAATACATTTTTTGTAATTTTTGTAGATAACTGTATATACCTAAATATCAGATTAATGGAGGAATTTTGCAAAAACGGAAACGAGCTTCGAAAAGTAAAGCTCGACTTCCGGTTAACCGATTTACCCCAAAAACTAATCAACTCTAACGACACCAACCAAAGTGCTATATATGATATTTGGTGTTGATACGACAGATAGTTTTCATGTTAGAGCGCCCATAAAGTACAGAATCAGCAACTTCCGGTTTATCAGTATTTCATGAATAACTCCTAAACAATAATAAACTTCTAAACAATAATAAACTCCTAAACAATATAGTAAATTACATTTTCTAAAACCTTCATAAATAACAATATATACAATCATATTCATGGAGATATTTTGCAAAAACGGAAATTTGCTTCGAAGAATAAAGCTCGACTTCCGATCAACCGATTTACTCCAGAAACTAATCAACTCTGACATCACCCACCATAGTGCTATATATGAAGTTTGGTATTGATACGACTAATAGTTTTTACCTTAGAGTGCCCACAATCACACACACACATACACATAAATACATACACACAGACATCATTCCGAAAATATTCAAAACGTGTTCTAGGGACCCCAAAACATGTATTTCCGTTGAAATATCGAAGTCGATTTTTTTCAAGAAACAATACTTTCTCTATACTACGTATGGAGAAGGTAAAATAGGGGGTGCAAATCAGTGGAATTGCTAACTTGTCATAAGTTACGTTTATGACTTCCATTAGCCATATCTGCTGCTAGTTAGGAACATAGAGTATTAAAGTAATTGAGTGTCAATATATCAGCCATTTTTGTACGTACATATAAAATCAGCAGTAATAGTCCCATTAACAAGACGTTACAAAACATAAAAGATGATCACTCGATTCAACTGTCAGAGAGGAATAGAAACAAGCTCTCTTAGCTGATAATTCGGTAAAATTGAAATAATTTGAAAATATTTATTGATGCAAAATTTCACATGGCTTGAATATTGGTTCGTAATGAAAGTTTACGAGGTGATTGCTTGTCTTTATTATTTTATCTTTCCGTCTTCGAATTGAATTTCGTTCGTAACCGATTTTCGGGAACTTAATCACCGATTCAGGTTAAAGGGAAGCATCTCCAGAAAGGAGAGAGAAAAGGGTTAATAGAGGAAAAGTTATATGGCCTCTTTCTCTAAAATTTTCACGGAGCGTTAATCATTCAATATTTTTATCCGTATTTTTATTTATTTAGAAATTCTGTTAGTTGTTTAATCAGTTTTGGCCAATAAATTTCCGAAACAACCATGAAATGAAGTTAAATTATCTTAATATCATAAATAAAACGATAATCTCTTTCCCATGAGCTGGTGCATAAGATCTCATGCAGCATAAAGCAAAATCGAGCGATGAGCGCCTGTCCGGTTAGCAATGCCACGATGCCACATGCCGAATGCCACAAAATCCTATGCCATAGCTACGAATGAAAACAAGTGGCATCAATATATTCTATGATTGAGAAAATGATACAAAAATTTAAATAGTTAAGTTTAGACAAAAAGTGTAATAAAAAGCCATTTTACTCTCGCCAATTTATAAGTTTTTCCTCTTTAACCTGTCATTTGTTATCCTTTTCAAAATTTATATAAAATCATTTAAACCAGAAAATTAAAAACCAGCTTCGTGATTTCCACATTCCGTAAAAATTCTTATCGGTTAGGGCACTCAGCCATGATTAATAAAAATGTTATAAATGTACATCTAAATTTCGATTTAATATTGCACAATAAAATAAATCTGTAATGAAGTTTTTAAAATGAACCATAAAGGGTGTAATTTGTTTTATCGATTATAACTTTTGATTTTATGAATTTAAATTTTTTTGATCTCGGTAAAAAATCTGAATATCCCGAATACTTTCCCAATCAAATAAATACTGTTTTAAATTAAATCTTTCTGCCTCTCTCAATAAGCACGTATCAAATTTCTCATTAAATCTATATTTAATGAAATAAGTCTACTCTTAACATTTAGAATTACTTATTTTGAGTGAGCTAAAATTAGAAAAGTAATTACTTTAAATTTGATAACATTTTCTCGTTTGTTCTAGAAAATTATGCAGTTTTTAAACTATTTCCGTTTTATGCCAATCATTCTTTTCTAAAAAGGAAACCATGACTTCAGTCTATCTCACCCGATCACGTTGTACTTTTCTTTTATGTTATCAGCTATAATAAATGATTAAATATGGTGAATATGACGTTAAATAAAACCAAAAAGGTCTGAAGGTTGGAAGGGAATACTTAAAAATTTAAAAATGTGTTTCCAGAGCGCAAGACCTATACGTGGAGAGTAGTAAGTTTTGTGAATAAACGAGAAATAATTAAATAATGTAATTATTCCAACTGGGAACACTGTGCTACATACCCATCTATGTGAGTATTATAAATATAATCAGGGTATTAGTGATATCACCGAAGCTTTAACATCCTTCTTACTTATGGCAAATAAGCTTGTGGCTATATAGTAAAAATAAAAGCTACACGATGGTCAAATCTCTCTACAAACAAACAAAGATAGGCTTTTTCTTCCAAAGAATTGCACCTTCCTCCTCATTATGAATATTTCTCCCATCAATTCCTGTTCTGTATTTCCAGACCTCATACGCTTGAAGAAGTATCGAAGAACGATTGTAAATAAATGAACAGGTGTCTCCCACAAACATTTCGACGCGCACTCACCGTGGAAGCAACTTAAGGTAACTTATTATACTTTCGTGGTCTTATTTCTCATTTCAACTTTATATTTTGGCAATCCATGAATACCTAAGGTTTCACTAATGTCATTTAGTTACTCCAAAATATTTTATATTCGAGTGTGTTTTTTTCATTACACATTTCCCTAGAGAGCAAAATTAAATTTATTTACACCGTTCAGCAGCGTTCATTTTTTGTTTTACAATTCAATGCCATGTTTCCTTAATTCTCTGCACCACTATAGCCCGTAATTTCCGCAGCAGAGATATCTTGAGTAATGTAATTTATAACCCAACGAACGGACAAACCACATAGTGTCATATCTTTACTGGTATTAACACATTTAATTTCGTTCTAATTTAATCGGATGAAATGGGGTTTTTTCATCAAATTCGTAGAAATTTAAATATAAAGAGTATCTTAAATGTCACTATATATTTTTTAAAATGATGGAAATAATATAAGACGAAAATTTAAAGCATGAACATTTATTTATTTCAAAAGCTATACCCTGCAAAGAATTATGTGTGTATATATATGTGTGTGATTTTCTGTACTCCCACCTGAGGATGGCGTTAGCCGAAACCGGTCGTTTTTTAAATAAATAATATTGTGGAAATTACGAAGTGCTTTACTAATTTCTTATTATGGCTTTCCACGAAGTCCGGCCTAATACCATAGAATGTAATTACTATTTCATATGTTTACTATCGGGAAAAACTGAAAAACCGTCTTCTGAAGCACATTTACTTCAGACGTTAGTTTTTTTAATTTCATTAGTGTTAAGACATCATAGTTTTTCTTCATCTCGAATGCTTCAGCCAGTTCTCTCCTCAAAGATAATGAAACTTAAGAACCGTTGACTGTTTACTGAAAATTGCTCGGCATCAATAGATCAGAAACAATTGCTTGTCTATATCTGCTTGGCAACCAATACCCGCCAACAATTTTTCGCCGGAATTAGAGTCATTGTCTGTGCACACTATATGACAGTGCATGGCATTAAAGATAAAGGATATTACTGAAATTGTGACTATTGAGACATCCTGAATACCAGTAATTGTTCAAAATAAAAGGCAAACATACCTTATAGATTAGGACGTATAATTTAAAGATCCAAAAAAATTATGCCTTTATCAAGACATTCTGGGAATTACTTCACGTACTTTGTTTTCACTCTCGAGTAACCTAATCGGAATGGGTTTTGAAAATGTGCTGGAATGATATTGGGCGCGTACTCTTCTCTCCGTTTTGTTCTTCCGCATTGGATCGATACTTTGGTCATTCATCGCTTGACCTTCGCGGTCAACGAAAGTATGTCAATAAAGCGATGGCTGCGGTTTTAGGTTCAGCTCGAGAACAGTGACAGCGGGATGTAAGAATCACGAGGGAAGTTCGTGTGCAGTATAAGGCGTGATCTTATCATAATAACTGTGGAGAAAATGAAACCCGATGGCAAGCAGGCCTAGTAACCCGATAACCGACGTTTTAGGGATAAAATGGTTACAAGATACAGTAAACACGTTGAAATCGAGGATCGGAAGAAAAAAATCAATTAGACAATCGATACAGCGAACGGTTCGGAAACTTTTGGAAATTTCATCAAAATGTTTTAAAATTAAGAAGGAAGGACTGTTCAAGGACTCGCCGCTCGCACGTGTACCTCGAGGCGCTCGACATTACGAGAAAACTTTGAAGCGTAACTGCGCACTCGTTTGGTTTGCTTCGCAGTACGGATTGGATTGAGTTATTGTATCAAATTCAGAATCGAATACTTTTCCCATTTTGCGTCTCCTCGAGCACTGTCAGGTATTATTCTATAATTCAGTCCGTTTCAATAGTAAGTTCAGACCTTGGAGCTTTAGAAGAGTTTTGAATGAATATCATTTTCAAACTTTCTATGTGCGCTTGGATTATCTGGAGAGAGAGGATGTTCAAGTGTTTCCTGCATCAGCATTTTCAAAAATCTTTTCGTAGAACGGCCCGTTTCTTTGTTGCGGAGGAGAAAAATAAATTGGACGTGCACACAATATATTTTTTATGCAGACAAGTCTGTATTTTTTCCCAGAAAATGATCGCTGAATAAATTTTTCTACATTACATGCTCATCCTGCAGGTTGCTAATGATTTCCGGTCAATTTTTTTACCATTAGCTTAAGCATTTCTATCTTTCACGCGCCGATGGCCGATATATCTTTACTCTGCGCACGACACAAATAATTTATGAATATCGATTTAAAGAAAAAAGGTCACCGCAAAACATGTTATGTGGTTAAATAAGCTGTGAATGACTGAAATGTCATAAAAATGTCAAAGCAGTGAGAGGCAGGCGGTTAAAGCTACGAAAGGTCTCTTGGATAGTAAAGGCCCATAAGACGAGAAGAAAAGAACGCAAATGCCATGACCTCAACGAAGATAGTAACGTAAACGATGTATAAAATAGATATGCCATTCATTATCGAAAAATTCATTTATGCAGAATGTGCTCTCTTTACGAGGATCAAATCAAACTTTTGAGGACGCTATAGAAATTTTATGGCATAGAGTATGCGCAACATACATGCATACATTTTATTAATATACATAATATTAGTCTTGAAACATTAAAAATAAAGTTGAGAGTTTGTGATATTAATTGTTGTTTTTTTTCTCTTAAACTTTGTATTTCTTATGGGTAACATTATTCTCTTGGTGATGACTGTGAATTAAACTTGTAGGTAGTATTATATTTTCTTATTACAATTCGTTAATTTTTTATTCCCATTCTTTTTATGTGACTTACTTTATATGCTTATATATCTACATTCTGTAAAATAATTTTGTTCGCATCATATACTAAATTGCTTTGTAACAATTTTATATTTGTCAATAGCTTTATACAACTAATGTTACTTTTTATACTTATCTGTATTTTACTTTTTGTTATCAATGTTTACATATATATCTTAGGATTCTTAAACTGCAAATGGGTTAAAAACCCGTAATAAACATTATTATTATTATTAAATCCACTCAGGGTCGTTCTACCACCTAAAGTGACACTTAACGCGATACCATAATCTCATGATTTATTCATTTAATTAGCATTTATTCGGAATCACTTTTAAAGTGAAAATAGGTTATACGAACTAATTTTCATTATTTAGCATCAGTTATATTAGTTATTCGACATTTAAAAAAATGAATAAATAAAATCAATTTGACACCCCCTAGAGAGGCGACTGCCTCAGCGATCGGCACGACACCTCACGTATGTTTATTCATCCTTAAATGAATTGACATTCTCTACCATTCTCCGAAGATTATCACTGACGATAAAAGTATGAATAAGCCAAGATTTTGATTTCTATAGCCCTGGTAAAATTATCCAAATCAAAGATGACTGTATAAAAATTATGAAAATCCAATAAAATAAACTTTGCAACTTTTGTCGCATTAGAGACCGTGACACATCCAAATTCTCCGTGAGAGACTTCTTTTAAGAACTTCGATCCTTTCCTTAGCTTATTGCAGATGTGGTTTTCAATTTAAAATAATAATCTACAGCACAATCGCATGTGTTAGTTTGACAAAAAGGTAGCAAACTATAAACTGTCCGAGTTTGAATGTCGCAATGTTCCTTTCATCAATTATTTCGCGGAAAAACTCTTTTAATTTCACCCTAGACAGTTCACAAACTTTCACGCGTGAAGAGGTATTTTATCTGAGATGTGATTATTTGCAAATAATTTCTTGTAATCAGAAATCGATAACTATCCATCATAGATATTTCATCAGATATCAATAGAAATATCGAAATTTTGACGTCCCTGCAAATAAAAAACGAAACTTCTATTCTATGAATAAAGAAGAGCTGTAAACTCTAAAAAGATATATTCTTTATAAATCTATGATTTTAATTTGTATATTTTTAACGCGAGTGTCACAGAAGTCCAATTAACGCAACCGAAGGAAAAGAAAATGCAGAAGAGAAAAAAATTGGATGATTCGATAGTAATTGTTTATTCTCTGATTAACTTTAATTCAGTTATTGAAACCTCTACGCAATAACAATAAAACAATGAAAATTAAACACTTTCAAAGGAACCAGAATTATAGAGTTTCTTAGTTACAGATTTTCTACCTACTTTATTTGGTGAAAAGCCCATTATGTTAGTCTTTTGTTTATTCAAGAAGCAAAAAAGTATAAGTGAAAGGCAGTTCTCTCTATTAGTTCATCACTTATTTATATACTAAAGAAACGGCAATAAAATATTCTAAAGTTATACCCCTCTTAGATAAGGGAGTAAAAGAAGGTGGAGAAGTAGTCGGTAAGATATGCAGACGACAAAATTCTTGTATGCAATTCCAATAAGGTTTTTTAAAATTCTAGTAAATACACTTAGAAATAAAACAAAGTAATTTGCGATGAAAATGAACGTAATTAAAACTAAAGGTTTGCTGAGCTTTGCCAAAGGGAAGAGAGCTAAAAGGAAGAACAGATTAGGAAAAAATAGAACAGATGAATAAATTATCTTACTTGGGTAGTATCCTTCGTTTGGATGGAAGACGCAAAGAAGAGTTTCTTAAAAGAACAAACTTGGCCAAGAAAGCATTCATGAAGCTAGGTGAACTGGTGACTAGAAGTAATCTCTTGGTGAAGTAATCAGGAAAACCCATGGCGTGGGGTGGTTTTCTATATTGTCATGAAACGTGCACCTTAAGGAAAGAGGTATGCGAAAGGTGGCTTTCGAGACGTGGTTGTGGCGTGGAAAGGAAACGTTTAGTTGCGCTGATAGGAAAACAAGCACAGAGGTGTTAGAGATGGTTGAGAGGGTTTTAGTAGAAGTAATAAGGCATGGACAGAGGAAACGGGTGGGTGTGTTAGTGAGAGCGAGGGGATGCTTGAGAAAGTCATTCAGAGTAGAATTTAAGGAAAAAAACTGCGGCAGACGTTAGATGACATAAATAGAGGAATAATTTACCAAAAATACGAAAGAAATGGCATTGGACAGAGAACACTGAGGCACATGAACCTATCGAAAGGTAGAACAGTTGTGTATTTAAATGATAAAACTTTCTAAAGGTATAAGAGATAACGATGAGTTCGCATTATGACAAACAAAATAAAATTTCTCCTTGAAGTGATTGTAGTAAGTATGAGGTTCTAATGAGTGCACTGCTCTATGAGGAGCGTGAAGTAGTAATTAAACATTGACGGAAGATTATATTCATACCTCGAAATATAGCACGAATGCTGAAAACAAGTCAGTTCTAACGATTGTGTACGCAACTTTTTTCGCAGATGAAAAATGCGATTAAATTTCATTGACTGCATCTATCTCGCGCTAAAGAAGTAACAGTAATTTTCTGAGTTTTGCTGGCAAGCTCTAATTTTCGTTCGTAGGATACTGAAATAATTTTCAAGAAGCTGCAACGCAAATTTGTCCCGAGGCTGTGATTTCTTGATGAACAATACAATTGTTAGATTGATTGTGATATCGTTTGAAGTGTTTAGTTTCAACTTAGAACTTTACTTCAATTTTGTTTGATCGGATACATTATCTCAATTTTTGCATTAAAAGCTACGTTCTTCCAAACAAGAAAGAAGCTAACGAAAGAGTAGATGATGATGAGCTTCGGACGACTTATCTGTTGAGGCAATAGAAGCATAAACACAGTTAAAACACAAAACTTGTACAATTCCACAAGGTAAAAAATATATATACAGACAGTTAACCGGTTTCGGCTGTAATTACACCATCCTCAGAATCAAAACATTTTTCTTTTTTGAGTTCTGAGGATGGCGTAATTACCGCCGAAACCGGTCAACTGTCTGTATATATTTTTTACCTTGTGGAATTGTACAAGTTTTGTGTTTTAACTGTTTTTAATATGAAATTCCACCAAGTATCGCTAGACAAGTTCCTTTTCAATGGAAGCATCTTACGAAATTGCATTAATCGAAAAACAAATAAAACAAAAATAAACAGAGGAGAGTATGGGAAATTTTTAAAAAGGAAAAAGAAGAGTAGAGACATCGATGAAAAAATTGAGTGAAGTACGTAGAGCTCAAGCCTAGTGATTTTTCATTTTGTTCTTTCGTATTTCGCTCCAACTATCCTACCTACTAAAGAAAGCGCTAAGCACTTGAGATACCTGTAAATAATTTTGCTTCACCTTCGAAGTTGCCGTATTAATGAAGTGACTATTTCCTCTCCTTCATAGTTTTAATGAACTCTATCGGAACATTTTGTATAGCATGGATGGAAAAGCTCAATCCCACCATGAAAATTTCGTGCCAATAAATGCTACAAACGTCCTTTATGAATAAAAATGCACCCACTTTGATTTTCCTACCTAACTGGAATGAGCAATGACGTGGTTCCAAGTATTTAGACGGGATAAAATATCCCTTCAAATAGTTTCAATTACTTTTAGCGATATTTTTGCATGTATCCACCACTTAAATCAATTTATTTCAATTTAAAATATGGAACAAAAACTGCAATATAACATTTCTTACTTCTGCGGAACTTCAAAAGAGAAATGAATGAAATGAAATCAGTCTTAAATTTGCAGAAACTTGCTCATGCGATTTATGATTAATTTTTCTTGTATTAATTTATCTTAAAAATGTTGCACATTTTATTAAAAGTTTTTTATTAAAAATGTATTAAATTTTCCATGTTTCTACAATTTTCTTCCTTGGTAGTTTTATAAGGAGGTAATATTCTTTCCTATTCGAAATAAATGACATTTGATAGTAGAATACACATCAAAATTGCTTTTGCCCCATGTCTGGATTAGAAGAGATGTTTTTTAATTTACTTTATGTATGTATTTTCTGTTAAATTTTTACAATATTTTAAAGAAATATATACGATGGTCTTATCGAATGCACGTGCGACTGAAATACTTTCGCACTAGATAATTACGCGTAATAAAGGCATATAAAATTGTTTCTTTTATTATTTTTTAATATCAATGCAGTCGTTTTACCTCTCTAAGTAGCTGACAAGATAGGTCAGTTTGGTTACCACATTAGGACTGCAAGTGTGTTAACTAATAATCTCAATGATCCCCATGAAAATCCATGAATATTTTATAAAGTCGGATAACATGCTATTCGGTTAATAAATATCTCAAGTTTTCAATTAAAAAAAATACCTATCATCAATACATATGAATACTTTAGGCTGTCCTTGGTTAGAGACGAGAAAATGAACACACACTCCAGTTTCGAATCTTCAGAACTTTGCTTTTCATGCATGGCGATATCTTTCGGATGGTTGTGAACAAAGATTGTTTTTTCCTCCTACTTACCATACCGTTATTCAAATTTATGTAACGGATTTTATTTGTCAAGGAGATTATTTTAAAAATATATGATTATTTAATTCGATTCACTGAATATTATTCATTTCTCTTTTGGTATAAAGTAGAAAAAGTTATATTTTTCATTAAATTCACTTATTACGATTACGAATAACCAATATAATTAATGGCGTTTATTTAGCCTCTAACTATCGAGTGTTATGAAATCGGTGGTTTTATTTGTTTCGATATACTCGTTGCCATGCAAAAACCATATATCGAGGAGTGATTGAATTTTAGTAGGATATAAGTATGAGTAAGAGTGATAAGAAATATACTCGACCGAACTGTAATCCTAGTTCGTCACCTTAACTGATCCTGAAATATTCATCTTCTTTTCAACCATCATAAATAAACTTCAAAATCAAGAATGCGTAAGGAAGAAAAACATATGCGAATAAACAGTGTGATTCGGTTTGTAAAATTTTATTAATCGAAATACTCTAAGCCTGAGTTTTAGAGAAATTGTTTTTTCAATTATGACAGTAAATAAAATAAACATGAACACATGTTTGTGAATTTAATTTGTTTCCGATACTTAAACCAGTCTTCTCTGATTAAAGTTACAGTATAAAATATTCTAATTTTTTCATTAGAGTTGTATGATTTTCGAAGAATTATTTGGTGCAATCAATTATTCAATCCATTTACTTCATCCATTATCATTATCCATTTACATTTAAATTCCTGTAGATGTCAGTCATAACCGTAATTCCCTCTAATTTGTTCATTTGGGCAACTAGAAAATGACTGCGGGCGTTTACGTGGCTGTGCCACTATTGCTAAGGAGTTTTCAGATTCAATCTTTCATATTTGTATCCCACTATATTATTCATAATATGCAACAAATTTTAATCTTTTGCGAAAACTGAAGCTAAATGCCTTCAAATGTTTAAGAAGTAATGGGCGCATAACAAACTAGTTCGGTGGAACCTAGGAAAGAATTGCGTGGCTGCCTAGACTCTTAGTTTAGAGGTGGTCATACCTATTTGTCTTTTAATTTGATAATTTCTACCTTTACAGAAAAAATCATATGCTAATAAATGTGGTACAACCGTATTTTCGTTACCCTGATTAAACTTAAGAGAGAAGCAAATGCATCAAAGATGGATTTTCGTCGTATGTATTGAAATTTCATACACCTCGTGACTTCAGGCAGTAATCCTGTTGCGGAGATCATATTCCTCAGCTGTTATAAAATCGCTACATACTTTTTGCATCCTTAATACAAGGATGCACGGCATATTCATTTTTCTTAAGCTACCTATAGTGAAGGTATTAAAGTTTTTAATGAGACTAATCTCGCTCAAACATTTCGATTACATTACTCAAAATTGTTCATCAAAAGAGACTTTCATTATGGATCCAGAACTTTTACGTCAATTTCAACATTTGCCTTGAAAATTCCATTATACTCATGCCGACTATTCGATTCACTGCTAAGATGATTTAAGAACAATTCCACTTACGATACGCAACGTGCATGACTCTCATTGTACTGGATTCAGAAGTTTAAATTTGTATTGGGGAGTTTAAATTCAGTGGCGATATTTTGCTCGAAGTTTTGAACTATCAGAAACCAAACGCTGCCATGGTCTAAGTCGCATCCTCAGGAGTAGGTGTCATCGGGGTGAAGGCGTCATTTTCCCGAATGACGGACTTTTTTAAAATGCCCGCGCGTACGCACGCATGTACTCACCTATTCCGGCGACAAGTATCCAGAGCTCGGCAGAGGTCGCCATTTTCATCCCGGACACTTTCCCTAGGAATCGAGACGAGCTTCCGCTCTCCTGAGTGCCACCGTATCCATCGTTACGGCGGAGACGCGCTGTTCCTGATAGCGCGGATCCCGTTAGCGCGGCTCCTGATAGCGCGGGAGGAGGGCCGGCCTCGATCCAGGCCGGGCGACTGCACCGCACTGACTGAGAGCGGCGGTGGAGTTGCTGGGGGCGGAGGGGAAAAGGGGGCTTATTTTTAGTTTTCCAGTCGATACGCCTTTTTCACCACGACCTCTCTTATTAACCGTCGAATTATACCAACTCAAATCAGGTTTTTCAGGAGGGAATTGATTTCTATGTACAGTGAATTGCACACGGCTCCAAGCTTAAGCCAATAAGCCATAGGCCTTGAAAGGAAACGTACATTACGCACTTCGAGGTACTTCCCCAACTACTGCTTCAAGCGCCTTCCTGCACACAATCACTGGTTATTAAAATAGCCGATCCATTCATTTAGGAAGCTGGTAAAAACGTCGCTTTACATTTAGTTTTAAAAAATAATCTTATCTAAGGTCCTCATGAGCTTAGTTAGAAAAAGTGAAAAACGTCAATTCAACTATAAATGAAAAACTCCGCGGACTGCTACGTCTAAAGGTGAAGAGAAACATGCGCAATAAAGTTACCATCGAAATAAAATTCCCACTACTTTGGTGAATGGCAGTAGTGAATGTTTGCTAGCTTGTGGAATTTAAAAGTCCCAATGCCCAATAAAAACCTTTCTATATAATATGTCCGAGCTTTTGATTCCTTTGGTCGCATTAGTGGGTCTCGCGGGCTGGAGAAAACGTTCCTCGTTTAATTTTTAAATTACATTAATTCGTCGTAAATCGTGATTCCTATTGTTTTGTTACTTTTTATTGAAACTGATAATGTTGCCACTATCATTGGAATAGGATCAAGTTCAAGTCCCTCCTCAGTGAGAAAGGCTTAGAAGAGACAAATTTTAGGAGAACATCAGCAAAAAGTCATCGAGAAATGGTTTGGATATCCTTGATCTGTTAAAAGCAGTGTTCATTTTTTTTCTTCCAGCAATTAAGTTCACCGAGAAGAATTTATAATACTGCACTGCAATACGTTATGACAAAAAGGCGACTTAGAAAAAATATGTACAAACACTCTTAGATATAATAAAAATTACACACTAAATCTGTTTCATTAGACACCAAAGCAAGGAAATTGGATATTTACAAATCCAATGACATGTATTTAAAATAAGGATATCCTCTGAATTCTAGTAAGAGAGAGGGTGCATGTTGGATTTTCATTTCTGCGTTAGACAATGTAAGAAGTAAAAATTGTCAACTAACAGTACTATATTAGTAATCGATTAAATTGCAGATGGTACTCAAAAGCCCCAATTTCACCAAATAAAGTCACTTAATAATAATAATATTACTACATTTTTTATCTATACAGATAAATATACATAGGTAATATAATACAGATATATATATATATATATTAACAGTTAGGTGTATAGTTTAACTAAGATACTGTTAAATCCATCACAAATTACTAAATTAAGATAGTCACTCGAGGGATCAGAATTTTTGCAGCCGGTTAATGTTACCTTTGCAGTACCGGGGAAATGTGTTTTCCAGATAATACGATTCTGTGATTCTATTTGAGGCATAGCTATGATGAGATACGCGATGTAGTATTTATGATGTCGCGCTCATTAAGTAAACAAGTACAAGTAAACGCCGAAAGTGATTCGAAGTATTTACTTTGGGTGCCCAAACCACTCGAAGAGTGATCCTCTATCCCTCTTCGTTTTCGACCGAATTTAGTGGGATTTTTATTCTTTACCCTGCTTCACCAGACAAGGTCGTTCGACGCCTACGACCGTCTGAGTCCCTTGGAAAAAAATAAATTCAGTTGCGATCACGATCCTTAGTCGAATACAATTGTATAATACTCCGCAGGAAATGTGAATCATACTTAATTACAAGAAAACCATGAGCTAATTTCACAACATAGTAATCCCAATAACTGCATGCTGCCCTTCGAGTATGTCGGGTCAACTGATTGAACTGTTCCATTTTTGTTGTTGTTTAGATATCATTTTTTAAATTATAGTATATCATTTTTTATTTATAAATATCATTATCTAACATTTTATTTATTATAGATAAAATGAAAATGCATTGTTGTCGATTGATCAGCTTTGAAATATATTTAAATCCATCGATGGCTAATGCTACGAGCTTAAACACAGAGCATATAGGATAGTGACTCAGGGAATAAAGAAAGGTATTCATCCGTAAAGATATTTTTACGCGTAGAGCTATTTGGCTTAAAAACCGTAATTTAAAAGTATCAGCATGAGTAGGACTATCTCTTATACCATCTTTTTCACTTGGAATGTGGAAGACCTGTGTTCGAATCCCAGTGATGGAGTCATTTCACGCTCCTGTTTGTTTTTGGGAAAATAACGAGTATCTCAATCGATAATGAACTTTTTCAATTACTTGTTATTTTATTTAAAGCTTTATTTAATCGCGAAAATGATCGTTATCTTTGAGAATTTACCCATTATCGGCCTATCATATATGTTTTATTTGTATATATTATTATTATTTATTATTATTATTATTTTAAGTATATTTATCATTATTATATTGTTCATGTTCATGATATTTATACCATAAATAGACAAGGAAAGCAATCGTCTAATTAAAATTCTCTATGCCATCTCTTTTCTCTAACTATATTTTGGAAAGTAATGCAACTTGAGGTGCTTGGAGGTATCTGAGGTATGAGCGATTTCCTTTAATTTTCTCACGATTAAAAACAAACTCCTGATTTCATTTTCTCAGGTCTCACACTGCAGAGAACCGAGATTAATAAAAAACTATTACAGCAAGTCCGTAACAATTTGCTAAAAATGCCACTGCTTTTCGTGTGAACGGGTAACTCAACAAGCAATAAATGATATTCGATTTGAGATTTTAAAGTTCTCGGAAGGAATTTCCCCGCTTCTTATATAAATCTGCTTTGAGCAAATTTCGATTAGAGGGCCGCTCTTAATTCTTCTATTCAATCCATTAGTGGCTTCACCAAGAGATGCCTCGCGCAAGCGCAAACTCTCGTCTCGTGTGCCTTATCTCGCCCAAATGGCTCATTTGAAACGATTAGCTGAAGTGACGATCGATAGGTCAATTAAAGATAGACTCGGTTCGTTCGATTCGACCATAATGTATCGATACAATTCGATAGCCTCATTCTGTCTTGAACATCCGCGGAATGATTCCTCTGACCTCCGCTTGAAGGTTGTGCTATTTTTGGGTCAGTGTTTCATTCTCCGCTTCGTTCGATAAGATTTACGCAAAAGACGGTACGAGAAAAGCAATTTGAGATTTTTTGTAAACACCAGTTAAAATTATGTCAGTGAATAGTATTATATATTTGGGTTTTTCAGAAGCATGCTCCGGAATATATGGCTCCAAAAATCGCCTTGCCTATATTCATTTCAAGGCCGTGCTTTAGGCTTAAGAACGTTTTAGTGACGCTTCGAAAAGTCTATTGTAACTAAAAACAAAATTCAAATGAGAAATCCTCAGAATTCTTCCTAAAATATTAAAAAATTAGAGTTTTGCATTAAAGAAAGGCTTCTCACTTTCAGTAACACACATAGTTACAGAAATTCAATTCAGCCAATATAATGATTCAGGATGTTAAGCAGATATAGCTGATGTGTGCTATATTTATCTATAAGGGAGACCAAGTAAGAATTCATAATCAGCTATGATATAAAAATATTATCCCTCCTCTTAACTCCTCTCTTATGATTGCTCACCCTTCTTAGGTTTGACCATATGGAAACATACCCTGTGGCATGAGCGGCCGACCCATCCGTAACCAACTTATTTAATTTACAAGCTAGGATGTAAGTTTCACATGAAATATGTTTTTCTGTTTATACCCACCAAAGATTCCATTAATCCCAACTCTTGTTTATATCTTGTGATTGTTAATTATAAATAATAGATACTGAAGGGTTGACATTAGCTGATTCATAAAAAATCAAGCATATTAAAAATAGTTTTGAAACTCTACAACTATCAAGTTCCACATAAGAAAGCATTGAAGATGTGAAGATGTGTTTCAGAGAAAATAATCTTTTCTTGGGATTATTGCGGATATTAAGACAGATAACCAGAATATTATATCCTATTCCATTCTCATGAAAAAAATGTATGTAACCATGACATTCAAAATACAAATTCATTGATAAATAAAGCTACTTTTCTCCTCCTTGAATATTAATAATAAATCAAAGAATAAATAAGAGTTGGAATCGATATAACCTAATTTACTATACGCTATTGGTGGCTCGTGGGATATGTATTGTTACGTAAACCGTGAGTTCGGGGATAAGTGAGACTCGTTTTAAAAGAAACAACAAACATTATTTCCAAAACTCAATCGAGCAAAGCCAAATATCAAATTACAACCGTCAAAACGATCCAACCTTTCGTTCCCTGTCCCTCGCAACAATCCAACACCGTAGCTAACACAAACTACGTTACCAACACAAGTCCCCCACTTTCCAGCTACGTAACAGTATCTAATTCTAGAATCTATTATGCGTAAACCCAATAGGTGATTTTCGGAGTGTGATTTGAAGGATGCCGAAATAATTGATGACTTACGTTCCTTCGTACGAACCTCCAAATGTCTCCCTCTTTGTCCGATATAGAATGCTGGGCAATAAGAGCAACATAATTCATAAATACCAGGCTATGTTATAAAAGAAACAATCATTTTTATAACAGAGAAGGAGGTTGTGAGTAGAAGGTTTGTAAAAGGCAGCCTCTACGTGGTTTTAAGCAATAATCTATATATTTGGATATTTAAATTGCAAACTAAACAAATACGTCTCAAGACGAAAGAATCAGGGAAAGAACAATTGGAAAAGGCCGACTGAAACGCGAACTTACTTCTTTTTTTCCAAGCAATTTGTCTAATTGTGTGTTCGGGGTAGACGTTATTGTTGGCAATGAAATGAATGATTTCTAATTCCTTTTGGAAATTATCGGAGGAAAGTGAGATACTTGGAAGTCTGTTAAGGAGGGAGTGGAAAGAGGAGAATGTTAGAGAAGGATCGTGATTCAAGGAAGCAGGAAATATATCATCAGTATACGTATACTTAGGTATAAGTAGACTTTCTGCAAATGGAAAAGTGGAGGGAATTGCTGTCTGGATAGGTCCAGGAAATTGAGGGAGTTTGAGGAAACAAACAAATCCAAAGTTCAACTCAGTCAACGACCATCCCATCCTGCTCTTCTCACCACTTCTACCACCCAAAGTAGCCTCATGATGCATACCTCACCTCATCTTCTCCTTTTGCTGCAACCCTTTCGCCAATCAACTGCATACTTCCCTCTCCTTCCACCCAGAACTCCCTTTCTTTCCCTTTTTGCCTATAAAAACATACTTATTCCTTTTTCCTCCACTTGTAGATGCCTATGACTAGCCCCCGATAGTTATAAGTATTTCCTATCCTATTTCTTTTTATTTAAACCTTTGTTATGTTTAACAATTTTCCGTTGTACCCGAAGGAATTAATTGGAAAATTAAGATTTTATTCTATTCATTGATTACGTAATTATATCATACAGTAAAAATGATCCTTCTATGTGCAAATGTAAATATTAAAGTTAATTATTACAAAATTGTGATATTTATATTTTTAAAGTAATAAATATTTTGTTCACGAGTATCCATTTTTAATATACGTAATATTGAAGTTTAGTGTTCACTAGTTTTTTAATTGTAGGCAATATATTTTTACAATCACTATATTCTTTGTTTTCAATGACTGTATGCTTACTCACTCACATTATTTACTAATATGCGATGAAAAGAAAAACCTCATTGAGAACCGATCCACACTCGTCTTCTATACCTTATTATATTCATTCTCTCTATACGTTCAAACCATCTCAACATACCTAGAATACATGTATAGAATTGGTCCTAAATACAAAAATACTATTTGAATCATAAAAAAGCGATTCACCTGATAGAGAAACAATTGCTAGAACATGTCACTTTCACTTCCAATTTAAGAGATGAAAACTCTAGCAACTTCAAGGATGAGAACAAAATACTCCTTAGAGGTTGTGTCCAATAATTAGCATAAATTTGAGTTCGCCGTGATGTCTTAATAAGCTTTAAAATAATAAGTATTAGGCTTCACAGGTAGAACGCAAATTTATGAGCCCTTTGGAGATGCACAAGAGTTTTATAATTTAGAAAACAAATGAGTTTACAAGTTCTATTCTCTAAAATCTTATTTCTTTGCACTCTGATGGACCCAGATTGAACGCAGGAAGGATATTCCCATCAGTCAACGTAAGTTGGTGTGAAGGAACAATCCAGGAAATGTGAAGTTTTCTTGATGACTAGATCCCACACATCCCACTTCTCTGGTTCAAGGAAATTTGACTTAAAAAGTCACAAAATACGAGCTTTATCTAATGACACTTTGAGCGCGAGATTCAAACTCAAATGGGGAAATATCCTGATATATAGCGTTAGCCTCCATAGAGAGCATGATATAAGATTTAAATCAACCAACTAAAAAGAAAATTAAGCATGTTGAAGGTTGTTGATACAAAACTTAGCATAGCGCGCGACCTCATTATTTTTCCTCTTTTAGACTTTAAGTTAGAATAAGAGTGAAAATGATGCTGCGTGTGCAGAAAAATCGTAATCAATGGAAACGTGGTTTCTTTAGAATAGGGGTATGTCAGTCTAAGTTTTTCGTTGTAACCTATTTTCATTGTTACCTCATAGCATATTTACCACGTTAATCAGTTTCAACACTAGTTCTCAACGCAAATAGTTAAATTATTTTTTTAAGTCCTAATTTTGTCAATAATTGATCAATTCCCGGACGATGATATTTTCTTATTGTCCATACCATCGGAAGGGTTAGAAGTAGAAATTTAGTGCAATGAAATGTCAATTCATTAATAAGATTATGAACCGTAACATAAAACTTTCCCTGATTTCCTTCTTCAGTATCTAACTGAATACTATGCCTACCTGTAAGAAATATCACCAACCATATGGTCGATCTGATCCTCATTTCCGTAAGCATTAAGAGCCAAAGGCTTGTATGGGAATTGTACGGGAATGAGCCTACACACGAGGACAGTAGTTGCTTACAGTACTTTCCAGCAAAGAAAATGTAACAATAATAAGAAATTTAAGATTTACTTTTTGAAAATAACATTATTCAGATTTAGGCCCTTATTGTCCACACATTGTTGCAGACTAACAGTTGTCCATTGCTTTTTGAAGCATAGCAAGTGAGATCATTAGAATTTCTTGAGTGATAGTATTTGAAAGGGCCTCAAGCGAGCCTGGTTTGTTGACGTAAGCTTTACATTTCAGGTAGCCCATAAAATAAGATGGAACTGCAATTTGTCGGGCAACACTGAAATGAATAAGACCTCTGCGCTGCGTAGACAGCACCGAATAACCCGTTTCAATATTTGTCTCAAAAACAAAGATGCGATGTTAAATCGTCCATGTTTTTATTTTTACTGAAATGGTATCTAGGAGCGAGTCATTGCCAACAATTTCGCAGGTGTTAGTCTCCCCTTAGTTAAAATTCCATACCCATCCCAAATACCTCTCACCTCTCTACCGGACCCTATACATTTCTATCTCCCTTCTCCAGAAAGTTGAATGAAAAATACTGCATTTATTAAGGTATGGTTTCGACAGAATTCTACCTTTCTAATGATAAAATTATATTTCGGAGGCAGATTACCACGATTTTTAAATTAACATCTGTAAAGAGCTTCAATTAGACTCCTGATATCCCATTAGAATTTGCTGCATTTTATGATATTTTGTGATTAAGAAGATTAAGAAGTGCCAGAAGATTACCCAGATTATATATTTTATTTTAGAGTAAATTGATTAGTCGAAGCCAGAAGCAACCACTACAAAGAAACAAAGTCTTGAATGCAGAATATGGTCACTGTATGCTGAAATACATTCAATCACAACCACATCATTAGTAATAAAAACTTAAGAAGATGGATGCATGCAGTACCACTACTATGAATGTAGTTAGTTTGATTCCAGTTGAAGGCGAACGGTTTCATTTGAGTTGCTCAAATTAAGTTCGAGCTTTGTGTAATGTTATCTCCAAGCTTGTCTTTCTCTGTTTTGCAAGAATGCTCCATGCGTTACAAAATGTGAGTGAAATTCAGCCTTTCATTAAGGCTTTGCTTTGGTGTGATGAGGTGTTCGTGGAGCAATAAATGCATTGCGGAAAAATGGAAACACTCAATGTTAGGGTAATAAATATGGGGATTTCGTAGTTAAAACATTAATCTAACTGCCTTCCGTGTTCAGCGACGATAAATTAAAAACCTTTTGAAGAGGGGTACTTAATTTATTCAAGAGTTTTTCTAATTCTGCAGAAAGCTCATTTATTAGCAAATTTCTGTTAAATACAGTTTACTATACAGACCTGGAAGGTTTTACCATGAAAATCATTCATTTACCTCAACGATAAACATTGGCATTTTAATTCCCATATGAGCTCAGAAAATTCACGGCAGTATTTACTTTATATTATATTCCTACTAGAATACTAAAAATATTCATTTCGTTTTTATTACCTTAATTATATAATCTAAATAAAATTTAATTATTTGAGAATTTGAGGTATTTGTGAAATCTTTAATTTATCCAAAAACGGAGTTCACAACATCTTAAATTTGTTTAAGCGAAGGATAACTCGAGATATCAGACATTTGCGTAGCGTTTTTATAACTTCTTTGAGATTTAGAAGGACGATATTCATTTACTTTAGTGAATTTAAAGAATAAAAAAGAATATAATAATTGTTCTCTGGTGAAAAAGGATAATTTTCTCTTTTTTTTGTGAAAATATAAATCAATATAAAATATAATAAATAGAATATAAAATCTACATAATAGTCCTCCTCAGATTTTGCATATATATGTTTGATTAATATGCTTATTTAGGGTATTAATAATGGTGTAATTTAACCTAGTACATAGGAGAGGTTTTGTAGGGATGCCATCCTTGAGCGAATAGGGAGCAAAGTTAAAATTACATAGCAAGTTACCTCACCTCGGACATAGATATATGAAAAGATGACCTAATTGCAACGTTACGGTATAAATGAATAAAGTGACATAAATTAAAGTTAGTCATAGAAGCCGTAAAATGATAAAAGGACGAGAGACGAAAGGAACCGAAGAACTCAGACGCAACAAGAGATAGAAGTCGAATATTCTGAGCTTTACCAGTCTGTGATAAGTTAAGGAGGCTAAGGAATTTACTAAGAATTTCAACGAAAGAGTTGTACATACAATGGGTTATAGCAGTGGTCGGCAAACCGAGGCTTGCGAGCCACCTGCGCCTTCATGGCCCTTTGAGTGTGGCACTTCCATAAAGTATGCGCCTTCATTGAGTGCGATGGAAACTTAGTTATGACAGGTTTTGTCATTGCACAAGACTAGGAAATATAAGCAAAGAACCGAGGGCAAAGCAGTGACTTTAAAGTTAAGTGGAACGTGACTCTTGCGTTTATTCAAAACCTAAACGGCCAGCGGCCCTATCTTGCTCGAAAGGAAAAAGTGACGGACAAAACAATCAAATATGAGAGACACCTTACGTGTACACGTGTTATTTAGCACTATATATATATTTAGTCTATTTTAATTAGGTTCAGAAAGCCTTTAAATCGGAATTCCAGCTGTTTTTTCATTAAACGAATTCGTTATTTTAGAAAAAAAACATATTCCCGGTCCCGTCAGACTTTTCCAAGTCAATTTCCTTGGGATTATTCCTGAATGCATGCCATCCTGAGCAAAGTACCTTTAATCCTTTCCTTGTGATTCATTAATGTGTGTTCCTCCTTTGCAACACTTTGTGTTGCCGGGTTCTGTATGAAGATATGGCTGTAGACAATACCGCCAGGTCGGACGATATTACTCTTGCCCTTGAACACAAAGTCCCCAAAATAGTGAATGAAAATTGTATGCCCGGGTGGCCTAGAAGGTTAAGGCAGCCTCCCGGATAGAGGATGATCCAGGGTTCGATTCCTGGACCCTTTACGGTTTTTAATATTTTTCTTCAAGAGACGTGCGCACAACAATTGTGTGCGTTGCATACTAGGTTCATTTTTCGTTTGTTCAGAGCGGTTTCCAAAGCCGTACTCTAATCAGTTGCACCCAACTACGGCCAGGAAGACATCCCTTCGATGTAAGAATCTAATAATTTACAGCTGGTACGTGATTAGCCCCTGCTTATTTGATCCTGAAATATTAATCCGAGATAGCGAAGGCATAAGAAGAACACTCCGAATATGCAAAATATTTCTAAAACAGTACTCCGTGAACCGCCTCTCTTAGAACAGTGGTCAAATGTTAGCAGAAGGGAAGCTCTCATATTACGTATTTTGCCTTCGTCTCCATCTCCATTCAAAATCCTCTCTAAGGAAAATTTTGACCGGGGAAGAATATTACATTCAATAGTTTCAATTTTTGTGATAGTAAAATAGTATATATCCTTTATATTTAGTATATAAACGTATATCTTCATCAATGGTAATCTTCAAAGTTTTTTAGAACCAATGCGTAAAATTTTTACAGCGTGTTTGCGTGTCGTAAGAATTAACTTTCAAGTATAAAAAATGTAAAGTATAAAAATTTTCTATAAGAATACATCTGTTGATTTCTCTCAATTTTATATCGATGAAAATTATTTATCGTTGTCCTTAACCTGGCCTCTGTATTCAAAGCGCTGTTAGGTTTACCGGTATTTCTTCTTGCGCATCCCATTGAAAACGTCCGAAGTTCTTTTTGAGAGGGAGTTGCAGTCGTTTTGAGAATAATACCCAGGGTAGGAGGACGAGCGGAGAAGGGTCGTGTTCGTGTTTTACCTTATGGAGGCTGCGTTGGTGAGTAGACGAATGCCCACCCTTGTTTATTACTCGGTTTCTCACAAAATATCTGGCAACACCTCATTGTATCCCAAATTCCAATTTAAATACGGAATACCGGCAATCAAATCCTTTATATATATATTTATATTTCCCCCTCTTCTGATCATTAATCTTAATTTTTTGCCTGGGCAACTAGATAACGCGCCATTTCTCCTTCTTTATTCGAATTATTCTTGGCATATTGTGTTTTTGGTTCCCACTACATTATGTTTATGTGAGATTTCTACAAGTCGCCATTTGTCCTATGGCAGGGGGTGCTTTACCTCTATTTTCCTAATTGTTTGCTTTAGCGTATTGAGTAAAAAATAGATTCTTGAAACAATTCATTTTACCATCTATTTCCCTGATCTACCACGTCGTATCAGAACAGCCTACATAATAGAGAGGTTACATGATATCGGTTACATATTCTGAGAACGTAATTTCTCTGAACTTAATTTCTGTACTGTAAATTATTAGTACTAATGAATTTATCCTTTGAATTGGTCTTCTATCTTCTAATGATTCCCAGCCCGCGTCCTGTAACAACTAAGTAACGCTCTTTTATCGTAGCAATTCCTTACAAATCGTATCGCCTTTCAAATTACCTTTTTTAATTCACGAACACGACACTCGTCGGCCCATACATAACATGCATACTCGAGGTGAATCCTAACGCTAAGTAACATCGCTCGCAAAATGTTTTTTCGCTCACACCGACTATTCTCTTAACGAAGTTGAGTTTTTCAAGTGCTTTTCCACATATATAACGGATGTGGATACTTCATGCAAAATTAAACGTGAGAGTTTTCCCAAGTAAAAAAATTAGTTATGTTACACTTTCTACATCTCACGTCATAAGGAGTAAATTTTTAATCTTTGTTTAAAAACGCTATCTCCAAATTCAATCCAATATTTTCCAGTTCCCACAAAAAGTCTTATTTCAATAGACGACTCGTTTCAACACATAAATAAGTACAGGTAATACATCTCAAGTTCTATATATTTGAAAATACTTTTTAAAATGCAGCATTGTGATATCTTTAGGAACGGTTTTCAATAATTTAGGACTCCTTCTATTGTTTTTTCTTCTTATTTTACAGGTAGTACTGTGTTTTCATCTGAAATATTGGAGTAGATGCCTTCATTCTTGGATTGCCTGAAAATATCCACTGCTTATAATGGTAGGGAAACATTCTGTAATAATAGATATCAAGATTTACTGTTTTGAAAATTCTCATAAAATAGCAGCATTCTGGTATCTTTAAGAATGATTTTTCTATGATTATGGGCTCCTTTCAACGTTATTCCTTCTTATCTTACAAGACATACTGTGCTTTCATGTGGAATATTGGAGAGGGTGTCTTAATTCTTATATGTACCCGAAAATATTGCTGTGAATAATAAAGGAAAAACATTAAGTAGTTTTAATATATCTCAATTGCGAGGGAGGGGTCCCTCGGGAAAGGGTCTCGGGGATAGGGTTCCAGGGAGGGAGGGGTCCCTGGGGATAGGGGATAAGAATAAGATTGGAGATAACATCGTAAAAAGCACAGACTTAATTTGAGCAACTCAAAATGAATTTTCCTTCAATTGGAATCAAACTAACTACATTCATAGTAGTGGTATTGCATGCATCAATCTTCTTATTACTAATTGGGTGGTTGGGATTGAATTTAATTCATCGTAGGGGAAGGTCGGGTAAGAT
Organism: Sympetrum striolatum; assembly: GCA_947579665.1. Lineage (NCBI taxonomy): Eukaryota > Metazoa > Arthropoda > Insecta > Odonata > Libellulidae > Sympetrum > Sympetrum striolatum. Next base: position 112,259,772 of record OX388341.1, read on the forward strand.
GACGAAGCGTGTAAGATGACGAATTCACCATTTCCTCCACCTTGCCACAGGTAGAAGAAATTGCCCGCACCCTTAAGGTACTCCTGGCGTCAAGCTACTTACTTATCTTGATAAATTGCTAGTCAGGTTGCCCTGTGAGAAGTAGTCGACCAATATTTGATTAGTGAGCTTGTTGATATAATTTTTTGACCAGACAACTTAAGGAATTACAATTGTACGGTAAGTTATTTTAACTCTTGCGTAAAATATTCTTTAAGTACAATTCAAAACCTAAACAATCATAGCAAATGTACGTTGTTTATGATGATGTAGGAACTGGTAGATAATTTTTAAACGAAAATGGCAAGGTGGGGTAAGATGACGAGGATTTCACAACTTCGTCAAAAGCTTGCCTGACTAGCTTTTTGCCAATGGAAAGAAGAAGCAAGAAATAGAATTGCTAGAACGAAAACGACAGGAAAGGTTAAGAAGGAAAGCTGTAGCTGTGGCGAGAACAACCATCTCATATAAAGTAGGAAGTAGACCTAAAAAAGGGAAACTACGAAAAAAGCAAGGAAAACTACAACTCGTCGACTGAAATTATTGTAATCTGACGATTCGTCATTGGGAGAGGTCCCTCATGTTGAAACCGCCGGCGACGTTGACAGGAATAGTTTAGTGGAATATGACAGGGGAGACTGCATTATTTTTTGGGGAGCAGGGAAAAGACGAACTGTGGTATCAGTGCTTTAAGTGCCAATCTTGGGCACACGCTGAAAGCACCGGCTGGGATGATTATCAAACCAAACGCAGACCCTGGAAGTGTGAATATTCTTCATGAATTTTCATAAAGATTTTGTTGAAATTTATACCCAATGTTTAACTTTTCGGCGCATGAAACCCAGTGTTTTAGCTTAACCTTTTCATACTTTACTTTATTTTTGATATGTGAAATTCTTTCTCTGCCTTATTTTAATAAAATTTTATCCATTTAATAAAAATGTTATCGCTTCATCATCTTACCCACCCCCATTGGTCATCTTACCCCTAAGGTCGGGTAAGATGACGAAAATTGCATTTTCAAAACAATCATTAATATTTCATCCTTCAACAGCGGAGGGCCGCACTTCATAAATTAATTAATAGAGATAAATAAAGGTTAAAAGAAGCACACTAGTAAATTTCAGTTTTCTTTAACATTTACTAAGTCCAGGAAAAATCTTTGAAGCTTAAGTTCGTCATCTTACCCTCCTTTCCCCTATAATGACTTTATTTTGCGTTCAAGCCTTCGTTTCTCTGTAGTATTTGCTTTTGGCGTCAACTCCTCAATTTACTCTAAAATAAAATATATAATCTGGGTAATCTTCTGGCACTTCTTAATCTTCTTAATCACAAAGTATCATAAAATGCAGCAAATTCTCATGGGATATCAGGAGTCTAATTGAAGCTCTTTACAGATGTTAATATAAAAATCGTGGTAATCTGCCTCTGAAATATAATTTTATCATTAGAAAGGTAGAATGCTGTCGGAACCATACCTTGATGAAGGCAGTATTTTCATTCATCTTTCTGGAGAAGGCAGATAGAAATGTATAGGGTCCGGCAGAGAGGTGAGAGGTATTTGGGATGGGTATGGAATTTTAACTAAAGGGGGACTAACACATGCGAAATTGTTGGCAATGACTCGCTCTTAGATACCATTTCAGTGAAAATACAAACATCGCATCTTTGTTTTTGAGACAAATATTGAAACGGGTTATTCGGTGCTGTTTACGCAGCGCAGAGGTCTTATTCATTTCAGTGTTGCCCGACAAATTGCAGTTCCATCTTTTTTTATGGGCTACCTGAAATGTAAAGCTTACGTCAAGAAAGCAGGCTCGCTTAAGGCCCTTTAAAATACTATCACTCAAGAAATTCTAATGATCTCACTTGCTATTCTTCAAAAAGCAAAGGACAACTGTTAGTCTGCAACAACGTGTGGACAATAAGGGCCTAAATCTGAATCATGTTATTTTCAAAAAGTAAATCTTAAATTTCTTATTATTGTTACATTTTCTTTGCTGGAAAGTACTGTAAGCAACTACTGTCCTCGTGTGTAGGCTCGTTCCCGTACAATTCCCCTACAAGCCTTTGGCTCTTAATGCTTACGGAAATGAGGATCAGATCGACCATATGGTTGGTGATATTTCTTACAGGTAGGCATAGTATTCAGTTAGATACTGAAGAAGGAAATCAGGGAAAGTTTTATGTTACGGTTCATAATCTTATTAATGAATTGACATTTCATTGCACTAAACTTCTACTTCTAACCCTTCCGATGGTATGGTGAATAAGAAAATATCATCGTCCGGGAATTGATCAATTATTGACAAAATTAGGACTTAAAAAAATTTAACTATTAGCAGTGAGAACTAGTTTTGAAATTGATATATGTGGTAAATATGCTGTGAGGTAACAATGAAAATAGGTTATAACGAAAAACTTAGACTGACATACCCCTATTCTAAAGAAACCACGTTTCCATTGATTACGATTTTTCTGCACTTTTGCTGGAAAGTACTGTAAGACACTACTGTCTCTTTTTTTTTACTCTTACTCCAACTTAAAGTCTAAAAGAGGAAAAATAATGAGGACGCGCGCTATGCTGAGCTTTGTATGAACAACCTTCAACATGCTTAATTTTTTTTTCAGTTTGTTGATTTAAATCTTATATCATGCTCTCTATGGAGGCTAACGGTATATATCAGGATATTTCCCCATGTGAGTTTGAACCTCGCGCTCAAAGTGTCTTTAGATAAAGCTCGTATTTTGTGACTTTTTAAGTCAAATTTCCTTGAACCAGAGAAGTGGGATGTGTGGGATCTAGTCATCAAGAAAACTTCACATTTCCTGGATTGCTCCTTCACACCAACTTACGTTGAGTGATGGGAATATCCTCCCTGCGTTCAATCTGGGTCCATCAGAGTGCAAAGAAATAATATTTTAGAGAATAAAACTTGTAAACTCATTTGTTTTGTAAATTATATAACTCTTGAGCATCTCCGAAACGCTTATAAATTTGCGTTGTTGGAGGATTCTACCTGTGAAGCCTAATACTAATTATTTTAAAGCTTATTAAGACATCACAGCGAGCTCAAATTTGTGCTAATAATTGGACATCCTCTTAGGAGTATTTTGTTCTCATCCTTGAAGTTGCAAGAGTTTTCATCTCTTTAATTGGAAGCGAATGTGACATGTTCTAGCAATTGTTTCTCTATCACGTGAATCGCTTTTTATGATTCAAATAATATTTTTGTATTGGGAATCAGTTCTATCCGTCTTATAGTCTAAGTAAGTGTTTAACGTCGTTAGTATAGTACCGGATATATTCTTAAATTCTTACTTAAAATTTACAAGTGTTTTCATAGAGGAACTGGCTACTTTAATATAAAATCAATACTAATCGCAATTCCTATTACGCAGTAGAATTGGCTACGAATGCTTTTACTAGGTAGGAGTTCATATTCATAAAAATTGATTAAAATATTCCTAACTAATCTAATAACAGGTAATTAAGTCATAATTACATTTCTAGGAGGTCAATACATGAAAGAAACTGAAACATTATAGTTTATGTCATTAGTGAGAATTTCAAGCACCAACTTTCACACAACATGGCCTTCTCGTGTAATCGATATTCCCGCTTTACGGATATCATTTGTCGTTGCGTTGGCCGCCATATTCCAGTAAGTGATTAGCAATCATGTCGTTCAATTTCATCGAGTACCTGTAGATCGTGTTGATTGTGATATTATCGCCTACACGTATTACATATCATTGATCAATGATTATTTGATGCCCTAGTAATAAGAGTTTATGTCCCAAAAGGTAGGATTGGATATCTGGTTATATGCACCGGCAAAATACTACGTCTTAAATACATCGACAAGTTTATTGTTTTTGTTGTCTTGTAATGATTAACTCTGAAACGAAATATAAGTAATCGTCTTTCATGTTTTTAATATTAACTTTTTTTGTTTGTTAGGTGACTCATGCGGCCTTGGGCGACTCCGCCATGTCAACATAAACTTGCAGCTGCTTTCCAGTGATCATACATCTTATATCTTTCTTAGTTTTGCGTTTAACATTTTTATAGTGAGGTAGTTTTCATCATTTTCAGTTGAGAATTTCTTTTTATTAGACATCTCATCAAGATGCCTGCGAGTGGTCCTGTTTACCAACCTACAACGGTTAGCTATGAACAGCAAAGTGATTGGACTCCTACAAGTTATCTTTCGCAAACAGTTAGTAATAATCTTCCCAGTCGTCACAAATGTTTACAATGGCTTATTTTAGCTGTTGGAGTGTTAACATTAGCCGCTGGTCTAATTATGACTGTGGAGGGAGCTATTGACTATGGCAATCAAGCAAGTGTTTGTGAAGACAAGCTCCCATCGCCGCCTCCTTCGGCTTTGCCACCTCCAAAGGCAGACTCTAATCATTCTGTCATCGATTTGGTAGTAGCTCTATTTGGGGCACTACTTATTGTCATTGGAATCGTAATGATCATGGCATATATTCAAATGGCAAGAAGAAGAAAGGGATGTTGGATACCTTGTTTAGCTAGCAAAGAACAGAATTTAGTGCGGCAGTTACGCGACAATCAAGCCCAGAATGGGCAGGTAAGATAAACTATCATTTATTTTTTTCTGCTTTTAGTTCTATATTTTTGACGCACTATTCTTTCATTTTTTTATCGCACACAGTGATTCTATAAAGCTTCATTCGTTGGGTAAACGGAAAATATATTTCAAATTCTCGAAGTTCCTCGGCAATCAACTCTGAACCAATCCTAGAAACTCCTTATGCTTATGTACGTTTCAATAGTCATGCATAGTACAATCAAATAAATTAGAATTTGATTTTCTGGTTGTCATGTCATAGCAATTTATTAACTATTCTTGACTTAGGAATACTCAGCTTAGTTTATAATTTTAGTCATGTATATATCCCATATGGTGCCGCAAGGTATGAAATATAAACTAATCCAGCTATCAATTTTGTAGAAAATGGTGCTCATCGCAACTACCATCTTTTCGTGTTTCATTATCTTTGAAACTAATTATAAAATCCTGTTATTCATTATGATATGATTTAAGATGCATATATAATTGAGAGCTATTTTTTTTATCAATATTGCCCTCTGTTTTTCTGTTATCATCGTTTTGTTAGAATAACACTTTTCAAGCGCACATTTTAGTGCAAGGAAATGCCGAAAATCGTTCCTATGCAGTGTTATTTATATCTTGTTGTCATATCCAAAAAATATGCCAATCAAATACTATAGTTGCTTGTGGTTACAAGGTTATGTGAACAGGATAAGTATCTTTTTGCTCTGCTCTGGAAAGAAAAATCTTTCATTGCCATGGTATGATTATATCAATAATTATCCACAACTATTTATTTTGTAGGCTCAGTTCTTTGAACACAATGTCATGTCACATTACGTTACATGTAATGTTAATTTCGGGTAAAGGCTAATTTCAAACTCATGTAGCCCCTTTATGTGTGCTAGTAACAATCAGAGAATCCTTTAATGTTTATTTTGAATGGCATCAGCAAAATGTATTTTCTTGCTATATAGAACAGAAAGTTGCTCTGCAGAACTATGTTACCTTTTCATCTTCAGTATATCAGAAAATAGATCAAATGTTTCAGATTCCTATCACTTCATGTGTATATAATGGTCTAAAATTTAATTATAAGAAGTTTTGCATGATTATTAAGAGAAAATTAGTAGTAGTTCTTTTTTACTATGTTATGCCATCTTTAATTGCCCAATTATTGGTTTAGTTACATACCATAATGCTGGGTACTCTTATTTCACTGCCTTATTATTCTAATGGTTAGCATAATGATGTATTTCCACATCTTACATCCATCTCTGAGGAGCAATATTACTGACACTTTCCTACTGCAGAAATATGATATGGGAATAGTGATTAGCTCTTGGTTCCATATATTTCTTGCACTAATTCCTGTCTTAATGTCTTATGATGTTTATGCTGTAATTTTGAATTTTTTGAGTAAGATTGTCACACTTAAACACTTAAAAATATCTACTCAATGTATTAATGAAACTTTGATAATGACTCAATTCCTCTTCCTTGCTACTATGAAAATAGTAATGAAAATTAATTAATTTTTATTTCTTATCTATTTCTTTAAATTTTAGAATTTAAATGAAGTTGATAGACCTTTAAAAACACTACATTGTTGCTACTATAGGTATTCTAGCCTATTCAATTACTCAAGTGTGTTCATTTCTATTGTATTGTATTATTTCTTTAATGGAAATAGGCTTCAGTTTTATCCATTTTAATAAGCCAGGACATAAGTGTTAGTAAACTAGAAGGCTAAGCAATCCACCTCTGAGATCATCAGTCCATAATATACCCATGCATTTCAGCATTTTTATAGCTTAACAAACGTTGGTTGAAGCCAAAATTATTCCCTTTTCTGACTTATATCATGTAAATAAGTAATAACTTAAATTATTAGCTTTATAAATGAACCATACGTTAACAGTCTCATTTACTGCCCTGATTTATGTAGATTAAATTCTTATATTAGCTACATCTTGAGGTTATGATCTTGCTGGACTATCTATCTATCTAACTATACCATAAGCTGTCAAAAATTGTGTTTTTAAGCACATTTCGCTACCGTGTGTAGCATCTTCAACAGACCATGAGTGTTTAAAGTTTTGACAAGTTGAATACTGGTGGAAAGGAAAAGACAAAAAAGCATCTCTAGGCGAGATCGAGCAGACTGAACAATGTTGTATCGAAATCTGTATCAAAGTTCATTAAATGTTCCCAATTTTTATAAATAAATAAATTTTCCCAAGAATCTAGACCAGAATGTGAAATGTGAACAAGACTTAAATTATCAACGGTGATATTGTGTACAAAATCAAACATGTTTGGCCACACCTGAGTTAGAATATCTCCCAGAATTGAAATGAGCTAAATGCTCTTTGAATCTAATGATTACCTTTCTTCTTGTTTGCCCAATATATTTTAAATCACACTCAGAACATGAAATACTATAGATCCCGGAGTTTTGAAACATTTCAACCTTATCCTTAATTGAACCCAACATATTCCTTAAGTTAACATCATTATAATAGCACACTTTAAAATTATTATGTTTAAGAATAGTAGAAAGACCTTTAGTTAATGGTGTTAAATATGGTATTTTAATGTATTTTGGTTTTGGAACATCATGAGCTTGAGAAAAAGTAGAGCATTGGCTAATCAATCTTTTAAATTTATCTCTCTTAACTAGAACATCGATTATAGAGACAGCTTATGGTATAGTTGTGACTCTTATTTATTTCAACAGATAATTATTTTCATACTTCTCACCCTAATATGGGATGAAATAAAATCGATGGAGGCGGCCGTGATGTTGTGGAAATCCATTCTAATGAAAGTAGACAGATGTTCACTTTTCCACAGGTTTTATTTAAAAAGTGAAAATCTGTCTACTTTCATTCATGAGATTAATTGTTCTCCTAATGTAGTTAGGTTTCTTAATTGTATTTTTCACTTGAAATTTGGGGGTATTTGTGGAAGCCTCATATACTATGCCATTTGTAGATTCTAACACTGGGTCCATCAACAACGGATCTCCTGGTTACTGCCCAATATGGTCCTGTATCAGAGATAGCGTACCAGCCACCAATCGTAGTGGAGGAAGAGGAGGAGGAGACTAGGACTCTGATGGGCAGCGAAAACAAGGAATGGTGAGAATCTGGACGGGGTGGTGGTGGTGTCGGTAACTTCCTCGGGTACTTAACTTATACTAACATTCATTGAAAGTGATGCATGTATTTGGTCAGGATAACCCTTCAGTTATAGGATCAAACCAACTTTAAGAGAAATGCATGATAATATTGCTGAATGAGTTTTATGGAAATTTTATCCATTTTTATTGATGAGTTAGAGCTGATAGTCTATTGTGCTTTTTTCATTCTCTGGAATATTTCATGCAAACATATTTTGCATGATTAAATTTTATTTGCATGTTTTCGGTGTAACTTTTGCAGATCATCTTAAAAATAGTTCTTTGAATTTTTATTTTTCTCTGGACTGACATTGCATCAATTCAATCTATCAAAATTACCCTATTTCTCGGCATTGGGGATGCGGTTTTATACCTTAAAAAAGTCTCTCAAAATTGCAATGTGTCATCGACACCAAAGGTTACATTTTACGTAAGTCTATGCAAATTCTATTGGAAGCTTATCTGCTTTATACATTTTTCTGAAAATATCCCATAAGCATATAATGCACATTGTCATATTTGCAAGATTTTGATTTTTGGTGGAAAATATGGTAATTAAAATGTTTGTCATTGACAATATTTCAGTAACAATAATAACAATGTGAAGAAAAACAGTAGTGAAAACCTTGTACAGACGTTACCAATTGGAATCACATGCATAACACTTGCTAATTAATCCAAACTTAATTTCCTTTTTCCAAACTTTTGCTTCCAAAAACTGGGGTGCATTCTTAATGCAGGGAAATTCAGTATCACAATTTGATGCATCATCATTGACGTTAACTAACATTTAAAATTCTTCTTTTCCAAATCTGTTATCTTTAAATGTAATTAATTAATATTGGATTATCAAAGAATATTAGATTTACAAATTCATATATTAAATAACATTTGGATCTCTCAAACTTAAAGAAATGCATTAATCATTATTTACCTCTGTGAACCTTACTTTTGGATCATGGTGGTGCTCTGAAGATTTAATAAGTAATTTTGTTATTTTCTTTCAATGCTTTCATTAGTACAAATATATTATTCATTAATTCTTTTGTTGCATAAAGAGAAACTATTATATGTTTAAATAGGTAAATACAATAGGGTGATCTAAATATTTAAATACTCCATTTATCGGAAAAACGTTTTAGTATTATTGGCCTGTGAAACTTGAGAGTGATAGAATAGACTCCTTTTTACAAGTTTTGTAATGTTAACTCTTTCGGCACTTGCTATTTCCTGCTCTTATCTCATCGGAGAGCTGAAAAATGAATTTGCCTATTCATAAATTTTAATGAGGGAAACCTAATGAGTGTATTAACAGCTTTTCTTTTAGAAGTGTCGCATTATTATTATTATGGGACTTTATTTGGCAAACTTGGGACTTTAAAGTCCCACCTTCCATTTTACCAACAATATCATGTTATTTATATACATAACCTATGGAAAACTGAAGCTGTGATAAAGTCGCCTCTTATTACACGGCTGGCAAACAGGTTGATGGAAAACAATTACATAGATCTGCCGAAATAATTCTTTTGTCAGCTGCGTGGGTATATGTGGTATCAAGCTTTTGAGGAGAACTTTTTTTTTCGACTGGAGTAAAGACATGTATTGGGACCTTGATTTTTGCCCTTGGTTTGGTTCAGTGGCGCAGCGAGGGGGGGGGGGTTTAGGGGTTCAAACCCCCCCCCCCCCCCAATACTCAAGTCCTACAACTAGCTCTGTGCTTTTTTTCTGCCGCTGAGTACAAAACCTCAATTATCATGTAAGTCTCACAGATACACTGCTGATATGTGGTGCATGATAAATTCAGTGCAAGCTTTGTATACCCGTAAATATGGTTCCAATTTCAGCAAAGGTGATGTTTTTGTTAGCATAACAGGCCTAGAGCCGACATTGATATCAATGGGACGCTACGATACGAGCGTTTCCCTCACTATATCCAATGCGTGCTCTTCTTAAGCATATCCTTTAGTTAGATGACTCACTCCATAAGATAAGATTCCCAAGATAAAAATTTAAAAGTGCTGATTTGTTTACTCCTCGCAAAAATACAAGGGAACTTTCAAGAAATAATTCGAAACTTACACCCTGAAACAGAGATTAAGATCACGTTTAAGAGACAAACAGATTGATAAAATGCTCAGATCTTCAGCATGTGACTGTTTTAAAGGTGTGAATGCAAAGCTAGGCTTGTGGGTAGTAATTTTGAGAAATTCACAGTGAACAGTTCAAAGGAGAGTTTAGTTTGGATTTCATTAAGTACAGATGGACATCCAAAAATTCTTTTCAAAGTCCGCTAATAGCTCAAGGCCTCTATCGGAAAAACATAAGTTAATGGCTATGTGTTTATTAGTGTAATTAGCGTTATTAGGTACATAAATTAGGTTTGACTGATTTTAGGGCTGTTATCAGAGGGCACATCTCGCGATGAGTTTAGCGACAATTGCAAAGGTACTGGTTCCTTTATTAAGCATTCTGGACAGATTAAAGTTCGTACGGTAGACTCTTCATTTCTCAGGATGATAGAAAATGTACTGATCCTTATTTTATGATTACCTGTAAATATGATGTATATTTACAAAAATTATTAGATAACTGAATTTCCGCAGAAATTTGAAAAAGTATTGGAGCTATACAAGATATCAGTAAAAATTAATTTTCAATGATATTATTAATGATATACCATTTTGGGAGCAAATCAGTCAGCTGAAAGGTATTGTGCCCTTAGGTACGCACAGATTTATTGTAACTGTAACTTGATGACTTGAAATAAATTTGGTAAACTGTTAAAACTAAGACTTGAATTCTTCAGCTTCCTTATCAATGCAGCCAATTTTTTCTCTGGTGATAGAATCCCACAAATTGCATGACTTATCCTGTCAACCACATAGTGATGCAATGCCCCTTCAAAATTTCAATTCATGGAAAATTTTTGTTTTCTTTGAATACTCAGTTCGTAAGACTGTGTTTGTGTCAGCTCTTTGCTAGACCACCTAACTATTACTCAGTCTAAGTAATTTTAATTTGACGTCCTCATTTTTTCACCTTGTTATATAACTAATTCTACAAATTCTATTCTAACATCAATTTAAATCAAGATTCTACCGTATTTTTTAATCCAGCCAAATTTTTTAATTCTGGTATGTGACGCATTCAATTGAATACCTAGCCTATACATATATAACATTCATTTAATAAATAATTTCATTACTTTTTGAGTTTAAGTATTTACTAAATTGAAATATTCTCTTTTTGATAAAATATCTTATGTATCTAATCTAATTAACTACAGAATTCTGTCATGGCGCATATAAACGGTCTGCAAGAAGCTGTATATATACTTCATATCATTATTTTTATACATTGATGGCGTTTTTTGGACAGGCGACATTTTAGTGAAATTCCAAAATCTGCTGATGATATAATATAATAACGAAAGATATTCAAATAAGCATGGGCGCGCACCAATGTGGGGGATCTAATGAGTGGATGTTTTATATCGTTAACCAAATAACAGTACCTAATTTTTTCCTCCTCACGCTTGGCAACCTCTTGGAAGAAATAACTATCAAAGACTCGGGAAGTGTATATCTACAACACCAAAATACTTCAGCATAGGAAAAAAATGACTTTTTAATAGATATTTGATGTATCCAAACTAGAATTCCAAACAACAGTTATGATAAGTTTCCAATAGTTTGCTTATGTAAACTACTATCTTGGAAAATTTAATAATTTGACCACGTAAGCGTTAAATTCCTCTATTTTTCAATGCATTTAGTTTTTGGAAGAACTGACATGTATTGTAGTAAGTAGAGGGCATGAATAAACTAGTCCCTTTTAAGGTAGGCATTTTTTGTTTTCTTGGCAGCCTTTGACCCCCCCCCCCCCCCATTGGCAAATCCTGGCTGTGCCACTGGCTTGGTTATTTCCTTTTTACAGGAAGCAGGAATACTTTGTTTAGCCTTACTCTTGTCTCAATAGGATGGCTAGTTTTTTTTATATAAACCATCCAGCAATGATCATCGTACTTTATATTGTAAAAAATAACAGCCAAATTTTTATTATTTTCCTCCAGAAGGACTTAGTGTACCACTGGAAGTGATGTGCAGTAATTCCTATTTTGCAGCAACACAGCTTTAGGGATTTTGTTTTGAAGAATATCAAACGCTCCTTGATTTACATCACATTCTGTACATCTGGTCTTAAGTCGGCTATATATGTAATATAAGGTATCAACTCACTGACTGTTGAGGTTGTTCTCTGGCATTACGTGGAAAAAGTACTGACTTTGTTTTATATTTTATTTAAAGGTCTTGTATTACCTCATGTTAGTTTTCTTAATGATTTTATAAGTATACGTTATTGCCCTTCTTTATAAATTTACAGCTTAGCCAAAGGCCAAATCCACTAGATATAAGCTGCTATGATAGAATGTATAAACAGCTGAATTTAGATTTGGTTAAGTTATTACAGATATATAAGATATAATAATGTATAGATTCATCCTTGACATACTCCACGATGAATTTCAATTTCTTCTGTAAATTCATCCCCATCTTTAAGTTTTGCTTTCTGGTTCCAGTATAGGTTATGTATCATTCTTATCTATATCTTTACTTTGAAAATCTGCATTTACTTTTTAGGTTGTACTTGGTTGAATGCTTTTTCAAAATCAAGTACATATTGTGCTTTGTTTATTATACTCTCTTGGCTTGTTAAATGCCATGAATCTCTGTTTTTTGAGATTTAACTTTATTCTCTCAGCTGTGGACCAGTATTTTTGTCCAATTGCTGGCCATTTTTATTTATAGACTTTGACATTGTATTTAATAATGATGCACAAGCCAATAAAGGTTAATTGTGAGGTATTTTAGTGAAATATTTTCTAATCTAACTTCTGTAGGACTGCTACCAAATTCAAGATAATGTTTGTTTCCGAATGTATATTAGAAGTCGATTTTGAAACGGTTTTGTTGACAAAATTTATTGAAGGTCAGGGTGTATTTGGTTAATTCTAGTTTATAAAACCTTCCATTTGTCATTGTAAATTCTGTTATATTATTACTTGTGCAGGATATCCCATCTCAGTCTTTCATGAAATTGCTGCTTATTCATAGTTTTTTGTAATTTGTGGAAACAATATATTTTGACAACATTTCCATTGTCATTTTTATAATATATATTTATCATACAATGTTTCATTAAATTAATTCCAGGCTTGAGTTGAAAAATATTAGATTCGAGACTTGGGTGACTCATCAAATTTGTAAATTAACAGGGCAAATTGTATGAATAAAATCATAATATGTGCTTCAACCATTATTGGTCAGAGAAGAGAAAAAAATGTTTAATCTTTCCGCTAGTTTTATTAACAGGACTGGTTTTGCTAGCAAACTAGTATCTTCAGGTTTTGTAAGTTTGATCAAACAGCATTTATTGCAAAACAGGGGTAATGGGTAGTAACTGGGAGTAAGGAGAAAACTCTTCGGGAAGTGGATGAGTGGGAGAAGGTAAATTTGTTTACTTGAAAGCCTTGGACAAAAAAATTTCAATCTCGACCACTTCAAGGATGTTCAACTGATATCCTTTCCTTCTGCCGTCACTCCTTCCAAAAAAAAACCAACTTTGTGGCAAATATTTCCTTCTAAGTTACTAATCTTTTCTCAAAACTAGAGAAGGGAGGAATTGCAGATTTCTCAAGTTCGAATATAACTCATACCTCAAATGTTTTAATACAATTTTGACAAAATTGCTTTCGTTAAAACCACTTTCTCATGTCGCCATAGTTTAAACGGCAAAGCTCATCATGTTGTAAAATTTAGGGAATCAACACCATGGAAACTTACAGTTGAAAAAAATTCCTTCAAATTCACATGAAAATAATCACAGACTGGACTATTTTACCCCATTGATGTTTGTTTTGTGATATCATAGAATTAAGCAATGATTTATTCATGAACAAAATCAAAACTATTAACTAATGGTATCTAATACTGATGTCTATTCTTTTTGCATTTGATGTAGTTTGTAGGCATCCCAAACATAGTTCTGTATGCACGTATTGACGCTCAATGGCAATGCCCAATGATGCATGGCACCATATTCAGGGTATTTCAATTCATGCTTTTAGCATCATCATTTGAGATCTCCGATGCCAAATAATTTCTAGCATTCTTGGTATTCAAGTATTCAGTGATGGTATTCGCTCGTCTTTACCCATTAAAAATACTTCCCATATCCCTATCATAATCACAACACCAAGGATTGTAGGGACCCAGAGACCATCAATGAAGTCTTCCCGCTGTGACTTTGATGCTAAATTTATTATAAAGAGTAGCTACACTTTTAATCACAGCTACCTAACTCCATGCTTGTTTCAAAGCATGGAAATAATACAAATTGTTTTATTCTCTCTGATATGGCCTCCCAGAAATTATTGTATTGTTTTGATTCTGGTTGAACAAAGTAGGTTTTTTATGTTAAAATATTGTAATTTTTATTAGCGTTTAAATCAAAATATCTTAAACTTCCCTGAAAAATAAATGGTATTTTCAATATCTTTGAAATATTAACAATATCTAGAATCTACCTTATTGGACGATAGACAGTTTAATGTTCTATATTTTAGGCAAATTTTACAGCTATCAGGTCAGCAATTCTTGAGTTATCATGTCAAGCAGTTGTGAAAATGGTTAACCACTCAAAATTTTAGTAAAACCCACTATGATAAATTTTAGATAACCCAGCCTTATGATAATGGCATTTTGTAATATTATTTAGTGATTTTTGGACCATTAAAATTGGCTTCAAGAATGCATTCTGCCATTTTTACAGAGCATCCAAGTTTATCTAGGCAATTTTTCTGCTCTCTTATTTGATGTCATGCAATCTTCGGTGAGTAAGTTGATTTTCTCAATGTCTCATCTTTGGGATTGTTTGGAGGTGTTTTTACTCACTCAGTTTGTTCATAATACTTATTTAATTGCTGTTGTCATAATACTTATTATATTGTGCTGTAAATTGATAAGTATGAATCAATCAAGGCCAAAATTCATAGGATTTTAGCCCTACCAGAGAGGGGCTATTCTCCCTATTATAGTGCATATTGTATGCATCTTTCAAGCAAGTTACATTCATCAATTCCTCCTAGATGGGCTTGATGGATTCTAAAACATCTTGAGGAATCTTTTTTTGTTGAATATATTCCTGTAATCAGTTTTTGGAGAGGGGCTCCTGCTACGAACACCACAAACCCTTCCCGAGAGGGCAGAAGTGGTACCTTTTCTACAATTGCGGAGACGCATGTCAGTTCACTTTGGGATGCGGTTAATGCATTCCTTTCTTTAAACTTTTAATTCTTCTCCGTATGGTGTTGAGTCTGTAACACCTTTGTAGGTTTACAGTTTAAACACTTGAACAGAACTTATAATAATGGAAAGTTCTGCGATTCTAAAGCAAACAGGGAATTTGGATAATTACTTTCTTATTGATATAGAGATTAAGCATTATCCTTGGACAGGTCAGGTGCATTAAAAGGTCAGTCATTGAAATATGAGTTGATGAATATTATCTAATGGAAAACAATATTATTTCAGATACCTTATTTTCAAAATCTCAATTCATTTTTTCTTTGTTTTATACTACAAATAGTTCATGTCCTGAATACAAAGGTTGTTCATAGTAACATAATGATGTTGAATTACTAAGTTTAAAATTCAATTTTTGCACTCATTATTTAGAAAATTCAGACTTTACAAACAGTGATGTCACTTCAAATGAAAATCTTTTCAATAACAATAAACATTTCTCGATCATACATGGAACGTCAGCACAATAAACTAGGTCATCTTCTTCCTCAAAGTATTTCACAAATCCTTTTTTGCTGTTCCTGTACCAGTAGAAAGAGACACGTTTGGATAATACATTTTTCCTTCAACCTGGAACCGAAAAATTCAGCTGCTTCCTTCGAAGTTCTAGATCTCGAGTCAGATCATTGAGTTCCGACTGAACGAATGGTTGAGATGCATCGCTACTAGAAGGCTGGTACTCGGAATCTGATTCCTGGGTTTCTGCTGTTTCTGAATCTGAGGACGAAAGTGTCAGTTCTTTTGTAGGAATAGGCACTGGAATGTCTGGTCCATGAAGCACTGGGCGTATGGTCAATGGAATGTTTTCCGAATACAAAATGTTTTTACTATTATAACCATAGACTTTGCAGGAACAAAAATAACAATCATCACTGTGGTTCGATGGCTCCCTCCATACCATTGGAATTCCAAATTTTAAGGCTTCTTTCTTTCCTCCAAACCAAAGTCCCAAATCATGAAGACATTGTAAACACATTTTATGGGGTGCCCATGATTTGTCTCGATCTCCTAGTTTGACACCAAAATAGGCAAAATATAGTTTTTTGGCGTGATTCGTAGTATTTCTTTGTGCACCTTTGAGCATGTATTCGCCACACACATAGCAAAAGTCGTCAGGAAATTTAAACAGCACCTTAAAGCCATGCTGTTTGTGTGTTGAACGCTGTCGCGAGAATCAAATCAAATTGAAAATTGCAAGAAAACGTGATGTGATGGAATTTTTTCGCTATTTTTTTCTGAAATCCGCACATCAAAATACACAAGAATCAGTTTTTACCTTGCTTGTTTTTTTTTTCATCTCAGGCCTGTGTTATCAAAATTTGAAAAAACTACTTTTCTTGAATATTCTTAAGGTTTCATTCTTTATATTTATGCAAAAATCAATTTTTTGAGACTTTTTATCTTATAGATGATTTTAAATCTATAAATAATCATGTTACATAATCTTACTTTGAAAAAATTAGCCTTCCAGTATTAAGGTTCAGCTATTTTGGAGTCAGTTAGGGACAAAAATGAAGTTTTTCTCTGAAAATTAATTCCTGAAGGTTAATAAGTTAAGTAAAATTGCTTAGAAGTGGAGCAGCTAATTCTTAAACTAAAATTTTCATGAACCAATATACCAATCTTGCAGCATTTTCTTACATATGACTGCTTTGATTTTAGAAAATTTTTCTGTGAAATTCTCTTTTTAGATGTTTGTATGGTTTGATGAACTAGTAGTTTTAGGCTGTGTTAAAGCAAAAATAATGACTAATTATTTTTCATTTTGTTTGAATTTGTCTCACAATTTGAAATTGATTCAGTAGCTGTTTTATTCACATGATTTTTGAGCTACTGCCGTAATGGATTAACTGTTGTTTGTATTAAATCTTCTTTGAAAGAGTATACTAATAAGCATGTGTGTAACTCTAACGTATGCATGTGTGTGTTTTCAGCTTGGAAGAGGGTGAACGCATTCTGGATGCTGATCCAAGGATTGTTCTGCGCCCTCTGCAGCACGTTGAGGAGCAGTAAGCGCAGGTATGTGAAATGATTCATATTGTTTGTTTATCACCACCATCGTTTTAGTAGTTTGTAAGTGTGGACTTGTCATTTTATTGAAAAAGTCCTTTGTTGAATGAAGTTCTACCAGTTTAAGTGATTATTGACCATTTATCCTTAATTTAAATTTAATTTATGTTACTTTTACACCCATTATAATTATATAATTTTCAGTTGGTATTATAGTTAATCTCTTTTACACCTACTCAGCGCATTAGCTTAACCTAATTTTAAATTAGGTAGAATTCTCTGGATTTGATCAACCTAAAAGATATTCTCTATCAGTGCCTTTAAATTTGTATGCTATGTAGATTCATACCAAAACTCTTTATAAATCTCATCTAAAATTTGCTTAGGTTTTATCGTATAAATTGATTTAGTTCTAGTAATTTGCATCATCTTTGCAACTTGACTATTTCATTTGAGTCACTTTATATAAATTAGTTGTAGAGTTTGGTCAAATCAACTCTTTTCATAGATTTTTAACTCAAAATTAGAAACAAATTTGTGGTATTTTATGCCTTCCAGATGGAATTTTCTTCTGAAAATAATGAATTTCTACACAAAATTTGGTGGCAAATTTTGTATAATCAAACAATTTTAACCAATTTTTAACTCATAATGGGAGATAATATTCTAGGATTTTACGGCTTGTGATGATTGTTCAACTGGACATTAAAAAAATGTTATACCAAAGCAGGTGGAATGTGATCTCTTGGGGCAGAGTCATCCAAGATATCATAGTAATTAAATATCATTCAGCATGAAAGCAAGATTTGTAGAGGTATTACAGTTTATCTACTTACGGCATTGGACATTATACATGATGCACCTTTTTTCCTAAATTATGTCTCAAAAATTTCCCTGCGTCTTATATGTGAAGGTTCAACCTCCACAGGTTAACTTTCAATACTGAATGCTATTTTTAGCCCAGATGGTCAGTAGTACCTTTTTCAACTCCAGTACATCAGTTATACTCTGATTATTACACTAAAACGACTATTACACAGAAGATGCCCGCAGATTATGAAGATAATATACCAGCCTTTCATAGATTTGTTATAAATGCATGAAAGAAAACTTCTTTTGAACTGCGTCAGATTGGAATTATAGACAAAATTCCACTCACATTTGATGTATCTTCCAACAAGACTGTGGGCTTCTAAAGTTCTAAATCAATCACAATAAAAACCACTGGTCATGAAATGACCCACTGTACGGTCGTTCTAGCTGATGTGCTGATGGCACAAAACTACTGCCATTTTTGATATTCAAAAGAAAAACTTCCAACAGGTGTTCATGTTTATCCAAAAGGCTGGATGTACGAAGCTGGAATGAGATGTTGCAGAACGTATGGGTGAGGCGACCTGGTGGAATCCTAAAAAAGTCCTCTCTTTTGGTTTGGGATCAGTTTAGAGTCCATAGAACCAAGACCTTAAGGCATAAGGATTAAAAACACAGATAGCTGTCATTCCTGGTGGACTGACGTGCGTATTGCAGCCTTTAGATGTATTGGTGAATAAGCCATTTCAGCGAAAAGCATGAGAGCGGTGGAACAAGTGATCACACCCACAGCTAGAATGAAGTGGCCCTCTGTATCAGAAGTGTACAAGTGGCTAAAAAAATCTCGGAAAGACTTGAAGTTGTCAAGTCTTTCAAGAAGTGCGGAATCAATAATACTCTTGATGGAACAGAAGACGATGCATTATTCGAAGAAAGTGATAATGGTAACAATAAGGAAAAGGGTTGAGGTAGCCCAGGATCTTCCTCTATCATTGCCCTTGCACACTAAGTCCCCGAAACTGCTTGTTAAAATGTTCTGGCCGGGTAGCTTAGATGGTCAAAGCATCCTCCCAGATAGAGGAAGATCCCAGGTTAGATTCTCAGCCCCATCAGACTTTTTTCAGGTCTGTTTTTCCTTGAAAACAAGAGCAATGATGATTTTTTTTAAGTTTGAGGATGATGATAATGAAAAAGTTTTTTTTTTAATTATAAAGCGATTAGTCTTATTTTATAGTAGGTTAAGTTTTCCCCTAATTGGTTCTTTTTATTTTTTCTGTTTTATTTTATATTGTGTTCGATTGCTTGCAGTTAAATGATTGAAATGTATTGTTTGAAATAGCTTGCCGTTTGTTAATATTTTCCTTAATAATGAACAATTTTGGTAATTACATTCAATGATTGTGTTACCTATTTGGTTTTCATCAAATGTTACAACTAACTGAAACTACATTTTAAGTTGTTGGGTTGGAGGAATTATCACATATGTTGTCAGCCCAATCAAATGCACTTATGATTACTACTCAGTCAATGACTCTGTTGTGATGTTAAATGTCAGCCAATTTTATTTATTTGTCCTGTTTTAATTGAACAGTATTTCCAATATAATGCCTGGGGTGGTGGAATGGATGCAATCTGTTATGGAGATTCAGAAAACTTTTAATACCTCACATTAATTTTTGGTAAATGTAAAAACCTTAGGAGAGTTCATGTTGCTTTGGATGCTCTATTTTTATCTGATGTTTGAATAGCAATGAGATTCTCTTGACATGTTTTGCTGTTTCTATATTATCTTCTCCAGAAGTAGTACAGTTTGTTCTGCACTTTACTGCTGTAGTTGCAGTCTCTCTTTATTAATAATTAGTGATGAGTCGATTCCAAAATTTTAGCGATTCCAATCCCGATTCAGGTTCTGACATTGCAATTCTGATTCTACCAATACCAATTCCGCTGATTCTGATGCCATAGGCTCCAAGAAAAATATCACTTAATTACAGGCAACAAGACAACCACGTAAAAAATTATTACTTTGTGAAAGAATCAGTTAACAAAAGCATCACTCATATCACACTATGTAATTAAATGTTGATATTTCAAGTGTCCAAAATTTTGTGATGAAACCTTTACTAGGGATCTATGTTGTTTATTAAAATGTTTAAATAAATTTGAGGTAGATTTTGAAGTTCCACCACGCGAAATTCTTTCGTGGCAGTGGATACACACGGCAATTTGATCATACATAGGATCAATATGAAAATGATTCCACACTATCCACATTAAAACACGCAGTAGAAGTCGACGAAAATGTTGTGCACCTAGAAAACTTATGTATCTTTAACATCACTACGGGACTATGGCATGGAAGAACCGGTCACTACGCTGATTCAAGTGTGTTTTGTTTTTACAATTACGTGGTCTGAAAATTCAAATGACTCTTGGAAGCTCGGTCTTGTATAAATTAGTGGTTTGAAGTAATTCTGGAATCGGAATAGATTTTTTACTTTAGTAAATACTCATTTTTGATTCCGATTCTTGGCATAGAATCCAGGAATCGAATCGACGCATCACTATTAATAATGGGTTACCTGCTGTTTTCCCAAATTCATTCAATGGTTTTTGAAGAATTGCGGTTTTATTTATATTGGCATAGGTCAGACATGTCGAGTGAGGAGTTGCAGAAGGGGAGTGCCCCCCTTGCCACCGAGGAAGAGATGTCTCTCAAATCATCCTTTGGGGGGTCCTTGCTCTCTCTTGGAACAGATACCACACCGACAGCACACTCTCTCTGTTCACTGAACACTGCCTGCAGTGTCTGATTCTCATTCTGCTTGCACAAAATTTTGCCGAGATGCTTCTAATGGCTTCATGTGGCTTCCCAAGGACTCTTTCATTGGATCTCATGTAGTTACTGTAAGATCATTGCTGCTGATGTGGACATTCTCTGCAAGATTGTGCAAGTGCTACAGATAATTGTATTCCTGGAAGAAAAGTTGAGGAAGACATTTTACATGCATTTAGGCTTTGAACACAGTTGATTGTGAATTGGTGGTAAATAGTTGACATGCGATGTTTGGCATTTTAAATTCTTCTAGTTAGAGTATGCCTTGATGCAGAAGTTACCTAAATAACCTCCGTCCCCTTTAATCTCTTATTTAATATTAATGACTGTGTATTCACAGACAGGCCAAACTGTTCCTGGGTCAGGCAATCCGTGTACCTATGAATCTGCTCAATCAAGAGCATTGTGTCGATAGCAGGCAAAGGGATTTTTGAATTTCTTTTTTGCAATATTTGAATATATCTGATTGTGTCGGGCATTTTGTGTATGCCTTGTGAGTTTTCCTCTTGATATCTGTATATGAATCATAATTTAAATGTTATGCAATGGAGTGTACACAAAAGTTTTATTCTTTACCCTGCTTTGTAGCTGGTAGCATTCAGAGATGTTTTCTCCTGTAATAGTGCCATGTGTTTTGGTTTTAGAAAGAAAGAAGAAACCGAGTTCTTCTAGGTAGTGTTTAACCAAGCAGCTGATTGTTATATCGATTTAATCAAGACTGATTTTTACTCATATGACAAAAGTATATGTTGATTATGTATTAAAATTTAAGTACTCTTGCATTTCCTTGAAATATTTCTTATCATGCACAAATGTACATTAACATTCGGGATTCTAGATTACCAAGTTCCTTACTTTAATAAAACTGTTATGAAGTCCTTGTTTATAGAAAAACGTAATGGGACATTCCAGGTCTGTTGTTGTGCATCTCAAGCACTTCAAATCAACTATTTTACTGTGTAATTTTGAAGGTATTCTTTTTTGCAATTTATTATGTTATGAATTTTGTTGTCCTATTTGATGAATTTTTGACCAAGTTTAATAATGCGTTTCAAAAAATTATTTTTTGGCATGTAATGGAAAAATTTAATGATGTTCTTATCCTACACTTAGAATTAAGCTAAGTGATCTATACTGTTTATAATTGTATAGTGAAGCAATTGTTTTTAATAATAAGCCTCTTTCAAAGTTTAGAGAAATAGCACATTTGAACTGGTGTTGGAACTTATGTTGAACATTTAACAGTGTGAGTTTTGATTTTTTATCATATAATATTTGTTTAAATTAGCTATGGACAAAGTATAGTTAAATGACTTATGAGTGATAAATGTAATTTTAATTTTTTCGTTTGTGTATGACAGTAGATATAAATTGTGCCTAATGAGAGATTGTAGGATATTTTTATCTCTTCATTTATTATTAATGCTAGGAACATTATGATGATTATGGAAAGAATTATAATCATGACAACAAGATATTATTCAGTTGTTTGTTGGTTGCAGAAGAGAATGACTTTGTAGACTGTCTGAAATGAATGTCCTTCTTGCCTTTAATACTCATATCATGACTATATGGTTAATTGTATTGTTGATCTGCTTATATCAATTTTTTCAAGCTTGTGAATGATTAGAAAAATTATTTATGTTAAGAGCATCACAGTTGATTTTTCATATGTACAGTGAAACATTTTATTTCAAAATTAAAGCTTCAATTTGTAAAATATTTTTATTAACGTTTTAATATAAAATGAAGTATTAATAACTCCTCATTACCTTAAGAACTTTTTCATCAATGCCTCTCTCTTTTACTTCTTCTGTGGCTATTTGGCACTTCCTTTTCATTAAAATCACAAAACTTGGTCCTGATATAAAGATTTCCAAACATTTATTGCAGTTCATAAATATAACATTCTGTCTGAAGTTTTTCATCAGGTCATAAAAAGTCACTTAAAAATATGACCAGAAATGTTTTGTAGCATTTAAAACGTGCTTCAGTGATGAGACTCCTCCTGTGTATTTCTCTGCCTCCACAGAGACGGCCCATGATGGAACGTAGTTTCCTCAGTTTCAAATCCATCCGTTGTCAAGTCTGCAGTGGTGGTAGAACTAGAAAATAAAATCCTTTATGAAAAAAAACACATGAAGAGACTGTCAAATCGATGGAGCTCTATAAACCAGCTTTCATCAGTTTGATTGATTCCAAGAAGACATTAAAAAAAGTTTGCCTGAAGATATCTTGAGATTTTCACAGAAATTTGACCCTATATGAGTAATACAAAATATTTACTTTGAAAACAAGATAATTGTTTAGTGCAAAAGAGAATTTTCTGACTGAATTAAGAGAAGGCATTCAAAAGACTCCTTCTGCTTGCTTCTCTTTAATCTAATCATGGACAAGCGAATACAAAATGTAAATAAGACCAAAAATTTGCATACTAATGTGAAACAATGAAAATATTTTACACAGGCAATGCAGTAATGATTGCATAAAATGGAGACAATATTCACAAGGTCGTAATGAGATTCATGTATATTGGAGTAGGATTTAACAAGGAAGTAACATCCAAAAGTATGTACAAAAATTATGGTAAAATAAAAGGAAACAGGTTACAATTAAGGATGTAGAACAAGTAGTAAAATCAAATACTTAGGTGCATTTTCCACATTCTACTTATGGAAATTCATGGAAAAAGTAGGAAAACTATTGAAAACAATTCAGGATTTCTCTAATTGCACAGTATGGAGATATAAATGGAAACAACAACGAGATTTTGAAAGGAGTAATTAGACCTTAAATGACATAATCCATCAAAACAACTCCTAAAACTAGTAGGTATAACAAAAAATGACATGCTGCTGAAGTAGCAATTGCAAGGAAGAGTGAGCAAGAGAAGACTAGATAGTGCCTTTGATGAAAATAGAATGGTAAAATAAAGAAGTGTATAATGAGCATATTATGAATGAATGACACAAGAAACATTCGGGTAGTAAGTGGCAGAAAACCTGAAGGAAATAATATCATTGGCCAACCATGCAAAATAAGGAGAAAGAACTGAAATAGATAAAATATGACAAAGCAGGAACTCAAATCTCTATCTCCCACTTGAAATGCAGTAGGTTTATTCGCCTCGTTACTTTTTATATCCTCTTTCTCTAAATATTCTTATTAGATATAAATTATTTTCTGAGATAATATGGGAGAAAATATTGTAAAGCCATTGTTGCTTTATTTGGTATCCATGCGGGTGAATGTTCCTTTTACTAGTTACCTCTGTTTTGTGTAGTGTATCTTTCTTTAGTTTTTTTTTCAGATTTCTCCGAAACTTACAGTTAAATTTGAAACTTTTCACTATAGTAGGTTTTAAAAAAACCCCTTCTTTCCTGCAATGAAGAATTTTTTCCTCAGCATCTGGCTAAAGTTTTTTGTCACATGCTCCATTCCTCTTATCTTAATTTGTTCAATTCCACTATCTGTTTATATCTAAACATGATAAGTCAATACACTGACTCCAGGTGACTTGTAAGAATTAATCTCTCAAAAACAAAGACATTATCTAATCTTTACAAATATCCTTGATGCTGACTTTTTCTACATGATTGACACACTAGTACACGACCTTAAGATATTAGGAGACAAATCACTTTTGCTAAAGTCTTTTAATTTATTAAAGGCATAACTTTGATGTTACAGTTTGGACTTTCAACAAGCGCAGTTTACAGGCATCTGATTCATTTCATTATACGAGGTACCTTAGTATTTCATCATCACTTGTATGTTGTTTGATTCGTAATAGTCCTCTGACAGCTTAGGTCATTTTGCATTTGGGCTCCCTCCAGAAAACAAACATTTTCATTATCAAAAGTGTTAATAGGTGGTTCTTGGACAACCTTTCAGTTTATTCAATAGCAGCTATGATGGCTACATATAAAATTGAGAATAATAAATATCTGATGTTAATGTGATTATTTTCTTTTCTAAATAAAGGCAAAGTTGGTATATTTTATCTGACCTCAGTAACTCCAAGTAACGCTTTGACTCCATGATCCTAACTCCACTGACCTGATTCATGCAACCTGATAAGAAATTAATTAACCAATCCTGCTGAAAGTTAGAACCATTATCAAGTAAAATCTTGGAGAAATTCATGTTTGCGTTGCCTGAAGAACACTCACCGGAATGCTACTGGTTGAGGTGGAGGTGTCATCACAAGGCCACGGTATGCCACTGGCTGTGCCGAGGTCATTTCTCTCAGAGGGATTCCTTCCTCCTCCTCAGCCCTTGATCTTGCTTGTCTCTGCAACCTCTGCCTCCGCTTTTCATGATCACGCTGCACACAGCAGTGTACTCCTAACAGAATCATAGATACTGCTGCAGCAAGTCCTCCTATGTAGATAAGCACCTGAAAGCGCTGGTGCATCACTGCCCCTGTGACTACCAATGCCAGGCCTATTACTAGTCCAGCTATGAAGGCCACATGCAGGCAGTGGAAGCAAAGGTCATCTAAGGCTGGGCAGCGCCCTCCACAGCCCCCTCTGGACCACCCTCCTGGACTGTCTAGACTTCCACCTTCTTCTTTTCCCTGGTTGGTGTGTGACCCAATGGATTCTTCCACGGGAACTGCTTGAATGGGGATATGAGGAAGAAGCTGTGGTGCAGGGGCGAGGACATGAGGTAGCCCATAAAATGTTGGCTGTATAATAGGGGCTGTATGCGTCAATGGAAGCTCCTTGGCAAGGTGGCCACTTGAAGAGCTTGTAGATTCGCGTCCAACCCAGGGATTCCTATAGGAGGACATCAAAGAGATGAAGAGACATGATTTTATGAGCAGTTTAATTATGAAAAGAATAAGAGTGAGACTTTTTTTAGCTACCATTGGGTAAGGCATATGCTGGAGGAGGGCCACAGAAGTTCTTTTAATATGGAATTTCTGTACTTCGTGGCCAAACCATGAACCACTATGAACAATTGGAAGTACTCAAAACTTTTTCAAACCCTTCCTTTTCTATCATCAATAAGGACATTTACCCCTGCTCTTCCCTCCATCTTTACTGCATTTCCACTGTGAGAACTCTTTCTCGTTTCTCTCACCCAGTATTACCTCCTCCTTCTCGACCACTACTTCTCCCTTCCCCCCTTTTTCCTACCTTTTTATGTGACTATTTTCTATGTTCTTGTATCTGATGATGATGCTATGCATCGAAACCTAGGTCGTTTTAGTAAAACTCTGGTATCATTTATAAGTTGCTCTTTTTCGTTTTTAACCATAAGGTTTGTTTTTACGGATTAAATGAATCTTTATAGCTGACTTTCGATGTAATTCTTGCTAAAACATCCAATCCCCTTGATTTTTGTACTATCTGATCTTAATAAAAATTTAAGTAAGTATTTAAGTAGGTCTGCTAAATACTTTTTTTCAATTACTAACTCATCACTACGTTTTATAAAGCTTAATTGTTCACGTTTTGATATTAAGCTCTGTCACTATTCATTTTAATTATTAAATTGACCTGTATCAAAATATATTTATAACATTAAATAATTTGATGAGTATCTCCTCCAATTTGGTTTGGAAGATAATAGTAAAATCAAGTTTTAAGGGTATTATGCCTTCCTATTTGTACTGAAAGTCAATCATAATAAAT
Source organism: Sympetrum striolatum (assembly GCA_947579665.1). NCBI lineage: Eukaryota > Metazoa > Arthropoda > Insecta > Odonata > Libellulidae > Sympetrum > Sympetrum striolatum. Next base: position 112,286,249 of record OX388341.1, read on the forward strand.
TTATTTAATTCATTATTTCTACACTAGAAGTCAGTGTCAGCACAGTGAAAAAAGAATTAATTGTAATCAAACATTCCATTGATTGAAAATTTTTAAAAATCTTTCATAAAAATAATATTCTGTAAATTATATAGGAAATGGAAGGAAGGTAACTTGACAATTCATTTGCCTGAAACTCTCTTACATTGAAAATAAAATTCCCTTGCAACTAAATATGCAGTAAAATCAATGCCACTCAAAAGATAGTTTTTAAGAGCAGGTATGCAAGCCTTACTTGCTGCAGCTATTGTCATTACCATCATTAACCAACCAAGTCGAAAAAAAAATAATTACACAGACTAACAAATGGAAAAATGCAAATCTACTGAATAAGGAGCAGTTATATGAAAGTTAAATTTGATGAGTAAAAAAATAATTGCATTAGCCTAGTAATAATGGAGGGAATAAAATGAGTTTTCTTTATAATTAAATTCCAAGCACAGTTATCCAGTAAGGCTACATTCTGAATGTTGGATAGCGAGAATTGAAACATTCTTCTGAATGTACGCTATGTGGTATGGTGTAAAAAACAGGAATTTGTGGAAAACTCAATTAAAATTGTGAGAAATTCTTACCGTAGTCTCTGTACATGATGTTGATGCTGGCGATGGTGACTCCGTGGTGCTCTTTCCTCTCCCCGAATTCGGGAACGTCGGCTTCCTGACATTGTCAGCTCTCATTTCGGCAACCTTCAACTACCAGTCAAGTGCCTATGATAGAATTATGAAGTTTCAATAAGTACCTATATATAAGGATGCTAGGCTTCTTTCTATTTACTCATCATAAATCTCAATATTTCTGCACAATTGTTGTGTTATAAATTATTGCATATAAAAATTATGAAAATCACTTCAAAAATATTATATAAATGTATGTATAACCTCTCTAGAATAGATTTCTTGCACAGGAAATGAAAGAATGAAATTATATGAATGGTCCTTAAAGATAACTAAAAGATCTTTGTGAAGAGAAGAGTTTTTACAAATTCTCTTCATCTTCATAATTTAGGAGAATTCTTCCACTTGATACTAAGCTTAGTCACTTCGATGAAACCCCTGGTAAATGAGGTGTCAGGTTTAGCAAACAATAATGACAACTTAGACCATCTTGCTTTTTTTCAACACCAAGAGAATTTTCCATCAACATTTTACTGCAGGAGCAGAACCTTGTAAGTTAATACTTGTGTTGACTGGAAGGGATTCATGGTTATTATTTAACTACTTATTGATAGCAAAAAGAAGTGGAAATAGTATGGCTGACAATTCTTAGAAAAAATTAATTAGAATAAATGAAAATCATTCATGATCATTACTCAAATCAAACATGTTTAATTTTCCAGAATGTGTAATAAAAACCAGTCATCTCATCATTCAAAAAAAAATTACGTTTTATAGCAAAAAATATTTGAGACTCTTAACAATGAATTTTTCTGTCAATTCCGATAATTAATTCTCAAAGAAATGATATCCTCCATCACTCAGAAACATTTGGTCATATATATGACTGCAATAAATAGATTTCAGTGGTGTAGTAACTTCAGGATCATTTAGGGGTGTCACTAAAGGGATCTCTCAGAAGATGAAGATTTGAAATTGAAGCAGATGGAGCCTACTATAATTTTTTATGCCAAGGCCTCAAAGTACTTCAATCGAATCAGATATCATTACTCCTGGACTTGGTGTATTTACTGCAAGACTAGCAAACTAAGCACAGTGTTGCCTTTGTCATAAATTTAAGGAAAATTCTGTATACTTTTGTAGATTTTTTGCTCCCACATTAACGAATTCCACAAATTTTCAGAGAAAAAAAAATTATGCGCATCCAAAAATTGGCATTGGCAAAATTCAATTGCAAAGAATCTGGCTGTAATAGAATTTTTATTTTTTTTATGAGTTGCCTACAAGCTGGTTCAGTATAATGAGGATATTACAATTTCCGAATATTAATTTTACTGGTGTTAATCAGAAAAATGAATTAAAATGTCGAAAGTTCTCGTCCTCAGTAAAGGATCTCTCCCCTGTTTTGGAGTTGTCTTCCTTATGAATGGACCTCCCTGTATACTATCACCTAATCTACCTCTTTTGTCATCGTGCTATTATGCAATTTTGTAATTAATTAAATTGTTCCTTTTTCAGAATCCACATTCATTTTTAATCCAACATTACCAAGCACCAATGCGTCTCTCTGAGCTCGTTCCCTCTCGCTGAAGATTCAGGTTCATTAACATTGCATGCAAATGCTGTATTAGCTATGAAATATGAGGAATGAAATACCTCAATTTTTTTACAGTCCATTCAAATTATAAGTGAGGTCCATTTTTCAGAGTGGCCCACAAGAGGAAAATTTATTAAGGAACCTCATTTGGAAACCGAAGACTTATAAGACTTTGAATTGAAAGACTTAGTTCCCTCTAGATATTAAACTCGTCAATTTATTGGCTTATACATGTATATGTATACATTATACATGCGCATTGATAACTTCTCATCTCACCACCTACCGTATGTAAGAGAATCTTAAATGTAAGACGCACCCAAGTTTTGGAAGTCGAATAGATGGGAAAAAATAATTGTAAGACGCATTCTATTCGCCGTGGTACTTCGTTTTGCTGAATCTTCGTATCATCAATATGCATCCGATCCGATAATACGTCATCCTTTAAAAAATCTAATAGACAACAAGAGGCACGTTCTTTATTTATTTTGGACTACCGGCAAACCGTTATGATAGCAACCGAAAAGACGAACTCGCTCTCGAAATACTGAAGCAGAGATTAAATAGTTATAGGTTAAGTTATTTCTCCCTAATGACTTTGCCTTGTTGGATATAACGCATATTAGATCGCGGAACTTTGACGCTTCCAAAATATTTGTTATAAATTTATTTGACGCCCTCATTCGTTCCTCATAAAGTAAACCGTGAATGTAACGTGATCAGGCAATTTTTAAAATAAACAATACATTTATAAGTTGCTAATACAATAATTACTATCAACGAAACATTTGCATGTTTATTACAGTGAAACTGGATATTTATCATCAAAGGTTAAACTACGGTCTACTTTTATTTCAATTGAAATTCCAAGTAATTATTGCGATTCTATGAAATGATAAATAAATGAGTACACACCACCTAAAAACTGCTCAAAGTCAGATTGATGGAGGTTTCTCAATCGGAAAATCAAAAATAATATAACAATAATAGCAATAAAAATAATAAAACGACATTCCACTGCAAGGGCTAAATTTATTTTAATTTTTTCTCAAATCTTATCTTCTCATATTATTTCATTAAAGGGTAAAATTCTACTTTAGTACCGTCAGCCATTTTCTTTTAACCCACTAGATTCAAAGTAGAATTTTACCCATTAAAGATTTCAAAAAAGCCTCTAGGAATTGAAATAAAGAAAATATCTTTAGAGTTTCCAAAAATTCATTTGTGTGCACCTAAAAGACATATAAGAATTCAGTAGGGAAATACCAACGAAGAGGACATGAAAATCCTGCGACGCAAACTGACAGTTGCAGCGAAAATTTAGAAAGTAAAAAAGGAATACGAAAGTGCCCGGAACTAGCCTGAAAAAAGGTAAACAGTTAAAATGCCCATCTATACATACAATGCAGACAAGATTAGAAATTGAATTTAAATTAAAAGGTAGCAAAATAAAAGAATATAGGAAGCAAAAAACCAGTATTGAGCTAATTAGAAAAATACACAACACCCTTATGCATTTAAAATTTAATTGAGGTTACGTATATTTCTCAATCAAAAATCATTAATAATGAAAAGAAATAGCAGAATTGATAAAATAACTGCTGCAAAATTCAAATATAACCTCTAAAAATTAACCATTTACTTAAAAATTAAGGAAGAGTTACGGGAAACCTGTGAATCATCTCGCGATTTCTCGCATTCAGACTGATGCATAAATCTAGAACTGAACGATACAGTTACAGCACTCTTTAAAAATTCGTATAAGAGCCAAATTCTTATGTGAATGGGTAACAACGTTTCGTGACAATTAATGGAGGCTCTCAGAAGACGGCAAATAAATGCTATGGTTTTATTTGGTTGCAATAATCCGAATGGGGTGCAAAAATTTCTAAGGATAAATAAAGCTTCAATGGAAATATGTTTGTAGGGGAACGTAGGGCAGAACAGGGTCATAACGGTACCGGATTTTTTCGTCCTTATTTTTTCTTTTACCTATTTACGCTCATACGTTGGATCGACATGCCGGACTAGAGAGCAAGTCATTTTCCCCAGGGGGTGGGGCAAAACGAGGATGTTTTAAAAATCATTAATAATATAAAAATACTAATTGTGCAGTACCAAATGTATAATTTTTTGCAAAGTTAACATCGTATTATATTATTTCATACCATAATATCGTAACTTTTTAATTCCCTTACACCCCAAAAAAATTAAGTATACCGTCCTACCCCACCTTCCCCTACATCGCTGCAGGCCTCTTTGCTCTCTGAAAAGGTATTGTTGCCATAAGAAAAGAGCTATCGCGAGTTGCTGGACATTATTAGGACTACAAAGGAAAGTTTATTTGCGATATAAACGAAAAGAAAGAGAATTTTGTAGATTTACACACTAAAAAAATGGACCTAGATCTATGAATATACATAGTTCTGTTTTATTTTTCGTTTAGAATATCGTTGCACAAAGTACGCCCGAATATGAAATAGTTTATTGTCTGCGATACATTGACTTTCGGCCAATTCCTGGTACGTTATAGCGCAAAATTAATGATGTTTGAAGCACCTCCCTCTAGAGTAAGTTGGGGCCGGCAGCTCTTGATTAAAATATTCTGCACCTTTAATTATCAACAGTACGATTTTTTACGATAAGTAAGAATTTAAAATTTATTGAGTCATTTATCCGTTACAAGATTATCACATTTGAATTGTTGAATATATGTATCTTATTTAGACATTACATCTCTCAATAAATCGTATGGAAAAAATGAAGGTACCGAGGCTTTAATCGCCGACTTCTGGTTCGCTACCGTTCTCAGGTTCCACGGGGCCGATACTACTATTCTATAATATACCGATACTACTGAGCTACACTAAATACTTATTTACTGACGAACGAGTTGTTTTTCTTTTTTGGAGGGACGCGCGGATACCGGCGCGACCGAGAGTTTAGAGAATTCATCGAGATAAAAGCCCAAGACAAATATTTCCATTGTCTCTTGCGTAACCATCACCAAGATTTCACTCCGTTGACCCGCAGTTGTAGGACGTACCCGTCAGCGATCCCCACGCAGCAACCTGTCTCGATGCCAACGGTCTCCGAACGCACCAGCAACGATGTCGCCATCAAACAGTTGTACAGCCTCAGCGAGGCTCGAACCCGCGCCCCTCAATAGTGATGACCCTCCCGAATTGAGATCCGAGAGAGGACACGTCATCGAAAGGCACCACTCTCCACTAGTGGGATAGTCGCGAGAAATTACCTCGAGAAATAATACGGAAAGGAGCAAGGGAGTCACTGGATCTTCTTCATTGATGAATTATTCCATAAGTAAACAGTTTATCTTGGCGCAATTTCCGAGCGAATGGTGGTGCTAAGAAGTCCGTGAATTAGAGCAAGTTGATAGACCTCAGTGGCGCTCGCGTCGCCATGCGAGATTCAACCGCCGACGCATTCTTCGCTCTCGAATGAGCGAACGACCTTCGGCTTCTCCCTCACCTCCGCCCGCCTCGTTCCCTCCCTCCACTTCGACTCCCTCCCTCCACTTCCACTCCCTCCAATAACAGCGATGCTGTCCAATCCTCTACGAACGCGTTCAGCCGTCCTCTGTTGATTCAAAGATGCGTGGCTGAGATTACTAAGTCAAGAGAAAAATTTTGTTGCGCGTGCTGGCTTAATTGGAACCTGATGATCCAATTTCGTCTACGAAGACAAAATAACGAAAGAAACGCTTCATTATCATGATTACTCTGGATGTTAAATCTTTAGATGACAAAAATCGAAGTTTTGGATGATTTCAGAGGTACTTAGTCGACAATTTTAGCTCTTACTTGCTGTGTCGTTCCAAACTTATCCCTACATGACACGCAAATGACATATTTTTCAATCTTGCTTTCTGCATAAAAAGATTTTCGTAAATATAGAAATTACTTCGAGAATTCAAATCATTATTTATCAATAAGGAACAAAGAAATGAAAATAAATGTTCACTCATTTATGAAAACATAAGTTCTTATGATATTAGTTCAAAATCATTTTTTTTTATTAAAACTTAAACCTTACATCGGTCTTATCTATTATCTCCAGTTTCATACACCCAGAATTCAATACACCCATAATCTTCTTCAAAAGACGAGTGGAAATAAAAATTGCAAATGGATGGCGAAATTATAGCAATTACGTTTTGCATCATTGAAACTTTTAGATGAGCGGTCATGCTCCCGTGAAAGTAACGACCAATGGACCCGCGCAGGGACGTTTGTAGGCATACGCGGTCGCCTAGGGCCCCGTCAACTTAGGGGCCCCGCCGCCAAGCCACAAAAAGGACATAGAACATTTCAATAATTAAAAATTTTATTAAATAAATACAGTTAGAAGCATAATAAATTCAATTTCCGTACCATATAATGATAATTTAACGTTATATTTCGCTAGCCTCACATGTAACGAATTTAAAACGAAGTGGTTATTCAACTGTCCACTGGAACGATGCAATCATTGCTTTGCAGCCCACTGGGGTCTATAGGGTCCCATACAAAAATGTTTCGTAGGGCCCCCAAAATTATAAGAACGGGCCTGGACCAGCGAGTTGTCTTTCTCTGTCATTCATGGAAATTTGAAGGGCAAAAGGAATTCTAGTTTATCAACCATTATTATTATTATTAAGATCTTTATTAAAGGCGAGATTGAGACTGAAAAGTCTCTTCTTCCATCTAACCTTTCGTCAATGGTACTATATACATAAAAACTTGTGTGTAGGTGAGTAGAAATAGACAGGAAAACTTTAGAAGGAGTGGAAGTAAAAAGTAAAGAAAACCTAAGGTGATATCTTAGGAAAAAATATCCACAGCAGGAAAACACCTACAGAGAAGGGGTGTGTGAAAAACCTGCGCAAACCTACTGATAGTACAAGCTAAAAGATGCTAAAGAAATTGCCCTAAGCATGAGCTTAACTGATGGTGGGCCATGGACTCCTTTTAAATTTTCTTTGACCATATCATCATGTATTGAGAGCGCACGCTTGCGACACATTTGTCTACTCTTTATTTTTTAAATTTCCCTTTAGATTTAAATCTCGCGAGCTACCAGTGACGAAGGGATGCATAAAAGCCAGCATCTTCACCGAATCTTCCGCCGCGTAGCCTTATATTTATGCATAAATGTTTGTTTTTTCCCCTCCTGCTCAACTCTCGGTCTTCATTTTCCTCTCTTGCACTGTGCCATAAAAATCTAATCATGATCCCGGTTCTCATGCACCGCGTGGAATGTAGATAATGAATTGGGATAGCAGAGGAAACAATTGTGTATGAAAATGAGAAACGATCTAACTCAGAGTTGGTTAAATCAAGGGGAATGTAGGCATACCAAATAACTACCACTTCAAACTTTTATTATGACATTCTACGCCTCCACTTATCATATAAAAACGGTCAAATGTTTTATATCTCTCCTTACACTTACATAAACAAATTATTTAGAAACTTTTCTGATATCAGTGGACGTAATATCAGAAGAAGAATATTTAAGGCACTTACTTCAAATTAGTTGTTTTTATTCATAAATAATCGTGGAAAATACAATTACTTTGTACGAGAAATTCTCTCAAAGATAATACGAATACCTAAATTTACTTCAAACCATTTTAGAAAAGAAGATAAATCACTGCATTGTCACTCTGGCTGCTCTAGGCTGGGGGAAAGGGGGATATGCACTCGGGAGTTTTCGCCACCTATCACTGACGTTGAACAACCGGATAGGGTTGCTTTCCCGGGGAGGGTGCACGACGGGGTTGGCCCAACGGTTCTGATTCCAGGCTCGCAGGCGAAAGCTGCAGCATAAGCCTGCTGAGGCTGCCGCCAGCAGGGCGAACGCGGGGATGCCGAGGTACTGAAGGAGTCCGATCTTCCCCTCAATTGGCCGTAACACTTTTACCTGTCTGGTCACCTCAGCTAGGGATATCTCGGCGACCTCTTTGGTGTTAAGTCTCTCCAGGGAAGCCAGGTGTTGTCTGAGATCTCCCAGACCCGCTACTCCGTCGGTGACTATGGATGTCGACAGGTCAGGGCTGAAGGCTGCTGCTGTTAGCTCCTCCACGCCGATGTCCATCCCTACGCTGCTTCCCTGTTCCCGCGACATCCTCTCTAGAAGAGAGACGCCGCGGCGTCGCTTGCATCCCGGAGGCAGAGCGAAGCTCCCTTATCCCTTCAAGAGCTCTCGGGTTTGGTTTTGGGGGCATTCTATCACCATCCATTCTCTCCTTCACTCCAACGACCAGTACCCATTCACTGAAGAATCCTCCTTGCCTACACCCCCTCTTTAAACCCCCTTTTTACCACCTTCGCTGCTTCTACGACCACATAAATATGCTTCTTATTTTGTTACCCCTGCCTGAAAATGACGACGATTCGTTGCAACCGGTCGTTTTAAAATTAACTGTGGAAAAAGTACTCTCTCCATTTATGTTCTTTTCACTCTGTTTCCTTCACTCGTTCTTCTATCCATGGCCTCTCTTCGCTCACATTTGTAATGAAATTTTCTCTGCAGCACACATATTCATTTGTGGCAATAAATAATACCATTTGAATGGTATACACATTTTCTATACATTAAATACAGTTTTAATTGATTATCAAGTAGGGGAAAGGAGGGTGAGATGACGAACTTGAGCTTCAAAGATTCTTCCTGGACTTAGTAAATGTTAAAGAAAACTGAAATTTACTAGTGTGCTTCTTTCAACCTTTATCTCTATTATTAAATTTATGAAGTGCGGCCATCCGCTGTTTAAGGATGAAATATTAATGATTGTTTTAAAAATGTAATTTTCGTCATCTTACCCTTACTTATCAAATATTGGTCGACTGCTTCTGGCAGGGCAACCTGACTTACAATTTATCAAGATAGGTATGTAGCTTGACGCCAGGAGTACCTTAAGGGCCGGGGCAATTTCTTCTACCTGTGGCAAGTTGGAGGAAATAGCGAATTCGTCATCTTACACGCTTCGTCATCTTACCCGACCTTCCCCTACCTGCTTGCTGAGAAAAATTCTTGACAGTATTTAGTCTGTTGCTACAGCTGAGGATGTTTTTTAAGGTATTAATTCTTTAGTCTTTAATGTTCATTCTATAATGATGAGATTTTAGTAACTATTAATGAATTGAAATGAAATCAACCCTCATATGTATGAATATATTATGTGAAGGTTGTTGAAATAATTTTTGAAAAGAAAAGACGAAAAAAGAGCTCATATCTAATACTCTGAATAATTATTGAGTGACACTCCTCAGTCATTCATGTTTCACATTTCAGCCATCCTATTATTAAAATAATCCAAAACAGGTCTGATTTTGAAAAGAGGAGCTTCAGGGTGAGGCTCACTTTCCTCGGGGTTTTTGTTAAAATTCAATGTGTTGTAAATACACATAAACCTGTCTCGAGACATTCCGTTATAAAAAAGGGCAATCAAATTTTTCGTCTCTATTCCAATAATCACTTAGCTTATTAGTAAGGAGAGTGAATGTATGGAAGAGTAAGCCCAAGAATACTTTGAACTCATCGACAGTGAGTTCTTCCCAGTCAGTAATTCGAGCACGAGGGCCTTCGTACGAACACTTCCTCAACATGGATATTTGTTTCTTGAATTACAAGATTGAAAAAATCTTCCTTAAATAAGTTCGAAATAATCTTCAGGCTTATTTCCTTGGGGTAGTTTAAGTAGAACTCTCTTTCCTAAAAATGATTTAAAACTGAGTGAGTTTTCGGCTCCCCAAGAGAACTGGGGAGAAGAACAGGGCTTGGGTATTGTACTCGAGTTGGGAGAAGAAATGCCAGGGGGTATTGGCAACGTCTGTTGCAAGGAAGGAGTGGATGACGGCAATCCCCTTTTCAGAGGGTGTTGGCAAACTATGGTCCTGGTCCTGGTAAACAAATGGGTCTTGTCCAGACTGTTCATCAGACGAATTTTCTTCCTCTGATTCCTCGGAACTCTCGTCAAAATCTACCATCTTACTTTCCACCTCTTCCTCCGGTAAATCTAAAATATATAAGGCGTTAACTATTTTGTGAATTTGATAGTAAATAAATATCCAGTCAATTCTGAAAAGATATAAATATACTAAAAAACCATAGAAATATAAAACTTATGAATTCCTAAGATACCGTTCACTATCTGCGGACTTTTTTAATTTTTGGAGGACGGCTAGATGCTGCAATATGAAGTTATAATAAATGGAAGATACCATTAAAAGAAAAAATATATTTGTACATTACAAAATAATGAGAGTTGTTCCACTGATACAAACAAAATATTTTTCTATGGAATAGGAGATGAACTGAATGATGAAAGTAACCATGAAATTAAGAATCATTTAGATAAAGCAATATCATTTATGTCACATTTCATCTCCTTTAATATATATTTCCTACTAATCGGCAGAACAGCACTCATGGTATCTTCTAGTATTAAAATTTTATATCATCAAAATGAAATTTATTTTCAGGCAAGAAGAAAAATTTTTGCAAATAAACCGGAATTGCAAAAAGCAATTCCAATTTCGATGTAAATCACTTGAGGCGACTACGAAGATGCAAAGCTTTCCCATGGTAGGTGTTATCCCAAATCATCAGCGTTTTGTCGTAAATATCATTTCAAGAGCTTCGTAATGGTCAAGGGTTCCTTTATCCCTATGTTTATGAAAGCCAAGACACCAACACACAAATCCAATTAGGATTCTTGGCCACTCCCAGAAAACAAATTCCTTCCAATCTATCACCGATCATCTGACGAGCGATGAAGATGGCTCCATGACAGACGCTATAATGGAAGACAAAGCCTGTGAATCCGACTAAGAAGTAAATATAACTTTAATATTTGAGGAAACAAAGAGTCCTACAGAGAAATGTTGGTTTCTTTAAAAGAATAAAAAGAATGTAGTCTTAACCAAAGTAACGCCAATTTATTTAATATCTTAAATGAGGCTATCGGAAGCGTAAAAATTGCATTATAGGAAAAAACGAAAAACCGACAAAATAACGGATTATATGCGCATTTTATACATACATTTTTATGGTTATTACTTCAAATAAACAAATTTAACCGCAATGTGATACTGTTCTTTCATTATTCCATAATAATTTCGTCCACATAGAATATTCATAGAAAATTCGTCTTTGTAGAATTTTAGCAAAACTAACCTTTTAGGCGACGCATTATATGGGCGCGATATGCCTTTCAAGGGTTTTTTAAAATGTTAGACCCTGGGTTAAGCGGAAAACTGTCTTATCCGGAAAAAAAATATGGTCCCAAGAGATTCTGCTAAACACAGGTTTCACTGTATATATCTCGTATTAATAATATACTATCACATTTTCAGTATTTCTACTATTTCAATATATATTCGATTCCTCGAATTTATATATTTTTAAAGGAGATTTCTCGAATTTCTCAGAACCATTGATATTATTCTTCTTCTACTTAGGGATCTGAACATTATGTAAATAACCTTAATTGTATTACAAATTTAAAAAATGTTTGGTGTCAGTAAGCTTTTGAAGGATGTCTGCATTTATAGAATTCTGGCATCGAAAATATAGCAATTCTGCTGCGCTTGTGTTGGTGTTTTCCTGATTTTTAACCATCGAAAGTACTTGAGTTTCTCATGCACGGAATTTTTTCATACATACAGTTTTGTTAGAATATTAGCGTTAGATTTCTTATCTAAATTTGAAAGAATTAGTGGTTGCCTTGTCATTTTGGTAACTTCTAATCAAACATATTTATGGGATGTTTTCCGCGTTTTTTAAAAAAGGGAATGGATCATGTAGAATTGGATGTGCCACTTATGCGCTTAGTACCGCAAGTAATGTGTAATCTTTAACAGTCTTGTAGTATTAGCATATACACTTGATAGTTGAGATAAAATACACCTTCAGTGTCTGTTATTCTTTGTTAAAACCTTTTATTTAGCTTATGCATAATATCCGAACGAATTTTAGTCATTTATATGAGTTCTTTTACTTGTCGCACATTACCGACTTTCAGCAGAATAAGAGGTTAAAAAACACTTGCATCAAATTGAGTTTTATGCATCCATGACAGGAAAAGGTCCGACGTCGAGGGAGCAGAGGGAGGGAGGCGTCGAAAGCTTCTGCGATATCTTCCCTCGCTAGATTTCCTGTTCGATGACGTTTTCATCATTTCAACGCACTCAGAAGACCAAAGCTGATGTATCTTTCAAAGAAAGGACTGCTAGATGTCGGAACGTTCCTTGGAATGGAACCAATTTGTTATTTGCGGCCCATTTTCCTGTAGCATCTCCGCCGAAAGCAGAGGGGCCAAAAAGAAATATAGTCCACGGGGCACATTGTTACTATTGAAAGAAAAACAATTGGGGAAGAGTAATGGGAAAGATGGAGCATTTCCTTTTTTTTACTCCAACTTTTTCCTAAGTGTCGAATCCAGGCGCGTACAATACCGCCTTTAAGTTCTTGAAGAGTTCTAATTGGTGGTCTTGTTAGTCAATGAAAACTGGAACATGGGATAAAGAGCACAAAGCCGAGGAAGGATCATTTCTGTTTTAAGGAGATGATTGCTCTAGTTTTCCGTCTTATTAACAGTTTAATGCGTGAAAACAGAAAGGAATATCTCGTGTTGAAAGGTTATTTCTCTTTTAAAATGTTTCAGAAAATACTATAAAAGGTTTAACGTGACAGAATGTAGGTAGAGTGTTTGGAAAATAAAACCATGATTTATGTGCTAATAAAATGGTATATGTTGGGAAGGCTTTTCCACGAGAGAAAAAGATATGCGAATTTTTGGTAGCTTCATTTTGTATGCATTGTTCTTGTTTTCAAAGCATGTTTGTCATGTTTCGGAAATTTAGATGCTGTCGAGATGGAAGTTATGGAATATGTTTTTGGCTGTGAAAAGAAATTGTTCTATCACCGCTCGGTAAGTCTTTGAACTTCAGAATCGAAGAATTAGAAACCAAAAGAAAGTAAGCAAAAAATGGTTTAGTCCCTTTCGTTTGTGTTAAAACAAAAATGAATCAAAATCTTTCAAGGATTAAAGATCTAAAAATTCTTTAAGAGTTTTGAAACCTTGATACTAAAAATTCGTCCCAAAGTGTGCTGATTTATTGGATATTTGGATATTGGGTAAGAGCTCTGCTAGTATTCGTTGAACATCGATGCTAAAATACTGTTCGAAGGAGGTCGTTTCTCAAACTCAACGGTTACTTCTCCGGAGTATTTTCATTGAGGTCTAAGCAGCGTCCCTTATAGTGACGTAGATCTGTTCAATTGAATATTTCCTTCCTGAAAATTTAGAGAGTTGAAATTCGAGAGATCGCTGGAAGTTGTACATTTCCAACGAAAACTACAAAAAAAAATCATCGCAGATTATTCTTGGTTCGACGCTAAGCCAGCCAAAAATATTCTTCAATTTAAGATGCATTGCGGCGATTTTAAGTTTTTTTTAATGTCTTCGCGATAAAATAGAAACTTAAAACGGCATGTTAATACGCATCACAAGTAGATTTCATATACGCTCTTTTACGTTTCCCTAATGGTCCTTGGTTCGATCCCAGAGAGCCATATACATTCAGGATCAGGACTTAAACAAGTTTGTTGGGATGATGGATTTACTGGCTTTCCTGCCGCTTGACAGGGTACCTGATGGTATGAATTTCTTACGTAACCATCCCAGTGGAACAGTATACTCGGACCTTCTTGACTATTTCGATAGCACTTATGTGAATGGTACCTACAGAAGAGTTTATAACCAAGAAAAAGGTTTTCGGAGAATCCCGCCCCCTTTTTCCACCGGAGACATGGAACGTCTGCGAGGCTGTTATTGCAGGGGAGGATAAAACCAACAACAGAACTGAAGGTTAGTTTTAATTGCATTTAAAATGTATCGTTATTCATGTTTAGACTTGTAAATATGTATTTATAGCTACGATCTAATAAATAAAATAATAAATGATTTTGTTTCAGGTCGAAATAACAGATTCAGCTATCTGGTGGGGATGAAACACCCAACAATTTGGGTTTAAGAAAATGCAGCAAGAATTGGCCGTAGAGTATACCAAATTAGAATAAATCAACGTCGGGCCGGTTCCAAAACCAAGGATTCGTCCAGCATACGCTAGGCTTCGACAAACATCAAGGAATATCAGCGTTGAATTTTTAAATAATTCTAGAAACTTGGAACAGTTTTTAAATCCTTTGCGTGCTTACAATGACGTCCGAAGGAGTGACGTCACCATAATAGACAACCTCGTATCTCCTGTCACAATGCATTTAGTAAAGTCACTCTCGCTATTTTTTTCTAAATCGAATAAAAAGCGGATAGTAAAAGTTTCAACTGCATAGAATGAAATGTGTAGAAGGAGATCGGTTTTTAATTCAGATGCTTATCAAATGTAAATCAATAAAGTTTGTATCTCAAAACCACAAAGCATGTATCCGGACTATATATCAGACTTTTGCTAAAATTTCAGGTCTTCAGTGAGGCATGGACGTTGTTTCGCAATTGTGTGAAGATGACCGAGTTAAGAATTTCCACAAATTTCAATGTTTTGTTTGGTTTCTCGTCGACTCAGGTGATGTAGGAGAATGGCATTGACTGCTAATGCATGTCCTTTTAAAATCGGAGAATTTCTCTTTGAAATGATGTATAACATATTCAAATATAACCGCACACTAACGTAGGGGAATGCCTCAAAGGTCCAAGTCTATACCATTTTTGGTCCGACAATAGTTACGTCACAGAAGGCTCTCAGCTCTATCGCCTCTCCCGTATCGGTGCTCGGTTCCCCGCCGCCATAGCCTCGGCTCAGGCTGTGACAACCAACGACTAATCAACCTTATTTCGTTAAGGGTTTTATGGGTGCGACTGTGAAACTTTGCGGAGTATTCAAGCTTAAAGCGATTTTAGTAAGTAAATAAGGTCAAACTTTCAACCCTAATACACTTTCAGACCTTCCAAACTTCAGTCAAATATCGCTCTCAAATGATACCCTATCACTCGCACGGAATGTGGCATTTGCACCGTCTAATTTGACATTTTAGATTCCATTATGGAATACGGGAAGGTTTTTCATGTTTCCAATGATAGTTCTTTCCCAATACTTTTACAAAAAAACCAGCTGGGCGTAAATTATGTTGGCAATTTTACACTAGACATTTACCTCTGCTCTGTATTGCAATTTTTTATTGCGCCTTTGATTTGCGAGGATAACGGAAGACACGAAACGAAGCTGGTAAAACGTCTGAACTATCTCCGAATTCAGAAAATTTACTTCGATACGCCTCCAGGGGGATATCCAAGAAGGTGGTGCTGTGGGACGGTCGCCCTTGGTGACTCACAAGCGGTTGAATTGGATGAGGCAGCCGTCATGCAGCGCCTTCATCGGACTTCGGTTTTGGTTTTTGATTTCACATTTGAACTAATATTTACTGTCTTTGTCCGTCGCATATTGCATGATATTGCATTTACGACTCTTCATTTTAATCGGTATGCCATTCGTTAAGCAGATAGCAGAAGGAGCTTCCCATGCCTCCATCAAATACTCAGTAAATGTACTCCGGGGGTCGGACCACCTTCAAATGTATTTTGAGAATGAGAATGGTATCATAAGATTCTTCTTGTACTCGAACCTCGAGTAGGATTCTCTGATCAGCAAGACGAAAGTGAAATGACTAAATATGAAGCCGGTAGTTCAGTCAAATGTGGGACTTTATTGTGGTAGTAGTCGTATTGCTAAAAGGGCTTCGACAGCTTAGGTCATTTCAAGCGAAAGGAATAAAATTGAGAGTTATTCTGTACTTACTTCTCAATCATTCATTATTTTAGGTCTGTTGCCTCCTCAGTAAGTCGAACCTTTCTTACGAGTGTCAGAAGCTCCGATTTCACGTTTATACAGTCGATCGCATTTCACCGCTTTGACATCTGCTTCTCATCGCATCGCGGGCAGTATAAATGGACCCTTGGTTTTTGGGCCGAAAGATTTTTGGAGTTGAAAAAAACTATCTCTGCATTACGAAGAAAAGGACTTTAAAATGCCATTTTACGGCACCATGTGACGGACCGTTCAACAGTGAACATTCCTCACGAAGGTTAAGAGGTTAAGGAGTGGTATAGAGGAGGTCCTACTCCATTTTTTAATTCCATACCGTCAAACTATATTATTCGCCCGTTAAAGTCTCCATCATGCATCTAAATGCAATTCCGCCACTAAGGCATTTACGTAGAATGAAATGCGCGGCTGTCAAGAGCTGTGTTAAAATTACCACGCAGTAAATGGTCTTACTTGAAAATACTTTTCAAACAAATTAATACTTATGTGGTAATATTGATAAGGGTCCCTCGTTCAGTATTACCTTAATATCAATAATCGTGAGGCGAAAGTGACGATTTGATCTAAAAATGAGAAAATGCATGTGAAAGAGCGTAGAAGTGAAATGAAATCCGTCCGAGCGACCGGTCACTGCGACCCCCATACCCCTCTTCCCCTCCCAGGCCTTCCTTCGAACCCTTCTCCCTCCTTTCTCAGTATTTAACCCCTGAGAAATGAGCGCTCGCCACATTTTGCGATTCGACGTGCAGAGCGACGAGGTCGAGTCTTCAGAGCGAAAACCTGCCGCCGAATTGCTTGAAACTTCTTGGTGACAACAAGCTCTTAAATTTCCATTGCTTCAGATGAGGTTCACTCCTCGTCTCCCGATACGCGACGCGGAAGACTGCCTTTTTACTGATGATACTCATCGGTTTTTCTGGAGAACGAGTTTCGACAAATCTAACGAAAGGAGTATCCACCTCTTTACGGAAGAATTCCAGAAAACCAAAAGACCACACACCAGAGGAAACGGCTCATCTCTCTACTGACAAAATCCACGCCGTTTTCCTGCAGTCGGAAACATCTGCACCATTCATCCTATGTTGGCGAGTTGAATGGAGGAGATACTTTCTTCAAGATGACGTTTTGACGGCACCCAAGATGGCCAGCCCAATTCTCCAGGTTCCAAGAACATTTTTGAAAAAATCGGAGACAAAGTGTTGCCAGAGATTTCGTCAACGTATTGCAGCTTCTACAGGGCATTGGAATCTCAAGCCTCTCGTTAAGAAGATCGAGAAGAAAGTGAGTGGTTTCTGTGTAGTGAGCTATGGTCATTTTAGTGCATAAGAGTGTGAATAGTGAAGTGACTTCAAGAGGATGTTCAGTACGCCGATGGATTGCAGAGAACCCCCGCCGCTGGAGGATTCCCACGGCTAAAGGTAAGGATCGTCGTCTTTCAGGTGAAAAGGTGGTAGGTTCTTTAGACAAGGGCCCGACAAAGGGCGTTATGGAACAGGTCTGCATTAGAGTTTTGGGGGGAGTGGGAAACTAAGTGAAGTAGGGCCCATTTATTGGGCGATAGTGAAATTTGAATTGTATTGTTTGGGGGGAGTGGGAAATTGAAGTGGTAGGTACTACACACACTAGAACAGACAGGCTCTTTAGCCAATAAAGAATAAATTTAGTCTTCTAAAAGTCTCCCTTCTCTATCTTTTCCGTGGCAGTGGTTTTCATGCCAGTGTCACACCATGGTTTTCATAGGGCTGGTTAATTGCAATCGTCGCGCGTGTTCCAATCCCCCGAAATGGTTCACGATTGCAATTTTCTGGCGAAACCCTCCATTCAAAAGGGGAAACGAGCTGGGCACGATACGTCATTACGTAGCTTGGAAACTCGTGCATAATTATTCTTAACTCTTCATTTTTGCAACCTCTTATTTATAAATGTTATTAAAATTTTTCTGAATTCTTTTCAAATTTAATTCTAAAAATTGAGTGCATGTGTCGCACAAATCTGTAAAGTGGTTTTAATAATCAACGAATTATGTATTTTTCTCTTATTTTCAGGAGCTGGGAATACATTCAACGGGCAACAGAAATTCAACGGCGTGGAGAACTTTTTTTCCGCTGAAATGGCTGGGTATGTATATTTCACTTTTCAATTTTTTGAATCTATCATCTCCTTGGATTTCGAAGCTTGTTCTAAAATTAATTTCGAATTAAGTGATGTAAATACTAGGGTGAACTTTCAGTAATTCTTAATGTAAACTTTGTTGCTTGTCCAATTATATCTATAAGTTAGTCTCAATAGACTATGTCAGAGACTGTACTATACAGAAATGCCATGACAAGCCTTTTTTGAATGTTGTATTCCAAACTTTTAATAGATAAAATCTTCAGAGCTAGAAATTCTCAATCTCATGGTTGCAATATGTGTAATGCAGTCTTTCTTTTCTTCCAGGAATTATTCCCGCTTGGTGAACTTCTTTCGTTTCGATGGGACTCAAAGATATTTTTAGAGCTTTTTCATTGTGATAACCAGAAATAAAAGTTTTCATGCAAACTACACCTGCTGCATATTATTCATATATATTTTGAATTACGTTTTACTGTATCAAAGAATAGTTGCCTAAGTAAAAGGTGTAAGTAACGTAACGCAGTAATAGCGTTACGGCCTTGGGTGGTTCGGCGGAAGGAGGGCGTCGACACACCTCTAGGCAATCTTTTGGCGTTGGAGGATGAGTTGGAAGACAGCGCCAAAGTCTTAAGGTAGCAAAGCCAGAATGCAGCCAGAGGCAGTGGCGGATCTAGGATCGAGCTGTGGGGAGTGTTGAGAGTTGGGATTAAAGATACAATTTCTATTTATCGATTTTTGTAAGAAATTTTATAAAATTAAACTCGGTGTACATATTTGAATTATGCTTATTATTATCTATCGTTCTAGATAAACAATATTTTCTTCACATCTCAATATTATGAACGATGATACATTTAAGTAATTATTCTTCATGTTGACTTCTTGGGGGGGCTACAGCCCCCATAGCCCCCCCCCCTGGATCCGCCACTGGCCAGAGGGGAAGGATTAGGTAAAGTGGAATAGTCCACCGGGAGGGAGGGAGTTCTTGAAACGGGGTTTTTCTGAATTGGTATTAGTTTAGACGCAATAAAATATTAAAAAGGGATAATCGTAGCATATGCAACAAAACCCAGAAGATACGAACACCCAGGGACGTCGCAGCCGGGGGGTCAGCGGGGGCAGCTGCCTCACCAGAAATTTCACCGGGGGGGAAATATACTTATTTTGCCCCCCCAATCGGAAGTCAGTTTTGTTAATCAAAATATAAATACAGTATAAATATAGTGTATTCTCATTGCCCCATACCAAAATGTTAGTATGAATTCTCTTTTTTTTAGCAATTCTAAATTTTCTCATTTGGGTTTGCCCCCCCATGAAATATTCGTTGTGACGTCCCTTCGAACACCTTAATGGCGTTCATGGCTAACTACCTTGTTCCTTGTCTTATCACTGCTGTAACAACAAGCTACCATGATAAGTTACTAAAGGTTTTAATGGAAATTAAGAGAGGTGAAGTAACAGATAAACTTATAATTATTCAGAGTTTTAATTTACGTTTAATATTCCATGACAGATTTACTTATTCAAATTCTAATTGGAGAAAATACATTTTACTCCATCATACCTTTGATTAAAAATCCCTCGTAGAGATAGATTTGAGATTCCTTGATCGATCTGGATCGACCTCAGCTATGGAAAGGAGCTGTCGAAGCTTGTTGTTGTTACTGACAAATGTAATTATTAATTAATTAGTGAGTGTTGTTCCAAGTATATAATTCAATATGCATTACTAATGTATATGCTATTCAGGTAACGTGGACATTCAGTTATATTTAAAGACAACTTTCTAAACTGGAGCAAAGTCGTTGTTTATGAATAAATCTGTAAAAAATGGTTTAATGGATGATTAGAATTCAGCCTTAAATATGAATTTTATTTATAAGTATAAGCCGTATTTATATTGCTTGTTGTTGTTGATTCATTTAAGTGATATTCCTCGAGTTGTACCGATTCCACAGTTGTTATACGCTTAACAGAGTAACAGGTTCAGTGGGATGCCTGATTCATCCCTGCTATTTCTTTTATGAATATGATTTAATATTCTTTAAAATAAACTAAAAGTGATATTTGGGTGTATAATGTAACCTACTAACGGCTACTTCTTCAAGTTCTGTGCATGTCTAGCGACAGCAGATATTGATTACTGGGTCACCTCTTTCAGAAACCAAAATTTACAATGTAAGTGGTTCTCTCCCTGGGTTTCAATGAACGAATTTGAAGACCAACTGATTAAAGTTTACTAGAATTATTTTACGATGGACTATATCTTTTGAGAATTTGGATGTTGTTGATATTCAGGAGAAAATGCGTGGATTATGAAAGGCAGTGTTGTATGTGGAAAGCGATTTAGCATAAAATGAATTAAAGAATGAAGTCAAATTATTTATTTGTTGAAGATAGCTTTAACTTGATATCACTAGTGATTTTTGAATTCAGCTTAGCTGAGCTTATTGATTACCACTGACCTTATGAGATTATCTTCTAGATCGATGTTAATACATATTTCTATTAAGTAGTGCTACAACTACCAAAATTATATTTTAAAAAATCCATCATTATTTTCATTTGGCATCTAAGACTTGGCCAACGGTAGAAATTTATAACGTTTCCATTTTTTAGGCAAGATATTGAATATCATTAACAATTAAATTTGGCTTAATAAATGGTACATTTTCTTTGCTTAAATTATATTTAAATGCATTATCAGAGAAAGTTTGTATGTTATCACTCATAATATAAAACAATTTCAAAATCTTAAACATACACAAGAGTTGTAAGGGAGCAATGTCAGATATACAAATAATGGATATGGATGCTCAAATCTATTTTTGATGAAATTTTTGAGTCTTTTGAAATCTTATTATTTATATGTTTTACATCAATATTAAAATTCTTTAGAATACATTTCTCTATCTCGAGGTCTTGCTTCAAGATCTAGGTTCTAATATTCTGCTTCTATCTGAACATCGGTTAAAATCAAATGAAATCTCCATTCTAAATATGAATGGTTATAATATACATCCCATTTCTCTTGTGAAGTTAAGGAAGTTGGGAGGGTTGCCATTTATTCTCTTCTGTTGGTGCTGAATGTTTGATATACAAAAACTCTATCTTTGAATTATTTGAATGTTGTGTGTCAATTTTTGGTATGAACAATATGTATCTAGCCATTATTTGCATCTATTGAGCTCCTAGCAGTTCTACACAAGTGCTTATCATAATAACATTAGTTTTATTTTAACACAAAGCTATTCAATGAATGTAAGTTAAGAAGAAATAAATTTCTTTTAAATTACATACATTTCTATTTTTCACCTTTGCTGAAAATTTCACCATTTATAATGCACCAACAATTTCTTGTCCACAATATTCCTAATTAAACAACTTTAAGGAAAACAAGTTCACATACATAAACCTTTACATCAAATCTGAATTTCCTGAATAAGATAAACGAAAAAAAAACTTTAAGAGTAAGAATGACAAAGTCTGCTAATCACAAAAACTATGATATGATAAAGAAATCAGTGGCTATGAATCATAAAGAATCATCATCATTCACTTTATTGCCCTGGGAAGACCCTGACTTCCTATTATACCCCTCTGCATAGATCTTATTGCTTTCTTCTTCTCATTGTCTTTAGTATTTCTTGATTGCCTTTTAGTAGTAGTTTGGGCATTCCACTCCATTCTTTCTACTTGTTCCAACCATGCCTGCTGCAGTGACTTAGAGAAACTAAAATATCCTTCACTTTTATTATTTGATTAATTTCCCTGGTAATTCCGATTTTCTTTTCAAGTCAATGTTTCCTCATGTTTTTTGGGTAAATTGCACATCCTAGCTCCATATATTAAACAAGCCTTATTAGAGTTTTATAAATTTTCAACCAAGTTGAATAACACAGCGGACAGTACATACTTTCTTGTTATCGCTGAGATTTTTTCTTAAACTAAGTACTTACTCTATCCCCAACAAAGGCTCTCTATTTGGATTTCTACAATGTCAGTTCAACTATTCTGATCAATTTTTCTTGATTAAAAAAGCATTTTAATACACTGATCATCACTTTTCTATTCAATCAGTCAAAATATTATCGTAAGTCAATTACGAGTATGTGCAAACCAACATTTGTAGCACTTCTCCATTGGTTACCTTACTGTGGATATCTAATCATTAGTGCTCCTACTACATTTAAATCCACACTGGTAATCATCCCGAATGTCTTCCACATAGATCCATGTTTGTGTCAAGAGATTACAGTTGAAGATTTTGTATGCATTCAGTAATATGATGCTTCTATTGGATTTACAATTAATTTTATTTCTTTAAACTTTCTTATCATATACTATAGTTCTGAATGTCATGCTTGGATCCCATATCTCTATTGCTGATTGACAAATCTTAAACTTTGTGGTCTTAAAAATATATGAAAAATGGAAAGATCCAAGTCTTAGAAGGAATGCGATTATTTTACCTTGGGGAGTAACTTTTATTTATTGAGCAGATTGGGTATTGAGTGTATATATTATGTTGAGTTGAAATATATTATGCAGCAGTGTATATTTCAAATTCATCATCAGTCATTTAATCTGATTTTAGATATTTACTTCCCCAAGCATTTTCCAATCTCTATTCTAAGATTTCTTTGCCATTTAACCTCTAGGTACTTAATGATGAATCTATTCCATTGATACCTTGGTTTCTTTGGAAATCTCAGTGTCTTGTTGAAAATTGTTTCTTCTCATCACATGTCCACCACACCATATCCATTTAACAGTGATTTTCATTCTTATTCTATCGCTGCAATCATCATCATTAGAGATGTGTTGCATTTTCACTCTTTTTTATTTTAAATTTTCAGGAAGCAATCATGTTTCTCAGACCAGTTTTAGTGCTGTCAACATTAGATCAGTGCCTCTGATAATTATATTTTCTGGTATATAGCGTCATGGCAGCATAGAAAAACTGGTAACTCCAAATATGCTGAGAGATTTTTTTTCTCTGATTATAAAACTTTTTTTTATCCGTTTTCCTTATTTTTCATTTGTAAAGACTGACGAAGAAGCTGGAATTTTTCGAAACAATTAATGAACACTTTTCAAATCAGAATTCTCGATTTAGGTGGATACTGTTTCGGAAGATAGGTCGTCAAATTTGCGGTCTACCTTTCAGAAGGATGCATTTCAATGGATTTCTATTTTGAAAAATGCACTGCTGGGCCCAAAATTCAGCAAAAGTTATTTTTTAAATCCAGGTAACCCACTCACAATAAAATTACATTTGTAAGTGGGTTGTCTGGATTTTAAAAATTGTATCGCTAAACTTTGAGCTCAGCAGTGCATTCTTTAAAATGTGAGCCATTTAAGTGCATTAAAATTGGATTTTTTGTAGCAAAAAAATAAATTGAGAAAAAAGTTAGGAATTAAAGATTGGACCGCCCGCCAAGCGGGTTCGAGGGCAGCGCGGGGTCTGAGGCTCCCGCAACACTAAATTTACGGGTTCGAACCCAGTTCAGACGAAAAATCGAATTTAGGTTGGTGAAGAACCTCCGGTGGGTTTGGCGGCCCTCTAATCCCGGAAGTAGCTTTCAATTAGAGGCCCGGATTCGAACCCAATACAAGCAGCGTTGCACCTAGGTGCCTCGACCCACTGCGCCAACAGTCGAACGGTTAAAGTCGAGCAGATTAAGCTACTGTTTCGTCCAAGACTGTCCTTGGGGAGGGAATGCAAACATCCAATTCTGAACGTCATGCCCTATATTTATATACACATAGTTACTCTATTCATTTACGTCTGAAATTCTTACTAATCACTCAAGGTTTTGATATGTATGACATGCATTTATAATTTATTTTTTTCGCATCCTCAATAATCATATCTTGGATCTAGATTTTTGTCATCAGAACTGCTAACGTTAAAATCTCAGAAAGTTTCCATCCGTACAAATAAACTTACCTTTAATTATTCCATTAGTTTATGATTCATTGCGGTCAGACTAACAATCTCTTCACGTTGCCCTTGTCTTGATTTAGTATTCTTTCTCATATTCTTCCATTGTTCGTATTCTAATAATTCGTAATGCTTTTCGTGCATAATTAGTTATGTTTATTAAAGAAATTTGTTTTAAAGAAAAAAATAAAATATATCGAAAATTAATTTACAATTTACTCAACATTTTATTAAATGTTTTTAATCTTTTTATCAATATAGGTCTCCCTAAGTCTAAAAAGACATGTCAGGGATTTCCTAAACGTAGAGATCGATCATTCGATAATTGATTTGAAACAGCTAAACTTTGATAGTTTGTTCTCTTATTAAATGTATTTAATATTTTTATCAATATAGCTCTCCAATATAGTCCAAAAAGACTTGTCTGGGATTTCCTAAATGTAGAGATCGATCATTCGATTATTGATTTGAAACAGTTGAATGTTGATAATTGATTCTCATGTTTGTCAACAGCCAGCTTTTAGTCAGCCTTATAGCATTGGATATTATTGATACCTCATCTAATTCAATAGGTAGCGTGTTTAAAATTTTATGTTTGATTGATTTATTTCCATGTCTATTATAGCTATAATTTTGCCACTACTAGTGTTTCAATTCTAGGTAACTTATCATATTCTATTCCATGTCTATTTGTTTTTATTTTTGTGAAGTAGTTTTCCACTATTAGTATGTATTTGAAGAGTATATTGATATCAAGTATTCCAACAGACTATATTATGGATGTGTTGCTGATTTATTCCTTGCTGATCATAAATTTGATAATTCTATGCACAAAAGTATTTATTATTGAGCCTTCGGTATGGTTTGGAACTACTGAAGTCTTTCTGATTTAAAAGCTAGAGTGCAATTATAAAAGTTATTTTCTCAGCTGTCATAAAATAAATCTGTTAAGCCTTATAAGTACTTCTATGTTATTCATTAATAATCTAAAATACAAATTATGAAATCAGTTTAGAAAGTCTCATTTTCAAGTATTTAATTCATTTATTACTTAGATTAATTCTTAAATTCTCTTTTTTTTCATTTTTTGGTGTCCTTCACTCCATGCCTGAATTGAATTTGGACTTCCAAAATATTCCATATGAAGACATGTAAGTAGCGCTTCTCATTTGCTTCTTATTCTGAAGGATGTTGAGGTTCATTCTTTCCTCCTGCTGCAGCATCCTCCTGGACCATGTTTCACTACTGTACTTGTATTCTCATGAGGGTAGTTTCATAAATTTTCCAATACAATTTTGTTCATATCTAGTTCAATGATAGATCCCAAAGTATCATTCACAAATTAGATTTTTTTGGGGTTGAAAATTTTTGTAGTTTAAGTATAAATAATATATTTATTCTATAACTATCTGTTCAAAGCAGTGCTACAATTTGGTCAAGACAGGAAAAGAGTAAAAGTAATCAATATTTATCAATATGTACTTCATAAGAAATATATGACATCAAAATTAAATACTACTCAATTGATATATTCTTTTTTATATTAGCCTTTTCCCATGGTGTATGGGGTCAGAATTACTTTCTTTTAATTTTCTCCTCCAGTTCTCCCTCTCTAAGAGGTACTCCCATCTCCACCCTTTCTCTTTGTAGATTTCCTTCACTAGCCTTAAATATTTCTCTAGTACTTCTTTCTCTCTTAAGCTCCTCCAAACTTCCTGTCTAGTCACGTTGTTGTACACCTTTTCCAGGTTGATGAACATCAAATGCAGGCCTACTGGTTTTTCTTTGTGCCCTCAATTAGTTTCCTGTGCAATTATCGTGTCTGTTGCTCCCTTTCCTGGCCTAAAGCCAAATTGCTCTTCTCCTATTAACGTTTCCTGGCATATCCTTCCTTCAATCACTCTCTCCCAGAACTTCATAGTGTGGGACATTAATTTGACACCTCTATAATTTGCACAGTCCTGGACATCTCCTTTCTGTATTGGTACAAGTATACTCTTCCTCCATTCATCAGCAATTCTTTCTTGCTGGGCTAATTTCTTCATGAGATCCCACAGGACATTGACTCCCTCCCTACTTAAGCATTTCCACACCTCTGCTGGCAATTGGTTTACTCCCACTGCTTTTCCATCTTCCACCTCTGTTCTGCAGATGGCCCTGTACCACTCGTCTGGTTGCCTCTTCGTCCTCATATTTCATCCTTGGATTCTCCTCATTCAGTAGTTTGTGGAATATTCTTTCCATCTACTCAGGATCTTATCATATTCTTGTAATACCTCTCCTAATGTGTCCTTCATTTCTCTAACTTATGTTACATATTTCTAGGCTCTAGCTATCCTAATCATATTTCTTTCTCAATTTTCTTCTGAATTTCCCCATAGCTTCTTTTATTGCCTTTGCCACAGCTCTTTTATCATTTTTCTTCTTGAGAACTGCAACAAATCCCTTCACTCCTTTGCTTCTTTCTTTTATCTCCTTCTGTACTCTATTGATGAATTGAGCTCTGTTAATTAATGAAGCCAAAATTAATGCACCTGATTTGTAAAGTTGGTGCGTTTTCGGTGCTTTGTTCTCCCAATTTGAGTCTGTCATTATTATTTTCACCTATCACCAAATTTATTTTTCCACTCCAATTTTATTTATAAATATTTATGGTTTATTAATTTCTACCAAAAAGTGTTATAAGGTTTTGTGCCAAAGAATTTGGAGCAGATTAAAAAATTGTGTAGTAAATAAAACCAATTTGAAGAAATTATTTTGTGACAAATCTTAACATGGAACAATATACACATAGTCTCACAGCATACTTATTCAAAAGTTAAATCACTATGGTATCCATGGAAAAGCTCTTAAAATGTTTGAGTCTTACCTGTCTGAGAGGAAGCAGCTGGTAGATCTCAATGGTATTAAATCAAACATAATGTGTGTCAATCAGGGTGTTCCTCAAGGCTCTACTCTTGGGCCATTACTTTTTCTTATCATGATTAATGATCTGAGCAGAAATGTCTCTACTGATTTAACTATGTATGCCGATGATGTGACATTCCTGCAAAGCCATTGTGATCTCTCTACAACCATAAACTCAACCTTTGTTGACCAAGCACAAATGTGGTTTAGTGCAAATGGTCTTCATCTGAACCCTGATAAAACCAAACAATTGGTATGCAGTTTATGTAATTTCAACTGTGATATTGAGTCAGTTAAACTTTTGGGCATTCATATAGATCATAAGCTCCAATGGGATAAGCATATTGAGCATCTCAGTGGCAAGCTTTCCAGTAGTCTTTATGTTTTAAGGAAATTGAAGTTTCTAATACCCCCTGAACACCTAAGAAGTGCTTACTTTGCATTATTCCATAGCCATCTTTGCTATGGCCTTCTTCTGTGGGGCAATGCAGCCAATGTGAAGCATATATTTATTTTGCAGAAAAAAGCAATAAGAATAATATCTGGTATTAATTCTTGGGAATCGTGCAGACCCAGATTTAGAAGTCTTAAAATCATGACTATATTTAGCCAGTATGCTTATTACTGTCTGTTAAATGTCAAGGAGAACATTGGTAATTTTAATTTAAGATCTCATGTGCATAGTTTTGACACCAGAACCAAGAATAATATTGATATACCCCACTACAGGTTAGCTAAATCTGGTAACCATTTCCAGGTTAAAGGCCTTCAACACTATAATAAACTACCTCCTAATATATGTAATTTGGACATGAAAAGGTTCAGGATCTTTTTTTCCAACTTTTTAATTAGTAATTCTTTGTATTCTATTGATGAATTTTGTAACTGTAATTTCGTAATTTGATTCTGTATATTATTTTGATATTGTGACGATGTCTTCTACCCTATCATGTAAGGTTTTATCAGACAAATAAAAGTATTATTATTATTATTATTTTCTCATAGGTGTTTTTTACTTCACAATCTTTCAATCTGAACAGGATTCTTTGGCACCAAACTAATAATACCTTTTGATAGAAATAATAGAGCGATGTAGGGCATAAATTAGCTAATTAAGGATATAAAGAAAAAAAAGGAATGGAAAAACAACTTCTGTGATGGGTAAAAATAATTGCATGGACTGAGATTGGGAGAACAAGCCACCAAAAACAAATTAACTTTACAAAACATTAATTTTTACTTTGTTAATTTATAGAGCTCAATACAATAATTTTGTAATAGCATGTAATTTTGTTCATAGCTTTCTCATGAAGTATGCATTGATAAATATTGATTACTTATACTCTTTTCCTGACTTGACCAAATTGTAGCACTGCTTTGAACAGATAGTTTTCAACCTTTATCATTTTCTAGAATAAATATATCATTTATGCCTAAACTACAAAATTTCCAACAACTAAAAATTATAATTTGTGAATGATACTTTGGGATCTATCATTGTACTGAATATGAACAAAATTGTATTGGAAAATTTATGAAACTACCCTCATGAGAATACAAGTACAGTAGTCAAACATGGTCCAGGAAGATGCTGCAGCAGGACGAAAGAATGAACCTCAACATCCTCCAGTCAGGCTAGTCTATCTCTTCCTGAGTTTGAAGGAAGGGTAAAAATTCTTTTAAATGAAAATTGAAACAGCCAAGTGATATTTTCTTTATTTGCCATTGAAGAAAAAAATTTAAGTACATTAATAAATCAGAGGTTGAAAGAGCTTCAGCTATCTTTGTCGGCACTCTGCACCTTGTTGCCACCAGTTTTGCAGAAGGAACAGAAGGCCCAGATTACCAACTTAGAAAGTCTTTGGATAATTTAAAATTTCCAAAGACTTTCTAAGTTGGAAATTGGGCCTTCTGTTGCTTCTGCAAAACTGGTGGCAACAAGGTGCAGAGTGCTGACAAAGATGGTTAGTGGAGATATTATAAACCTCTTACCTCTAATTTATATTCAACCTTAATGGAAATAGGTTACCAGCTCTACGACAATGCCCTGGGCTGCTGGCATGGGCGTCGCCAGGGGGGGGCAGGGGGGGGCAGCTGCCCCCCCCTGGAGACCCATTCGTATTTTGGTTCGGGATGTGTTGTAGAAACAATTTTTTGGCACGAGCGTATTTGAAAAGAATTTAGAGCCAAAACAAAGTCAAGTGTTGGCACGTGTAAACACCAATGATGGGAAAAGTACTTCCTCGTAGGAAATTCATTTATACCTCCAGCGTAGCACAAATATTTCAACAATACTTTGCAGCAGAGTCAACAGCCATCCCTCCTTTCCTTCGCCCCTTCCTTCCCAAAAGAAGAAAAGTTCGGTTTCAGGGTGAACAATGCAGTTAGAAGTGCCTCTCGATGCGATCAGAGCGCGAGGTTATGCGATTATGTCCTCTCTCTCAAACTTCCTTGAGTATCGTCCGACAATCGCCCGCAGAAGACAAAGGATTCAGTTTTTTTTCGTTGCCCTTCAAAATGGACACAAGAAAGTGTTGCGGCGAGTATTTTGCAAATAGGCCCAAGCAGTGGCGCAGAGAAGGGGGGAAGTTTAGGGGCCAAACCCCCCCAAGAGTCAAGTCCTATGAAAGAGTACAAAACCCCAATCATTTGCTTGATAAATTCAGCGAAAGCTTTGCATGCCAGTAGATATGGCTCGATTACAGCTAAGTTGATGTTTTCGGTAGCAGAGCAGGCCTAGAGCCGACATCGATATCAATGGGACGCTACGAGTGTTTCGCACACAATATTCAAAGCATGCACTTCTTAACCATGTCCTTTTGTTAGATGACTCACACCATAAGATAAGATTCCCATGAGAAGAATTCGAAAGTGCTGATTCGTTTACTTCTCGCAAAAACACAAGGGAACATTCGAGAAGTAATTCGAAACTTACACCCTGAAAACAGAGATTAAGATTAAGATAGAGAGACAAACAGGTTGATAAAACGCTCAGTTAGATCTGTTGCATGTGACTGTTTTGAGGGTGTGAAT
The DNA here is from genome assembly GCA_947579665.1 of Sympetrum striolatum. Lineage (NCBI taxonomy): Eukaryota > Metazoa > Arthropoda > Insecta > Odonata > Libellulidae > Sympetrum > Sympetrum striolatum. The sequence continues at coordinate 112,316,354 of OX388341.1, forward strand.
GCAAACCTAGGCTCGTGAATAGTGCATTTGAGAAATTCACAGGGAACAGTTCGAAGGAGAGTTTAGTTTGGATTTCATAAGATACAGATGGACATCCGAAATTTTTTCCACAGTCCGCTAATAGCTCGAGGCCTCTATCGGGAAAACGTAAATTAACGTCTATGTAGTTTTTGTAAAATGACCAATATTGGTTGCATAAATTAGGATTGTATTATTTAAGGGATGTTATCGGAGGGCACATCTCAAGATGAGTTTAGCGACAATTCCAAAGGAACTGGTTCCTTTGTTAAGCATTCTGGATGATTAAAAGTCTGTACAGTAGACTCTTCATTACTAGGGATGATATAAAATATAATAATCCTTATTTTATAAATACCCGTTCATTTGCTGTATAGTTACGAAAATAATTCAATAACCGGGTCTCCGTAGAAATTTGTAAAAGTATTGTAGCAATACTGTACAATATCAGTGAAAATTAATTTTCGATGATATTATTAATAATATACCATTTGGAAGCAAATCAGTCAGCTGAAAGGTATTGTGCGCGTAAGTTACTCACATATTTATCGGAACTGTGACTTGATGACTTGAAATAAATTTGAGAAACGGTTAAAACTGTGACTTTAATTCTTCAGCTTCCTTTTCGATGCAGCCAATTTTTTCTCTCGTGATAGAATCCCACGAATCTCATATCTGGTTATGCAATGCCCATTCAAAATTTCAATTCGTGGAAACTTTTGTTTCCTTTGAACACTCAGTGCGTAAGACTGGGTTTTGCATCATCTCTCTGCTGGTTAAACCACCTATTAATTAGTCTAAATAATTGTAAGTTGACGTCTTCATTTTTTCCACCTTGGTATATAACTTGATTTCTGCAAATTCAATTATAATATCAACTATAATCAAGAGTCTACAGAATATTTTAATGCAGCCGAATTTTTAGTCTCCGGTATGTGACGCATTCAATTGAAAACTTGGCTAATACATAAATAACGAAATCAGGCTTAATTGTAAGCCTACCAGAAAATTTCATCGGATATAAATGATCTTTTGTTTCTTAGAAGAGGAGGTAATTTTAAAAGAAACGGATCAAGTCATTCCTAAGAAAGCTGCTGGTGATATAGTCTAATAACGAAAGATGTTCAAATAAGGATGGGTGCACCAATGTGGTGATTCATTGAGACGTTTTATATCGCTTGTCAAATAACCGTAACTTTTTTTTCCTTTTCAAGCTTGGCAACCTCTTGGAAGAAAGAACTCTCAAAGACTCGGGAAGTATATATCTAAAGCATCAAAATACTTAAGCATCGAAAAAAATTAATTTTTAATAGAAATTGGACGTAACCAAACTAGAAATCCAAACAAAACTTATGATACGTTTCCAATAGTTTGCTTACGTAAACTACTATCTTGGTTTAACGAGTTGGCCATATAAGTGTTAAACTCCTCTAGTTTTCAATACATTTAGTTTTTGAAAGATTTGACATATTTGTAGTAAGAAGGGGGCAAAAATAAACTAGCCCCTGTGAGTTAGGCATTTTTCATTTTATCTGGCAGCTTGCCCCCCCCTAGCCCAGTGGCTGGCGACGCCCTTGGCTGCTGGACTGAGTGCTGTTGTCATCCCAATCCTGTCCATTGGTGCAGGTTGTCGATAGCCCTGGAAGCACTCTGGATGTTGAGGATCAGTCTTCAGTTTGCATTTCAACGAAAAGAGTACAGTAGAACCCCGTTTTTACGAACCTCGATTTTACGAAGTGACACAGTTTTACGAACCATTCCGCCGGTCCCGATCTTTGCTCATGTAAAATGACCTCGGTTTCGCGTAAAACCTCGATTTCATGTTTTACGAAGTGTGAAGCCGGTCCCTAGGAGTGAATGAACCCCGGTTTTACGAAGTATTTGAAATTGTTTTGTCGCATTGAGCTCAATACAACGGGATGACGATCGCCGTAAACAGGAGCAGCTGAATCCAGATCGTCTATGTTGGGAAGACCCTCATCCCATGTATTTTATATGGGAAAATGTGAAAATTTCGTGGGATACAAAGATTTTGATTACTGTTTTCGCGAAAAATGATAGCTTATAAGACGTAGCCGTGTTCTTTCTTTCTTCATCATGCTTTCTGGTAATATCGCGAATCCACGACCTGGGGTCGTATTGACCAGCAGTTTTCAGTAGTATATGGTTTCTATTTGGACGAAAGATTGAGAGAATAGAGCATGATAAGAATTTGTTTTCGACTTGGGGAGTTTTGGGCTCAGATCTTGGCTACTAAATTGGAGTGCGACATCTTAAAATGCTTAAGGCTGCTGCAGGGATTTCGGATTTTAGCTGGTTAGTAAAAGCTTGAAAAATAATGGTTGGATGGTGGACACCCTGAGAAAGGTTGGTCTCCAAGCGAGGAAAAGTCGCGCGCGTACAGTCAGAATCTCTCTCTGCGGGAGGTGGCCTGTGTTGTGATATCCCGTGTGCCTATCAGAAAAATAATGGATAAAACATCGCTGACCAAGAAAAGGAGGAAGTCCCTGAGTTTGGTCACCAAAAGGTCAATTAGAAAGGAAGTACGTGATCGCGGGCAGACAAAAAATTCTGAAGGAGAAGGCTCAGGTTTAGGCTCTTAAACTGAAGTGCGACAACATTAAAGCCTCAAATGGGTGGCTTGATAGATTCAAGAAAAGATACGGAATCACTTCAATGAAAATCTGTGGAGAAGAAGGTAGCATCAACACAAAAGACGTTGAGCAGTGGCATGAAATAAACGATGACATTGTGTCTAAATATTTCCCTCGAGATATATACAACCTGGATGAAACAGGTTTGTTTTTAAAGGCATCACCTGACTCCATCCTCGGAACCCGTGGTGAAAAATGTCGCGGAGGTAAAAAATCTAAGGATAGGGTTACAGTAATGCTGATATGTAACCAAGATCGATCTGAAAAGTTGAAACCAGTTGTGATTGCAAAATCAAGAGCTCCGCGTTGCTTCAAGAACGTGAAAAATTTGCCTGTTTTGTATGAAAGTAATAAAAAAGAATGGATGGCGATGGGCATTTTTCAGAAGCAAATTATCTTCATGCAGAGGAAGAACGCATGCGAGAATTGCAATGTAGTACTTCTTGAAGATAATGCCCCAGTTCATAAAATAAGCGGAGTAGTGCTCCCAAACGTACTTTTTCTGAGTCCAAATAGCACCAGTAAGATGCAACCGCTGGACATGGGAATATTTAACAACTATAAAGTCCACTACCGAAGATTTCTCGTCCAGCACTATCTTCGGACGCTTGGTAAGTTCTATTTATTTTCTATCATCTTGTGTATAAGAAATACCTACTACCTATATATATCCTTTGCGACCTCCATATTTTCTCTGGAATTCTTTAATTTTAGCAATATGATAGCCGCCGCAACCCCATCGCAGAACTTTGGTGAACCCTTTACTTGAAAGTAGCATTCCTGTGGGAGTTCTTCGCTGCAGCTGTCATGGAAATTAGTTTAATTAAAGAATACTAAATTTGTTGTAATACGTCACTATTAGTTAAATTTTGATGCATTTTCAATACGTAATTTATTAATTAAAAGTGTTTTACGTGGTTAGGTAAGAATTTGCGATCGCGACTTATGATTTGTGACGCGACAAGATCGTTTAAAGTAGCCGCGAGTAAGTAGTTCTCGAAAATCACCGCTAAACGTCAGCGTAGTAGAACGCATATATAAAATAGAGGGAGTTTCAAATTAACTTAAGTAAAGTTCTTAAATGACTTAAAATATTTACGAGCTAGTTTCTTGGAATTCATGGCTATCAGTTTCATTCACTTTGACTTATGTGAGTCTCCTAGGCTTTGAAATAAGGTGTATGCTATAAAGGGAATCAGTATAATCGTAGTCTTATTTTTAAATCCTTTCAATTTGATGCAGATATACTGCACATTGGCTGCTGGAGAGCCATGTCGGTAACACTCGTGACTCATGAGGAATCAGTTCTGATTTCAAATCCTGGTGGGAGCACATGGGCAAAATGACCTAAGCTGTCAAAGTGCTTTTAACAAACTACTACTACTATAGTGCACACAGAGAATTGCATGTGATATCTATTGTTTTCTTTCTGAATGAGCTTGTGACTCTTATTTGACACAGAAATTAGTTGATTTCATCCTCATAAATATTTGACAAGTTTAGACCTGCATAGTTTATCTTTCTGCTAGCCAAGGGCGTCGCCAGCCACTGGGCTTGGGGGGGGCAAGCTGCCTGATAAAATGAAAAATGCCTAACTTACAGGGGATAGTTTATTCATGCCCGCTTCTTACTACATATACGTCAAATCTTTCAAAAACTAAATATATTGAAAACTAGAGGAGTTTAACGTTTATATGGCCAACTCATTAAACTTTCCAAGATAGTAGTTTACATAAGCAAACTATTGGAAACTTATCATAAGTTTTGTTTGGATTTCTAGTTTGGATACGTCCAATTCCTATTAAAAAGTCATTTTTTTTCGATGCTAAAGTATTTTGATGCTGTAGATATATACTTCCCGAGTCTTTGAGAGTTCTTTCTTCCAAGAGCGAAAAGGAAAAAATAGTTACCGTTATTTGACAAGCGATATATAACGTCTCAATAAATCGCCACATTGGTGCACCCATCCTTATTTGAAAATCTTTCGTCATTAGACTATATCATCAGCAGCTTTCTTAGGAATTACTTCATCAGTTGCTATTAAAACTACCTCCTCTTCTAAGAAACAAAAATTCATTTATATCAGATGAAATTTTCTGTTAGGCTTACAATTAAGCCTGATTTCGTTATTTATGTATTAGTCAAGCATTAAATTGAATGCGTCACATACCGGAGAGTACAAATTCGGCTGCATTCAAATATTCTGTAGACTCTTGATTATAGTTGATATTATAATTGAATTTGCAGAAATCAAGTTATATACCAAGGTGGAAAAAATGAAGACGTCAACTTACAATTATTTAGACTAAGTAATAGGTGGTTTAACCAACAGAGAGATGATACAAAACCCAGTCTTACGCACTGAGTGTTCAAAGAAAACAAAAGTTTCCACGAATGGAAATTTTGAATGGGCTTTGCATAACCAGATATGAGATTCGTGGGATTCTATCACAAGATATAAAATTAGTTGCATCGAAAAGGAAGCTGAAGAATTTAAGTCACAGTTTTAACCGTTTCTCAAATTTATTTCAAGTCATCAAGTCACAGTTCCGATAAATATGTGCGTAACTTACGCGCACAATACCTTTCAGCTGACTGATTTGCTTTCAAAATGGTATATTATTAATAATATCATCGAAAATTAATTTTTACTAATATCTTGCATTGCTCCAATACTTTTACAAATTTCTACGGAAACCCGGTTATTGAATTATTTTCGTAAATATACAGCAAATTAACGGGTAATTATAAAATAAGGATCAGTATATTTAATATCATCGTTTTCCCGATAGAGGCCTCGAGCTATTAGCGGTGTGTATTTAGTGTGAAAAAAATTTTCGGATGTCCATCTGTATCTTATGAAATCCAAACTAAACTCTCCTTCGAACAGTTCGCTGTGAATTTCTCAAATGCACAATTCACGAGCCTAGCTTTGCATTCACACCCTCAAAACAGTCACATGCAGAAGATCTAACTGAGCGTTTCATCAACCTGTTTGTCTCTCAAACATAATCTTAATCTCTATTTTCAGGGTGTAAGTTTCGAATTACTTCTCGAATGTTCCCTTGTGTGTTTGCGAGGAGTAAACGAATCTGGGGGTCGATTTTGTAACTAGTCGACAAGAGTTTTCGGTCGAGAAATCGGCCATCTTGAGAAATTAGTCGACCGAAATCTAGTTTTGCGATTTTGTAAACGTTGCTGTCACTATCGAGTGAGAACTTACGTGATAACTTCCGCCATATTTGTCGATTTCCATTTAGTAGGCGAGAACTGGCGTGACAAGTGAGAAGTGGACGTAGACGGATGTAGAATTAATTAAAGAATCTTATTATTGACGTAAAATACATCTTTTGAATCGAAATTACGTAAACGATGACAAAATAAACGAAAATTTTCGCCGTAGTGACAATGACAAGAAGTGGATGTAGACCTGTGAAATTTCGTATCTTCCTATTCCAATACATTGTTTTTTCTTGATTTTGCGCCTTTGATACAGATTTATCAATATCATCGATATGAGAAGGCGTGACTTCGTGGAAAGCCATTTGCATCCATCCACAGAAAAGTTTTCTGTGGAAACTTACGCTTTTCTGTGGAAAAGTACGAATTCGTAGTGTTACACTTAAGTGTTTTCATTCTACAGATTTATCAAGGTTTGATCGAGTAAGTCGAACGTTTTGGAACACAAAATGTAGTTTGAGCAATGTATAACACGAAGCAATTTTGTTATTTTCGCGTTTATAAACATTCTATACGTAATTAATAAGCAGTGCCTGTTTCAATGGTCAATTGCTGTGCATTTTGCTGTCAGAACAGTAGCCCCCACAACATGTTTTGAAACTATATAGAATCTATAGATCTTCCTCAATTTTATTATTTCATTCAGTATCTGAACTCTATGAATCAGAACGAACGTCGGTATTAAGCCACGGCGTTTTAATCAACATTTCATTGTGCTCTCGGTTGTTCATGGTATAAAAGTTCTCGTATTCGTCATTTTGACAACTTCTACCGCATTGAGCCCCTCTTATGAATTAAAATAAACATTTGCACAAACGGAAAATCTCTAATTACCCAGGAAAGCCATTATAATGTATTATATAGTAGCTTAATTTCATTGCGGTAAACGATTATTAAGGAATTTTTATGCCATACTTGATATTGATCTCGTAAAAACTGACCCGGATTAATGCATTAGAATACACATAAAATTAACATTAGAATGATCATCAAGGTTTTAATGCAGTTTGCTGGAGGTTGACAGATATTTCGTTCTCTGTATCACTCTAGCAGACGACACCGGCATCCGAGTTCGTTTTTGTATCTTGCAGTCTTTGTAACTTTTACAGAATTAAATTGGAGATAATGGTCCTACGAAGTCAAGAAAAGTACCAAAGGAAGGTTAATTAAGTGAAGAATCTTAATATTGTCGTAAAATACAACTTTTGAATCGAAATTACGGGTACTATGACAAAATTCACGAAAGTTTTCGCCGTAGTAAACAACCAGTCCCCCTGACGACCAAGGTGATTGTTGAATCCGATACATTCATTCTCCCACAAGAATACACGGAGATTTTTGAGACAGAATTTTAATGCAAACTTGATTTTATAGAAGAGAATTTAAAGCAGTTAGTTTTTGTGATTCTCACGAACTGCATCATGGAATCGAATTCGTAATTTCGCTATTAATCTTGGTCATTATTAATGCGATTTTCTATGATATTTCAATTTCACAGGACAAACAGAAAAGGTACTCTAGTTTATGAAAGATGTCATCGTATCAAAAAAATTTTTTAACTCAACACAAAACAGTCTATATATCTACAACAAATTATTATTATTGAGTTGAATGATTCATTGAAAATACTCATCTGCTTTAACTTTCGTAAATTAAACATCGGGAAATCATACGATAACTTCGACGAGTTGCTGAACCAGTTGTTTTGCCTTAAATAGTTTCGTTGAGTCTCGACAAAGTCTTTCATTTTTTAAGGTGTCTGTTATAACAACAGGTTCAAAGTAAAACAAAATAATGTCCATTTCATCAGATTTCGATAGCAATAACAGTAACATTATCACGTAATGCCATTCGCATACGCTCTCAAGTAAGGCAATAAAAACATTATATTCGCAGCATCCAAGTCTTGTAATTTGTATTGTATGTATTTGTAATACATACAAAAGTAGAACATAGCATAGTTAATACTTAAAATACATGTAAATAGTTTTATTTCTCAATTACAGCTTATTAAGATACTTATTCTATTAATACTTAGGATTTAATGGTCTAATGAATTGGTACCAAGGTTTTTAAATCCTCAATGAACGCCCTCTTGCCTTTCTTGTTTTCATTCGAAATTGGAATTGCGCATGCGCGAACTACTGCGATAAGTGAAATATGGCAACGTCCCTCAAGACGCTCTCGACTGGCTCTCGACCGGCAGCTCTCATGTCGATCGATAGTGACAATTGCACTGAAATCGCAGTTATCACATGAGAACTGTTTTCGGTCGAGATCGAAGCTTTGTAGTGACAACTCACAGCTGTCACTGTCGTGTGATAGCTCTGAATTACAAAATCGACCCCCAGCACTTTCGAATTCTTCTCATGGGAATCTTATCTTATGGTGTGAGTCATCTAACAAAAGGATATGGTCAAGAAGTGCATGCGTTGAACATTGTGTGCGAAACACTCGTAGCGTCCCATTGATATCGATGTCGGCTCTAGGCCTACTCTGCTACCGAAAACATCAACTTAGCTGTAATCGGAGCCATATTTACTGGCATGCAAAGCTTTCGCTGAATTTATCAAGCAAATTATTGGGGTTTTGTACTCTTCAGCAGAAAAAAGCGCAGAGCTAGTCATAGGACTTGACTCTTGGGGGGGGAGGTTTGAACCACTAAACTTCCCCCCCTCGCTGCGCCACTGCCTGGGCCTATTTGCAAAATACTCATTGATTAGGGAGGAAGCACAAAATCAGGTTAACCGAATGCATTTTAACAGAAATAATTATAATTTAATAGACAACACAATAGTAGTCTAAAATATATTTTCCGTTCATTTTACTCATCTATTAGATAGTCTCCGTATGGAAAGATCTTTGCTTCTGACTTGTGATGGATTCGTGTCGCAGTCGTGTGGAAGAGGATATTCTGGAGAAACGAGGGAATCCAAAGGCGACGCTGGAAAAGCAGCTATCGGGATTGGGAGGACATCGATTCCAAGAGGAATCGTCCGCCGATGGATTGAGTGATCGAAAGGTCAGTGATAAATCTTCGCAGATGGCGCATCCACCGGAGGTAAGCAAGTTCCTCTTCAAAAGGTAAGGGGACGACTTCTGCAAACTAATAGTTTTCACTAATCTTCTATGGTTAACACCTACTGCCGTCATTACCTTGGCATAATTTGCGGATATCAGGTTGCGAAAAATCTTCTATTTGCCTTCAGTTATCGGTTTCAGCTAAATTACTTTCAGCTATCGGTTCAGCTGAGAAAAACTGATTCAGTGATGTGTAATGACTGCAATTGGTGATGATTATTTCGCAGCATCTTTGTATATGTATAAGGTTGCCCCTTTTTAGGTGCGTGTGCAAGTTACTCCTACGGTGACGTCGTGCACCGATTATAATTCTGCCGAAATGGTTTTACTTGTTACAGCTTTGGCTTCTGTTTTTAACGCCAGCGGCCGTCCACGACGTTGTTTATTGACTGTTGATCGATGTTAACTGTAATTTCGTCTGCCAAAGTTTAAAAATAATGCTCGTGCAATTCGACGGGGTTTAAACAATCTCACGCACCCCTAAATAGGCCAAGTGCAAGTGTACATGCATGTGCTTTGCTTCTTCGTCCACTTAACGAATTTATGCCCCAGATAACGAGGCCTCTTCCGTCGTCTTTTGGAAGATTGTTTGTCAATAAGCGGATCCGGATTATGAAAATTCCGCTGAATTTTATAACAATTAATTCATTCATTTATCACTGACAGGGTTTTCAACCCAATTACACGTCATATAATTATTTTATATAGATTTATTTTTCCGGAAACAATTCATTCGCATGAAATTTGCAGCCTTGAATTATGTGTTGGGCTGATTTCTAGTCGAAAATATTAGATTATGTTAGAATAATCAAAAGTAATAGATTTTTAGCAAGCGCACTTCGCCAAATATTCCGAAAACCTCACTGCGCATGCGCCGAATTGAACGGCGTCCCCTGCTCAAACATGTACCCAATGTAAACATCACGCCGCTCAAGTTTCATCGCACGTGGCAACTTTAGACTCGTTGAGTTTGAATTGCAAAGTTCTTGCGTAATCGAGGATAAGATCCTGACGATGCTTGTTCGGTGAGACTAATCCGCGAGATGGGAGAGATGGTTCGTTAAAACCGTTGGTTCACAAAGTAGTCCATGACAAGGAGAAAGAAATGTGGCCCAAGATTTTTCTAATTTTTGAGATCGTTTTGTAGTATTTGGAAGCCAAAGATTCCATTTCGAAGGATGATTTAACCATATGGAAACCAGAATTGGCAATTTATCAGAAAAATTCCCGCATTATGCAGCCGAGGGGGTCCATCAGGAAAAATAGTTCGGGAACCCATAATTTTTAGCAATTTCCTCCGCTCCGAGTCACGGTGGTCGAATTTGGGTCTTAATGGAGATCTAAAACCTAATTACGCTCACTCTATTAAGAAAGAGTTGTCACGTGTCCATTGAAGTAGCTTACGCTTGTCTCATCATGCTTATTCCAATGTAGAGGTTCCTCAATGTTATTTTTTATGCAATATTGACTAATATATACTGAATGCATGGTATCGATTTTAGTTTTATGGTTATTATTGTACAATATTGATGCCAATTCGTGCATGTTTTCTTCCTCTCTTATTTTTTGTTTTATGTCATTTTATTTACATCATTTATTTAAATTAACTGACTATTCTTATTTATTTATCGCATGCGCGTGCTTACTGGTAGTGTATTTCTATATTATGTTATTTATTCTTTTCTCATCGTTTAATTATTCTTATCGATAGATTTGCGCAGGTTTTTCACATCCCCCATCTTTGTGAGCGTTTTCCTGCTGTGGACAATTCCTTTTTCCTAAGAATCTCGTAGCTTTTTTTACTTCCACAATTATTCTATTTTTTTCTCATACGATTCTCTTTACTTTAATTATTCTATAATTAATGACGATAGGTTAGATGGAAGAAATAATGCTGCGGCAGCCAATACGGATATCTCTAAAATGTACCGTCCAGTGCCTTATGACCCAAGAGGTTCGCCCGGATCAACTCATCATAAGGGACCATGATTCCATTCCAGCGTAGAGCGGGGACTAACTGAATACGCTCTCTTACAAAGCTTATGCGTCGCGTATGAGAGTTACTCATTAATCGGAAATTTCGTGCGTCAGTCGCAGCTTGTACTGATACAACCATCGCTCCGTCATGGGTGAGTATTTCTTTTCATCTACTTGAGACTTTTGTTGCATGCAGGGTTCTGGAAATCTTAGACATTCTAGCCCTTTCTTCGTGACGTTCCTACTGATATAAAACCAGCCTAACCTGGATCGAGGGGGGTGCATTCCCCATCGAATTATCGAATGGTCGATTTTTAAAGGGCTCTACTTTCTTCATACTCACCGAAAGTTGGTCTTCTGGACAATATGGTCTCCGTGATGGCTCAGCCATACCGGAGAGGAATTGCAGGTGACTGCTGAAGGAATGGTCCGAATGATTGAGAGCCGAGAAGAATGTATCGAGGCCTTTTCTCGTTCGTTCGTCTTACTGCCAGTATGTTAACCCTTGTGTAGGCACCCGGGTACCCACTAAGGTATATTTTTGCTTGTACGTTGATTATAAAGAAAGATATCGCTTTGATGCTTCAGATCGTCGTTATCTACCTGAATCCCTAGTAAATACTACTATTATAAATACTTTAACTGTATTTAATGCTTAAATAAAAGCATTAAAAGTTCACATACGTCCTGGGGGCACCCGGGGTACCCGGGTACCCACCTGAAATTTCCTTCTCATTTTCTGACACATATGCGTTGGAATTCGTTCCTTGAAAACTTTATTCAATAAATAGACATTTTCTGAAGATATTAAAGCCAATTTTATATCAATTGAACGGTTAGAACTTTTATTATGAATAAAATTAGAAAGGTATGTTTATTCTTCGGTTCTTAACGCCTGAATTCCTTTTTTTTCATTAAAAATTCAAATTTGAAGTCTTGTAAAATTTAAAGTAGAAATGGCAAAAAAAACAAGTGACATCAACGTTTAGTACGTTCTATTGCGCGTGTAACCATATAAGCTAATCATTTCTGATTTCATAACATTTGGTGTTTATCATAGATGGAACGGAAAAGTGCCCATTTTTACGAGCTGTTTCACGGAGTGCTCTTTTTGAACGTTTGTTCCTCAAAAACTGTTTCTTCAATCAAAAAGATATTTTGATAGAATATTAATAAGGGTATTAATAATTAAAATACGAAGTTTCAGAATATTTGTATGAAACAATAAAAAGTTGTCGATTTTGTAAAACAACTTTTTCTCGGAAGTGGATAGCCGTAGAAATACAAAATTTGGTTCGTTAGAAAGATTTCGAAATGAGTTTTCACGGTAAATAATTATTTTTCACAACAAGTTAGCGGTTTTTTTATACGAATTAATATTTAACACCGAGATTTGCAACTGTTGAGCAGTGTTGCCGTGTTGATGTCTTCGGGAGTTCCTAACCTCCCTATCTCGCCCTGTTCTTTCTTTGTCTCATTTTTCACCTACGATAATATCGTTTTATCTGAAAAAATCAAATTTTAAGTACTAACACCTCAAATTTACCCGAGCGCCTTAAGTTAAGCTTTAGTAATATGGCTGTACTGACTGTGTGGTAGTTTTTCGTTAGCTTCTATTGGGCAATATATGCTGCATAATATGTACATCGATGATAATTTTTATTCACATCAATCGTTAGATTTGACATACGTTTTCGAATGTTAATTACAGACAAGTTTTTGACATACATCGCACACTTTTCTAGTTTTTTTTCTCCTTCTTATCAATTGCTTATAGCACAGGTGATAGCTCCCATTGATGTTCTTTCTCCCGGAGCGATCCGATGTAGATGCACCAAGAGTAGAATCCTCCGCAATAACTGGCTGCCCGATAACACTTTCAATCGCTATTTTTGTTGTAATATTGCGCATAACTTGCAAATTTTGTGATCTTTGCTAAATTACTGGCTTCGCCAGTTCTTCACTTAATTTTCGCATAAATCTACGTCGTTGGTTGGTTTTTGACGTCAGCATTTCGTTGTTTTCATAGTATATCCGTTAGGATGCAAAAGTAGCTACGTCGATTACATTGAAAAACATAGCTAGCGGCCATCTCAAAATGCGGCATTTTGTTGTATACCTAATAATCATCTGGTCCATTGTATCACCTCCAGATTTAAACTCACTGTAATACAAAATTATATGGGGCTTCTTCTTACCACTTTCATAAATATTTATATCAGAATGCATCGTTGAAATTAAAATAACTGCTTTCCCCTTCTTTGGGACATAAGAGCAAATAATTACTCTTTAGTGGAAGTTAATTATTGTTCTTCAAATAGCCTTTGTACGAAAAAATTCTAAGAAAAAAAGAAAGTGACACTATGTTTTATGTATTCTACATAAACCTGTGAAGCGTTCGGCTCTCTCAGTAATGTAAATACCAGAAGAAAGCCAGGAGTAGCACTGAAGCACATATATTCAGTTTCTACGAAATATAAGGGTAAGAAAGATGCTACCCCATAAAGACCAGGGTTGAGTATCCTGTCACAGATGCAACTTTGAAGAGAACTAGCTGCATGCCCATGCCTCTGTTGGACTTCATCTCTTTTCCGTTGTCTCCTGAATTCCAGAATCATCTCAACTTTGAAGGAAAGCCACCATAAATATCCCCAGGTAAGCAAATTTTTTAGTATAATTCTTGTTGCACGGACTCCAAGAGAAAAACAAGCTACCTCTTTTACTCTCGATTGAATTACCTCGGAGGATCCGGTTACACAACCCCATAGCAGACCCAACTACGTCATTGATGTGCATTTTAAACGAAAAATCACTTCTGATGAGCAATGGTAGCGTGGGCTTTTAGGCCCTTTAGTTCGTGAAACTCGATTTCTGATTAGCGCGAAAGTGAGACTCACGGAGACGAAAGGAGTCCTAACAGAGGTTAACATGAAAGTTGAAAGAGGCACTAAATTTTGGAAGAAAAAGTTTACGAAATGAAACATTAAATAAAATAATTTCACTTTATCCTATCTTCAATTCATCATTCGTGGAACTTTTTGAATGAAGGATCCTCATGGGGGGGTTCGAACCCCCAAACCCCCCCCCCCCGTGCGCATGGGCCTGCTGATGAGGACACCTAAATATCTGTAGATGCTTACTAATTCTAATCTCATGCCACTGATTAACTTAAGCTTTTGTTCGAGGAGCGGGTATTGCTCATTGCTACATGTTTTTAACGGTTGAAACCGAGTAGCTAATCTTCACATTCATATTTGTGCTTTGAAATTTAACTGGAATTAATAATAAATAAGCTAAAATTCCCAAGCTTGCCAAGTTAAAGTGGTTTTCGTTAAGAACTGCGGTGAGCATAGCATATTCAATTTCAAAGCATTGCATTCACCATGTAACATCCTGTCAAAGATGGACTTCTTCAAAATTGCAAAAAAATCGCTGAATCCGCTTCGTTTGGTTATCTAAATCCGAAAAGCAAAGTATGGGGTTGCAAAAAAAAAACAATCCGGCGGAAGACAAACCGTGAGCCTTGGAACTCAGATTCAAAATTGCTGAGCCTGATGTTTACACCATTAGTAACATAAATGAATGAAGAAAGGGTCTCGATGCATTACTTTGGGCTCTGAATCATTTGACCATTCCTTTAGTAGTCGCTAGGGGCGATTTCTTCTCCGGTATGATTGGGCTAACATGGGGGCAATATTGTCCTGAAGGCCAATTAATTTCGGTGACTGTGAAGAAAGTCGGTCCCTTTAGGAATCGACCATTCAATATTTCGAAGGGGAGCAGCACCCCCCTCGATCCAGGATCGGCTGGTTTTATGTCAATAGGAACATTATTCCACGAAGGAAGGAGTAGAATGTCTAAATTTCCACAACTCTGTTCGCAACAGAAGTCTTGAGTAGATGAGGAGAGATACCCATGACGGAGCGATGGTTGCGTCAATCCAAGCTCTGACTGAAATACGAAATTTCCGATGAGTGAGTATTTCATTTATGCGACGCATAAGCTTCGTGAGAGAGCTTACTAAGGGTTCCATTGAGAGTTCAATTAAGGGTAAAAATAAAGGTTATATAAAAGGGTACAAATATGGGTTTGATAAAGGGAACATTAAGAGTTTAATAAGTATAATATTAAGGGTTGTATTCAGTGAATGTTACTGTCTTTCATTTAGGGTAAATTTAAGGATACAATTGATGGTTCCAATAAGGGTTTTATAAAGGGTTCATTAAGTGCGCAAAGGATATAATTTTGTGTTTTATTAAGGTATAATTAGGGGTATATTTAAGAAAACATTAAGGGTTTTTCTATGTGATTTATTGGCCATTTCGTTTCAGAGTAAAATTTGCGGTAAAATTAAGGGTAAAAGTAAGGGTTTTTCTAAGGCTACATAGAGATTAAAATTAAGGGTTTCATTAAGGCAATTATGGGTTTATTAAGGGTACAATTATGGTTTAGATTTAAGATTTAAGGGTACATTAAGGGGTTTGCTTAATGATTAATTAAGGGTAAAATTTACGGTACAATTAAGGATAAAAATAATGGTTATATTTAGGGATTTTTAAGTTGATACTCTCTCACGGCAAGCGTGTGAACATGGCGCCACATGATGTCTTGAAATGGGCGATGATCTTAAGTATTGGGCGATACATTTTAGAGGTACCCGTAATGGTTGGTATAGCATTTGGACTGGAATGTCAAAATAATATCGTACATTTACTTTTGGAGTTGGAGTCCGGAATAGTGCATATCATTAAGGGATCTTTCCTCTAATCGAAAACTCGCGATATTAATCTCCAGAGGCATTTTATTACTGAAATGATAAGCGGAACCTGCTTCAATTTGCTCACACGGTAGCTTAACCTCAGTTCTGATTGAAATTTGGCTGGGACATAGTTCCCAATGCAACATTCAAGAATCACCCTCCTTTTGGGATTAGCAAATCGACCGTTCATCAGGAAAACCTTCTTTTATTTATTAAATTCTATATTTGCAGGACATAAATCAGCCAACTGATATCCCACTTGGTAAAGTACTACTGCAAGAAGGGTAGAGGTTTGTATTCATGGTGAATAAATAAAACCGAAGTATTTTGATTTCCGCAGGAAATGTTTTTTTTTCGCAGGTGAAGGATTTGCTGTGCAGTAATTACATGGAAAATGGACTCTTTGCTTGAAATTGCCTCCCTGATCGAAGTTTGTTTGGCCCAGAATCACTTCTTGTTTAATTATAGTTTTTCTACCCAACCTTTTGGCCTGGCGAAAGGTTCTCCTCTTTCCCGCTCCTTGCAGTAACATTTATGGGTCAGCTTGGAACTGTTTCAGCCGGGTGATTGAAGAATATTGGAACATTGGTAAGATCTGCTGCTGATGATATATTTTGCATTTGGTGCTCAGTAAATGTTCTTCAGCTCATTCCATTCCTCCTTCAGATTCGTCATCGAACACGAACAAAATAGCTGCTTAATTTATTTGGACCTCGCCCTTTCTATGAATAATAGCAATATTGAATTTTCTGTTCGCCATCTAGTTCACCTTAAATTCCCATCGAAACTGCATCAATATTTAAACGAACTAAACGTAATTAAACAAATTGCAGTGGAAAACGGATTCTCATCTAAAATGATCGATTCCTTCCTAAATAATAAGAATCGGAAAATGGCACTCTCTCTAATCTTTTCCATTCCCCCCATTGCCTTTATCTTTATTCAAACCACGGTGATTTTAGTAACCATCCTTACGTCCATTAAGTAATAGAATTGTTCTCCATAAGTTCAAACTGAAGCTTGCTCAAAACACATTGGAAATATTTTCTCTAACAGTGAAGATGTTTCACCCCCAGACTCAAACTCTGGTATCTATAAGTTGGTTTGTGGGGACTGTGAAACAATGTACATCGGGTAAACAAGTAGGAATGTTAAATTTAGGGCTGCGTGCTCTATCTTTCCTCAAAAACATTTGCAATTTGCTCATTATATTATTAAAAAAATTATTATTCCAATTTTAAATGTCTTTCCTTGAACAAGTACGTTAGAAGCCGTAAACTGGATGTAGATGACGGAAATTCTTTGACATCCGCAATTTCCTTGCAGGAACAATGCCGGCTGTTGCACGTCACTGGCTTCCACTGACAATTACCAACGTTCATTTTGATGGAATCGCTAAGTTTTTCATCAAATCATTTTCTAAGAATATATTAACCCCCAAGATAAGTAGGATGGTTTGCTTAAGTTTGAGATAAATCTTCAAACCTGTATCCGGGCACACACAGAACAATTAGCTAGACATTAAGTCTCTACTGCAGCATCAACAACTGCCTAAAGACCAGTGGACCAGTAAAGAAATGGACCTCCACGAAGTACCTCGAAGCATCTGCAGCCAGCGAAAGATTGGTGAGTTGGGTTTGGTAACGTCCTCAGCTTCTCAAATAGAGATGAGGGGACAGAAGGATTAGAGCAAAGATAAGATTCTGCAGAGATTTATGAATTGAAGTATCGGGTACCTCCATAATCACGGATTGCTAAAGAGATTATATTTAAGATCCCAATCGTCTGTCAAGAAAGTATAATTTGAAATAGTGTGCGAATGGAGGAGGTTCGCTTGTTTATAGATTCTTATATAAATTTCTGAATATATGTCTTTCTTAATTTTTTGCTTCAGAAACTCATTTTGAAACAATGAAAATGACAACAGAGGAGTGAAACCCCCGTTTCCTAAATTTTCGTTTCGTTAACAAGGAATAAATTCTCAAAACCTCCTCTGATTGACGATTCCGCTATAGAACAAAGTAGTGATCCGTGTGCCTGCCTGTACCAGACACCGGAATTACGTCGTTAAAGTAATGAAAGATGGAGTAAGACCTTTTATGTAGAAAGGTGAAGAAATTGACCGGGAAAGAAATAAGCGATGGAATGGCAAAATTTAAATAGAGAAATCACTTATCCAGCCAGCATAAGGTGACGTTAGAAAGAATATGTTGAGCATTTGTCCGGGAAGAACATGTAATATAACATCAAAGATTTATAATTGAAGGCAGTAGCAGAACAGGAAAATGTTGTTAACTGGTGTAAATTTAAGTGTTGTTACTACACCCCCTGCCCAAACATCTCCAGACAATACAGAGGGAGTATTACGTGTTTTAATTAAAACTTTGATGAGATGAAGCCCTTCATCTGCTTTGTCCTTTTCGTTTATTTCTTATTTTTATATTTTATTTCATATTTTTACCATTACACACCATTTCATGTTTTTATTACTATTTATATTCTTTTTTGATAAATATATTTTTAAATGTTTTCAATTTATGATTTTAATTTATATATTTTCATTGTTTTTTATTATGATTTAAATTTTTTATTTGTTTGTTATCTTCAAAACCAATGTTAATCCAATGAATTCATTTGATTTCAATTCATTTTTTTTGTTTATCGTTATATAATTTCTTACCACCTTTCCCTCTGGTTATCGAACATTGAATGGAGATTTTTATTTTCAATTTTTTCATAACGTTGTTTAACATTCAGATGTAAATGGAACAAACATAGCAAATAATTTTGAAAGTCAACAAAGTATTAAACTTCCTAGTGCGTACGCTTAGGAAATCAAATAAGAATGTTAAGGAGGCTGCGTACGGATCATTTGCTGCAATCTTGGAATATGGGGAATGCCTATGGGACCCACATGAGGTAGGTTTAAAGCGAAAAATAGAAAAGGTACAGAGAAAGACAGCAAGATTCGTCTTAGGCAGGTATGCAATATTAGCGTTACTCAGATGCTAGGAGAACTACGTTGGGAAAGTTTAGAGGAGCGGAGATTAAAGAAAAGGCTAGCTATATTTTTTAAATTATACACAGGAGTTAATTCGTTTTAGGAATTATCAAACATAGTCACTATGGCAAAATGTGTGGCAGAAAAGACCTTAGACATAAATTTAAATTAATAAAACAGCGAACAAACGTTTGTAAAATCTCCTTTCTAAATCTTTCTATTACAGATGGAATGATTTTCCTGCAGGAGTCTTGGAGCCCTTCCTAAAACTTCATATGGAGTTTGTAAAAAGATTGGGTAAAAATAATAAGGACGAGTGAGCTTAACGTTGACGAGTACAGTTGGAGTATTGGATTGCCTCGTAGGGTGATGTACTGGGACTGGGACAGCTACGGTAGCCGTGAAGACCTACTGGGAACCCTGAAAAAACTTATATTATGAGGGAAAAGAAGTATTTTATTTGATACATTTTTGTATTAAAATTATGTGCAGATAGGATATATGTATGTATGTATAATATATGTGATATGTGTTGCCATCGGACGATTAGTCCAATTGTGATATTTTTGTGATGATAATAATAAATAAATGAAGGGGATGAGGGCAGAGGGAGGGGATGAGGGTAGGGGGAGGAATGACATATTATTTGCGTTATCTATTAACTTTCGCCGGACTGTTAATAGGGAATTCTTTTTAGAAGTGAATGATTTTGCTTTACTGGAGAAAACGAATCGTTAGAGCCTGTCAGTGAAAGAAACCGGCTTTCACAAAATGTTCTCACTGCAGATAATTTTTGAGTTTTCAGTACTCTTATGATAAATATCATCCAAAAGACTGCAATCCGCTTCAATACAAGATGAACGTCGGGATTATCGTTCAATTAAATTAATATCTCACGCGGCAAAAGGGTTTCTAATGGGCCTTAATGGTTGGATTTAAGAATTAATTAGGTACAATAGGGGTAATGCGGGTACTTGCCGAAGGAATCCTATTATTTGAGTATATATGGGAATGTTTTGTCGATTTTGAAAAGATTTTCGATAGTCAATTGCCAAAACTGGTGAGCATATAAAGGAAAATTGCGTTGGACTGGAAAGATAGGATTCTAGTGCAAAATTGAAATAAAATCAGTCTAGTCGTTTTATTAAGAATCGTAGGTGGAAAGGCGATTCTCTTATTATATGAAAACTAATTTCGCCTTTATATCAAGGAGTTTTTACATGACCGAATCCCGCTCGTGAGCATCTGATCAAAGATATGTTGTAATAACCTGTATAAGAAAGATATTGTGTTGCTTTGAAAACCTGTAAAGGGTTTTGTCATGGATTGAATGGAAGTCATATATAATGGTGTCATAGTTGTGGAAAGTAGGGAGTGAGATGGGATTTGCCTTTGTAATGAAGGTCTGATGATAACTTTAAAGCATATATTGAATATGAGGGGCAAGTAACATTATCACCCAGAGAAGAATACAAATTGAAATTTTTGGGAAGCAATTCTTGATAAATGAAACTACCTTTGAGACTGCCATAAAATATAATTAAATGTTCTTAGTGAATGGCATACTTAAAAAAACATTGTTAATTCGAGTATAAGATATTTAGATACTAGCGTTATATTATTAGATACCGAAAAAGAACGTCAAGTGAAAAGCAGGTAGGTGAATAATTAAAATGAGATATATAAGAAGAAATGACGATTCAAGATAACGCGACGTAGAAATTGCCATTCGAAGACGTTAAGGAGGTTAAGTAATCATTAAATGCCCGCTTCAGTCGCAGCTAACGCATTTCGGATACTATGCTACTCTTTGATTGAATTGCAAGAGTGCTGTGGTAAGTGGACATGCGCCTCTAAATATTCTGGTCTATGACAGGGGTTGCAGACGCGCTTCTGTATAATAATCTCGGTGTATATATTTATATATAATTGTTTATCATTTGTTAGTAATGCTCCTTAAGAAAAGCATGCACAATTAAAAAATAATTTCGTAATTATACCGTTGTTGTAGAAATTTCGAATTCTATAAGAGGGTCAGTGGTCTATTACATCTACATTACCCTACAAGCCGCCTTTCGGCGTGTGGCAGGGTGTGTAAACACCAGTGGAATCTAAACTACTTCCTTAATCGGTTATTGTCGCGTATCGTTCGCGGAAAGAATGAATTTTTAAAACGATTCGTCCTTGCATCTATTTCTCTTAACTTTCGCTCATGATCGGATCGACCGAGGTAGCAGGGGGGGTTGCATGATTCCTATTGTATCTTCCGCAAATGTAGTTTCCCTGAATTTATTAAGCAATCTCAGCCTAGTTTCCAATCTCCTTTCTTTCAAGGATTCCCAACCTACGTCTGAGAACATTTTTGTAACGCTTGCTTTTTTATCGTAGCATTTAACAAAACGAACCGCTTTACGCTGCTTTTTCTCGAGTACACGTTTCATCCGCCGGATCCCACATACTTTCCGCATATTCCAGAATGTGTCTGACCAAGGTAAAATAACATCGCTCTCTCACCTTTTCATCGCATTTACCGACAATACGCTTTACAAAGCCAAGCCTTTTACTTGCTTTGCCGCAGATCTTTCGAATATGCGTGCTCCAATTTAAGTTATTAGTAATGTTGATCCCGAGATATTCAACTGAATCTACTACTTTTATATTCATTCCATTTATTTTGAACGGGTGATTTGGACGCAATTTTTTCTTTTCGAAGAAAGTAACTACGGAGCATTTACCTACGTTAATATCTAATTCCCATTCTTCGCACCACATTACATTTATTTTATGCCAAAAATGTCGTATATTCTTCTTTAGACGTTTCGGAAATATTTCTATAAGAATGCACGTATTTCTATTACCGCTTGCAGGCACAATTTCGTCGGACAATTATTTCTAATTTAGTTTTCCAAATGAAACTAAGCCTACTGCCAAAAATAGCAATGTGGATGAGTCATAAACAATGTCAAAAGGGTTTTAAACATTGCAGAGTGTCCGCCAACCTGAAAAACTCAGGGAATTCTTCAGGAGTACTCGATGAATTTGTCTGGTATCCTGGAAAATAGATATTTTACTCTCTTTTACTAAATTTCTAACCATGACTCTTGTTTTTCGCTCCGTGTCGGTTCAGTAATATTTCCCCTGAAAGGAAGAAACGGTTCGATGACAGCGTTGCCGTGACCAATGTATAGCTCATAATACGTAACCCCTCCTTTCTACGTACTAGTTTAACATTTTGGCAATATTGCAAACACGCAGAATGGGACCGTACGGAGTCGAAGTTTCCAGGAGTACCAATTTCTGTTTAGGCATGAAAAGCCGCGAATAGAGCATGATGAGAATTTGTTTTCCACTTAGGTGGATTCGATCATTAGTTGGCGTCACAGTTTGTAGTTGGACTTTCTCAGTGGGTTTTAAGAGTTGTCCTCATTGAACATAAAGGTATTAACAGTTTTCCTCTTCGGAGACTTCCCTCACTATTCCATATTTTTTCGTGAATTACAGGGATAATTGAGAAAGTAATTTAACCATTATTACCTGGTCATGAAAAATTTTAAAACTCTGAAGGGATTAACTAAGTATTTCAAACAAAGTTTACGTTTGGGAAATTTAGAATATTGATATGGGGATACATCGATTGATTTATATTCCTAATTACTCTGATTTCGAAAGAAATAAACAACCATACAATGAGGAAAATCGCCGAATGTCCCGAAACAGGATATATATGTATAGATACATGATTTTTATGGTGGATACTGATTGGTATCGTAGATTTCAAACGGAATGGAGTCATTTGAACTAATGGATCCGCAGTTAAAACAACAATAATCATCTAAATAACCATCGCAGACATGATGCAATCATTTTCTTGAGTTATAAATAATTGTTAACCGACAATGTATCGTAAAATACCAAGTAGTAAAAAGGGCTCTTTGCATCTTAAACATACAGTCAGCTGAGATATTGATTATAAAGAAGATTAATATGCTGCCCGAATATTTTCTACGAGGAAATATTTAAGAATTTATAAAACAGTTATTACAGTATTACAACAGTACTTGCATCTAAAAAAATATTTTATTTATGATTAATTTCACGGCATAACTTCACAATATACTTGTAAAACAATAGTAAAAACATAATGAAGTAAATATGTTAACAGGCCAGATTTTAATTACAAATGGAAGACCTTGAACCTGTGACATTGATAATGGCACGGACCAATGAAAAAGTTTGAAAATCTTTGGAGTGGAAGCAATTGAACTTTGGGGAAGCCTCGACCTTACCTTAAATATGCTTGCATTCTGCTAACAAAAAAGGAGAGAATGAAAGTAAGCTAATCTAAATGAATAGAGAAAATTTGAAGGTGATACTGGGGTTAATACGGAAAGAATGAAAGGGAAAACGCATGGATCAAATGCCGTCCGATTTCACCAATGCGACAATGCTTCCTCGTTTCAAAAACCAAAGTACGCATTGCTCAAAGAAAACGGGGTCGTCTACGACAGTTATCTTTGCCGTCTATTTATCATTTTATAATTTATTAATTACGTATCAGTAACTTTGATTAAAATACATTCAAAAGTAATTTCTCCATTTGTCACGAATATATTTTCTCTTTAACTTTATTCAAGAAAATAATACAAACGGAATAGAAATCCAGATATGAAATTCAGTTTAAATGATATCCTAAATTTTATCGGAGAAAGCAGTACTTATTTGAATTACGAAACTTGCACTATTGTATAATAGCTGAACTGACCATTAATTCTCAACGGGATATCCACATGATAACGGAATCGTTAATCATAAGCAAAGATTTCTTAAATATTGAAATTTTTGCTTAATATCATGTAAATCATAACAAAAGTTTTCCCTTTACCTTCATTCCACAGACAATTATGTTTCGAAAAAATGTAATGGTCAATAAGCAGTGATACAAGACCATGAACGTGAGGGTAGCCAATTTATTCATCGAGACTGAAAAATCTCAGAAAATCATTAAACCGTTGAATGGCCTTCAATTCTTTTGAAAATAAAAAACAATTTTGCTGATTTAAAAATACCGTACAGCCTCTTCTAATCAAGAAATCTTAATATACTTTCATTTGTGACAATAATAACAACTTCAAAGTCAAACACAAACTGCTCGACCAAAAGAAGAATCAGAATATAATTTCTCATTTTTCAATGCATTCTCGGTTTCGTACGTCCTTATGGACTTTGTAATTTATTTTGAAAATATATAATAAGACCTTCAATATAAATAAATATTTATGTATATCGTGCGGTGATTGTGTCGTCATTACTGTGATCAGAACGCATACCGTTATCCAAAACTAAAAATTGTTCTATACTCTTGATTGGAGAGACTTTAGAAAATTTTTACGGTTAGAAAATTAGGAAAGTTTTGTTTCTCGAATTTTGCTCGAGTGGCCGTTTCCAGGTTAATTCTTTTCAAGCTCATTTTCTATGACGTCTACGAAGCAACATTAACAACTGTTTACGTTACTCTTAAATGAATTTTGATTGCAATAACAGAG
Source organism: Sympetrum striolatum (assembly GCA_947579665.1). Lineage (NCBI taxonomy): Eukaryota > Metazoa > Arthropoda > Insecta > Odonata > Libellulidae > Sympetrum > Sympetrum striolatum. The sequence continues at coordinate 112,340,627 of OX388341.1, forward strand.
ACTCCAGCACTTTCATTTCAAAACTTACTTACACCGATAAAATCTTTATCTACGGAGAATACTGAGACAAAACATTTATGATAATTTACAGAGAACAACAAAAGTTTTGTGTTTGATTAATTTGCTGCTCTGACTTTATATAGGAGTTTTAGAAAACTACTTTTATTTGGGTAAGGTTGATAATTTTAGAAGACTAATGATTTAAAGAACGATCAAATTTGGAAATTGACGGCGAGGTTTAAAATATAAATGAATGTGAATAGATACCGTTAAGCTGTTGAGCTTCTGATAGCTACGTTATATATAAAACAATTGCGTTCTATAAGCTAAAAAATATAATTAAAAAATGAATCACCTGTATTGGACACCCGGTTGACATCCATTGATTACCCTTCGCTGAACACACGGTATCACAGCTGAGACAACCGGTTAAACCATCAAAACGCGAGAACATTCACTTTCTTCAAACTAGAAAAAAAAACAAAAATTAATTAAGTAATTAGTAATTTATCTACGGAAAATATTCAACGGTGTACTTCTAAAAGTGAGTAGATATCACAAAAGATGTTTGGGAAATATCACTTTAAGATTCGTTACAATTAATTCATTCAATCTCAAAACAGAGATAAGTTACTGGAAAAATATCTTAGATAAAATACTAAAGCCTGGTTATGTAATTTAAATTGATCATAATAATTCCATTATATCATTGCTCAGATTCAGAAAGTAGTTTTTTTCGTATCCTCTGGGATTAATCTAATTTAGGTCCAAGAACAGAGATAAAGAGATTAAGATTAATTTTAAATTAAATAAAAAACAGTTAAATAAATCATAATTATAACAATCTCAGTTAATTTAAATGTCATTCATTCTCATATAGAATTTATTTTAAATCATATTTACGATTTCTGCACAATCTTCTTGCATTTTATATTCACAGCATCCCTACAAGGTCCCTAGTTTTCTCACGGAATTATCTAAATTGACCTGCGGCCGACGCTCAGATTGTGCGGTGTTCCCCTAAACCGATCTGGGGTCCACTGTACCACTTTGGCTTCGAGAAGGGTGGCTCGGAGAATTTACGAGCACTGTAGGTACTTTTTTTAGGATAAAGAGTAGGCCAGTTAGTGGGTTGAAGGGAACGAAATAATCGGCCGATCGAATTATGGGAAAAGCGCCGTAGAGCGAAACGAAAAATAAGCGAGATTAACCGACAATCCCACCTAAATTTGTTTGCGAAAGAAAAATATCAATTGCGATAGTTAACTGTAGGAGTGTTAAAAATAAAGTATCCGAATTGGAGCATCTTATTCGTAGCCATAGGCACAGAAAGCTGGTTAAATGAGGATATAAGCGACAATGAAATACATATTTCCAAAGGATTACACTATTTATCGCCGGGATCGTAAGGAAGAGACAGGTGGTGGTGTTTTTCTTGCGGTTAAATCATATCTCCAGAGCAAGCCGAGGACTTTGAGTGATAGCGATATAGAAAACATCTGGTGCACAATAAGCCAAGAAAACAAGCCGAACATAAATGTATGTGCGTTTTACCGACCAACAAACTCTTTATGAAACAGAGAGTTTTGCACGGAAAAGTAAAGGCTTTTATAGGAATAGATCAGCCTGTTCCAAATCCACCACGATCACTATTGCTAGAAAAGCACAAGAAAGCAAAATGCGACACCAAGCGAACTATGCGTAACGACCACAGCAACTTTAAAAAGAAAATTCTTGGGGAATGTTTAGAGGAAGACCCTAAAGCTTTCTGGTCCTACGTTAGAGAGGTACAGGGAAAGATACAAACAGTGAGCTCGATAAGGGATATCGAAGGTAACATTACTTGCGATTCGAAGAGGAAATCGAACATCCTAAACGAATTTTACCAAAGCGTATTCACATCAGATTTTAACAAAGAGATCCCCCCTAAGGTTAATATAATGGATTCCATGCCAAATTTAAGTTTTACGACAGATGGTATAGTTAAACTCTTACGCAAAATTAAGCCAAATAATTCGCCAGGGCCAGAAGGCATTCCGGCAAGAGTGCTTAGAGAACTGGCAGAAAGCGTCGCCCCTTATCTCAAAATTATATTTTGTAAATCGATAAATGAAAGTAGGGTCCCATCCGATTGGAAATTAGCTAATATTACTTCTGTTTACAAAAGCGGATTAAAGGAGGACCCAAGAAATTATAGACCCATATAATTAACTTCGCTGTCCGGAAAGATAATGGAACATATCGTCGTAAGCTCACTCATAGGATTTTTAGAAAGAAATCAATTCCTCGACGCGAACCAGCATGGTTTTCGAAAGTCCCGATCATGTGAAACCCAACTTACTCTATTTGTACACGATATTTTAAAGTCTGCCAAGAGTAAAAAGCAAGTGGACGCTATTTTCATAGATTTCAAAAGAGCATTCGATAGATTCCCCCACTACAAACTAATTTACAAACTAAAACTAGCGGGCATTAACAAAGAAGTAGTCGACTCGGTCAAGGATTTTCTCTACGAGAGGGAACAACAAGTTTTACTGGATGGCGTTAACTCAAATAGAGTCAAAGTTACCTCTGGCGTACCTCAAGGCAGTGTAATTGGACCTCTTCTTTTCCTTATTTATATCAATGACTTGAGTGACGAGATAGTTAGCAATGTGAGGATATTTGCGGATGACTCGGTTATATATAGGGAAATAACAAACGAGGAAGACCGAACATCTCTCTCAAACGATTTAGTCCTCATCCAAAGGTGGTGCGAAAAATGGGAATTAGATATTAACTTAGGTAAATACTACGTACTTAATTTCTTCGAAAAGAAAAAATTGCGTCCAAATCACCCGTACAAAATTGATGGAATTAATATCAAAGTAGATTCAGTTGAATATCTCGGGATCAACATTACTATTAACTTAAATTGGAGCACGCATATTCGAAAAATCTGCTGCAAAGCAAGTAAAAGGCTTGGCTTTTTAAAGCGTATTGTCGGTAAATGCAGTGAAAGGGTGAGAGAGCGATGTTATTTTACCTTGGTCAGACCCCTTCTGGAATATGCGGCAAGTATATGGGATCCGGCGGATGAAACGTGTACTCGCGAACTCGAGAAAGTGCAGCGTAAAGCGTTCGTTTTGTTAAGAAATACTATGATAAAAAAGCAAGCGTTACAAAGATGCTCTCAGACGTAGGTTGGGAATCCTTGAAAGAAAGGAGATTGGAAGCTAGGCTGCGATTGCTTAGTGAATTCAGGGAAACTACATTTTTGGAAGATACAATCGGTATCATGCAACCCCCTGCAACCTCGGTCGATCCGATAATGACCGTAAGCTAAGAGAAATAGATGCTAGGACGAATCGTTTTAAAAATTCAATCTTTCCGCGAACGATAGGAGACAATAACCGAATAAGGAAGTAGTTTAGTTTCCACTGGTGTTTACACCCCCTGCCACACGCCGAAAGGCAGCTTGTAGGGTATTAATGTAGATGTAGATGAGGTTCAAAAACAGATATATAGATAGTAAGATAACTTTTAATTTAAATTTAACACTTTTAAATAAATCAAAATTTAAGCAGTCCCAGTTCATTTAAATGTCACTCATTCTCATATATTACTTATTTTAAATAATATTTACGATTCCTACACATTCTTCTTCCATGGACATAGAAATACTTAGTAAGTTAACCTTTGAATTAAATTTAGGATTATTATTAATATCACAAAATCCAAAAAGCAAAGTTAATTTTAAATTTAATTTTTCTCATTTTATACTAAATTTAGTTCATATTTACTGTTTCTACACGCTCTTCATCCACTTCTGTCTCACAGCATCCCTCCAGGTTCCTTCGCAATCTCATGGATTTTTCAATATGAGTACCTAAAACAGAGAAATAGAGAGGAAGATAACCTATAAATTAAATTTAAGACTATTATATAAACCACAAAGTTCAACAATCGAAATTAATTTTAAAGTTATTCATTTTCATTTAGTACTTATTTTAATACATATCTACTGTTTCTCTACGTTCTTCATCCACTTCGTTGTCACAGCATCCCTTCAGTATACTTCAAATCCTCAGGAATTATTCAAAATGAGAACCAGGATCAGAGAAGTAGAGAGTAAGCTATTCTTTAAATTAAATTTAAAGTTAAAATTTTGGAAGAGACAGATGCCAGAAAACAAGCAAGTGTTTTTGAATGCGGGGGTGCTATGGCAGCGAGTCGTCATGGATTCAAGCCCTCCAAGCAAAAGTCGGAAGAGAATAACTTTAAGGGGTCAGATCAAAGAAAATTTAAATTCCGCTGTTTTCGTTGTCATAAGATAGGACATAAGGCTGTGGACTGCAAGGATAACCGAGCTACGGATAAGTCGCATCTGCAATCAAATGCAAAACTTGTTTCGGGAAAGGCAGATGATAGTTATGCAGGTTTTAATGTGGAAGTGCCGAGAGCTGAAGAAGCTGACTCCGCAGTTGATGACGAAAGGGGGCCAAGGACATGTATATTAGATAGTGGCTGCACGTCTCATCTGTGCGGCGCCGTATTAAGTTTCAATGGATGCACTCAACGCTTCAGGCTCAACTGAGACTAGCCGACTCATCATCAACAAGCGTGAGGGGAAAAGGCGCCGTAAAAATCGCTGCACTCGACGAAAACGACAGAAGGTTGGTTGAGTTTAAAAATACTCTGTGTGTTCCCGATCTTCGGACCAACCTTGTCTCTGTCTCGAAAATCACTGATAAAGGTTACCATGTTACTTTCAAAAAGGATGTTGCAGTTGTTACAAATTGTAATGGAGAAGTAACATTGACAGCTTATCGGAATGGCGATCTCTACTATATCAGAGAAGAGACGAATGCAAGTGCAAATGCAGTGACGATTAATGAGCAATCGGTTCTTAGAAAATGGCATGAACGCTTGGGACATTTGAATTACAATGATGTAATTAAAGTCATCCGGGATAGTGGAATGGGTTATTTTAAGAAAGATATTGTTAATATTTCCCAGTGTAAAGTATGTCTGCGAGGAAAGATGGTTGCGTCACCGTTTCCAAAGGGACGAGAGCCTTGCTCTGAGAGACTAAAAATTATGTATTCGGACGTTGTGGGTCCGATGAGAAAAGAATCTTCGGGAGGTGCAAGATTATTTGTGACATTCATTAATGATAGCACGAGGTGGTGCGAAGTGTATTTACTTAAACAGAAAAGCAGTGTGTTAGAGGATTTCAAACATTACAAAAGCTTTGTTGAAAATCAGACAGGAGAGAGAATTAAATATTTTCAGTCTGATAATGGTGGCGAATACTGTAATGGATAATTTGATAGTTTTCTTTCCAGTAATGGGATTCAAAGAAGGCTCACCGTTGCGCATACACCGCAGCAAAACGGAGTGGCGGAGAGGATGAATCGAACAATCTTAGAAATGGCAAGATGTATGATTCTGCAGTCGGGATTGCCAATTTCATTTTGGTCTGAGGCAGTGGTAATGGCCGCCTACATTAGAAATCGCTGTCGAACGAGTTGCCTGAATGGGAAGACACCGTTTGAAAAATGGAATGGAGACACCCCTGATCTTAATCATATTAAGATTTTTGGATCAAGAGTATACGTTCTTGACAAGACTCCTAACAAAGACAAGTTTTCTGCTAGATCAAGGGATGGTATCTTCGTGGGATTTCCGCAAGAATTAAAGGGATATCGTGTTTGGATTCCCTCGCAAAAAAAAATCGTGATCGCAAGGGATGTTAAGTTTCTCGATGACGATGGAAAGTGTCGAGAATTAGGAGAGGATAGGAGATGGAAATCATCCCTCGAAGAAGAATGGCGAAACGGGAGATCTAAATGGAAATTTAGAGATGGAAATCGTGCACGCTGACGTTTCTTCAGAAGGAGGGCAAGACATCCAAATACCTGAGTCTATTGAAAGTAGAAGAGGAAGAGGAAGACCTCAAATACACAGGACGGGGAGACCTGGTCGTCCTAAAAAGATTTACGCATCGGTGCAAACAAGAAGATGCGAGGAACAAGAGGCTTCCAATGAAAATGAGGAAGATGAAAATTCAAATTTCATTGAGGATGTTGAATTTACTGGTGTGGCTGAAATTTCACTTAACGAAGCCAAATCTAGTGATGAATGGGGAGAATGGAAGACGGCTATTTTGTCCGAGATTACTAGTCTCATTAAGAATGGGACGTGGGACATAGTAGAGAGGAAGGAAGGGCAAAATGTAATTGGAAGCCGGATCATTCTGACAAATAAATATCGTCCAGATGGAGCCATTGAGCGTCGAAAGGCAAGAGTAGTTGCAAAAGGCTACAGTCAGAAGTATGGGTTGGATTATACTAATACGTTTGCTCCTGTGGCGAGATTAGAATCTGTGCGTTTGTTTATGGCCTTAGCGGTGGAATTGGGATTGAAAATTCAACAATTTGATATAACGACGGCTTATCTCAATGGAGATCTTGACGAGGAAGTTATTATGGAATTACCAGAAGTGTTGAGGGAGATGCTTCCCGCAATCGTCAATAATGAAAGAAAAAACTCAGAAATAGGAAGAAGGGCCGAAGGAATGCTTCATAAATTAAGTGATGGGCAAGGTGTTTGCCTACTAAAGAAAGCTTTATATAGACTGAAGCAGGCAGCGAGGCAATGGGACATCAAGATGAGGGAGAAGCTTCAGCAACTTGGCCTAATACCTACGAGTGGAGAACCATGTCTTTACCATGCAAGGAGAGGCAAGAATAGTCTTCTTGTGATCACGTATGTAGACGATATTATGGTTGCCTCCCAAGATGCGGAGTGGATGGATGAAATTAAGCAGAGTTTGTCCTCTGAGTTCGAACTGAAAGATCTTGGTACTCCAAAGTATTGTTTAGGTTTGGAGATCAATCATAATGAGGACAGCATTACTCTATCGTAAGGAGAATACACGTTGGAGAATTGCTGAGAAAATTTAAGATGGAAGAGTGCAAATCAATGCTCACCCCAGCGGAGTGTAATGGAAAAGTAACAGTCGAGGAGGGTTGCGCTGAAACTGAAATATGGCCGTACCGAAAGCTTATTGGTGCATTAATGTACTTAGCAGTGGCTACTCGTCCAGATATTGCCAATACAGTTGCTCGATTGAGCCAATTTAACAACAACCCAGAGAAGAAGCACTGGATAGCGGCGAAGAGAGTCCTTAGATATTTTCGAGGGTCAGTTGATCAGGGCCTTGTGTATAAAAAGGATGAGAACTTCATAAAAGGATACTGCGATGCAGATTGGGGTGTTGCACCGTGGATCGTCGTTCTTTTAAATGTTATACCTTCCTGATGAGTGGAGCAGCCGTGTCCTGGAAATCTCAAAAGCAGAGAGTGGTGGCGCTATCTTCAACCGAGGCGGAATACATCAGCCTGGTGGAAGCTGCCAAAGAGGGAATATATCTCCGGAGTCTGCTAAAGGAGTTGCGTATACAACCCATGGCTGACTTAACAATTTTTGTAGATAATCAAGGGGCGAAGTGCATTGCTACTGATCCTGTTTTTCACTCAAGGACCAAGCACATTGATATTAAGCACCATTTTATTCGCAATGTCATAAATTCAGGGTTAATTAAATTGCAATATTTGTCATCAGAATTTATGGTAGCTGATATTTTGACAAAAGCTTTGCCAAGAGTTAAAAATGATTTTTGTGTTACAGGCTTAGGTTTAAAGATGGTTAATTAAGCGGATGTTTCATACCCTTCGTCTTGAAAGGGGGTATTGAGTAAATTAAGTATGGATGCATGGCAATCCTCAGGGTATATCATATTGTATTGCTTATAGTTCCTTTGCTGGCCGCACGATCTGTACGCCCTCCGGCAGAAGCATCACTTCTCCTCGCGTTCGCGTGTGCTCTAGACGGCCTTTGTGCTTCTGTAGATGCATATAGTAATCTTTTGTTTATTGTGCAGATTACCAATAAATAGTGTTCTTAAGAATTTCTGTGCGTTTATTTACAATCGCATTCTAATATATATATAACCTTTAAATTAAATTTAACACTATTATATAAATCACAAAATCCAACAAAATAAGTTAATTTACATGTCATTCATTGTCATAAAGTACTTATTTTAATTCATATTTACGGTTTCTATACTCTGTTAATCCATTTCAGTGTCACAGCACCTTCCACGGTCCTTCGTATCCTCAGGGATTTATGAAAATTATGTCCAAAAACAGAGAAATAGAAAGTAAATAAACCTTTATATTAAATTTAACGCTATTAAATAAATCATAAAATCCTACAATCGAAGTTAATATCAATGTCATTCATTCTCAGTTAGACTTATTTTAACTCATATTTACTTTTCTCCACGTTCTTAATCCACTTCAGTGTCACAGCATGCCACCAGGGTTCTAAATATCCTCAGTGATTTATCCAAATGAGGACCAAGAGTAGAGAAATAGAGAGTAAAATATCCTTTTATACTGTTTATATTCAACAATTACGTTCTATAAGCTTAAAAATATAAATTAAAAACATAACCTGCATTGGACATCCGGTAGTCTTCTATCCATAACCCTTCGCAGAACACATGGTATCACAGCTGAGACACCTGGAAGAAAGTAAAAAGGCGAGAGAATTCACTCTCTTAAAACGAGAAAAAACCAAAAATCACATAATAAATTAGTAAATTATCTAAATATCACTTCAGGATTCGTTACAATTAATTAATTCAATCTCAAAATCGAGATATGTTAACTGAAGTATATCTCAGATAAAAGACTAAAGCCTGATTATGTAATTTATATTGATAATATTAATTCCATAATATCATTCACTCAGATTCAGAACATAGTATTTTAAAAATAAAATCACTGCATAATGCAAATATATTAAGTTTTTACGTGCATTACATTTTTGAAAAGCATTCATGATTTCTTAGTTAATATTTATCAGGCGTGCTTCGTAATGCATTGAAAAAATCCTATAAGAGGTACTCTGATTTCTAAAACAAAACCACAAAAGATCAAAAAATAATAAATTCTTGTGAATGTTACTAAAAACGAATAAATATAACTAGAAAAACATGCGAATTGGAGATTTTTATAGTATATAACTTCTATAATGATGGATTTCCATTGTAAGAGTTTTTTAAGTCAAAGTCACCGCAGTTTAAACAAGAAAATGATGGATGGTACGATCTAATGAAGTAATGTATTACAGGTTTAATAACATCTTAATGACTTCATCTACTTTAAGCATTCTAATGCTTTAGATATATATTATAAAAAGCAAAGTAGTATAAAATGAAAGGAAGACCAAAGTCGTGGTACCGGAAAAGGATCTCTAAAACGAACATTGAGTAGGAGGATTGATGAGAAGCAACGGTCAACATACTAGCTTACATTGTTCTTCTAGTTGATCGATAGCTGAGACATTATAAAAGTATAACTAAATATATTTGAGACATTCATCATGGGGAATCAGGTTGAACCAGAAAATGAATGTCAAATACTTAAGACCTCCTTTGGATTGTGCGATAAAGACCATTGAACCGACTTCCAAATATTTTATCTTGCTGTTCTTGACCAAAAAACGAGAACAAGAACATACTAATTGAACGCAAGTACACCAATTGCTCAAGAATTACATATGAATTATAAATACTGTTATCAAATAATAATTGACGGTCGAATCAAGTTTGAACTTTAAATCAAAATCCAGTATAGATTCCGGTAGATAATATCCATAACTGAATTCTAAAGAACTACGATATTATTGCTTACGGTACACAATCGAAGCGTAATATAATTGAGGATTCATATGAAATCATAAAATTACGACTCTCAATACCCTTTCCGGTGATAATGACTCCAAGCTTAAAGACGGAAATCAGGATCGTTGAAACATAAAGACATAAGGAACCTGAATTAATAACACTAGCTTTAGTGTAACACAACGTTAAATAAAAATAAAGATAGCTTCGATGCGAAAAATAGCTGACTAAACTGCCAATATCATAGCAACAAACACTTTGTCATATGACTCGCAATAGATGTATAATGTGCGTACTTACCAAATGAAAGAAATCTTCGGAAAGTCTACGAAAAACTTGACGTCTTAAAATATCCTAAAATTCAATGAATGTATACTTCTAAAATAAAATTTACGGAACAATAATTAAGTTAAACTTTGACAATTGTTCGCATATGCTCGAACGTATTGCACTTACAATTCAAATGTTAACGGGTTTCCAGTAAAAGACCAGCAGCAACTCCTCACTGGGTGACGTCTCCGAAGAAACTGAAGTTTATAAATTTCGAATAAATGTTGAAACCAATATTGCGATGTGATTGGTCGATGATCAACATTCAGTTGACAGGGGTGTCAACTGAAAGTTTTTGTTTGTCAACAGTCAACCGTTTTCTCACTACTGTTAATAGTTTTCATAAAATATAATATTCATCAAAATATAATTTATTTTAGCAGAAAACGATTGAATTTTTATTATAATTTAATTGAAAGATTAATTTTAATTACAATATTTTTCATTTAGAATAAGTGTAGATTTCCCATCTCCCCTTTTATAAGTTATTTCTCAAATTAAAACTGTTCACGAAAAATATAAATTTATCAATGATTATTTTGAACAAAGGACCAGAATGAAAATAAAATGTATTAAATAATATACAAAAGTTACATAATTCATTTTCTTAATCGTTGCGATAATCAAATGAAGGAATAAGAGTAACGATCTACAAAATTAAATCGGAAGATTTACTTCTAAATTACAATTAAAATCAATGATTTAATTAAATTAAAATTTTAATCGAAATCATGTATTAAATTTAATTTAGACAAATAAAAACTCACATAAAATTTACATGTGAAACCTCAAAATATTTCTTTAACGTTAGGGCCCGACAAAAGCTGGAGATTTTGTAATTATAGCGATCAAGTTATCCCATCCAAGATAATTCATCGAGGGTACAATACATTATCTCTTCTTTTGGATTTAACATTATAGATTCGCAAATGAATTTACATTACATATAATCACGTCATGATTCATAACATATTCATGGTCGACAGTATTCCTAGAAATTCGGATAGCAAGTCAACAAGATTACACATTGTCATTACATGCAACTGAATTTTGGTGTATTATTCGTTTAAGATTCCTTAAATTCTTCCCTTTAGAATTCCAACCGAAGACAGGTCAGTGTTTTCAACAACGAATTCTTTCAGTTATCTAAGTTTGGGTCTTGTCAGACGTATTCAAGGTTTTGAGATACCTAAGTGTCCTTTCTTTTAGATTAAAAACGGCAACACTTAATGGTTCCACATTGATTAAAACTTTCTCTAAATTGGTGATTTACGCTATGATATATCAAACAACTATTGATTAGGATGGGAATAAAGATTTCTTACCGGTGATCATTGAATATTTCGAAGACGTCCACAAACGTTTCTCAAGTGTCAGCCATAAGCTTGCACTAAATAGCATGTCAGATACGACTGATTTAAAGAGTTAATCTTGAGTAAGAATAAAATCAAAGGAATTAGGTTCTTAAGTTTTATCCTTCCGTAACTTGGATTCGGAATATTGCGTCTAGATTCTCTAATTAGTATCCCAATAATATCGTATACATTTTCATATCTTTCTTCGAATGAATTCATTCATCACTGATCATACTTCTTGGATCCATGAAGCATAGACGATTATGCAATTTCATGAAAGGTTCGCCATCCCTGTCCAAGGCCTTCTTAGCAACTCCAAATTTGGCCTAGAGAATAGGATTGCATTTCTAAACTTCATCTTCGTCATCTCGCTTTTTATGGTACTAGATAGAAAATCTTATTTTAAGATGAGGAATGAACCAAGATGCCGAATAACTGAGAATCTTTATCAAGCGTTTTCATTCTTCGATATTAAATTAGATGAAGGAGAATCCAAAACAAAATTTAACACTATCAGCGAATGTGGTTTTCCAGTCAGAATAAAGAAGAATTTGATTAATTGAGAAAAAATGAATGAGTAAAATTCCGTTTTCTATAGGGGGTTTCACATCTTAGATTGCAAAAAAGAAGGGTAAAAATTTTAAATCATTTTAAAAGTATCTAAGGAAATTTTGCCGTTTATATCTTGATCTCCTCTGTATATCGTGATGAATCATTAGCATTTTGCGAAAGATATTTGCATTTCAAGTATTGAGAACGTGTTATAAAAATTCATCATTTCTTGCCATACTCTACAACTTCCCGAACCAAAGAACTCTCGAAAACCAGAGAGTACTGAAAAGTGCTTTTTCGGCAAACTACATGAGGTGATTGATTCTAAGAATTTGAGTTAGTACGTAGCATGCTCTATTATAAGCTCGGTAAATGAAATTTGGTCTCCCGGACCAAATTTACCAGTCCTTTCCAATGGTGCAAGGAGCTTTCTCTATTCGAATCGGGCTCCCAGAAATTAAACAGTGGCTCCCTTCACTCGCCGTAAGTTCCAAAACATATACCCCCACCTCTGTTTTCTTTTCTACCCGAATATCAAGTAGTATGTACCAACAGAAATTTTAAGTGCACTCTTTGGCCGCTAGAGCAGCGATAGAACTTGCCCACAGACTTATGCAAATGACTGTGCATACTTGTACACGGTCGATGAAAATAGAATGTCTGAATGGAAGACATTTTTCTGAATAAATACTTTTAAATTATCTTTGGCATATTTATCTCCATTCAGATTGAATTTAGCAATAAAATATTCCAGAATATGTTGTTTCCTAAATTCCACAGACTCATTTTTCTTTACCATGATTTTCTCGTGCAATTCAAGGCGAGTTACTCTCCTACTCTCCATTCTGTTTTCTTAGCAGCTAAAGTTAAGAAATACTCAATTTATGGAGACGATTAGAGGATTCAGCAGTAGGAATTAAATGACAATCATCCGAACGAATGCTCAAAATTTTCCATAATCGTAAAGCTCAATAATTTGATTAAAAATATGCTTACCGAATAAATACAGCCGAGTTCTCCTTGCCTGAATAATGAGATGTAATTGGTTGAGCACTTCCCACTGTTAGCAAAATAGCTACATACGGAACAAACTGAATATTTTTGCCTCTAGTTCCATATGTCCATGTGTGAACGTCTGTGTGGTTAAGAGATAATCCAAACTACCCTTACCTTGCGCAATAAGGAAAGCGAAGGTGTGAAGTGGGTACAAGAAGTCTCTATCCATCCTCCTACTTCTCGAGTAGGGATGGTCGGCTAGTCCAGGGTCAAGCCGAAGTCAGAGAGTCTTGATGCGTGAACAAAAAGAATGACTGAATGAAGGAAAAGACAGGCCACAAAATACACGAAGTTTACTACGTATTTTATGAATTATAACTCAAAAGAGGCGACTTGTGTCAGTTTACCTAAGGCGCGCAGATGGGAAAAGTCGGGACGCCGCATTACAAAAAGGATCCATAAACGACAAAGTAGCAAGAATTTTCTTTTGCTTCTTAATATACAAACATCATACTATATCCCTGCATAAATATCTCACTTTCGATAAGTGTCGATGATAAAGATTTTGTACGTTTTACAAAACAATTAAGTGAATTTTGTACACTTATGTTATTCATAATTTTAATTGTTTAAATACATTCTTAAAATCTATGAAAATAGGGATAATTGTTCAAGTATAGATGTATTAATGCGCCATGTACTTTAAAATTCTAATCAATGTCCGCATAACTCTGCTTGTCGACATACATTTCAAGCAATAAAATATGAAACATTTTCCATTGCTGTCAACGATCCTTTTTCTCTAACTTTGACCGGCTGGTGTCGCTAAATGGCGGCATGAAAAAATTCAAATAGAGGCTGATCTGATAGTCCTTATGAAGGAAAAAAATAATATAATTAACAAAAATCTTTGAAAAAAGTCGAAACATTGATTTTTGGCCAAATATGCCTTATTCAGCGACGGAAAGTTGCTGTGACTAGACTGAGCCTGTATTTCCGAAGTTACAGCTAGAAGTTGGAGAGTCTACTCTGGTAAGTTTTCTTCCCTTTCTTTCTCTAGTAGATTACCTCCCTGTGATACTTTCTCTGAGAAGATTTTGCTTCGGGAATTCGTTACGAATCAGTTTTAATATAGTGGATGGATTTACTTTATTTATTTACTTCGTTGAAATTTTGGTTTGTTAAATGCCCGCTGTCTTAGAAATTTACCGATATATTTTAACTCATTGGTTTAATATATTTGTTACAATCGACCGGATATATGAATGGCTTTCCAGATTCTTTCCACGAATACATTCATTTCGCCTTAGTAAAACTTGGACAATCCCTCCCCATTTCGAGGAATCCAAACATATGATTACTCTTGCTGGACCTCTTACCAGGATGGTGAAATGGAATCTAGAATCAAACCGCTGAAGACTGCGCAAAGTGTCTATTAAATCATATTTGTAAATTCGTAATTTGTAATCTTTCCTAAGGAAGGATCGTTTCCTGCGATACAGTGTTTTTGGTCAAGTGAGGGGAATGCATTTATTCGTTTTTTAAGTTTGCAGCTGAGCGATATTCTTTCCTAAACTGGAGTGATAATTTTGACGTCTGTTCATGTAATGACAGAGCTGAAAGAGGCACGATTAGCGGCACATCGCTTGAATTTTTTTCAAATCTGTTTAGTGTCTTTCGAAGCGTGAGGTTTCATCAAACTGTTACTTCGGATATTTATCATATATTATAAGAAGCTGAATTTTTATATTATTTCATTCTAATCTAACAGGAATAGTATTGCTGAACCTGTTTTAAGGAAGGCTTCGTATATTCGATGTTAAAGGTTTCTTTAACATTCCTATAGCTAATCGCAGTTCTTTCCTGTTCACAGACTTTGGATGAGTTAAAGATAAAGATAGCTCAATCCTCTGTCTTCGCAAAGCGCTAATCTGATGATTAGCGTCAATGATAAGCGTCGAGTTATGTCCGCCTTCCACTGCGAAAGGGAAATGAGCAAGAAATAGCGGAACGGAGTAAAATAGTCCTTCCACTAAGAAAGAGTTTCAAAGAAAAATGGTATTTGCCTTCCACTGCCAGCGGGGTTTGCGGAGTGAGCTAGGCGAGGAATGAGATGGGTCAGATGAGCAAGGTGGTATGCTTCCGTCACAAGCGGACTTAGCGGAGTGGCACTCACAGTGTCAGAAGGCCCGTCGAAGAAGCAATTCGTGGTTGGAATTATGTTAGATGATTCCAGTGTAGATGACTATATGAGTATATTAAATAAATGCTTGCTAGTATATAGTCATAATAAGAAAATAAACGGAACAAACCAAGATTCTAGATGAGCAATCATACAAGAGAGAGACCTGTCAAAGGCAAAACGTAATAAATCTTTAATATTAAGCAACAACCAAGCAATATATGTACTGCCATTAAATCACTTTGGAAACATTGAGAAACCATCAGGAAAAAATTTAAAAAATTGACACTTTCACAAAAATTTAAAATTTTGACTAAAACTCGCAGCCTCGGGACATAATCAGAGCGAGTTGAATTTTTTTATACGTTATAAGGACCACCAACCACAAACTTTAAGCACCAGCTGTTGACAGATTTCGAAAAAAAGTTTTTTCGATCCACCCTAGGCATCATGGCTCGGTCAGTTGGTGAGTTGTCGGGTCCGATGAGTTGTCGCACTTTGAGTTCTCGGATCACGGAAGGACTTATCAGGGCACGAGGGGAAGACGATAATCCACATTATTACTAATTGATAATGATCATGATTATATATAATTTATCCTCTCCATTCTCAACAGCAGGGACGTATGGAGGGGCGGGAGTGCCAGCGGAGTCCGTTCAAAACTAGCGCTCGGCACCACGACACAGCGGACTCCTTTTAATTATAATAATAAAAATTAAGCAATTTAATTTAATTATTGATAAATTTATAACCATTCACACATTTAACCCTCCTCGAAGTATTGTTTTGCATAATTATTTTGTGGTTAATTTTGGAGATTAACACACACAGGACTTCCTTAAGAAATATCTTCAATGGGTTTCCAAGATGAATATTAAAGGATTTTTATACTCGTTGTGAATAATTATATTTAGAAGGTTTCAATTTTTAACTTGAGTATTATTCTTGATATTTACTCTTGCAAGTGATTTCAATAAAATTAGAGTTATGTAGTATTGTTTCAGATCTTGAGGAGTATTATTTTGGACACTTTCTGGAAGGTAAAGATCCCTGTGTCCATTTATTGACATATGCATATCCTGGCTCTTAGGTTAATGTGTAATGGATGTATGTTGTTGGTAAAATGTAATATGTAGTCTCTTATTTTCATGCCACTTCAGGCTAAACTGACAGGAGTGATTGTCTCTAAAGCAATACTCAATGCAACAACACACGAAGCTCGCCGTTAGGTAACTTTTATGAAAAACCTTTGCATCTCTTTTTTCTAATATTTTGCATACGATAAAAAATACTGAATTGTTGAATGTAAATGAATAAATAAAAAGCTTATTATTGCAATAATCTTTATGGTATGATGTTTATCACTATCAAACGTAAATGATATTGTAGTCCTTATTAGCAATATTTTTTTCTTAGTTATTTGGTAAATAAATATAGTAAAGGAAGTTCTGCTTATTAATCATTGGTTTATCTATTATATATAGATGCTTCTACGGATTCATTCATATATACGAGTAAAATGTAGCTTGCATACTGCAAGCAGATCGACAACACTAATTTCATGTCGGCATCATATCGGGACGGTCCTCAACAGAAAAAAAAGGATTCAAAATATTCTTTAAATTCGCTGCAATTTAATTGTCTGGAATCGAACCCGGGTCTCACTGATAATAATTACTATGCAGCACAAGAGAAGATCATCACCTCTATGTCTGAAAATTCAAGCTGAAATATTGGTTGCAACTGCCTCAAACGACGTCCAACTTTTCCCATATATTCCTTTTGTGAGAAATTGTAATGGGTTCCGGCATCGAACCCAGGAAAACGATGGTATTATATAATTTTTTTTCTTAAACCTTGTCTTAATAATCATCTACTTGCAAGGGAAGAAGTTCCTACCCTTTAGATAAGTGCATAAAAAAGTATGAAAAAATAACCCAATGTGTTTTATAGGGCAGATATATTTACCACCTGGCATCGAACCCGGGTCTTTCTGGTAATACTTTCTATACAGCACAACAGAAGATCATCATCACTAACTATGTATAAAGATTCAGGCAGAAATATTAGCTGCAACTGCTTCTATAGACATCCTACTTTTCCCATGTATTCCTTATGAGAGAAATTTCAATGTGCCCCGGCATCGAACCCAGGAATAGAACGGTCTTACTTAAATATTTCTCAAAACCCTAGGCTTAACATACATCTTTCATATAAGCAAGAACTTCCTATCATTTAGATAAATGCATTTTTAAAAATAATGAAAAACTACCTCAATGTATTTTAAAAGACAGATTTTTGCATCGTCCTAGCATCGAACCCATGAAATTTTCCGTTAAAGTCATTTACGTTTTCAATAGATCATGACCATATATATATAGGCTCCTTGAGTTTTAATTCTCTGCCTATCAAGGAAGTATTTTTTTTTAATTCCCAAAAATCAATGCAATGCATTTAAACGGGAATAATCGGGATTTTGGGGCCCTCTGGAATCGAACCCATGACACTGAGGATCAAAATCGCATTTTTTTGGCGGTTACAGGTTATGGCCAATACGTCGAAAAAATTTCAAATCAATGACGCTCGTGGTTTGGGCTGTGAATTTGTATCCTATCTATCTATATCAGTGTTTCCCAAACTTTTTCGAGCCACAATTAATTAAATTACTTTCAATGTCGTTACACTTCAATTAAGTACTAATTTAAGATAATCACTCATCTTAGCGGAACGCAATCATTGTGAAAATGTCGTCCGATAGGTTCAGTACAGCCGACAAAAAGTTTCTCGTAAATTTAATCATTTAACGCAGGTCAGTTTTTTTTAAATAAAAAACTAATGCTGTGACATCGTCAGCAGGTAATTGTCTCGGAGAGAAGCACCAGCTTAAAAACCATAGCGTTACAAAAGAAATAACATTAGGATAATCATTTATGCACCCTTAAAAAGAATAAGAATACGACGATTTGAAGTAGGTTTAAAGAAATTGTTTTTGCTCCTCTCCTAGATATTTACTCGTCAACAAAAGTTAAACGTTTGATGTTTTTAATGAATGAAATATAGCGAAAAGTAGTAGGCAGCTACTTTTTTGAACGCATTTTTCTTAAACCTCTTGACATTCCCTTCAAAATTTTTAGGAGGTATTTTCCCAGAATATTTACCAGGAAGTTTAAAAGTATAGAAGAAAGATCATAAAAGGAAGAAAAATATCAAGAATAAGAACTTCTTTGTTTCTGAAATGAGAGTGAGTATTTAAAGAACATGTACAAACATGTACAAACAAATTCGCTACGAATTTCCAAATTTTTAATTTTAAATATTTTTCGTTTCTTATTTTTCTTTTAAATGTGATAAAATTTAACTATAATTAAATTTCACTGAACAGTTTTCAATTAATGTATCTCCATGTAGTATAATACTAAAATTAATTTAGTGTAACTTTCTCTTTCAACGCGTATATTTCTACTACGTGTATCAATCTCTCTTATGAACATGGGGCCGTTTGAGATAAGTTGGGCTTTAGTAATGGCATGTTATGCGTATTCATTACGTATCATAATTTCTGTGAATATTTTTATAAAAACCATCTTGAAAATACATGTAAACCAAAATGTTAACTCCAATAAGAGAATTTTCTTCATAAGGTACAACAGTATTTTCCTGGATTACTTTCAATTCCTAATAATTGAAGCATCTTTTGATTTATAAAAAAACGTCTAATCCAGAGTTCTAAAACATTATAATCGATTTGAATATCTTCATTAGAACATAATGTACTCCCGCAACCAGCACTCCCATTGAGAGGAGTTTTAGTACATGCGGGCTCACTCTCAACGATAAGAAAAGCAGACTAGGGCCACAGAGATTGAATAAAATAGTATTCACCCATGAGAACTATGCGTTGTACAAAGATTTTGTGTAACCTACTGCTGAATGTTATTAATATATTTATTTTAAACTCCTCTCATTCATTCATTTGCTTATTATTCTTTTAGTTTGTTTAAACTTAAATGTTTTGATTTGTGTTCATCATTTATACATTTTTTTTCTGGAAATTTCAATTGAACGTCTATTCCTGGATTCCATACTTGAAAAATGTGGCGCAAATGTGATGTTAAAACTAATTCACAACAATAGTACATCCATTGATCGACATTCTACTGGCTATTTGTGCCCAATTTGTGATACCACTCTTTAAACGTTCTTAAAGTAATGTAGCGTAATTATAAGAAGCATGCTTTTGTGTAAATAAGGAAAGCAACGTATTGCCAAATTAACCCCTTTATGGCGCAGAGCGAGCTAGAATCGAAAAATGCTGGCCAAGAATAAGGAAACACTTTTTGAGTGTGAACTTTGAAACTTCGCATTGCTATAACTCAATAGGTTCTGCATATAATATTCCCAAACAGCGTCTTATGTGAGCTCTTTTTCCTTAAATCGGAGGGTCCGAGAGAGGACAAGAGAAAGAAATATAACTTAAAAGACATGTTGCATGAAGTGATTATTTCCCCAAAAGAAGGTAATTCAGAGATCTGATGGAAGTGATGCAATAATTCAAATATTCAACTGTGATCACTTAAAAAATCATAATTAAGCTTAAGGGTTGATTATTTAATACTGTACTGATATTTTCCCGATGATTCTGCTCATTTGGGTTTGGTTTGAGGCTGAAGAATTTTGCAAAAATCTAAGCCTGGCATTATTCGTGAATTTTGGTCAATTTTGACCACCTGTGGAATTTTAATAGGTAGAAATCAGCGTAAATAATTTGGCAGTAATAGGCAAGATTTATTTGAGAATTGCCAGTACTAAAGTCCGCACTCAAGAAAAGGATTTTTTTGCCAGGTTTTTTCGATTCTAGCCCATTGTGCTGGGTATTCAAGATGGCTCTACATTGTCTTTATTGGTATGATATAATTGTAATATCTATATAAATATAAATATAATTGTCTATGTCTATGTAAGAACCCTGCAAGCCGCCTTTCGGCGTGTGGCAGGGGGTTCAAGCAGCTTGACTCTATTTTCCTAAACGGTTGCTTTCGCGTATACTTCGCGGAAAAATAAATTTTTGAAGCGATTCGTTCTAGCATCTATTTCCCTAATCTTTCTGGCAGTATCAGAATGGCCCATATAACAGGGGGTCGCATTATATCGGTTACATCATCTGAAAACTTAATTTCTCTGAACTTATTTAATAAATTTATCCTTTGAATTTTTCTTCTATCTTCTAATGATTCCCATTCTGCGTCCTGTAACATCTGAGTGACACTCGCTGTTTTATCGTAGCAATTCTTTACAAATCGTATCGCCTTTTGTTGTACTTTTTCTAAATCCTGAATATGACATTTCTCGGCGGATATCCCATACATTACATGCATACTCAAGGTGAGGCCTAACTAACGCTAAGTAACATCGCTCGCGAACCTTTCCTTCGCTCCTACCGACTATTATTTTAACGAAACCGAGTTTCTTAAGTGCTTTTCCACATATATTTCGGATGTGGGAACTCCATGATAGATTATTCGTGAGAGTTACTCCAAAATACTTTACCGATTATACTGTCATTAGGTTTACCTCTCGGAGACTGTAAGAATAATCATTTATTATAGATTTACTTTCGAAGAAGTTAACTACCGAACACTTTTCTATATTAAGCCCTAATTGCCAATCATCGCACCAGTTCATAATTCTATCTAAGTCGTTCGAAAGGGTTAATCTATCCTCTGAACTAACCATTTCCCTGTAAATGACTGTGTCGTCTGCGAATATCCTAACATTGCTTACAATGTGATTGCTGAGGTCGTTGATGTATACTAAAAATAACAATGGTCCAATTACACTGCCCTGAGGGACGCCCGAGGTCACCTTAACCAAGTTGGAACTAATACCATCAAGTACTACTCGCTGCTCTCTATCGGTGAGAAAGTCTTTTATCCAGTTAATAACTTCTGCATTGATACCCGCAACTTCTAATTTGTACAGCAATTTATGATGAGGTACCTTATCGAAAGCCTTCCGAAAATCTAAAAATATTGCATCGACTTGCTTATGTTTTTTTAGCAGAGTTTAGAATATCGTGTACTAATAAAGCCAGCTGAGACTCGCAAGAACGAGTCTTACGAAAACCGTGTTGATTTCTAATTATGAAATTAGACGTTTCAAGAAAACCCATTAAAGAGCTAGCTATTATATGATCCATAATTTTACCGCTCAGTGATGTTAAAGATATAGGTCTGTAATTAGCTGGATCGTCCTTAGAGCCGCTTTTAAATATTGGCGTGACATTCGCAATTTTCCAATCCTTCGGGACCTTTCCTTCTCTCATACTCTTGTCAAATATAACTTTAAGAAAAGGTGCTATGCTCTCCGCAACTTCCTTGAACACTCTCTGTGCAATAGTTTAATGATGCCGTCTTCTCTGAAGGTGATTTTTGGCATCGATGCAGGTTTATCAACATTCGGGAGAGTATTTGATGTATCGTCAGACGTGAAAACGCTTCGAAAAAAATCATTCAAGATATTAAGCTTTGCCTTTAGCATCGTTTACTATATTACCGCTAGTATCCTTTAATGAACCAATAGTTTGCTCTTTACCTTGGACCTCACGAACGTACGACCAAAACGCTTTTGGGTCCTCTTCCAAGTGTTCGCATAAAATCTTTTTTTCATATATTTTTATTGGTATGATATAACTGTAATAATGTACTCTCAGATATTCGAGTTATTCGCCTTTTTTCTGCCGTATACGAACGAAAATTTACACGCCGCCGGTTACACCGCGCCGCCGCCGATGATTAAGCAGTCAGCGTTCACGCCGTTACGCCGCCGCCGCCGGCTTCATTTTCCCCCTACGCCGCCGCTGACAAAAATCATAACGGCGCCCATGTCTAATTCAGATACTGCCGAGGAAAGGAGCGAGAGGCTCCCCACTCCACCGCGTTAAGAGCTGTGGAGGGGGAAGCTGACTTCGCCTCATCACGAACCACGACCATTCGGAAGATGTGCCTTGCGAAGTTGAATGACATCACAATTCTCAGCACAACTCCGCTTCGTATCCGGTGGCCACAGCTGCATTCAAAAGTGCAGTTTAATTTGTGAAAGTGTTGTCCGCTCGGCGTAACTCCGCTCAACTTAGCTTCGTTTCACATTTGGTGGCCACCCGGCCTTATAGTATCAACAATGAGTGTGATATGGATTAAGTTCGCGAGCTTAATTTTCAGAAATCATCTGTACTACGTGATTAATTTCTAGAGATGTCTCACATGCAATCAGGCTCACTCTGCATCGATGATGGTTCCTTTGGAAGATGTAGAAAAGTTCGAAAACTCCGTAAACGACATCAGGGATGTTGGAGGCCGCTGGTCAACCCCATTTAAGGAAAAGTGGAGCGTCCCTGACTCGCTCTTCATCGCCCCAATCCTATCCCCGACCTGAGGAAAATAAAAATAAGAAAATCAGGAAAAGGCTTCAAGGGCACAAATTATCTTGTGAGAGTTGTAATCACATATCCATGCTACATGAACAAAAGGGTTATCTCCTTTTTTAAGATTCAAATAGCTCCCCTACCCATAATGCACCGTGGGAATAAAATAAATGCAAATAATACTGGAAAATTATCTTTATTTATGCATAAATATAATCCAAATATCATAATAAATTCCTATCTTCTAAAACATAAACTTAATACGAAAATAAAGATCACTAAAATAGACGTTTCCATGCTTTCGCAATGCACACTCTATGCTAAATCACTTTTTGAAGATTCAAATTGCCCGCCTACCCATAAGGCACCGTGGGAAAAAAAATGGGAACTCAGCTAAAAATGACGATTTTTTATGGCCGTGTGGGTGGAGATTTTTCCACGAAACTTTGGAATTTCGTTTTTTCGATTCACTTTTAGTTTACTTTTAACTTCTCAAAAAGTCTTTGCTCTCATTTTCTGGACCCTTTTGTTCTTATGTCCTCAGGGAAAAATGCTATTATTTTGGGCTTGCGGGGTTATCTGTGGATTTAGAGCTTGGAGAAGATTTAGAGATATATTCTTAGAATAGCATGGAAGCCCATGATTCCATTCTATTGAGAACAACTTTTGCCGTAAAATAATATTTTAGGTCTAAGCAGTGGCGCAGCCAGGATTTACCAATGGGGGGGGGTCTGAAGAAACGAAAAATGCCTACTTTACAGGGGCTAGTATATTCATGCCTGCTACTTACTACAATATATGTCAATTCTTTCAAAAACTAAATACATTCAAAACTAGAGGAGTTTAACGCTTATGTGGCCAACTTATTACACTTTGCAAGATAGTAGTTTACATAAGCGAACAATTGGAAACTTAACAAGTGTGTTCTTTGGATTTCTGGTTTGGATACGTCCAATATCTATTAAAAACTCATTTTTTTATGCTGAAGCTTTTTAGTGATTTAGATATAAACTTTCCGAGTCTTCGAGAGTTCTTTCTTCCTAGAGGTTGCAAAGCGTGGGAAGGAAAAAAATAGCTACGGTTATTTGGCAAGCAATATAAAACGTAACATCCACTCATTTGTTCCCCCACATTGGCGCGCCCATGCTTATTTCATTATCTTTCGTTATTTGACTATATCATCAGCAGATTTTGGAATTTAATTGAAATATCGCCTGTCAAGAAAACGCCATCATTGTATAAAAATAATGATATGAAGTATATATACAGTTATTGCACAAGGTTTGTATAAGAAACAAAAAATCATTTTTATCAGATGAAATTTTCTGCCAGGCTTACAATTAAGCCTGATTTCGTTATTTATGTATTAGCTAAGTATTTCATTGAATGCGTCTCATACCGAAAATTAAAAATTCGGCTGCATTAAAAAATACAGTAGACTCTTGATTATAGTTGATATTATAATTGAACTTGCAGTATTAAAGTCACATACCAAGGTGAAAAAAATGAAGACGTCAACTTACAATTATATAGACTAAGTAATAGGTGGTTTAACCAGCAAAGAGCTGATGCAAAGTGTTCAAAGAAAACAAATATTTTCCATGAATTTAAATTTTGAATGGGCATTGCATGACCAAGCGGTTAACAGGATAAGTCATGCATTTCGTGGGATTCTATCACAAGAGAAAAAATTGGCTGCATTGAAAAGGAAGCTGAAGAATTTAATTCATAGTTTTAACAGTTTAAGAGGTTTAATTCAAGTCATCAAGTCACAGTTCCGATAAATATGTGCGTAACTTACGCGCACAATACCTTTCAGCTGACAGATTTGCTTCCAAATTGGTATATTATTAATAATATCATCACAGATTAATTTTTACTGAAATCTTTCATTGCTCCAATACTTTTTCAAATGTTTACGGAAATTTGGTTAGCGAAAATTTTTATTAAATATACATCAAATTAACAGGCAATCATAAAATAAAGATCAGTATATTTTCTATCATCCCGAGTAATGAAGAGTCAACTGTGTGCAGACTTTTAATCGTCTAGAATGCTTAATAAAAGAAAAAGTAGCTTTTAAACTGTCGCTAAACTCATCTTGAGATGTGTCCTCTGATAACAGCCCTAAAATAAGAAAATCCTAATTTATGCATCTAATAATGGTTATTTCAAAAAACACATAGCCATTAACTTACGTTTTTTTCCGATAGCGGCCTCGAGCTGTTAGCGGACTGTGAAAGGAATTTTTGGATGTCCATCTGTATGAAATCCAAACTAAACTCTCCTTCGAACTGTTGTGAATTTTTCGAAAGCACTACTCACGAGCCTATCTTTGAATTTACACCCTTGAAATAGTCACAAGCAAAAGATCTAACTGAGCGTTTTATCATTCTGTTTGTTTCTCATACGTAATCTTAATCTCTGTTTTCAGGGTGCAAGTTTAGAATTACTTCTCGAATGTTCCCTTGTATTTTTTTCGAGGAGTACAAATCAGCACGCGTTGAACATAGTGTGCGAAACACTCGTATCATTGCGCCCCATTGATATCGATGTCTACTCTGCTACCGAAAGCATCACCTTAACGGAAATCGGAGCCATATTTACGGGTACGCGAAGCTTTCGCTGAATTTATCAAGCAAACACATGACAAGCAGTGTATCTGTATGATTTGTGTGATAACCCCCCCTCAGCGAGGGGGGGGGTTTTGTACTCTTCAGAAGAAATAAAAGTACAAAGCTAGTCATAGGACTTGACTCTTGGGGGGGGTTTGAACCCCTAAAACCCCCCCCTCGCTGCGCCACTGGGTCTAAGCTTTCTTATCTTAGATCCTGAGGAGATATTGGTGTAGTTTTTTTGGAGTTTTAGCCAATTGTATTATAAGTATTATAAAAATATGACACAAACGTACGCTTATTTATGAAATACAGTTTTCAGTGTTTAAAAATAACGCATAAATTTGCTAAATAACGTCTATAACTTGAGTACACAATATCTGATTCTGAAGCGTTATGAAGTAGCTTTAGGATGTAATTTTCGGAAGTTATCCAATAAAAGAAAATAGATGTCATTACTCTGATGCATGAATCGCAACTTTATGATTACCTATTAAGTCTGAGAGTGATAGTAATAACGAGAATTGACCTCCTCAGCAAACAGATTTCTTAGAAATGAATGATATTAACTAGCAAAATAGTCTACTTTCCCATCTGTGCAATAAAGTTCAACTATTTTATTTTCGTAGATATATTTTTTTGTGGAGTGTATAAATTTGGGAGATACGATTAGCATATAAAACAGAATATGTTCGGCATTATCTTCAATGACTAAATGACTAATCTTAAATGACTACCTAGTTAGCATAACCCTCAACATCATCCTGTCGTTTCATTGATACGATAATCATCCATAAAATGCTATCTTCCTCTTCAACTTTGAGACATCATTTTATGGAACATAATTTTATAAATGCGCCGAGTCGTATTTCAGCGTATCGCGCATGGATTTAGAGATGATATTTTTTATGATATCGGGCATAGCATTTATAAGTTTCGATCGGAGTGGTTTAATATAAGTACTGGCCAATTACCATACTTACATCAGGAAATGAGACACTTTACTATCTTACAATTATTATTTTATTATTATTAATAATACAGTTCATCATTCATTCATTGTCTAAAGGACCTTGTTCAGAGATAACAGTAATGGCAGGAATAATATGGGAAATAATATCTAATGATATTAATATCAATGACATGATGAATCAAGAACAGACCCTGGATACCCACAGATGTATGTAGTAACTGAGCCTGTGCACTTTAATAATCTTGATTAAAAATTTATAACTTTCATGCAAAACCTAACATTTTAAATAAGCAAGAAAACAAACAAGGAAAGTGAGATAAATACTATTCAAACTTCAACCTTATCAATGTTGCAACAATTGTGAGATGTAATGCGAGACAATGAAAATAAGTTTCATCATAAAAAATATAAAGATGTGAGAAATCCTGTGAAAAACATGTAAATAAGACTATACAGTTTGCTTAATATTAATAAAATAAAATGAACAATGATATATAAATTTATTCTTTCGGAGAATATTGCATAATAAATGGTGAATTGATTAAAAATAGAAAGAAACTAGAGAAACATTAAAAAAACCAATGACGAATACACCAAAAAATCTATGAAAATCAGAAAAAAAATCAATGAAATTGATTGAGAATAGTTTCAGTAAATCAATTCACTGAAACTAACTATTAATGATTAAAATTACCGCTCAATTCATTGAGAAGTCAATGAAAATCAGATAAGTTAGCCGTCACTAGACTTTCATCTAACTGCAATATAATTTGTAAATGAATAAGATGATTTAGCTCATAGTTATCATTCTCCATATTTGATTGATACTGTAATATACTGATAAGTATTTATGAATGCAATCATAAGCTATGTCCACACTTGTGCAACTTTCTATTCAACATAAGCATGCGTCATAGCGCACGGTATGATGAAGGAGAGGCATGCAATAGCGCATGCCTCTTGCAAGTTGACCGGACCTCTTTTTCATGACGCATGCCTCAGCGCACGTAAATCCAACCAGTTGGATTTTCGTTCAACATTCAGTGCGTCTTTCCAGAGATTTCGATATCAGTTTATTTAGTTTTTAAATAAAATCGACTGAGGCCGTATTGATATTGAGTTAATTCATTACGAATGAAATAAAATGGTATTCTCTTCTCCACAAGTTTCATTGGAATAAAACTTCGATCATTTTCAGGTCCACAAAAACAAGCACATATGTTATAAAATAAATAAAACAAATACATAATTTTGTTTATAAATACATAATATTAAATATCAATAAATGACATTTCCACCATAAAGTGAGACCCCACCAAAGCAGATCATTGCTGTGTTAAATTCATTTTGAATCGGACACCTTAAGAGCGATAAACTTACATCACGCAAAATCGTATTTAATGCCCTATGGTTATATATACATGTAGATAAATTTAACAGTGGATACAGTTATATACTCATGCAAAAGCCGAGTTTTTCTGCACACTTTTTTATGCTGAGTACAAGGCCCCTCTTCTTAAACTTTAGGGAGGGCTTCCATTATCAGTTCTCCCGTGGCAAAGAAGCGTCTTTGTCATAAATTGGCTGGAAAATTCCTCACTTGCTCATTCAACAATTCCTTGTCGATTCTCTCTTTCTAAACTACCGATGCCTCAATTACTGTAATTTCATAGCTACTTCTTTTCATTGTGTACCAGTACCTGCTGCATTTCCCACCCTAGGCTTTTATTCGACTCGGTTACTTTTCCCAGTTTTTTGGGATAAAATTAGGTACCTCGGCTTATAATGGGGTCGGCTTACATGCGAGTATAAAATGTATACTCTTTCACAAATACTGCTAGTAAGATAATATCGGCTATTCTGTTCCACATTTAAGTGGAAATATTATATCTAGAGGGGAAAACTCTACATATCGATTTGTGTTTCGGTTGCCTCAGTGAGGATCTCCGTTCGAGCTCCAGCCAAGACACTATTTTTCACTTCTTGTACAACCTCAATATTATATCTTCATATTCATCTCTGTGTAGAATTGATTGAAAGAAATGTATTTTCACTTGAACAGTTTTTATTGTAAAAGAAAGCATCAATCTTAATTTTCAATATTTTTAAGTGAGAGTGTATGTCCGTTTTTCTTTTCCCAGAAAATTAACATTTTGGCTATGATCTTTCTAAACTCATAGAGCAGAAGCATAATTAATTTTTCGTGCAAGTGAACTCCAGTGCAACTTCTGCGGCTCAAATATTATATTTATTCCATCATAACTCACGATAATCCACTATCTGCTGAGACAGAAAATTAAATGCGTAACTTCCCATTGCTACGTAAAACGCAAAGGAATAATTTCACTCTAAAAACGGTGTAAACCGCATCACGCATCAGTGTAATTTAATTAGTGAAACCGAAAGACTTCTGCAATGATTAATATCTCTAAGAATTTGAAGCGCAATCGATATAAAGATTTTGTCATCTTAATTATACATTATTAAATAGTTTTGTCTCGAAGAGGAATGAGTCGTTTCAGCTCTCATTTCCCTTCATTAGTTTGAGGGACCTGACCACAGATAAGAATATTCCATTGCGCAATCAGACCGAATGTTTCAGCCTGCTTTTCTGGTGGCTATTCTATCCCTATGGGTAAGTAGATAAGAGGTGACTTGGAAGGTGGATTTCGCAAACAAGAAATACAGAAATGCTTTGCGTGTAGTCATGTTTTTGGCCTTCATTTTCAGTTCTTCACCTGCAATCGAGCTGTTCACATCGAAAACGTATCTTTCAGATGACTTACCTGTAGTGGCAAAGTGCAAGTGTGTTTCGTGCTCTATCACCAAGAAATTGTACTTCCAGTTTTTCTTGCTGAACATACAAGGATTTTAGTCGGTTTACGAAGTGCTGCGGAAAATAATTCGAGTGTCGCGCAATTGCTCTGAGAAATATTGTGGAATTGTGACTGCAGTGCTTATTTATAAAATATCATTAATTTTCTGTCTTTAATTTTCAAAGTACACTTAATCCACTCAGTTAACGGAGAATGTTAGGCGAAAGAATATACTTTTTAAGAGGTGTTGCTTTTGTGAGCGAAAATGGATACAGTGAGGTTGAGCAATTACTCGACAAATTGTTTTTTTCGTCACCAGTGGTCATCAGATATGTTGTAATGTTATCGCTCAAAATAAAGTTTTGTAAGGAGTGCTGTGATTTGTTATTAAAAAGCGTTATTTGAGGAAATCTAAAGAGGTAAGAAAATACTATCAATTGCTTCTATGCGAGGTACTTCATGCCGTTTTTTTAAAACGAATCCCTATTTTTTTACTGTAAATATATCAAGTGACTGATCATATTTCTCACCGCAAAATACGGAAGTTCTCACGTTCCAGTAATTCGCTTTTTATTGAATCACAATTTTATTAAAACAAAAGACCTTAAATAAAGCAATACATTACCTGATATAATGACTATATGCAGATTTTATTTAATCACATGACGGCTCCTGTAAAAAAGTAATTCTTTAGAATCGAAGAGTATTTTCTGCTGAAACATCCGAACTTCAATTACTCATACCTGTTGTATATTTTTATCTAGAGAAACGACAGTAAGCTACTAATTTTAATTTCAGCATAGTAGCTGTTTAAATAAATGTGGCTTCGATTGAGTCAAACTTCTATTCTTTTGATTATATATCCACACTATGTAACTAAAACATTGCGTCCAGAAAGCATTATTATTAAAAATAAGATTTTTAAATACATCCGTTTGTTTTTTTTTAATTAAAGTTGATTATAATGAAAGTAGACTTTAATTTGACAGCACTACGAAAGTCGTTTTTCGGCTATTTTATTGATATTTTATTAGGAATCTTTGATTTAAACCATTAACTCTGATGAGCGATATAATTTAAAACAAGATTTTCAAATATATCTTTTTTTTCTTTTAAATGAAATATGGTTGTAATAAAATAGGTTTTATTTTGATTACTATCACGACTACTTAAATCGTTTTCTTGCTATTTTCTTGATTGTAAAAAAAATTGTAATAAACTTTTGATTTTGGAAAATTTTGATGTAAACTATTATTTCCTATAAGCAGTATTATTTAAAAAACAATTTTAAAATACATTTAATTGTCATTGATATGAAAGTGGTCTATAATGTAAGTATATTTTATTTTGAAATGAAACACTAAATTCAAAGTGCAATTTTTGGTACAATATATTATTTAACTATCTTTTCTCTTAATGCAAAGTATAGTTATTGTACAAAGAATCTTAAAAAAACGTGAATTGGTAAAAAAGAGTTATTGGCAAATAAAGTAATATGAAAAATAAAGAATAAATTCATATTTACAAGAAAAGTCAGGGAAAACAGGATAAGGTCCATGTGAGCCATTCTTGGCTCATCTGTTAGTTCCTGGTTTTCAATTGTTGTATGGTATACTTATGTTAATATTATATAGACTGATTTAAACTATATATAGATACAAAATATTACACAAGGCATAGAAAGTGTGATAACATTTATTATTTTTTGTTCCAAACTTATAAGAAGTCACTTAAAAATTGCCCTTAAGTCTTAATTTATAGACAAACTCTCTCTTTGGAGCTACAACCTTATGTGAGCCTCCACCCCAATCAGCCTCCACTTCTCTGTCTTCTCACTTTCATCTTCTTCATGTCCTTTATGAATTAGCCATCTCAATCTGGACCTTCCTCTCCGTCTAGTATCAGTCTCCCTTCTATCACCTTATTCAGCATTGCTGTTTCAAGCATGCTTTCCACATGGTCCAAACATTATATTCTCAAAGATTTTGTAAACTTAACTTCATATTTCCCAATTCATTATTGCCTTTAACTCCTCTTTGGTTCTCCTTTGCCATAATCCATTCTCAATAACAGGTCGGTATATTCTCTGCAATTGCTTTCAACTCTTACCAGGGTCATACTCATGTGTGATTGTTAGTGTCCATTTTTATGCACCATAGGTTACCACTGGTCTGGTAATTGGTTTATATATTTGTATTTAAGTGTTTTTGTTTATTAACTTTCTCTTGAGTATCTTCATATTTGCAAAGTAAGTTTTATTCCTTGCTTGTATTCTTTCATTTATTCATATTATGCTTTTTTTGTAAGTTATATATTCTAGATATTTAAACTCTTCCACACTATCGAATTTTATCTGTTCTATCTCCAAATCCTGGGTGACTCTAGGTTTGCCAGAAGCATATATATAGGTCTACTGGTATTAACTATCAATCCCATTTTGCTTGCTTCTTTCTATTTATTTGTTAAATATTGTTCCTCTTTGATCTATTTTTTTTTCAGATTTGTGTAATCCTAGAATATCCTTACTTTATTCCAGTGCTGAATTCAAATTCAGTTTATTATGAATGTTTACTTTAGCCATGCTCTTCTTCAATGCCTTTTGGATCAATAGAATTATTTTGGATGGAATTTCCATGTCCTCAATTGCTTCTCAGAGTTTGATCCTGTTTATACAATCAAATGCTTGTATAAAATATACAATAGAATATGCAGTTAAACATTATGATCATAGCATTTATCTAAAATTTGTCTGATTACAAACAGTTGGTCTATTGTACTTCCATTGGATCTACTCCCACACAGAGAATCTCCAATTATCCTCTCAGTTACTACTTTCAGCCTTTCTTTTATGATGATTTCATATACTATATTTAACAGTATTTTCCATGTATATTGCTCGAGAACCAGTTTATTTCCCTTTCTATATATTGGATTCCCATGCTCTATCCTTCTGGTATTTTTCTGCTTCCTATATTATACAGCTAAGTTTATGTATAAAATCACTCATTATATCTCCTCCATATTTTACTAGCTCTGCTGCAATATTTTCTTCCCTGGGTCTTTATTATGTTTTAACTTTTGTATGCATTGTGCAATTTCCATCCTAGTGGGTTTAATTCTGAGCAAGTTTGATATATTTGATTTGATTGATTCTATATTTGATTCTTTCCTAAGGCTGTCATTTTCCTCAGTTGTTACTCTCTCCTTATCTTCTGTACAGAGAAGTTCTTTGAAATGTTCTACCAATCTTTCCAGAAATTTATTCTCTTCTTGGACTACATTTCCCTCCATATTTTTAAATCCTTCCATTCTTGGTTGGTATCCTCTTTTCACCTTTTCTAAAACTTAGTAGAACTATCTCTGTTTATTCTGTTTGCTGTATTCTTCTATATTCTCTAGCTGTTCTCCATTTTCTCATTTTTTCTTGCATGTTCTATTTGCTTCCTTCCTCATTTCTTGGTATCTTTCAGTGTTCGTTCTTGTTTCTTTCCTTATCATGCTTTCTCTAGCTTTATTCTTCTCCTTTATAATTTGGGCACACTCGTTGTTAAACCAATCAGCATGTATTATTCTCTTGTTTCTTCCAATAGTTTCTTCCACAGCTTCTTTGATTGCTTTCCTTATTATTCCCATTCTTTTTCTATGGTTATTTTATAAGTTTTTTCATCGGCTGTTGGTTTGCATTTTACTAGCTAATCCTTTTCGGTTTTGCTTCGTGACTTCCTAGTCTTCATTTAACTAATCTGTGTCCCATATTCTCTTAACTATCTCTGGACCTTTTTCTGTTTTAATTATTCTCTCCCTTACTCTTGCTTATAATAGTTAATGATCCGAGTCACAGTTTGGCCCTTTGCAGCTTCTTATGTCTATATCTGATTATTATCCATTATTCCTCATCTTTCACAGCTTTTTCTCGGCTGAGATTTCGCTTGAAATTGCGTCACTCCCTGCAACGTCTAACTAATTATTCTTCCATCACTTTTTCTATTAATAAAATTTTGTAAAAATAATTGTATGATATTTTTACCATTTATAGCTCTTCGATAGTAGAATAAAGTAGACCGAATGGTATGAAAGAAATTCCTTGATTCCATTTTCGTACATAAAGATGTTTCCAATTTTTTCTTGTGCAATAGTATCAAAAATATCTACTTCAACAGTAAAGAAGCTCTGTTCAAATCGATGATTATTGAAGACTGAGAAACGCTGAATCCAACCCTTTACCCCCGCGTCTTTATTGACTTCCAAAAAATACATAAGGAAGACATCCTTATGTATTTCAGTGGTTTCAAACATTTCTTCCCCGTTTCATAAGCTGGCCACTGAATTTAATCATTTAATTGCTAATTAATCAGACTTTATGCCATTGTGTAAAAAACTCAGTGGAATCCGCACGTAAAAGTGAAAGACTTGAAATTTCCTAACAATGCAAAACTCTTTCGATGTTTACAACTCATTTACCAGAGTTCCTTGTGTAGTCTGTTGTTGTGTTGGAAGGGTTACTGAAAAGGAACAATGCGGATGAAGTAGTAACTAGTAACCTGTTGTTGTTAGCGAATGTGTGTTTAAAGAAATCTTTTTTTCAGTTCCAAGGTGGTTTTTATGAACAAAAATATGATCTTGCCCTGTTTTAGCTAACATTTTCATGGACTCACTAAAAGAGAAATTGTTTTATTTAAATTGATACCAATTAACTTTTGAAATGAAAATAAAAAAATAATAAAAACCATCTTAAAATATCATTCATGCAAACCCGATCTCAAACCTCGGGGAATCCGCCGCCATCCTTTGCGCACGTCTCACCGGAAGAAAGACGAGAGAGCAGGGAGACGACAAAATTCCCATTTGATAAAATTTATTTTATGCTGGTTTCGGTACGTTGATGATATCTTTTGTTTCTGGGGTGGGAAAAACCGACAACTCTCTTTCTTCATCTCTATCCATCCTAATATTTCATTTTCCCATGAAATTGAAACTAATAATACTTTGAACTTTCTTGACCTCACCCTACGTCTAGTTAATCAAAAATTCGAATTAAATGTTTATAATTATATTATTATACAGACAATCAACTTATATTAACAGTGCCATCCCCTTTAGTTCCAATCACCACTACTCACATAGGCTAACCGCTTTTCACTGCCTTATCCACAGATTATTCAAATTTTTCTTTATCTACTATAAACTTTCTTCGCGAGCTTAAAACTATTAAAGAAATACCTGTTGCAAATGGTTATTATAATGGTTCAACGGAAAGAAAGACGCATCATCGACAATCGACTTTTTCCTCTTGCATCTCAATCTCAGATGGGTTCCCCACGACGTGTTGTCGATCCGTTTAAAGGTAATATTTCACACAAACTTGCCAATTTCTTCACAATATTCAATACTGTGCTAGTTTTTAGAAATAAAAACAACTTAAAGAAATTTTTATGTCTTCAAAAAGACAATGTAGAACCTTTTTATAAATCCGGCGTCTGTAAATTAATTTGCGACACTTGCAAATCTATCTACATCCGTCGTACTTCCCTAAATTTTTACGTTCGCATTAAAGAACAGTTCAATGCATTCATCAATGCTTCACCTTATTCCCAATCTGCGAAATCCCTTAACGTAACCAAATATTCCAGCAGTTTTTCGCCCGACATTTTCCATTTTGAAGATAAACGCATTCGAACAATTAGAGATTGTTCAATACTTTGTATCACCTAATTGCTCTCTCACAGAGATTATTCGATACTTTGTTTGAACCTAATTGCTCTCTCAGTAATTAATATCTTTTTCAAACCCCTCTCCTCAGCCTCAACATTGTCAATCGCTTCATTTCAGCTGGAATAGCTTCTCGGAAACTAATACTTTTCTTTGAAATAACTGGTTCTATTATTCTTAACAACTTGTAAAAATTTTTCTTTGAGATGCGTGTAAAATTCCGGAATACGTTTACATCATGCTGAAGTTCTCTGAGTAGCCCAATATTTCGATTTTTGTTAAACTGCTTTGTCCACAGTACTCGTTGTTTTTTTCCTTTACGTGCATTTTTTAAAAAACACACCTGCACAAATGGCTATCACACTTGCTGATTCTGTATCCATAATGACGCACAGTAGATGATGCAGTGTGGACAACAAATTGAATGTCTCATGAGGCATGCCCGAAAGGCATGCTCAACGCATTTTGAAAGGGAAAGAGGAAGCGCAAGTTGAAAGGGAAAGGGAAGAGGAAAGCGCACAAGTATAGACATACCAATAGTGCTAAGTATCAACAAACCGCAATTAAATTCCAGAAATTTTTTTAAAAAGTGATTAAAACTTAAATTAAAATACGCAAAATGAAATGTTTTTTCCACAGCTGCTAGTTTCCATTAGTTGGATTCTATCCATCCAATCACAACAAGACGTTGCCAAGAACTCTGGGAAATCACGATTATTGATTATTTGATAGATTATTTATTTGTTAGAAGTAGTCAATGAAACTTCACCAGTAAAATTCACCGTGAAATATTTTGTTTTTTTTAATCAGGATACCTTTTATAGGTTATATTCGATTTTCCCAAAGTGTACGAGGCATCCCTACCGTAGGATTCGATAAAGTTTTCTAACAATAAAATGTAGTTAAATTGATTTATCGTTGGTTTGCTCTTCTCTCAAACAACGTTTGAATCCCAAAGATTTTTCCGTTTCATTGTTTCTCCGTTTCAGTTATGAAATATTAACTAAATTACTACCAGACTAAATTATTACAAAATAGACAACTCAGAGCACCAAATTGGTTCAAGTTTAACCCTGTCTTCGTTTTTAGGAGTAATATAATTGCATAAAATAGTAATCTACATCTACATTAATACTCTACAAGCCTCCTTTCGGAGTGTGGCAGGGGGTGTAAACACAAGTTGAATCTAAACTACTTCCTTATTCGGTTATTGTCGCGTATCGTTCGCGGAAAGAATGAATTTTTCAAACGATTCGTCCTAGCATTTACTTCTCTTAACTTACGGTCATTATCGGACCGACCGAGGTAACAGGGGGGTTGCGTGATACCGATTGTATCTTCCGAAAATGTAGTTTCCCTGAATTTACTAAGCAATCGCAGCCTAGCTTCCAATCTCCTTTCTTTCAAGGATTCCCAACCTACGTCTGAGAGCATTTTTGTAACGCTTGCTTTTTTATCGTAGCATTTCTTATCAAAACGAACCGCTTTACGCTGCACTTCCTCGAGTTCGCGAGTACACGTTTCATCCGCCGGATCCCATATACTTGCCGCATATTCCAGAAGGGCTCTGACCAAGGTAAAATAACATCGCTCTCTCACCTTTTCATCGCATTTACCGACAATACGCTTTACAAAGCCAAGCCTTTTACTTGCTTTGCCGCAGATTTTTCGAATATGCGTGCTCCAATTTAAGTTATTAATAATGTTGATCCCGAGATATTCAACTGAATCTACTACTTTGATATTAATTCCATTAATTTTTTACGGGTGATTTGGACACATTTTTTTCTTTTCGAAGAAATTAACTACGGAGCATTTACCTACGTTAATATCTGATTCCCATTTTTCGCACCACCTTTAGATGAGGACTTAATCGTTTGAGAGATATGTTCGGTCTTCCTCGTTTGTTATTTCCCTATATATAACCGAGTCATCCGCTAATATCCTCATATTGCTAACTATCTCGTCACTCAAGTCATTGATATAAATCAGGAAAAGAAGAGGTCCAATTGCACTGCCTTGAGGTACGCCAGAGGTATCTTTGACTCTATTTGAGCTAACGCCATCCACTACAACTTGTTGTTACCTCTCGTAGAGAAAATCCTTAACCCAGCCGACTACTTCCTTGTTAATGCCCGCTAGTTTTAGTTTGTAAATCAGTTTGTGGTGGGGGACTCTATCGAATGCTTTTTTGAAATCGAGGAAAATAGCGTCCACTTGCAGTTCTTGTTCTTCGCTCCTGAATATGGTTTCGGGGACAGGGACCGAAACGTCGAGAGGCATCGAAGAAACCACCCGCATCTGGTGCCGTGAAAGCACCAGATCCAGTAAAAAAGTTCTTTAGTTAAAAGAACATTAGTTTTTGAATGATTCTTACCAAAGTAGTAGTTCGTACGGATGGGCTAATTCCTCTTAAATCCGAATTTCTAGTCTGCTTGCTTTCTGTCAGACTTCTTTTTTTAACTTGTTTCTCCCTCTTATCAAGATAGCACAAGGAGATCACCCTCCTATAATGTAAATTAAATTCGCTGCTTTGCTGGTTTAATATCGCATATTCTGCCGCATTGTTCACATTTTAAGTTATTTTGTTTTAGACATTGTTACTTATCTTAGATCCTCCTCCAGCCTTGGCATTGGGGAAAACCAATATCTACAGAACGTCTTTGCCATAGTTTCTGAATTCATCTTGACACGAAACATATCAACATATGATACTATTGTATCCTTATTCGATATTTTAATTTTTAATAGACATAATTTTCTTGTCTGTTACGTCAGTATATTAAACAGGTCTGTCAAATCGAAAATCACAGAAATTGCTTAGTAAGTAATGTTAAATTTTCTTTGATTAAAATCTTTTCAGAAGCCAATATAAATAATCCTTCTTGATGACTGAGTAGGTGGATTCTAAAAGGAATGGGAATTTTGGAACTAGTTCTGTTAATTCCTGTAAAATGTTTTCCGATTGTGTATCTAGTAACTTTTGGCTACGGGAGACTGAAAGCATGGACGGCATGTCTCTAGAAGATGATTCTAGTGGCAAATAAATGGTATATGCTTTACCTTAATATGCCTCTTAACGCAAAACAAAATTCATTTGATGATCAAACATTCCGAAATTGCATTCGCGGATCAGATTGCTATCTTAGAACATTTACTCTGTTATTTATCTGTAATCTTTCTGCATAAAACTGATAAGATTATTTAAAATAAATAGAATGCAGGAAATGACTTGGGATGACGTTTTTCGATGAATCTCTTTCGGAAGAGGTTTATGAATCGGAGGGAAAGTTGACGTTGCTGTATAATTTTTAATCCACCCTAAAAACCTTTATTATTTTAACTTAAATTATTAGCTAACCATCAACATCTCCCTATTACGAGGTGTTATTATGCGATTATTTACTACTACTACGAGGTATTCTTATACGAGGTATATTATTAAGAATTTTATGGTTGGCCAGGAGGGTTGGGTTGGGCTGGGATGGGTTGGTATGTAAAATGGATATGAATAACAAACTATTAAAGGGATATGAATATCTTCCGCATTCAAATACATGAAATCCTCGCCTCTGGATCTCCTGGCAATTCTGAGTTGCCATAACTCACCGGGTAATTTCTTTAGGAAACATAAAAAGCCTTGATTTTCATCGTTGAGTGTAGATCAAAAGACTTGTCTTAAGACGAGGGACACGCCGAAGATATCAATTTGTTGTATATTGCAATTGTTTATAACTATTTAAATTGTACTGCAAGCCTTTCTTCACCTCTCGTTTGATAAATGCTGATATCTGTTGATAAGTCGAGGTCCCTTATCAGCTCCGAGCTCGAGTCGTGGGAAAAAAACTGTGATAGAGCTAAAAAAACGGCGCCTAGGGATGGAAAAACCTTTAAAAAACATCACTTAACTACCATAAACCATTACATCCTTTTTGTATTGCTGCCACAAATATTCGGCACACTTTTTCTCCCACATGAACCCAACTGAGCATGTCCTTCGTCATCAGATTCAACAGCGAAGTCAGATCATAAGGTTTAATGTCTGGTTAGCATGCGTGGTGCTCACATGGCTCACAGCTTCGCGGCCAATCAACGGAAATTATTTCTTCGTTTCTATATACGTTATTTTTAACTAGTATCTTTCCTATAAATTATAAAAACAAAAATTACTATTTTCCACTAGATTTATAGAATCGACCCGTTTCGATCTTACGATCATCTTCAGTTAATCGTACACGGATAAAATGGAATTTATAGTAGGTTGGTTAGTTTTGACAATATGGAAAGGAAAGGGGAAGAGCTGTGGTATGCCATATCATCCGCAGCCTATGACATGCCTTAACCCTTTTGTCCATTTTTTCTTTTATTTTTTCAGGAGGACGCAAGCAAGTAGGATGTAGCAATCAAGATTTTCTACATCTAGCGTGTCATCTCTTTGACGTTGCAGCATTAATTGCTCAATTGAGACTTCGCGATCGTACGAAATCAAATTTTAACTGGAGAAATATCAGCAGATAATGAATCACTCAATCCTTATGATGCCGAACATTTTATGGCTAAATAGATGTCTCTGAAGAATTTAAATTAGCTGAGATTTGCTTCTTCCTGTGAACAATTCTGCATATCGAACCGGTCTGCTACGTAACGTGTACCCGCTCTAGTAGATTGTATCGGAATGATTTCTTAAGAACACACTTGTCACAGAAAAGAGCAAAGTTAGGTGGTACTGGAAAAATGCATTTTTCACTTAACCTTCCGTTACTCGCGCGAATTTTTGCTATGTCTTTACTCGTGCGGGGTGTTCCTGACACCCCACGACAGTCTCCGGTGTGATTGCCTGTTTTAACTATATTTCTTATTAATTTGTAAAAAGAAAACGTTTTGACATTATTTTCGTAGTTTTTTCACTAAAATGTTAATTTTGAAGATATTTTGAAACGTCGAAACGTAGGACTCCGTCAGACCGTCAACCTCGTAAATAAATTACGGAAACTGATTGATTACTTCCAGGATATTGCTCGACAATATAAATAAAGTTATCTAGAGCACTAAGCAAGATATTTTTACTGAGATATGAAAAGGCTGTACGCAATACGCCTATATAGAAGTGATCGTCCGCGTCGCACGGTCGCACTGTAACACGATAAAACGTCTTAACTCGAGGAAAATCCAAGGGAAACTGAAGATTTATTGAGAAACTGTAGCAAACATACCCCATTCCAGCTACTTAAAAGGAGAAGTCATAGACAGAAACTCCAAAGAAGATACGATTTAGAGAAGAGGCTGGGGTGTCAGGAGCACCCCTCGCGAGTAACGGAGGGTTAAGAAGAACGCGGGCGATATTTAACTCCAAGTGCTGTACTAAGACGGAAGGAAAGACTCAATGTACGTATGCAAAAGTCAAAGTGATAATGCGTATGCAATATGACAAAACGAAAAACAGTTTACAGGAAAATATAATTCTGGTTGAAGATTTTGGTTCTCATTGCTTAGGACATGTCACTCTCAGTATAAGCAAAGCAATGATTACAATTGTGACATTTATCACTGAAAAAAATAGGCATTAATGGAGTCCAAGCTATAGTGTTTGATGAAACTACAGAAAATAATGGGAGGCATATTGGAGTAATCAGGAGTATTGAAATGGCACTCGGAATACCATTTCATTGCTTCATTTGACTATTACATTGCGATATACTTCATTTGAAGGTCTTTCCTCATATGCTTGATAGTCGTACTATTGCCCCTAAATCTTACCTGGGCCCAATTGGCTGCTAATCTTTGAGTAAATGTGACGGCAAGTCAGTAGTTAAATTAGTATCTTTATTTCCTGCTGTCAATATGAAAGACTTGGACAGCGACCAAAAATACCTGTATGATATGGTACATGCTGTTTCCGGTGGACGATGTCCCGAGAGCCTTTCAGCTGGAAGTCCGGTAACAATGGTTTACTCTAGATTTACCACATCTGCAAATCGCAATCTTCCATTTTATGTTTCAAAGAAATAATCCCTCAAAAGAGCTGCAGACGTTGGCCACGTATGTATGAACATGTTCCAAAGTGGTTTGCAATAAAATTGAGGACACTATTTACTTAAGAATATCATGAATATAATATATTTCATAAAATATCTGGATCGTGACGTCAAATTACGTCTTCACTCCACCATTCGCTAACAGATGAGCAAAATCAATCCATGTCAAGGACGTTGAAATAATCAAGGGGAAAACATGACAAAGATTCGGGGAAATTCGAACTCCCCACTTTCAGTTTTGATGCACAAGACTACGACTGCGAAATTGCCTGGGTAACAGCAGTGATAGTGTACCTATAACAGTTAGCATTGCAAATAAAAATTTGGTAGACGTTCTGGAGAAAGGGTATTAGTTTGATATTCCTCCCTCCCACTGTCACACATAAGCAGTGGATAGGATGGTGCAATGGTTGCTTCAAAATCTATCTGCTGTTCGGTAATGCAACCTAAATTTGAACATAAAGCATAATATAAGGTACCGTAACAATTCACGCTAAATCGCATACGCACGTACGTTCCTTGTGGAATGGTAGTTGGGGGGACAAGGGTTGAAATATGAAAAGTAGCCACCACCTCGGGGTGAATTCTGGGTAGTCTTGCTACGAAACTGGTGAAGAACTACTTAGATAAGCACTAAGCGATCAAACTGTGCACACAAGCCACCTTGATGAAGCAAATATATTTTGAATCGTAATAAATCATCAGATTCACATTTATTCATCAAGATTAATAATTAATGTTAGGTATTTCCACAGATTAATTTACGCTAATCGATGACTGAGACATTTATACAGGAATATTTTTTTGAAATAGGAAAATTATGGGAATTACGACTTCCAAAAGGCAAAATGTGTAGTGATTTCGTATTCTGTTTTGGTTGCTTTGCGGGCTGCTTGCTCTAGCAATTTGTTGACTATTCCCAGACGTCGTAACTACGTAACAGACAAACCATAGCTTGCGTTAAATTAATTTAAAATTTCAGGAACGTAATACAAAGAAATAGATTCATCGTTGATACTAAAATATTGGTAATTAGAATCACTCCATAGGCGTTTGTTTTTCATTTGCGCCTGTATTATCGCAAAATCGTAAGCTTTAGGGCTCGGGCAATGGATAATATTATCCGAATCTGGAAAAATTTTGCATGCGAGATCCTCGTATCAGTACTGTAACGAATCGGCCTAAGTGCCGCGTTACCAATATTTTACCCGATTTCCTATTTTTGTCGATATGACATTTATTTTGAATTTGTTTAGGTATTTTTTTATTAACAATATTTGTATGAAGTGGGACCGGAGCGCCGATTAGTGACAAAGAATCGTGACCGGCGTGCGAATTACCCCAAAAACAAAAAAAAGAAAGGAGAGAGGAACTTGTCCAGCGATACTTGGTGGAATTTCATGTTATTTATCGTTAAAAACACAAGTTTATTATTACTATACAAGTTTTGTGTTTTTAACGATAAGAAATGAAAGACTAAGACTGATGGGGGTAGTTTCGACCAAGATAGGAGGGGTGAAGAGATAAAAAGCGGTGCAGAGAGAGACGAGGGGACGGAAACGTGCCGGAGACGCGCGTGGTGTTAAGAAGGTGCAGAGAGAGACGAGGCCACTGATTTTGGGCCTCAGAAGTGTTCTGTGTTATCACGGTGAACTGTTGGAGGAAAAACTGTGCATCGACAGTCCAATAGATCACGCTAAGTATATTTTTGGCGAGGCGTGTGTTTACGCCGAGCGTACCTTTTGTTGCAACTAATTATTTTGTGAATTATTACTGAATATTTTTGCTTCTATTTCATTTTGGGTGGTGTTATTAAACACATGATTTCTGTTAACTTTCTCGCTTTTATTTAACTTATTTGGTTCAATAATATTTGTTTGAATATTTGTAAAAGAATTGGCCTGTTGCGGAGTGCAGACAAAGAGATCCCAAATCTCGCGTCGTAGGATTTCGTGTCTCAATCCCTTTCTTGCTACCTTACCACGGTCCGACCTGTCCTGTGGCCAAAACTCCCCGGTGGACCTCGGTGGAGAGAAGAATTAGTCACCCCTTTCCCTCCTGATCGTTGGGCGTATTCTCGAACAAAGGGATCTCAGATTCGACTCAAATTGTCCGCGCACGCGTTAATTAATTAAAAGATTATCGGCGAATTATCTACCGCCGGCAATAACATATGTACGACCAACCCCTTTTGGACGGTGCATGCGGCTGGGGACAAACGGCGCTATTTCGTTTTTCGCGCGTCGAAAGGGTGGGGGCCGTTACAGTACACAACTTTCCTGCATAGGGCAAATTTGAGTCGGAAAAAAAAAACTTTTTTTCGGCACCCCCTTATGTTCATTATATTTTTGAGCTTCGGAAAGTTTTGTTCTAAGCTTGACATTAACATTTGCAAAAAATTGAAATTATACATTACGTTTTTTAACAGTTTAACTGATTCACTTACAGTATATATAGTCTTTTAATTGAATCCGGACGTCAAATAATAACTTGGTAAAAGTTACAAGGAACTGTCTTGTTTATTTAGAACTTTGTCATGGCTTCAACGATATCCGGCAAACTCATAATGGTTATACACGACAATAATAGTTTGCTAATCTTTATTGCTATATTTCCTATCATCACGACCTATCTTATCAATTATGATAAATCTAGGATTCCCTTTCGCAATTCCTTCTTTCAAAACTGTGCTCATTGATAAGAAATGATAATCCACTTTCGCCTAAGGAAATGCTCTCGGGCGCATATCTTCTGTTCCCCCGTAATGCCGCAACCTGCAACTCACCACAACTGTTCCAGCAAAAGAACGACAGAATTAAATATAATTGTAAATAAATCGTACAATTAAAAGAAGGAATTGATTCTCTTGCACACCTCAACTTGTACTCAATATCATATATATATATATATAATATTGAGTACAAGTTAATATATAGTACAAGTAACTTGTACTATATATTATATTAATATATAATATTCTTCGGTTGTATTCGGGGCAAGGGTATCTTACTAGCGTTCATACTTACTAGTTTTCTCCTGAATCTAATGTGCATAATAGGGAAGACAGGGGCAGGTTTGGTACAGCGGTTGGTTTACATAATGCTCATTAGTCATATATCAATAATTGAAACGCGCCGTTTGTCATATCAGTAGAAGGACCGTGGTCACTGC
Source organism: Sympetrum striolatum (assembly GCA_947579665.1). Lineage (NCBI taxonomy): Eukaryota > Metazoa > Arthropoda > Insecta > Odonata > Libellulidae > Sympetrum > Sympetrum striolatum. Next base: position 112,384,520 of record OX388341.1, read on the forward strand.
ATACATTCACGCCAATTTTAGACAGTTGCACTTGGTACCGGTGAGGCAGACACTTTTTTCTAATTTTTCCTCTTTCGAGTAAATCTATAAACCCATGTAATGATGTTAATAAAACCTGTAACATTAGATCATCATTAATTAATATCCTTAAATCAACTAGAAGGATCTTACCGTAGTGAATACCGCTCCCTATGTATTAATTAACAGTTTTTAATGGCTAATAGATATTTTTACGTGTGATTAGGTGCAAATATGGTTCGAACTTACATAATATTTTTATAATTAGTCCAATGATCATTAACTCGTGGAAAAAATAAGAAGCAGAACTAAGTCACCGTTTATTTCTTTTAAAATCACTATCCAATTTTTTTTAAACTTTGAAAATAAATGGAGAGAAGAGACCACCTTGAATATACTTCACCAGATTGATGATATTGCTCCTGCTAATAGTAAGGAAACATGGAATTCTGCACTACATTCATAATGTCGAACACATTTTTCAAATCAGCTCCGTGAATCTGTGGACGTGAGAACTTCCTTTTCGTACTTACAAACTGAGCTTCAGTGACTTCAGTGTGAGGGTGATAATTAAGTTCAGCGGAGCTCTTCTTGTAACCTCCATCTGGAAGGAATACTTAAATCCAAATATTGAAATGATTAGTGACGTTTATATCGTCAGTGACATAATGGAGTCCAGTTAGGCACATCTTCGCCTTCCCTTATCCGGAGCATTCGCTGGCTCAAACGGAAGCCTCACGACAATCTGATGACACGTGACAGCTCTTTTCCGCACCCTGATAACTTTCCGCTCCAAATACTTCCGTTTGTAAGAAGATGGCGCCCATTTCATCTATCCAACATCGCCCTGCTGCTGTGGATGCCTCTTCATGGCGTCAGGTAAGTCCGCTCCTCCGTGGAATGGAATTATTTTGCTGAGCAATGTTTCTATGGAATGTGATATTCCTCGTACCGCCATACATATGCATTCATACAACATTGGGCCTGATCTTAAAGTTCTTCATCCATTCTTTCGAGACTATAGGATGCGATTTTCATAAAAACAAATCAAACTCTTTTGCTTTTTTCATCTGAACATATTGAATACACATTCATTTCTTGTTTTATTTATTTCATAATTTACCATAATTAAGGAGTTCAAATGGCGCAACTAATGACTGAAAATTGTCTGATCTCTATTCAAAACGAACTTCGCACATACTAAAATTCTGTAATTTATAGCGGACACAACGATTATTCCGAATAAGAAAGGTTAGGTTTGATAGAGGTCTTGCTAATGACAGAGTTCACAAAGGAAATGACTTTTTGAAAAGTTCGAGAATTGGGTAAAAACTTGAAGATTTCATTCTATTTACGAATTAAAATAATTTACATTAAATAAAGAAATAATGCGTTATTAAAGTCTATATATTTTAGTTTTGTTCATAGATCAAATCTATATGTACTTAATTATTTACCATAATTACCGAAAGATAGATCTTTGGATAAAAACAACAAATGATAACTTTTGAAGAGGGAAATTAAGTTTATAATCCTCCGATGCCGAATCAGTTACAAAAAAGCTCCGTTATTTACGATTCGTATGAATTGTCCCGTTACTTATTACGATACCTTTTGAGCGAATATATATTTAATAAATATTTCCGTAAAATTCAATTTCTACTAAAATTGATCGAAAAAGATTTAGTCGTTAATTGCACCATCATAAGTGACACGCGGTCCTTCAAGAATGCTCTTAGGTGGGGTAGAAACATGAAGGCCTTTTTGAATAAATTAAGGTCTATAAATAATACCTTTAGGTGGAATAAGTAGCTATATCCTCTCCAGAAAGGTGCCTCTTAACACTGGATGGCAGGGGCTGTTAAGGGCGTAAATATACAGCTAACGGCTAATACTGAGAGTGATGGATGTGTGACTAATTTCAATTTAAAGTGATGAATTCCGAGCGAGACTTGTCTTCCGTGAAACCCGCCGTCAGTTTAAAATAAATATAATTTTAAAATAATAATAAAAGTTTGTTAAAATGAATGGTGAATACAAATTATTTATATTTGGATGGAAAACCAAGGAGAGGCTTAAAAAAATAATCCAGAGTGGGAAAAACCCAATAAAGAATGTGACTGTGATAATCTGGCAAAAACCAACCTACGAGTAATCAATGATAGAGATCTATAAAGATTCAAGATAGATACATACAAGAAGGCTTGTCATTCAATTTTCTTCCCAAGCCATATTTTTGGACCGAATTCATTAATGAGAAAATATTTTTGGATAGGTTGTTTCCGCTGTGGTCATCATGAGTCCTAATGTGGTGCGATGAAACGGCAACATATAACTAAGTCTATCGCAGATTTATTTCCGGTAAAAGAGTTATTAAGTGCGCTTTCATTGTTATTATAAACGACAAAGCTACATTGGTTAAAATATTTTATAGCCTTGGTCCTTCTAGGATCGACTGTTTGTTCCGTCTGGAATTGGGGAAATTTTGATTCAAGTAGGTAAACTTCTATTCTGAATGTATATCCTGTGTTTCCATACAATTTGTCCGTTAATTCTTTTACAGAAATATCACGATAAGCTAAAAGGTTGATTAAAGTCAATATGTCTATGTCTATGTCTATGCAAGCCGCCTTTCGGCGTGTGGCAGGGGGTTCAAGCAGCTTGACTCTATTTTCCTAAACGGTTGCTTTCGCGTATACTTGGCGGAAAAAATGAATTTTTGAAACGATTCGTTCTAACATCTATTTCCCTAATCTTTCTGGCAGTATCAGAACGGCCCATATAACAGGGGGGTCGCTTTATATCGGTTACATCATCTGAGAACGTAATTTCTCTGGACTTATTTAATAAATTTATCCATTGAATTTTTCTTCTATCTTCTAATGATTCCCATCCAGCGTTCTGTAACATCTGAGTGACACTCGTTGTTTTATCGTAGCAATTCTTTTCAAATCGTATCGCCTTTCGTTGTACTTTTTCTAACTATACTACTATATGACATCGGCTGGGTCCCATACACTACATGCATACTCAAGGTGAGGCCTAACTAACGCTAAGTAACATCGCTCGCGAACTTTTTCTTCGCTCCTACCGGCTATTCTTTTAAGGAAGCCGAGTTCTTAAGTGCTTTTCCATATATTTTAATCGTCAATATGTAGAAAATATCTCACGATGTAGTACCTATGATGTACATAAATAATTGAGTGAATCTTTTATTAACAAACGTCTGGATGTCCGGAATATAGCTTATACGGTTTAGTCAAAATTAAGATGAAAAATAACAAATTTGTACTTTTTCATCATGACGTATTTCCACAAGACATCGCCAGAGACTGCTAATTTTTGTCAAAATTAATTAAATAATAAATTGAAGAAGCGGTACCTAAGTATTAATTCAGCAAGATTAGGAGAAAAGGAAAAACTATGTGTTAGTTCGATAACTTGTAAATTTGGATGACTAGAAGCATTTTGGTACCATAGCATTTTGGCTCAGCTCACTCTCAAATTACCCTACTCCTCTTCTTGGATCTTCCAACTTGATAATGCTAGAGGGTATGAGGTTCTGCATCTATCGGCTTTCTGCATTTTACCATTAAACGGGATGGTTTTTATATGAATTAACAGCACATTTAGGCCAACGCCACTCTACGAATGTAAAATCCTTATTAACCCAGTAGAAGTGAGATGTATATGCTTAACTAATAATTCTAGCTACAATAATAAAAGTATGGATTAATAATTAAACAGCAAAGTTAGCTTTCCTCTTGATTCATAAACCTCTTCCGAAAGAGATTCGTCCAATAAAGCCAACCCAAGTATTACTTATCTCCTGCATTCTATATTTATTTTCAAAAACACTTATCAGTGAATAATAGCATGAGTAAAGTACAATGCGAGAATTGAGTAACATTCTATAAAGATAAATAGAGATAATGGAAATAGTCTTAATGTTTTCAAAAAGAGTCATTCTGAACTGTGAGTGCAATCTTTGCTTATCAAAACAATTACGTTTTCGCTTTATGTGGCATATTACGGTAAAGCACATAGAATTCAGTAACCGCTAGGATCAGTTGGGTTAGTCAGGTTATTAGTTTTATTGCATTATGAAACAATAATTTGTGAGTATTTCATCACCATCATCATATGGTGTTCTGCTCTGAAGCAGGTCCCGCACGCCACTTCCGTCTCCATTCCCCTATGTCCATAGCCTTCTCCTCAGTATTTCTATAGTTCTTTATTTTAACCTCATCCACCATCTTTATTCTTCCTCTCTTATTCCTTCCTTCCACTTATCCTTCTAATGCCACTTGCAGTACGCTATTCCCACTAATTATGTGGCCCAACCAGTTAGCTTTTCTTATTTCCGTCACCACCCTTCCTTCACTTTATCCAGGATGTCCTCGTTCCACACCATATCTCACCTTCTCCACACCCACATTTCAAACGCCTCAATTCTCTTTCTTTCCCACTTCCTTAGCGTCCATGCCTCACATCCATACATTTCTATACTCCATACATAGCACTTTGCCAACCTTTTTCTCAGCCCCAGATCTAGATTCTTACTACATAATAATTTTCTCTTTTGGCTGAAGACCTCTTTTGCCATCGGTATTCTTGCTTTTATTTCTTCCTTACTTCTCCAATCATCACTTATCGTGGTTCCTAAGTGTCTATATCTTTTTACTTTTTCTAATATGCCTTCTTTTATTTCCACATTTGTTTGCTCTTCAAAGTTTACTTGCATCACCTTTGTCTTTTTTACGTTTATTTTCATCCCGTATTTATTTTATCCCGTGAGTATTTACAATCGTAAAATACATTAGAGGCAATTACAGAACTGATTCCAATAATCACTTTTACTTATAAACTTTACGAATTCAGTCACTTATTAGGAGTATATTCAAGTATTGCTTATATTGGTTTCTACAAAAGCTTAATTTTGAATTACAAAAAGAAATACAACTTTACTTATATTGTAATTTCTGTGATTTTCCTTTTGACAGGCCTGTTTAATGTGTTACATGACAGAGAAGGATATTATAGAGCGATCGTCCCGAATATCGCCTACCCTTATTATTGTATTGTATTTCACCCTCTTGAGTGGGAAATCAAGATTGAAACTAAAGTAATATCACGTGGATCTATCCTCCTTTGGTTTCCAGAGGTCAAATCGCTTCTTCACCTTAGCCATTTGAATTACCTGTCAAAACTTAAAAGAATGACTCGAGAGAATTTTCCAAGATTGGGTTCCTAATATCGCCTTCCCCTGTTCAGAATACCGTTCACCCGGCGAAATTAAGAGTACTTGTTAAAAATGAGTTGCTAGTAGAGCACACATAACTTGAAAAATAATTTCAAGCATTTCCTACGGAAAAAAGAAGGATTTAAATTAAAAACAAGGGCAGAGACAAATATTTCATAATTTATTAGAAAATTAAAAAATGTGTGTACAATTAATAGACATCGCAATGTGGTCAAAAAACAACTCGGCATCGCAGTTCCTTTTCGGCGAATCTTCCTTAGGCGGCCCAAGAGGAAGAATGCATTGGAGAAATTAGAAACAGCTTGCGCTTATAGTCCCACAAATTAAATTACCTTCCTCTACTCTCCTCACCCTACCCTCGAAATTGTCTAGCATTAAAGTGCTTCCATTTCTTTTACTTGTACTTGATGATGGCTGTGAAGCCGAAACCGGTTGACTAAATAAAAAAAAATTGTTTGGATATTACTAAGTTTTTCTTCACTCTTCAAACAACAACTCAGTTATTTGGAGAATATGTGTACTTCACATTGTCGTAGCGTTGGTAGTGTCGTAGTTTAGTAGGCGATATAAGGAACAGAGCTCAGTCAACATAATCATTCACATTTCGGAGATTAAAAGCAATTTATTTTCGAAAATCATTGAACTTTTATAGTCATCATTAAATGTACTTTCAAGTTATCTAATCTAAATCATGATTGCGAAACACTTACCTGGTTATTTCCTGGATTGATTGGAAGATAAAAAACGTGCGTCGCATCCTCAAACACTTCAGACACAATATTGTTATTTACGGAGCTTTCTGATTATGCCTAATTCAGCTGTATCTCAGAATGTCAGGATAACAACATTTATTCATAGATGGCGGAAATTGTAGCTTAAAAACACGATAGGGCGATATTAGATACTAGGACGATATTTGGGACACTCACCCTATCCATTCAAAATTAAAAATTACATAAGATTATGGTAATAACACAAATTATTATGTTGAGCGAATAAGTTCTTTTTTCTAAGCCCAAAGGCTGGCGGATCTAAGATAAGTAGCATAATCGAGAATAAAATAATATAAAATTCTAATGGTGTGCGAATAATGTGCGATATTCATCCAGTCAAAGCAGCGCTTTTGTTGTGACTTATATGAGCTTAATCTTTTAATGGTACCATGATTAGAGGGCGTTCTTCAAACAAGATAAAGAAAGAAGTCAAGCAGACGTGAATCTCGGATTTAAGAGGAAGGAGCCCATCCGTACGAACTACTACTCTGGTAAGAATCATTCAAAAACTAAAGTTCTATTAACTAAAGAACTTTTTACTCTCATGATATAGGATAAGCGGCTGATTCTCACTGCTATCGAATGTAGGTAATAATAAATTTAATGTAATCTAGCTTTAATTCTTCTTATTATCTTCTTTCACTTTAAACGTGGTGAATGCTTTCTCTCAACTTCTCCTTTAGTTTCCAAGAAATAAATGCAAGTGATTTGTTGTTCTTCTCATTTGATTAATTCTCTCGATATTGGTTTGAAGGTAGAGGTGGGAAAGCCAAATGGTTCAGAAAAGGATCATATAATTTACCTAAACATAAAACTACACCATTTTGTGGTGTACGGGCGAATCCCTTTAGACCATAACGGGTCCAGGAGGTTCCGCGTGGATGGAAAGTTTTTGACTTTTAATTTTTATTGAATTCACTCAAAACAATTAATTTTTCAGATCGAATATTGAAATTATTATTATTTGTCGGATATGGTATTTTGAGAAAGATTTAGGAATTTTTCGTTAGTACGTTACCCTTTTCGCATCCATAACAAATATTCCAATTCTGTTCTTTCAGTGAAAATGGTGCAGTAGCGGCTGTAAATGAACTTCAGAGAAGAACACTTCCCAATGAGGCACTTCTAAGTATTTCTTAAGGTAGAGCCTCTTAGTAATTTAGATTTAAGGTATTTGGTGAGATAGAATGTTTGCTTTCCGAATTGAGTCTTCTCGAAAAAACCTTCCAACTTGTTTTCTCGATCTGAAAAATATTCAATTCATAATTGAGAACTGTTTTAAAAATGTGAATACAGAAAATATCTGTTAAATTTGAGATTCAACAGAAAGTTCACTGTAAAAGGAGTCAGGGGAATCACAGGTAAATCAATGTCTGAGGTTCATTCTTGAAAAGTAAAATCCTGCATAAATCTGATGATCAATCTAAACATCTTTAAACTTACGAAAGTAAAAAACACACACACACTTGCACGAATTCCACAAATTTTAATAAGGCTGTTGACCGGTTTCGGTGTTAAGGCACCATCCTCAGAACAAAAGATATTTCAAGGAGCAAGAACATATATATGAGTACAAAATGAAGGGGGGGGGTAGGAGGAGTGGTAAAAGGAATAAAATGTTGCATCACGAGGGGGAGGGCAAATGGGTTGGAGTTGATTTCTTTAAACATCTTAAATTGGAATGTAAATTTTACTCGTACGACCTCAAATGCAGTGCTTGAAATATTGTAAATTTTCCCCTTTGATAGACGAAAAAGTGTAAATACGGGAACTGCTATAAATATGGGCACCCCTCCCAAGAGAATGTGGGAGGTCCTGCAGACTGGTGGTTAGGACTCTAAAATGTGTCTCAATTTTTGAGATAAGAAGGCAGTGAGCATTTGGAACCTTTCTCGCAAGTAGTGTGAATGCAGAGTCAGTTATTGTGTGTCAAATTTTTCCCCTTCATTTTGCATGATGGATTTCCACCATATCTCGCCTGATTCTGTGAATTTTATATATATAGTGATTTGTTTTATTTATTTTTTTATATATATAGTTTAAAATACTTTCACAGTGATATCAAGAAAGATATCTTAAGCCACATTTAGAAGCACCTTACCTTAGGTCACGTACGCTTTTAGGTTATTTGTGATAGTGGTCATCTTGCTTAGGTGGGATTGGTGGCCCCCGTTTAGAGGAGGGACCCATTATCACATCATCGTTTCTCTGGCCTGGATCTTCATCTATTTCTCTTTCGAGGTATATCACCAGGCTCTAGCTATGCTATTTGATGAAGCTGCTGAAACACCGATATAAACCCGGGTACTTCAAATGCAGTTTTTCCGTTCGATATATCTCATGTCCCCAAAATTAAGCTAAATTTCTGTACTACATAAAACATTAAAACATTTTAAACGATATTTTGTTACTTTTTTGTCTAAGGCTACAATTACGCCCCAAATTTTTTGTTTCCATTTTACAAGTTTTTTGCGAACCTTTGCTTTTGACTAAAAAAATATATTAATCTTCGTTTTGCCTCCTATCCTTTAATAAACTTGTTATAGTTGTTAATGAATGTTAAAAATATAGTTTTTCTAAAATAAAGTACCATTAAGTGAAAAACAAAAGAGGGGCCCATATTTACAAATTTTCCTTTATCTAATTAGCCAATGAAATAAGCATCGAAATAGAGAATTATACATATTTAAATATTAACTAATCACCTCGTGTGTGGAAGCGTTACATTATGAAATGTTTAGCTTCTTTTTCTCTCAATAACGGTTACGTCAAATACGGAGGTGTGAACCTAACGCAAAGGAGTTCGTAGTTCATTAAATGAAACACATCACATTAAGGATATGGTCGTTTAGTTAAATTAAATTGTTGATTAAATTATTTTTATTATATGATAGTTTGATCTGACATAGCACAGAACATTTTTGAAGATTTCTAACTTGTGAAAGTGGAGGGCTTGCGTGTTTGTATGCCCTAAGAATGAAACTGGCTGGAACTCTGCTCATGGTAGTCTTCCATGCCAGAAAGATACCCAGACCCAGGGATAAGACGAAAATTAGTCGACGGCTTCAAAGGTGGCAATATAATCCATTCCCGATTTTGAGGTCGACTTTCCGTACTTGAATAGCCGCATAATTGAATAATACGTATAAAAATAGGAGAGGCAGTGCTTACTGTGAGGGTCGCAAACAGCTTTACCGCCATGGAATTCGCGATAAGAGTAGATTGAAGAGGAACAATATCTCTTTTCATCTCTATCAGTACCAAATCTGGCGGAGGTACACATGATAACAGCGGTGTATAAAGACAGGCATAGATGTGCATTTTGGGAAGGAAGAGGTTTAGAAGTAATGTAAAAAACTCGCGAGAACTATCTTAGCGGTGATTTACACTCGGATCATAGCCTGTTGCTGATGGAAACGAAATTTCACATTTACGAGGGTGGTTTGAAAAGTTTCCGACCCCAGATTTTTCAGAAATCTTCAGGAAATTATCAGATATCTTCAGAAAACATGTCGAGAAATGGCGAAATGTCGGAAACTTTTCAGAACACCCATGTATAAACATAAAGTTGAAATATGGAGTAAAACATACGAAATATTTAAAACAAAACGTGTAGCGTATGCTAATTATGGTTCCTTGTGCGTTATATGTGTATGAAATCGCTTTCCTAAATGTTAGGTGTGCAGCAATCTGCTGAATAAGTATCTAATATCTGATTTTATTGACAATTAGCATTTTATAAAAATAACCGAGCTGAGCAGTGGTTAATATAGCCAGAGTTCCTCGTCTAAGGAAAACGTTGGAAAACATAACGGTTTACTGAGTTACACCTAGTAAAAATGAGGACTGCATCAGAATGCGAGATCAGGTTTTACAGTTGATACAAAAACCTTTAGTAAAGCTGTGTTAATATTAAAAAGTCTTACCCATCTCCTGAAGGAATTTAATCTTATACTTAACCTTCCCTTCTACTGGGTTTGGGCTGTAATAGTTTCTGCGGCAGCTTTTAAGGCCATAATTTTACCTTTCCCTCCAGTCCAATTTCCAACACTCCTATTGCCGATATGACTGTCTATTTCGTTGACTTTCTTGTTATTTATAAAAAAGTATATTATCCCTTATTAAGATTAGATTCCATACCACGTACGCAATACACTAAAAAATTCACTTCTCAAGATATCAAAGAAAATAATTTGATTAGAAGATACTCAGCGAAAATTCCATATTTTTCATATGGATCAATTCCGGCGAAAGTTTTTATATTTAACCTCTCCGCAGAAGCGATGTACTTACTAGTTCCTTTTCCACATTTTGCCACTTTTCAGATTTTCTTCGCTTTCACGGTCTTCAGGCGAATTCTGTTATATTTCTTTTTCGTTATCTATTAACACCAGAGCGGTTATTTATCGAGTTGGTGGTGCAGTACAATGGAAACATTATTCACTGAAGTCTGTCAGCTATTTCGTTTGGACGGATCTTGTATTATATTAAGAAGGGTTCTGGGAGATCATGGATGAATTAATTGTTGATTAAGAATTGCACTGGTAGTGTACTGAATATAGCGTGTGAATGAATTCATTTTCGCCAGGAAGTGATTAATTATCAGATTGACTATTTTAATGCCGAAAGAGTTGTAAGAAACGGATACATAATACTATCCGTGTATTTTTTTCGACACGCAATCAAAATCTACTCTTTTACTTGTAGCCTTTTTCAATTCTATTCCTAGCGCTATGCCTAAACCTGTAAGATTCTATCACATCACACCTATCTACACCATCCCAAAGTTCTGATTGGACACCCCATTTATTGATTTTTTCGATCCACTTCCTTACCTATCATATAATCATCCATAATTGTTTCTTTCCTTCTTCGATTGAATTCAATCTGACTCCTCTCAAAACGTTTGCCCTCTTTGTATAACAGCAATTTTTGCTGCAAAATTCTTCTTGAACAGAGGAGCAAAAATATCTATCAATAAGAGTTTTATCAATCCTATTCCCCAAGTAATGTATCATTTTCCATATACGGAAATGATCGATGGATGGAGTATAAAACGAAGAAATCTTAAATTTTTTAATAAAAATTTAGAATTAAAAATTTTTTTTCATTCGGAAGACCATTTTTTAGTAAATATTTCAATCCTCCGTTTCGGGAGGCTATCTTGCGAATACATAACTATTTCATTATTCCATATCAAACTCTCTTTCCTGAGACGTCAAATGGATAATCCTTATAACAGAGACCTATGTTGGCTTCTTGTGGTCTCCTTGGCAAGGAGTTGAATGGAGTTGTGGTCGAAATTCCAGTTCTTAGCGGCAACGCTTCCAAACAACAATTGTTCGCAAGAACAATTGCCAAAAATCTTCGTTGATTTACTCATCCTGGACTTTAGAGAGGTAATCAGTCAAAACATACCAAGGTGAGACTCATTCATTCATCAAGGTGAGACGCGCTTTAATTAACATCTATGAAACTGTCACCAAATGTGCGCGAGTTTGACACCAGGACGGTGCAAATTTCTTCTATTTAAAAATTACGTCGATTTTAAGAATATTTTCAATAATTTTTACTTTCTCCATATACGAAGTATAGAGAAAGTATTGTTTTCATGAAAAAATTCGACTTCGAGATTTCAACGGAAATACATGTTTTGGGGTCCCTAGAACACGTTTTGACCATTTTCGGAATGATGTCTGTGTGTATGTGTGTGTGTGTGTCAGTGTGTGTGTGTGTGTGTATGTGTGTGTGTGATAGTGGTCGCTCTAACGTGAAAACTATTAGTCATATCAATACCATACTTCATATATAGTACTGTAGTGTGTGCTGTCAGGGTTGATTAGTTTTTGGAGTAAATCGGTCAACCGGAAGTCGAGCTTTATTCATTAAAGCTCATTTCCGGTTTTCAAAATATCTCCATAAATATGATATGTACGTATATTGTATTACCTATAAAAGTTTTAGATAATGTGTTTTACTATAACTTTTGTATTTAACATATTTTTTTATCACCGGTTGATTAGGAGTTATTTGTGAAATACTGATAAACCGGAAGAAGATGATTATGTACATTGTGGGCGCTCTTACATGAAAATTATTTGTCGGATCAACACCAAATTTCATATATTGTTTTTTTATTACAGTCGTTAGAGTTGATTAGTTTTTGGAGTAAATCGGTCAACCGGAAGTTGAGCTTCATTCTTCAAAGCTCATTTCCGGTTTTCAAAATATCTCCATAAATATGATATTTAGGTATATACTATTATTTATAAACGTTTTAGAAAAAGTCGATTACTATAACGTTTGTATGAAACATATTTTTGTATCACTGATTATTTAGGAGTTATTCATGAAATACTGATAAACCGGAATTTGCTGATTATGTACTTAGTGGGCGCTCTGGGCTCTATGGGCGAAAGGCCAAATTCATCTTTTTTCATCGAGCATGTCCCGAAAAACATTATTTATAATGTTTGTGACGTAAAAGATAATAATATATAAATTAATCACTCATCTTCCAAGTTTAGATTGAATATAGAGTTCGAAATTACTGTCGTAGATAAATATTTACATCTAATACATGGAGAAAGTCATGTGCTGGCCACATCAGATTTTTTTCTTTTGAGGACCTTCTCGATATGATACCGACTTGAAATTTGTACTATCATTATGATTGCATAATAATAATAATTCCAAAATCCAAGTCATCTTCTTCATTACCATATGCTCTATTTTATCTTTGTTTATTATTAGTCCCCACTTAAATACACTACTTATAATTTCCAGAACATACTATTCGCATCATCTTTATCTCCAGCCACAATGACCTGATCATCTGCAAAGAATAAGGTATATGCCGTATCGTTTTCAATGGGAATTCCCATATTCTAACATTTATTTTTCCAGTTCTTTTCACACTTCCTCCAAATAAACTTTTAAATAATGTTGGCACGAAAGTACAACCCTGTCTCAAGCCCTTTTTCTCTGGAAAGCATGTTGAATGTTTCCCACCCACCTTAACTGCACTGCTACATCCATAGTAGAGTTAAATTTTGAGTTTAAAATGATTTTAAATTACAAAAAGAAATGTAGCTTTACTTATCAAGTTATTCCCTTGACTTTCGTTATAATGGACGTTTTTACTGTGTAACATAGCAAAGATGAAAATCATATTTATTTTAAATGGATGCGTCTAAATGAATTCAGAAACTTTGAAAATTACACGTTTTGTAGATGATGTTTCTTCTCGATCCAATGACTAGAGGATCCAAGATATTTAACAATGAAAGGAATAAAATAATTAGAAAATGGTATCGGTGGAGCAGAATATGGAATATCTATCGATTGTAAGCAGCACACCAGATGTTACTTAAGCTCCGTTTACACTTAGCGATGTATCGGAAGACTGACTTTAATCTATCGCGTGATGGGAATAGCTTTGGAACATACATGAAACCTTGAATGTTTGCACAGCTTTTCAAGTCGTTGAATCTCACGCAAACAGCTGGTTCTGTGCTCTGTTATTCCTTCGATAGGAGCCTCAGTGAGAAATAACTCACATTGGCACCAATTGTTATCTTCATCGTGTCTTTGCATCCCTATAATTTATATCGTTGATCATCTTTCCAAAGTGGAAGAAAATCCTGTTTCTTAATTCTCTCGTGGGCTTTTTCGGAAGAATATTAACTGAGATCGTCCTTCATAATTATTGTCATAAGAAGGTTAGTAACTCTTTTTTATGAAATTTATGTCATCTCTAATAAATTTGTTTGCTTTTTCGAATAGAAAATCTAAAGGAATTAAACCTTATAGTTCATCCTGCTACTGGACACAATCTGTTTTCCATCTCCGTCAGCATTTTAATCGAATATGAACAAACAGATTCTGCTGCAGTATGCATGGCCATAACTGTACCGTAAAAGGACCAAAACTATTCTCACATTAAGATAGAATAATAGAAATAGAATCTTACAGAACTGCATTCCCTCAGTCCAATTATTAACATTCTTGTTAATAAATAAGAGTCACAACTATACCATGAGCGGTCAAAAATTGAAGGAGGGTCTACGCACGTTTCGCTACCATGTGTAGCGAAATTAGGGGATTCAATTTTTCTATTTTCACAGTCATGTTCAGTGGCGGCGCGTGACTAAAAAATCTGATGTGGCCAGCACATGACTTTCTCCATTTATAAGATGTAAATACTTATCTACGACAGTAATTTCGAACTATAAACATTATAAATAATGTTGTTCAGGACATGCTGGATGAAAAACGATGAAACTGGCCTTTCGCCCATAGAGCCCAGAGCGCCCACAAAGTACATAATCAGCATCTTCCGGTTTATCAGTATTTCAGCAATAACTCCTAAACAATCAGTGATACGAAAATATGTTTCATACAAAAGTTATAGAAAATTTTATTTTCTAAAACATTTATAAATAATAGTATATACCTAAATATCATATTTATGGAGATATTTTGAAAACCGGAAATGAGCTTTGAGGAATGAAGCTCGACTTCCGGTAAACCGATTTACTCCAAAAACTAATCAACTCTAAAAATTGTAATAGAAGTACTACATATGAAATTTGGTGTTGATCCGCCAAATAGTTTTCATGTTAGAGCGCCCACAAAGTACATAATCATCTTCTTCCGGTTTATCAGTGTTTCACGAATAACTCCTAATCAACCGGTGATACAAAAATATGTTAAATACAAAAGTTATAGTAACACAGATTATCTAAAACTTTTATGAGGTATACAATATACGTATATATCATATTTATGGAGATATTTTGAAAACCGGAAATGAGCTTTAATGAATAAAGCTCGACTTTCGGTTGACCGATTTACTCCAAAAACTAATCAACTCTGACAGCACACACCACAGTACTATATATGAAGTTTGGTGTTGATACGACCAATAGTTTTCACGTTACAGCGTCCACTATCACACACACACATACACACACACACACACACACACACACACACACACACACACACACACACACATACACACAGACATAATTCCGAAAATGGTCAAAACGTGTTCTAGGGACCCCAAAACATGTATTTCCGTTGAAATCTCGAAGTCGAATTTTTTCATGAAAACAATACTTTCTCTATACTTCGTATATGGAGAAAGTAAAAAATCTGATGTGGCCAGTACATGACTTTCTCCATATATAAGATGTAAATATTTATCTATGGCAGTATTTTCGAACTCTATATTCAATCTAAACTTGGAAGATAAGTGATTAATTTCTTTCATATTATCTTTTTCGTCACAAACATTATAGATAATTTTTCGGGACAAGTTCGATGAAAAACGATGAAGTGGCCTTTAGCCTCAGTGCCCAGAGCGCCCACAACGAACATAATCAGCAACTTCCGGTTTATCAGTATTTCACGAATCACTCCTACACAATCAGTGATACAAAAATATGTTTCATACAAAAGTCATAGTAAATTATATTTTCTAAAACTTTTATTGATAATAGTATATACCTAAATATCATATTTATGGAGATATTTTGAAAACCGGAAATGAGCTTTGAAGAATGAAGCTCGACTTCCGGTTAACCGATTTACTCCAAAATCTAATCAACTCTAACGCAACAAACCAAAATACTATATATGAAATTTGGTGTTGATCCGACAAACAGTTTTTATGGTAGAGCGCCCACAAAGTACATAATCAGCTACTTCCGGTTTATCAGTATTTCACGAATAACTCCTAATCAACCGGTGATGCAAAAATATGTTAAATACAAAAGTTATAGTAAAACACATTATCTTAAACTTTTATAAGGGAAAAAATATACCTATATTTCATATTTATGGAGATTTTTTGAAAACCGGAAATGAGCTTTGATGAATGAATCTCAACTTCCGGTTTACCGATTTACTTGAAAACCTAATCAACTCTGACAGCACACACCACAGTACTATACATGAATTTTGGTATTGATACGACTAACATTTTTCAAGTTAGAGCGCCCACTGTCACACACACACACACACACACACACACACACACACACACACACACACACATACACACAGACATCATTCCGAAAATGGTCAAAACGTGTTCTAGGGACCCCAAAACATGTATTTCCGTTGAAATCTCGAAGTCGATTTTTTTCATGAAAACAATACTTTCTCTATACTTCGTATATGGAGAAAGTAAAAAGGGGGGTTCACTTCGAAGCCGTAATTTTTAAGTGGCTGCGAATATGGTTGAATATTGTGGCGCGGACTGGAACATTGCCTCTGCTTTCATGGACGAAGGATAATTCACAACAACTGCGGATAAAAGCAATGGAAATACATAAATAAATGTTTCGGTTTGAATCAATGTATGACTTTGTTCCACAAAATCCCCACATTCACGAAAATTGAAAATTGCTTTTTTACTTTCTCCATATACGAAGTATAGAGAAAGTATTGTTTTCATGAAAAAATTCGACTTCGAGATTTCAACGGAAATACATGTTTTGGGGTCCCTAGAACACGTTTTAACCATTTTCGGAATGATGTCTGTGTGTATATGTGTGTGTGTGTGTGTGTGTATGTGTATGAATGTGTGTCTGTGCTTGTGGACGCTCTAACGTAAAAACTATTGGTGGTATCAATACCAAACTTCATATATATTACTGTGGTGTGTGCTGTCAGAGTTGATTAGTTTTTGGAGTAAATCGGTTTACCGGAAGTCGAGCTTCATTCATCAAAGCTCATTTCCGGTTTTCATAATATCTCCATAAATATGACATATACGTATATTGTATTACTTATAAAAGTTTTAGAAAATGTAATTTACTATAACTTTTGTATTTAACATATTTTTGTATCACCGATTGATTAGGAGTTATTCGTGAAAAAACGATAAACCGGAAGTAGCTGTTATGTACTTTGTGGGCGCTCTAACATGAAAACCATTGGTTGTATAAACACCAAATTTCATATGTAGTACTTTGGTTGGTGTCGTTAGAGTTGATTAGTTTTTGGAGTAAATCGGTTGACCGGAAGTTGATCTTCATTCTTCAAAGCTCATTTCCGGTTTTCAAAATATCTCCATCAATATGATATATACGTATATTGTATTACTTATAAAAGTTTTAGATAATGCTATTTACTATAAATTTTGTATTTAACATATTTTTGTATCACTGATTGTTTAGGAGTTATTCAGGAAGTACTGATAAACGGGAAGTTGCTGATTATGTACTTTGAGGGCGCTCTGGGTTCTATGGGCGAAAGGCCAATTTCATCGTTTCTCATCGATCATGTCCCGAAAAACATTATTTATAATGTTTGTGACGTCAAAGATAATAATATATAAATAAATCACTTATCTTCCAAGTTTAGAAGGAATATAGAGTTCGAAATTACTGTCGTAGATAAATATTTACATCTTATATATGGAGAAAGTCATGTGCTGGCCACATCAGATTTTTTAATTCTCGTTTCATATTTCTTCGTATATATTTTAAATACCGAATTACCTTTTGACTAAGTTGCATTCATTTGTTGATAAATCAAATATAATCCTAAGAAAGTAAATCAATTAATTACATTATTTTATTCAAGGTGGAAGAATTTCTGATCACCGTTTTACCCAAAACTGAAAGATCTAAACAAGCATTCTTATGTCCAATAGATTCCTCATGCTTTGTAATTTTTTTAAATAAATGCCTTAAATCGAACACACCTATTTTTTCCAGATCGCGTCCTTGTCTTTCGCAAAGAGCAAACAAGGGAAACAGTATAGCTTATTGGAAGAGTCACAGCCACAAATCCAACAGTTTCTTTAATATGTTTGTGGCTTAAACACTCGGCAGTATCTGTTACTCTGACTCTGAGATAGGTTCAGCAAAGGAATAGGCCTCCCTACTTCTTTTATTGCACATTTTTCTTCAACAGAAAAAGAGGAAATATAAATGTCTTGCAGAAATTGGACACTGGTCATCGTGAAGAGCGAGAAAAACTGTTCACAAACACGTAACGCAGTAGGTTTGTGTACTGAATACGGCACAAGCAACCATAACAACGAAACTGAATATGTAGACTGGATACGAACGAACTCTGTAAATTCACAATATTGCACCGTATTATGAGTAGCCATTACATAGCTTTTAATCTAAAGCTTTATGTCGATATCATTCCGGGATGATCCTAAACTAAGATTCCACTATCCCCTTTTGCAGTGCAGAGAGGAATGTAAATGGTTCTCTGGAATCGAACCAAGGATCACCAGGGAAACGCTAAACAGCGTATATGTAATGTATTTGTGATCTATATTCACATGCCGGGTTTTAAGTTTCCATGTTATCGGGAAGGCATTAAAAAAATAAAACTGAAAAATCTTCGCAATGCCTTTTAAATAAGAGAATATTTGCCCTGGCCTAGCGTCAAACCAAGGATAATTTTCGAGAGTGTGTTTGTAGTTTTCGTTGGATATGCACGGCTTCCAGCGATCTCTCGAATTTCAACTCTCTAATTTGCCAGGAAGTGCCTAAAAAAAATTTCCGTAAATCCTATCAAGCCATTCTCGTCAGCTGTCGCTGCAACTTAGTGCAGCGATCGGCCCATGTTTAACAGCCGTATGCCCCTCTTTCCCCTCACCGCTCTTCACCTATAACGCGACTTCTGAAGGGGCTCACTTCGGAGTGTGAACCTCGGGCGAAGTCAAGCTAGTTAGAACCAAAAGGGGCAGGAATCGCGAGTTAACGAAGAAAAAGTTAGGCCAAGTGATTGGAGTCGAGGATATTTGGGTTATGGTAAGAAAATTGGTACATAGAAAAATAGTGCAGTAGTTTTCTTAGGGGGTTCAGTGAACCAGTGAATCCAATGGACCCGCCGCCACTGGTCATGTTACATATATATTTCATTTATTCAATAACAACCTGTGGGAATGATAATTGAAGAGGAATTTTGAACAGTATAAGCTATCAACTAAGCATATGCATGGAGTATCATTGTGGAGTAACTTCAACACGCACGGTATCATCTCTTTGAACACTTTGTTTCTGACTATAACATTAGGTACGCATTAGATACGTTGTTCTCCGGTATGGAAGACGGTTCCGGAAACGGAATTCTTGCGATTGATATCCTTATCTTCGATTTGCCGAGAATTCCTGCGTCACCTTCCTTCCCATAGGAACCAATATCCATGCCTTAAAATTCATATTTAGCTGTGATTAATGCTACCAACACAATAGAAAGAAAACTTTTAGAAAATACGATTAGAGATTCGGAGCCCTTCGCTTTACCAGTTCTGGCGCTCTTTCTAATTGCGGCAGCAAAACAATTGGAGAAATTCCTCGATCAGTAAAATGCATCCTCCGCTTTCTTCATCTGCTCCATTTGTGTGACGTGGCTTCCTCCCTCCAGATACCAGTGATCCAGATGTCGTAGGCAAGTAATATTTACCTTATGCTGATCCAGAGAGCTAGACTCAGGGTCGCATAATATAAAAACAGTTCACAAGTGAAATTCAAATTTAATTGAAAAAAATTACTTTTCTTCCGTAACCTTCAAATTTTATTGACGAAGAGTTAGAAGAGTCCCTAAGAAAGCATTCCTGTATCTCAATAATCGATTTAAGACCCTCTCCGTACGGAAATAAATATTGTGTCTATAAGTAACTATAAAATTATAATTAATCAAATTATTAAATTACATGGGTACATAGGCAACTAATTTTAAACGAACATAATTTCAACAGAAAGTGAAATTTTTTGCTGTTACAACAATATCTTGCTCTTTTGCTCAAGACTTTCATTTAAAATCTAAAAGGAGTTACATGGGAACTAAGATAAAAAAGAGTTTTACGCCTATAAAAGGCAATAAAATATTCTCTCAATCCTTTCTGTTGATCATTATCTCTCGAGGATCTGACGAATGGGTTAAAATAAAGCTAGTACTATGTCAACACTAGATAAAAGTGAGATTTATTAAATTCAAATATTTTGATGAAAAACAATCTGCGATGATAATTATATCCAATTCTCCATTAACAGGTTGCGAGCGGCCTGTGTATACCAATGTCAGTGAAGGGGGTCAGGTCTACCATGGCAGCAGCGCTATTCCTATCTGGGGCTGCACTCGTGGTGTACTATAACGTCAGCTCTGATGGATCCATTGGCAGCGCTTTCTTATCGAGAGGGTTCAGATGGGGTAAAAATATTCTTGATCAAAGCTTCGATTAGACTTTCATATTTACGTTTGGTATAACATCATCGTCATCAAATACGGTGACAGAGAATGTAACTATCTTTAATGACGAAAAAATACCAAGGAAGAAAGGTCATGAAAAAGGTAAGACAGAACCGAGACTCGAACCCGGATTTTTCTAATTACCTGCTGGTTATTCTATCCCAGGCATGTTCAAAGAAAATGCCACGGTGGCAGCCGCCTGCCACCGCTCTTATAGCCGTGGCAAACTCGGTTGTGCGGTAGTGAGGAGGGGGAATCTGAGTCGCGGCGCGGCTGCGGAAGACGAAGGTGTTGTGGTAGCGGTAGGAGCAGCGGACGGTTCGGGGACAGAAATGGTCAAGCGTAGCACAGTCAAATGGGGCTTTGCTATTATTATTGAAACCAATAACTCGGACAACTGCAAAATTTATTTAATATTTGTTTTCACGCGTACGCTTTTTACAAGAGTAGTATGACAATATTTACAACGCTCACAGGAAGGGTTACTTCCACCTCCTTCCGAGACCGAAACCCTTTTTGCCATGGTGCCATTCGACTAGAATAGACTGAATGACTGCAAAGGCCTAGTCTAACTCGAAAGAGAAGGTTTTCTCTTCCACTCCCGCATAAGCGTCGAACCAAGGTCGTGGTAGCGAGTGAGGGAATCAATTCGCAGGGGTTGAGGTAGTGGTTGGGGAGGTAGGTTGCCACAGGCCGAGTCCCGTGGCATTCCGTGGCGCCACAGCCACTGTGGCAGTGTTTGTGCATGCCTGTTCTATCCAAAGATATCCAATCGTTTCCTTCTCTTTCTAAGTCCGGTACCTCAGTGAGGTCTTGGCTGAATCAATATACATTATCACAATGCCCAATCCTACTAACTCGCAACCGGCATGTTACAATTTTCTGGCTTAATTGGACGGAGCAACCGGTCGAAATAAGTTGTATTGAATCCGATTTGTAGATTTTTTAAAGGAAAAAGAATTATTCCGACTCGCATCAAAATTTTAGAACATTTCTTCCCATTTTTTAAACTTCCATCACGATGCACATTCATGCATATTAACTCATATTTCGTGGAACTTACACGATCTCAATTTGACTAAATTTAAAATCAAAAAGAAAACACACCGACTGTGGAGAGATGTATTACAGTAGTATCGTAATGATTTCTCATTGAACTTAAAGTACTTGGTCGCAGAGTTTAATAAGCGAAGGACAAGAATTTTATAATGCCTTCCTTTTTTACGTCTGCTATCCAATTATGGCATTCAGGAGATCATATAAAAAGCACTGTTTATTTATTTTGAACGAATGATGAGGAAAATGATTCAAAGTGAATGGATTACTTGATTGATATCTGACATTCCTACCTATACATATGTACTTTCATGAAAATATGAAAAGGATTTTATACACATAAATATACATTATTTTAGCCGAGAGTGGGTCTCTCAGTAACTTGGAATTACCTTTTTTCACAAAGGGTTATGTTGAAGTTAATCATAAGAAAACAAAACTGTGAATTAAACGGATGAGTAATGTAGAGAAAAATAAATCAGTAAGTTTACCTTAAAAGAAGATAAGGTGGCTCATAATCGTCTTACAGTATATTTAACATTCAAAGATTTTTGGATTCCAAAATAGTTTATCGATCAGTGATAATATTTGTTCAATTAATTGCTAGAGCTAGGACGATTTTAATCGTCGACTATATGAGGTAATTACGGAGATTCTTCTTTTTCTCCGAACGTATTCAGTTGTTCATAACTTTAAACATGGCTTGTTTTTATTCCAGAGAACCCTGAAGAAGAGAGGCCAACATGCACGATACCACATCTGAACCCGTGGGACGAAACGGTGAAGGCATTCGTAAAGAGACCCAAGGCCTTCTCCTGTCCGAAGCCTCTGCCCCTTACAACCCTTCACCTAGACGGGCAGCCCACCATCAGCATAGAGCCCTCCTTGGTAAGCAGCTATGGCAAGGACAAGGACGGTCAGCTCGAGTGCTGCGTATCGGTGGTCACAAGAGGAAAGGTGAAATCAGAAAAGGACACGCGCGCCGACCAGAGCTATGCGTAAGAGCATTTTGATGTCCTTACATTCTCTATTTCCACTCGCACCAACTACCACATAAGGTAGATTAGAAAATATGCAAAGCGTCTGTATCCTGGTGGAAGGGAAACATTTAGAATCCTAAATTGAAGTACCGAGTTTGAAGCTAGATCGCTTCCATATTCTTCAAAATAATCAACGAAGAAATCAGTTCTACCTCACAAAGCAGAGCCCATCGAGGCGTCGACGCTCCGGCGCGCTGTTTCATGACGCTTGGAAGAGGTCCGTTAGGTGACGTTCCCTGTCCGAGTAGTACCAAAGCGGCGACGGTCAGTGAATCTGCAAATCAGTATTGAGGAGGTTGTCAGTGAGGAGTCGAGGACGAACATTAAGTATCGTATGTTACTGTGCCAAAAATGTGCTTCACGATCGTGGCCAAGGAGCATGGAACTTAGATTCTTGATGTTTTAACAATGTTGACCTCTTCTCAGAACCCTTCTATCGATCATTACTTCCTCGAATTTCCCTTCATTTCTGTCATTTTTTCGAGATAATATCGAACAAAGCAACGAAAAGCATTAATTTCAGCGAAATTTCATTTTTTTTTCTTCTATTTTGCCTTTATTTTCGACATTTTGTGGAGATAATATCGAATAAAGAAACGAAAAGGGATAATTTCAGCGAAATTTCAATTTGTTTTCCTATATATTGCCTTTATTTTCGTCATTTTGTCGAGATAAAATTGTAATTGCAACGAAAAGTGATCATTTTAGCAATATTTCAATTACTCTCCTTTATTTTGCCTTTATATTCGTCATTTTTTCGAGATAATAGTGAAAAAAAGCAACGAAAATGGATACTATTTGCAAAATTTCAATATGTTTCCGCTATTTTGCCTTTATTTCCGTAATTTCGCCGAGATAATATCATAAAAAGCAACGAAAAGGTATAATTTTAGCGAAATGCCAATTTTTCCCTCTATTTTGCAATTATTGTCGTCATTTTCTTGAGATTATATCGGAAAAAGCAAAGAAAAAGGACAATTTCAGCGAAATTGCCATCTTTTTTTCTATTTCGACTTTAATTTCGTAATTTTGTGGTGATAATATCGAAAAAATCAACGGAAAGGGATTGTTTTAGCGAAATTTCAATTCTTTTACACAATTTTGACTTTATTATCGTCAAATTCTTCGTGATAATATCGAAAAAATCAACGAAAAGGTATAATTTTAGCGAAATGCCAATTTTTTCTTCTATCTTGCCTTTATTTACGTCGTTTTGTCAGATGATATCGAAAAAAGCAATGAAAAGTGATAATTTGAGCGAAATTTAGATTCTTTTACACTATTTTGCAAATAGTTTCAGCATTTGGTCGAGTAAATATCAAAACAAGCAACGGAAAGGGATAATTTCAGCGAAATGTCAATTCTTTTCCTGTATTTTGCCTTATTTTTGTCATTTTGTAGATGTTTTATTGAAAAAAGCAACGAAAACGTTCAATTTCAGCGTAATTTCAATTTTTTTCTCTATTTTGCCTTTATATTTGTCATTTTTTCGAGATCATAGTGAAAAAAAACGAAAATGGATACTTTAACGAAAGTTGAAAATTTTTCCGCTATTTTGCCCTTATTTCCGTAATTTCGCCGAGATAATCTCATAAAGAGCAACGAATACGTATAATTTTAGCGAAATGCCAATTTTTTCCCTCTATTTTGCAATTATTTTCGTCATTTGTAGAGATTATATCGAAAAAAGCAACGAAAACGGTCAATTTCAGCGAAATTTCAATCTTTTTTTCTATTTCGCCTTTAATTTCGTGATTTTGTGGTGATAATATCGAAAAAAGCAACGGAAAGGGATAGTTTTAGCGAAATTTAGATTTTTTTCCTATATTTAGCCTTTATTTTGGTCATTTTGTAGAGATCATATTGAAGAATGCAACGAAAAGGGATAAATTTAGCGAAATTTCAAAATTTTTCCGCTATTTTGCCTTTATTTCTACATCTACATTAATTCCCTGCAATCCGCCTTTCGGCGTGTGGCAGGAGGTGTAAACACCAGTTGAATCTATACTACCTTCTTATTCGGTTATTGTCACGTATTGTTCGCGGAAAGAATGAATCTCTAAAACGATTCGTCCTAGCATTTATTCTCTTAACTTACGGTCATTATCGGATCCACCGAGGTAACAGGGGGTAGCATGATAAAGATTGTATCTTCCGAAAATGTAGTTTCCCTGAATTTATTAAGCAATCGCAGCCTAGCTTCCAATCTCCTTTCTTTCAAGGATTCCCAACCTACGTCTGAGAGCATTTTTGTAACGCTTGCTTTTTTATCGTAGCATTTCTTATCAAAACGAACCGCTTTACGCTGCACTTTCTCGAGTTCGCGAGTACACGTTTCATCCGCCGGATCCCATATACTTGCCGCATATTCCAGAAGGGGTCTCACCAAGGTAAAATAACATCGCTCTCTCACCTTTTCATCGCATTTAACGACAATACGCATTACAAAGCTAAGCCTTTTACTTGCTTTGCCGCAGAGTTTTCGAATATGCGTGCTGCAATTTAAGTTATTAGTAATGTTGATCCCGAGATATTCGACTGTATCTACTACTTTGATACTAATTCCATAAATTTTTACGGGTGATTTGGACGCAATTATTTCTTTTCTAAGAGGTTAGCTACGGAGCATTTACCTACGTTAATATCTAATTCCCATTTTTCGCACCACCTTTGGATGAGGACTAAATCGTTTGAGAGAGATGTCCGGTCTTCCTCGTTTGTTATTTCCCTATATATAACCGAGTCATCCGCAAATATCCTCACATTGCTAACTATCTCGTCACTCAAGTCATTGATATAAATAAGGAAAAGAAGAGGTCCAATTACACTACCTTGAGGTATGTCAGAGGTAACTTTGACTCTATTTCAGCTAACCCCATCTAGTACAACTTGTTGTTCCCTATCATAGAGAAAATCCTTAACCCAGTCGACTACTTCCGTAATTTCGCCAAGATAATATCATAAAAAGCAACGAAAAGGGTCAATTTCAGCGAAATTTCAATTTTTTTCCTCTATTTTTACCTTTATTTCCGTCATTTTGTTGAGACAACATTGTGATAGCAACGAAAAGTGATAACATCAGCAATATTTCAATTTTTTTATTTTGCCTTTATATTCATCGAGATAATAGTGAAAAATAAACGAAAATGGATACTTTTAGCAAAATTTCAATATTTTTCCGCTCTTTTGCCTTTATTTCCGTAATTTCGCCGAGATAATATCTTAAAAAGCCACGAGAACGTATAATTTTAGCGAAATGCCAATTTTGTCCCTCTATTATGCAATTATTTTCGTCATTTTGTAGAGATTATATCCAAAAAAGCAATGATAAGGGTCATTTTTAGCGTAATCTCAATATTTTTATCTATTACGCCTTTAATTTCGTAATTTTGTGGTGATAATATCGAAAAAAGCAACGGAAAGGGTCAATTTCAGCGAAATTTCAATTTTTTTCCCCTCTATTTTGCCTTTATTTTCGTCATTTTGTCGAGATAACATTGTAATTGCAACGAAAAGTGATAATATTAGCAATAGTTTAATTTTTTTCCTTTATTTTGCCTTTATATTCGTAATTTTTAGAGATAATAGTGAAAAAGCAACGAAAATGGATAATTTTAGCGAAATACCAATTTTTACCTCTATTGTGCAATTATTTTCGTCATTTTGTAGATATTTTAACGAAAAAATCAACGAAAAGTGTCCATTTCAGCGAAATTTCAATCTTTTTTTCTATTTCGCCTTCAATTTCCTAATTTTGTGGTGACAATATCGAAAAAAGCAACGGAAAGGGATTGTTTTAGCGAAATTTTGATT
Source organism: Sympetrum striolatum (assembly GCA_947579665.1). Classification (NCBI taxonomy): domain Eukaryota; kingdom Metazoa; phylum Arthropoda; class Insecta; order Odonata; family Libellulidae; genus Sympetrum; species Sympetrum striolatum. The sequence goes on from OX388341.1 coordinate 112,410,712, forward strand.
TTTTCCCTATTTTTAGCCTTTATTATTGTCATTTTGTAGAGATCATATTATAGAATGCAACGAAAAGGGATAATTTTAGCGAAATGCCTATTTTATTTCTATCTTTCCTTTTTTCGTCGTTTTGTCAGATGTTATCGAAAAAAGCAATTAAAAGTGATAATTTTAGCGAAATTCAGATTCTTTTACACTATTTTGCAAATAGTTTCGTCATTTGGTCGAGAAAATATCGATAAAAGCAACGGAAAGGGATACTTTTAGCAGAATTACGATTTTTTCACTATATTTTGCCTTTGTTTTCGTCATTTTGTCGAGATAATATTGAAAATAGAAACGAAAAGGGATAATTTCAGCGAAATTTCAATTTCTTTCCTCTATTTTGCCTTTATTTTGCCTTTATTTTGTCATTTTGTCGAGATAACATTGTAATTACAACTAAAAGTGATACTTTTAGTAAATTTAAATATTTTTCATCTATTTTGCATTTTTTAGAGATTATATCGTAAACAGCAACGGAAAGGGATAATTTCAGCGAAATTTCAATTTCTTTCCTCTATTTTGACTTTATTTTCGTGTAAGTCTTTGAGATAATATCGAAAAAAGCAACGGAAAGTGATAATTCTAGCAAAATTTCAATTTTTTTCATCTATCTTGCATGATTTACGTCATTTTGTAGAGATTATATCGAAAAAAGCAATGGAAAGGGATAATATCAGCGAAATTTCAATATTTTTCCTCTATTATGCCTTAATTTTCGTCATTTTGTGGAGATAATATATTCGACCAAAACTGCCAAGCATCAACGATGGGCAGTCTTCCACGGTTAGTTGCTTTGAGTGATTGTTAAATTATTTCCTTTCTGACGCATTATATTAATTTCCCTATTTTACTTGTTTTTACTACATAGCTTGATGTTTATAGACACACACTGATATCTGTCTCTCAATTAACTTTCTAAGAGTCTCAAAGGATCTTAATGCCATAGGAGTATAATTCTGAAAGAAGTTTTTTTATGGGAAACACTGTCGAATGCCTTACACAAGTCACTTAGGGAAACTAGAGTAGTTTCATTGCTTTCAAAGGAACAATCTATATCACTGATTATTGACATGACACATTCTATGGCACCTCTGCCTTTCAGGAAACCAAATTGTGTGGGACTTATTAGATTGTTCTTTTCAAAGTAATTACATATTCTTGAAAATACAGCTTTCGCTATTATTTTAGAAAAGACAGGAATTATTGATAGGGGCATGTAGCTTGAGGGGTCACTTTTCTCACCTTTTTTGTGTATTGGGATAACTTTTGTGATTTTTAATTGTTCTGGATAATTACCAGATTCAAATATCTGATTACTAATTTTGGTTAGACGATATGCTATAGCATGTGCTATGGCTTTTAACAGCTTTGAATTCATGCCATATATATCACAGCAGTTACTGGTTTTTATCGAGGCAATTATATTGAATTTTTCTTTTTCAGTTACAGGTGCTAAGTAAAATGACTTAGAGTTGGATTAATTAAACTATTAGATATATTATACAATAATACATTGTGCTGTTTTATGTCAGAGCCTTCAATTAACTTTTCAATTACATTGGTGAAGTAATCATTAAATAGATCAGGTGTCATATTTGTTAAGCAGCTTTCAGACTTAAGTCGAGTCTCAGCCTTGATTACTTTCCATAAAGCTTTTGATTTATTATTAGATGTGGCAATGTATTTATTGTTTGCTTCCACTTTTGCTTGCCTAATCCTGTGGCCTTTTAAGGTCTTTACTGATAACCATTAGTTTTATTTCGATTTCCTAAAGTTATACTAGTTTAACCATAGAGTAACTATACTAGAGGGCTCGCGTCAATGCATCGAGGTGTTATGCTTTTTTGACGTAGTTCAGAAGCAGCCGTCAGTTAGCGCAGCTCCTCCTGCTTCCATCCGACGCGGGCATTTAATTCAGATCCATGCGCTACAATCCGGGCTTTTTAAGACAACTTAATGGGGATTCAAGGGTCTATGTTTACATAAGAGCCCTAAAAGCCGCCTTTCGGTGTGTGGCAAGAAATCTCCTTCCCTTATCGGTTACTTTTGCGTGTCGTTTGCGGATGGAATTAATTCTTGAATTGATTCGTTCTAGAATCTAATTTCCTTATCTTCCTCGCCGTATAGATAATAACAATAACAAGGGAGTCTCATTATATCCCCTACGTTTTCTGAAAACGTACTTTATGAGAACGTAAATAGTAAATGAATCCTTCGTATTATTAAATTCTATCGTATTCGGCCGAACTTCGTGGAAGGACATTCTGAAGTTATAAAGTAAAACACCGTAAACTTCCACACTATAGGATTTTATTTCCGACCGGCTTCGGCTTCACCTGATGATGGCCTTTTCGCCAAAATCGGTCAGAAATAAAATCCTATAGTGTGGAAGTTTACGGTGTTTTACTTTATAACTTCATCGTATTATTATTATATGGTGTCGTCATGGCGTCGTATCTTCGAAAGTGTTTTTGATGACGTATCTTAACATATTTTTGGCCGAAGTTGCGAAAACGCGACATTGTTGTTTTAAATATAATAAATAAATAATAAATAAGTAATCGCTGAGGAATATTGTTTTTCTAAAGAATTATTTAAATATGTCTGTTTTCTGTCATCTATATCTCTAATTAAAATAATATCCTTTAAATGTCTTACATTCTTTATTCTGGAATAAAAAGATGTATTTCTCATTTAATTTGAAGGCTGAAATCAACGTTTTCGCAACTTTGGTTGGACAGGGTCCGCAAATGCAGAATTCGGAGCGCATGCTATAAAAGTAACTTAGCTCAGAAAACTATATGCGCAGTATAAAAATGACCCCTATACAATGTGATGAATTGTAATAAGGCTGTATTCTAATTACGAAGGTTTTTACTGCATTGATAATGTGATAAAGGGGATTTTTGGGAATTAGGATCTTTCGATTGATTACGTATCGCCAATACAACTCCTAACTTCTTCTGACCGGAGTGCTTCCCTCTTTGATTCTACCACTATTCATTTTTCTTGTCGCAACCAGCATTAGCGTTGGTGAGCCGTGGTCAATCGTACGACAAAATTATGTACATCGTTTTGTTATCTAGAAGATAACAATTGCCTTACAATGGCGACTCGACCGCTCAGCATCCACTCTCGTCAACATTTCACGCTCAAAAGTCTCTGAGACAAAATGACTCATCTGGTTTGGTTCCAATAGGATCAGTTTCATTCAAGATTAGATTAGTGAGAATAAGACCTGAGAGTAAGTGCCTTAGATAGATCAGGGATAAGAGGAGAAATAACAAATACTGCACGTTTGAGCTATGGATCAACCATGGCTGAAGACAAATGAAAACAAGGCAAAAGCAATAGTCACAAAAACTGGTTTGATAAGAAAATAATTAACAGATACATACTGGAGTACGATTCCTTCACTATCACTTGGAAAAAGAAAGAACTGACGAAGAAAATATTGACGAAAATGTTATTGTGGGAAAAACTTCAACGATGACATTGCTGGGACTTCCTTGATCAATCGCAGTTCTGGTGTAATGTTTTCGTCCGCTGGCGAAACTGAACATAGGCTACAGTATCTCTGATGCCTACTCATCTCCGTTCACGAAAATCACAAATTACATTACAAAACACACCCAAAGAACATCGGGGTTTTTCTCCGCAGTCTTTTATCTGGGGTTACTTCTGAATGCTCTGGGGAAGGGAAAATATGCTAATCCATCAATACATTTATCCCCGGAAACTTTACATTCCACATTACAGGTAAACATATGCCAAAATATCCCGATTCTCGATATGCAAAATCTCGAAAAGTACGTCAGGTAAATTTCCAGAAATCCGCGCAATAACTTATTATGAAAAAATCGTTAGTTTGACGTCTTATAGAATAGAAGTAGCGGTACTTAGGATTTGGTAGTCGGAGCCCAGACAGCAAAGGTTAACTAAATGATACTTGCGGATTTGATTAAGAATTTGCAGCCGATATGCAGCTGCAAACCTTAAAATGTAATAGATGCTAGAATCTCGACGTTATGTATACATATTTCAATAAATGCCACTTAAAAATGTAAAGAATGCTTGGAAAGTAAGAAGATGAAATTTTATTTAAAAAGTATAAGTCATCTGTAACTCTCGTGATCTGTGATGTAAGCACGTGTATGGCGTATTTACCTAAATGCGCTTTTAAGTTGATAATTTTCCATAAAAAAATCATTGTTTAACTGTCAGGTACGCCTGTCAGGTACGCCTGTCAGTTTAACGGTCAGCCACTAGAGATATCACCAGAGGTAAAGAAGGGTTGTTGTGTGCGCAGCAAAAGAAGTAAAACAGGGAAAGGGAAGCGTAAAAGGAGCCGCAAAATATGTACCAAGTGCGAAAAGGCCCTTTATAGTGTATGCATAATTTTTAACAAATTAAACGTAGCTTTTGAAAGAAAAACGCCAGAAGTATGAAACTTTGTGTTTAGGTTAACCAATAATTGCAATAACTAAAATTGGAAAAAATATCGAAGGCTAAAAATGATTTAATAAAATTTTCGTAATCGAAATGTAAAAGTTTATTTTTAAATATACTTTTTTTAATTTAAAAATATATTCCTGAACTATAATTTTGTATCATTAGAAAAGTTACATTTTATTTCGAATTTATAAGTTTAGTAAGAATAAATAAAAATATCGGCATCATTGTATAAGAATTAGCTATTACATATATACTATTATTATATAAATTTTCATCAAAGATGCCTTGGCATTCTTCGCAAACACCATGTAATCGAGGTCTTTTCAAGACCTTAAATCCCAAATGTATCTCTGACAATGAGTGGCCGGGCATGTAAATGCTGAGAGTAAGAAAATTATTTAGCTCTCCAGTTTCTTAAATAACTCGAAAGCTATTAATGATGGTCTAATTAAAGTACATGTATATTCAAGACAACATCACAATGTCAATATGTACTTCTCTTTTATTGTCTATAGTATATTTTAACTTTACAGGAACTGACCCACAAATGAAGAATTATATGTTTATTTACCCAGGGAATATGTTTTACGATGTATCGGAAATTTTACTTTATATTATAATTTTATCAAATAATTTTAATACATTTACAAAGGTATTTGTTTGTTTAGTATAGCCCTTGATCTATTTACTGGCGGAACTTCGAACCGAGGAGACACTCATCTGAATTGAGCAACGAAGAGCCAGAGGATGAATTTGAGAGGATTTTAATCGTTATCTTTGTTTTTTTCTGAGGAAAAGAGCTGACCACTTGTTTAGACCAAAGATGCTAGGGAAACTCAAGAGTGTTTACGCCCAGCATAAACGAGTAGGGTGAGGCATAGAGCATTGGGACTGTTTACATTTCAGATGCACAGGAGAGAGATTCATGATGAGATGGGCCTCATTTCGAAAGTGATAATGAATGTATACCACATGTCAAGTGTGATTCATAGCTTTTACCTTGGTTAGAGGGTCATCCTAGAAGCCTGAGAAAAATATCTACCCATTCTTAGCGAAGAAAGTGATAATAAGCTGATTTGAAACAAAGTGTCTCTCAAAATCAGTGGTCCTAAAAAGGGACCGCTCGGCCGTTCGCGAAAACATAAGTTGGTTCTAAGGCGAGAACATAAAGTCGTTTCTAGTACCTGGTGTTCATGATAAGAGGCATTCCTCTGAACTGGATATTGCCAGTAGGCTATTATATTTCGGAGCATGGTCTCAACAGCGGGCAAATACGAAGCATTCTTTTCCTTTTAATTGAAAAGCTAGTTTCCATTGGGTTACGACCTTGGTGTATTGTATCTGATCAAGCCAGCTCCAACTGCTCCAAGACAATTAAAGAGATGGGAGTTTCAATAGAGAAACCTTTCTTTAAAATAAATGGCAGTAAAATCTTCTGTGTATATGACGTACCGCATCTCGTGAAATCCTTAAGAAATAATTTTATCTACAATAACTTCAGACTGGACGGTAAACCCCTCTCATTCGAAATCTTCGCCGTTTGTACGAGAGACTTAACAAGTAAGACAACTAGAGTCTTTTGAAAACTCACTCCGGCCCATATTTGATGATACCCATATACCCGATGAGTTTGCTCATTTTGGTTTAGGATTGGCTTGAAGTTGAGGAATTTTGCGAAAAATCGAAGATCGGCATTTTTCGTGAAATTTGGTCAACTTTGACCCCCTGCAGAATTGTAATGCGTGGGAACCACCAATAATAATTTCGCAGCTATATGCAGAATTTATTCAAGCATGACTATGCGAGGTTTCAAAGTCCGCATTCAAAAAAACCACTTTCTTATTTTTGGGCCAGCTTTTTTCGATTCCAACCCACTGTGCGATGAGACGTACTTGTTTTTAACGATGCCTTTTCGTGGCTCAAACGTTTTTCACTAGAATTGACGATTGTTGCTAATATAGATAAAGAAATGCCATACTTCCGAGAAATTTCTGTTTTTGTCTACCAGCGATCACGTACTTCCTTGATAATTGACCTTTTGGTGACCAAACTCAGGGACTTCCTCTTTTTCTTGGTCAGCGATGTTTTATCCATTATTTCACTGAAAGGCACACGGGATATCATAAGACAGGCCAGTGTGTCAGAGAGTGATTCTGACTGAATACGCGCAATTTTTCCTCGCTTGGAGACCAATATTTTTCAGCGTGTCCACGCTCGCTAGGGGAAAAACATCATTGGAGGTGGCGCAAATATGCGCAGAGGTGGCGTGCATTAAATTTTAAAATTTTGTTAAGGTGTTTTGGTACCTTTTACGAAATTTATTGACTTTTAAATACTCGCTCTTACATTTGCATAATGCCAAATGTCTACACATCGAATTAGGCATCGACGACAAAACACGGAAGTAAATATATATAGAATGACGATACCAGCGATAGCATTGCGATCCGTAAGAATGCATGGATGATCATCCACAGGAATTTTACCACAGCGTAAGCACGTCAAAAAACACCACACTTATATTCGATTTTTCCACATTTTCCCATCTAAAATACATGTACTGAGGATCTTCCCAACATAGACGATCTGGGTTCAGCTGCTCCTGTTTACGGCGATCATCATCCCGTTGTATTGAGCTCAGTGCGACAAAACCATTTCAAATACTTCGTAAAACCGGGGTTCATTCACTCTTAGGGACCGGCTTCTCACTTCGTAAAACATGAAATCGAGGTTTAACGTAAAACTGAGGTCTTTTTACAAGTACAAAGATGGGGACCGGAGGAATGGTTCGTAAAACTGTGCCATTTCCTAAAATTCAGGTTCGTAAAAACGGGGTTCTACTGTACTACCCTGTTATTCAGTTTTTATGGATTCATTATCGATCTTCCAGAACATCTACTCAGTACTCGAAATAAAATGAATATTCGTCATTATCATCGTAAATAATTAAAAAAGATTTTTCAACCATCCATGATAAATCGGTGAACAGTTATTAAAAGTCAATTAAAGAAATGTTAGTAGCAAGCAGTTGCAAGAGTATAGGGCAGTGGTCGGCAAACTTATTAATCAATAGGGCCAAATATCAAAAATAAAACGGTTAAAATTTATTTTGAAAGCCAGTTGTTTTTAACTTAAACTATGTAGTTAAGTATATTATTAAAATATAAATAATAAAACCACTAATCACGAAAAGCCACACTCATGGGGCTAAAGAGCCGCATGAGGTTCGCGAGCCGTGGTTCGTGGTCCACTTGTATAGGGGATCCGCGGAAGCAACGAAGCGAATGAATCGGAGAACGGCTAACTTGAGCAGGAGCCGTTCTTGTGCTTTGGGCAGTGTTCTTATCGTTTTAATCTAATCACAGCTGCGAGAGATAAGCTCCGGCTTGGCGGCCGGGCGAAGAAGAACTACGCTGAGGGCATCTATCGAGGAGGAAAAGAATGAAAAAACTCATATCATTTAGTCCCATAAGGTTAGCCCTCTAGTATAGTTACTCTATGGTTTAACTTATCAAAAGATTGTTTGGGTCAACGTGCTCCAGCCTCTGGGCCAACCTACCCCGATGTAGGGGCTGATTGGCCCACTCGACATGCATCCAGTAATTATTATATTTTTTATTTTTAACTCATATTTTCAAGTTTGATAATTGCCATCCAGATTCAGTAAGAATGCATCTAAAATTTAGCAATAATTTCATAAGTTTAAATATGTACAAAAAATAATATAAAATAAATTAAAAAACCGGGCCAACCAGCCCCGGACTCCCATATATACCCCTCGAGCCGCCAGAGGCGTATGGCAGGGGGATTGTTATTTTAACGTCTGTCAGGACTTCTTCTTTCGTCTCGGTGAGTCACACTTTCGCGCTAATCAGAAATCGAGTTTCACGAACAAAAGGGCATAAAATCCCACGCTAACAGCGCGCACCTGACTTCTCCGTACGCGCGCTTTCATTGGCATTGAAAAAGTCCTCCCACGAGCAAATCCTGCGCTTGGCCCTGATGACAAGACACAGATCAGCATCATTTCGAAATTCCGGGAGATTTCACGGGAGCGTCTAAACCGGTCAAACTCCGGCAGACTCCGGGAGTTCCGGGGAGTTATAACCCTAATAAGCAACCATTCTTCAACGCTTTGATTCCCATCCTCTATCTTCCTCTCCCCTTCCTACCTCCAGATTTCGACCGGGATGCAGGCTAGGCTATGAATTAAAAATGAAGACTTTAGCGGTGCTCCTTGTTGCTGAGATTTTTAGTTTAGGAGAGGGCAGTTACTTCTTTTCAGCGAGGCATTGGTAGAAGCATCGAATATTCTGGGTCCACTCCATTCGGAAAATTTTAAGATAGAAAAAATAGAAAGAAAACTTTCTCTTTCGGTGATTTGAAGATTATGAATTTCTGCACTTATTGCAAATTACCTTCTGCAGCGTATTTATCTTAAAATGACGATTCACACACTACAGGAAGGTTTAGCACTAACCACGGGAAGGAAGAGCTTTGGTGTTAATGTGTAAAAATTGGAAGAGAAACCACTATCTGAGGAAGTGATTCCAAATTCCCTATAGTGATAATCTTTCGGATATCGAAAACGGATAATCCATTTCATGAAAATTCTCAGGAATTCCCTGAATTACCGTCTTATTTGGTATTTAAAGATTATTTGTAATAAATGCCTCGATAGTAGATATTAAATAACAAACAAGAAGTGGAGTATGGGCTACCGAAGCTCATACACCGATGCTGTCCTTCCAATTGATTAAAGGTATAAGCAAAACGTATAAAAATGATTTTTTCTTATCACTGGGCAGATATTCGATGATTGCTTTTTAAGTTGAAAAAACCTTCAAGCATTATAAATTTTGACGGGAATAAACATTAAGACGTAGGGCATTTATTTCCATATTTATTTATAAGGTACCTCTGTTTTATGGTATGTTCGATTCAGATAAATTTTCAGCTGTCTTTGGCTGATTTTGAAAGTGAGGATCATGCAGTGGGTGTATTTTCTAAATTAATATCAAGAACATTGTAACAAATACGTTTAGTTTTCGTTTTAAAAACATTTTCTCAATCTTTCGTAAACGATATTGACAGAGAACTTTACGTCGTGAGTAAACCTTTGGGACCCACACGAAGTAGGTTTAGTCTCAGATTTAGAGATGGTCCAGCGTAGAGCAGCCCGATTCGTTTCCGGGGATTTCAGGTTTGATAGCAGCGTTACGGCAATGATAGAGTCCCTCGGTTGGAATTCACTACAGATGAGAAGATCTGAATATCGTCGGAAACTTTTCGAAAAGTTCATTCGTTCAGAATTTATAGACGAAGTAAGTGAAATGTTAGTGCCAGTAAGGAGCGGACGCGATCTCCGAGAGGCATTGACGAAGCGTTATAGGGAAGTAATCGCAAGGACGGTTAATTGCTTTTGGTCATTTTTTCCCCAAGCTATTAGAGATGCTAATAGGTAGGAATGAATAATGGTGGTGTATTACACCCCCTGCCACACGCCTCTGGCGGCTCGCGGGGTATATATCTAAATCTAAATCTAAACCTTAAAGGTACCATTTGCGATATCAGATAATTTGGATCCTATATTCAAAGTAATGAATTCCTAATGTAAATTTCCGTAATATATTATGCTTTAGTGAAAATGATCATTGAAGGAATCCAATGACCAATACCATTTTGATGAACGTTCAACGTAAGAAAGCCAGGTTTCCCAAGGAACAACGGACATGAGGAAAGTCTGACAAGACTCAAACCCGGACCTCCAGATTCCCGGTCAGGTGCTTGAAAGTCTGGTTTGCAGCAATATTCTCTGTAATATACGAAATTCTGGTTTGCAGCAATATTCTCTGTGATAATAAGAAGATATATCTTGTCTTAAAATCTATTTACCACCAATCACCCGCTCCCTGATTCAGCTCGCTAAAAGGATGTTTAACTCCTGAATGTTAGTTCAAAAGGTTCCATAAATCCATAACGGTGAGTCCAATCCTCAAGATTTGGATCTTAATGAACATTTATGTATTCGCTACTCGGAGCCCATAGACAAAGCAAGGGGCTTACCTAACTTATTGTGTTTGTTGCACATATTTTTAATGTCATTATTTTCTTATATTAAATCAATCTGGTAAGGTTTAATTATGTGGAACTCCATCTTAGTAAATGGGTGGGAAGTAACTTAACAAAATTCCACTATTTAAAAGTTTTTAATATCTGCGACCGGTTTCGGAGGTTAGTCCATTATTCCCTAATTATTCTTCCCTGTTGTCCATTGTTAACTTGCTTCCCCTTCCTCCTTCCCCTAACACCGCTACCACTATCGACAACAGCTAATATGATTGGTGCCTTGGTTTTTTACTCTTTGTATATATATATATATATATATGTGCACTCCTGATTAACTCTTGTGTTTGATAATGGACTAACGTCCGAAACCGGTCGCGGATATTAAAAACTTTTAAACAGTGGAATTTTGTTAAGTTATTTTCCACCCATTTACTTACTTATACAAGTAAAACTCTTGATAGATGACCTCTATAGGACTATACAAAAATAGCATTAGGACCAAGTATACAAAATTCCCCAAGAAAGCTAAGATTTTGATTCTCATTTGAAGACTACCGTCTCACTTGTGTGGCATTCCATCTCCTCTATCGTAAAAAAATCTTTTGCTCAAAACGACGCACATCATCAATATTGTTTCTGTTTCCTTTCACAGAATATTTTTGGCATACATTAATCAATTCTGTTTTGTTCTTTGCACTGCAAGTGTACTCCTATTTTCTCACGCAGAATGCTTACGTATATTTCTATATAGTGTTATACTATAATCAATATATCTATAGTATAATTATACTATAGAATATTATATGAAGACGTTGTTAATCATAAAATTTGGGATTAAAAATTTAGAATTATTTTAGTTAGATACTTAAGTATACGTGCAATATTATGGATAACATATTATCTCAACATTATCTAGATGCAATTAGGGTTGGCCGGCAAATGTACAGAGCTCATTGGTTTTGAGTAATTCACTTTGGTAGAATCATTTTTGTCATTCCTATGAAACAGAATGATGCGACAATGATAAATGAATCCGAAAACGCTGCAAGGGCAAAATCCGGAGCACCGCCCTCCACGGCGAGTTGAGAGGAACTATTCAATGGCATTTCCTGTAGTTTATAGAAAACATTAATTTCCTTAGATATTTTAGATAAGAAGCTGTTTAAGTCTAAGGAACACACCAATAATTCTTAGGTGATATTTTAATTCATATCACGTTATATTGCAATTTTTTGTTAAGAAAAACCCTGTTAGCGTTTTATGTTTGTCATTTAGAATTTAAGGTGTATTCACAACGTTGACTTGACTTGGGTTTTATTTAACCTGGAGGAGATGAAGCCAAACGGCTCCTTCTTCCCCTGTTTTCCTTGCCTTAAATATATTGCTCGTCTGAAGAACCTTTATATACCTACATCTATATATCTTTATGTGATCATCATAATTAATGATAAAGAGCTTCTAAGGGTTTATGAATATAGTGAAATAAAGTCTCATATTCCAGAACTCAATACAGATTTGTAGCTATTTTTTACAGATCATTTATCATATTCTATTTCTCTGCAGAATCCAAAAATGCCAGCCCTTCAACACTTCTGTCAGCATGAGCTCTGACTTCGCCTTGGTAGAATGTAAACGCGGGAATAAGACAGTTTATACAGATATGCATGCCGCCATTGTGCCTACGAATACATCCAAGAGCAAGATTGCTGGGGCAAAACGACCACTGCAGCCGAGCGTTCTTCTTCTCGGCATAGACTCCTCCTCCAGATTGAATCTCCTCAGATCAGCGCCAAAGCTGGTGCAGACTCTGATGGATATAGGGGCCGTCGATTTTACTTCCTACAATAAGGTTGAGTTCATAATGCCACTCCTTTAGGCGAAAATCAAATTTTCAAAATTATTTCCTCTTCGTGATATAAATATATTTAATGTTTTTTAAAACTAATATTCTCACGAATGATGTCTCTGAACATCCTCAGCAAATATAAAGTTGATTGAGAAATTAACCCTTTCATTGTCCGAAGTGCATCTTGGCAACCCATCGCTATTTTTAATATTGAGAATTTTCTTTGTAAGCTTTTCCCCCAATTCAGTTTCTTTTTATTGTGTCTCTACTTTTTACAGATGTAACTTTTAGGCAACCCTTATCTAGATATTCTATTTCTCGAAACCTGGTGAAAATTATTTTCCTATTTGCATCATTATTGAGTACTAATAAGATTCCCTTTAGTAACCGTCCAGTTACAAGTCATTTCTAAATTATATTTAAAATTATTTTAACTTAAGTAAAACTTCTACTCGAAGGATTCAGCAACAATATCGTGAGCATAGTGTCTTCGATGATCAATATGATAATTCTCTTGCTCCAATTGAACCATAGATTTATGAACCTCCATAACAAACCTAATTTTCATTGTTCTTCAGTTTTTACCGTTTCCTATTATTTCAGAACAAATTGTTATTATCTTGAGGTGAAGACTAAATGATTTATCTTTACACAGAGTATTGATTTCCTCACAAACTAAGAAAATACATATTTGCACATACTCGTTTCGGAAATTTCATTTTATGAATGACAATAAAGTATAGTCAAAAAATATTTAGAATTAATCAAATTATTTATAAGGTTTAGAAATGGCTGAAATACAATTTTATTAAATCCTTGAAATAGAATTTTATTTGACAATAGGTTGGAGATAATACACTACCGAATCTGCTGCCAATACTCACAGGAGTTTCAATGACTGATGCAAACAGACGAAACGACACCGCTGAGCCTCATGGTGTAGGCTGTTGGCCAAACAATAAATACACATTTGATAAGTGCCCTTTCATTTGGAGAAATTTTTCTGACAAAGGTTATGTAACCATGTTTGGTGAGGACGAGCCATCGATATCCATCTTCAATTACAATAAAGTTGGCTTCAGGAATCAGCCAACCGACCACTATTTGAGGCCTTTTTTTATTGTCGCGGAAAAAAGATTACAAAGGAAGAGGAGGCAGCATACTTGGTGCTACGCTAACAAAGGAACACTAAGCCGGCTATTGGGCTACAATCGTTCATTTGTGAGAGCATACAAAGGAAAGGCTCCATTTTTCTCATTACTCTTCATTACCGGTGTCACTCACCAGAATGCTCCCGACATCGAGCTAGGTGATATGGAATTGTCTCAGTTCATTCTCAACATTGTAAACGAAACTGATGCGGAAGGAGGAGGATTATTTCTAGCAGTCTTTAGCGACCACGGCATGCGCTGGGGATCTCTCCGGCAGTCTCCTTTCGGATGGTTAGAAGAAAGAGTCCCGTACCTTTTCATTCGACCTCCACTCCGAGACCCCAAGAAAAAGGTAGAGGAGCAGTATCCGAATCTTCTAAAGAACAGAAACCGCTTGACCTCACCCTTTGACTTCCACTTCACATTACACGCCCTGCTACACGGTAGGGGTTCCCGCCCCCTTTGGTCGTCCTGCTCCAGATGCTTCGACCTCCTGCACGATGTCGTTCCTCTGGAAAGAACTTGTGCAGACGCGGCCATTCCAGATAAGTGGTGTGCTTGTTCAGGAGAAGAGTCCTCTGTGAGTGACAGGAACGCTTCAACGGCGGCCTTGGTGGCAGTGGAGTACCTCAACAGTGCACTTAGTGGGTTTTCTCAGTGCTCGCGACTGACGATGAGATCGGTGATTTCCGGTAGACATAAAGTCCTTCCGGCAGGAAAAAAGGAGAAAAAACTCGAACTTTTGGTTGTGACATTCACCACAACTCCAGGAGATGCAATGTTCGAAGCCACTTTGCAAATTAGGAACAACGGAACGTATCGGGTGTCCTCAGAACTTAGCAGACTCAATCAGTACGGAAACCAGAGTTGGTGTGTCGACGATCCGGGAAAAAAACTTTACTGCTTCTGTTTATGATAGCAATTGTAAGTATCTATTCTATGTAAATATGTTTAAGTTATTGGGAATTAAATTTTTTCACAAAGCAAATACGGGTACATGATTTTTTTTGGTTTATACATGTAGATTTCCTGCCCCATACCTTTCACTCTGCTTCCTTTACTCATTCTACTGTCCATAGCCTCTCTTCACTAACACATGATAAGAAATTTTCTCCTGCACACAAATGTAGGTGGTGAAAAACACTTATTAAATGGAGTTCCAAGTGAATTTCAAGCACCTGCTAGCTAAGAAAAATGCTTGGGAGTATCTCGTCTGTTGCCATAGCTGAGGATGTGTTTTAAGTTGTTAACCATTTAGTCATAATGTTGGTGCTATAATGCAAAAATAGTTGAAACTATGAATGAATGGAAATAAAATCAATTCTGGTATGTATGAACTTTTATATGTGAGTTATTGAAATACTATTTGATAAGAAAAGACTAAAAAAGAGCTCAAAATACCTAATACCCTAAATAATTATTGAGAAATAGTATGCAATCATGTACAACTATATAAAACTTCAACTTATAGACGCTGTTCTCTTTTGGCAGTGAAGTGAACTGAATCTATGATTAACATTGTGCAAACAATGTCAACTTTTTTACATGCAAATGCATTGTATTTAATTCACTGCTTACTTTTGCCCTTGAATAGATGGTTTGAAGAAACCTATAGTGATGATGTTCTTTTCATATGTGTTATTCACTACATCTTCTGATGATCAGAAGAATATCTAGAAATAAGAGCTAAAACCCTGAATATAAACTTCCAGTACAATTTTTGCAATAGTTTATGTGCTCAACAATAGCATTTATCAACCTGAAAATGATTTATTAGTGAATGCACTCTCATCCTGTCTATTTTGAGAAATTAGTGAAATGATTCCTTTTAGATGAAATCTAATTAAATAAATAACATCATATTAAAGTGGAGGAATTAATGAAATGAGCTGCAAGCATACCTGTAAAATCATGGAAATCTAAGAATCTTGAGAAATAAAAGGTGTCCTGTGATTAGTATGTACTCTCATCATTTACTTTGTTGATTTTCTCATTTTTCATCTTTAATTGTAAGCTATACCACTTGAGCTTTGATATCTTACAGTATTCTTTCACATTCAGGTATTATCCACTGCTAAATATTTACCAATCCCTAGTAGCTCTTTGTTTTAATATGTGGATATCTTCTTTTCAAAGTTTTCTCTGAAAACGAAAATGAAAATTTTGTAGGTTATGCGCTGAAATCTTTATACTGTCTTTGTTCAGAATGGATAATTCACTTACCTTGAAATTGTTTTCCTACAAAATAGCAAACAGAGTACCAGAACATGAAGATGAAGAGGCCAGCAATAAGAAATGGGAAGAATGAGTAGCAATTAATGGAATCCATCAAAGGATATGGCCAAAATCCCCTGATTGCATGAGCAACACAGATCCTGGAAGTTTAATACAGTCAACAGTCGCGTAAATGATATTTGCATTAATACAGATTGTAATTTTAGGTAGGTTGGTTTTCAAATTACTATTTTAAGGCTTAATTAATCTAACTATACTTATATATTCTATTCTTGAATATTTTATTCCTATTTTTTCTTTGTTTCTCTTTCCATGAGTAAATTTAAAAAATGCCATGATAAATAAAAAGGATGGATGGATTTATTTTCTAAACTTAATGTAAGCAGTATGGTACCAATGTATTCTATCTTTAGTGATACATTATTAGCTCCTAATGTAAGCAGGATTATTTCCATTGTAAAAACAAAGAAATAGTTGGGATAGTATTAAATATCCCCATTCTTAGAAATTGGACACATTTTATAGGAAAGTATCACTAACTTCTACGTAAACTAGCTTCATTTATTTTAATAGCAACATTTATTTTAAGATGAGAACATAAATTGGCTTGCAAATATTACTGAGATGAAACCAAAACTTCTCAGAATTTTTCTTAATTTTTGGTGGATAAACCAATGTTATCATTAAAATTTATATTAAGATTATTGCTATGAAGACAATGTTTGGGTTATTAAGCGTTATAACTTTGAGAGAGGTTGGAATAATTAATTTAGGAGATTTATTTATTCAATTTTGCAAATATTTCCATTCTTTTTTCTCCACTTATGTCCATACCTAGAGTTTCATTGATCCTCATTTGTCCAAATAGTAAAAACAAATCTAGTTAAATTCAAGGGAGTTTTGTAAACTAAGTGAATTGAATATCCTCATAAATATGTATGTATGCCACATTTAACGATAATGTTATTTGGTGCTCTATTACCCTCTTAAATTGTTTCAATGATATTCATCTTTGTTTCTACTAAAATTCAGCAGTTAGAAACATATTCTAATTTTTATTCCTTGCTAAATAATTTGATCAAAAATAATGCAAATTAGAGAAAATAAATTCCATTCCATGAGTAGCCAATATTTTTCCTTGTGATTATTAAAAATATAAGAAGATATTTGTGCCCATGTTTTGAATACCAAATCCTTCAATTAAAAATGTTATTGAAGCTCAATATTCATCATTAGAATGCTATTTTCTATCTGTTTCTGTACATTCAGATTTGGAAGCAAAGTACTGTTTAATCTTCATTAACTTTTCCATATGATGGCAGCAATATCATGAAATGAAGGAAGTAATTCCATTTCATTTATATTAAATAGATTACATATTTGTGTAAAAGGTATGAAAACTGATTAGGAATTACTTTTCTTAAAGATTGATGTTTCATTTATGCAGTAAATTCTTGGTTTCAAATTCTGCATTATGTATAGGAGGGTACTTAATAACTCTGATTTTTTACAGTTGCGTTACATGCAGAAGAGCTTTATGTAGCTAAAATGGCAGCTACTAACATGAATTTAACTAACACAAAGAATCTTGTATTATAACTTCTCATTAACAAATCAGGAATGGATTTATTCTGAGAATGTAAAAGAGTAAATCAATTATTTGAAATGGCAGGAAAAATAATTTAGCTAGAGTATGATGATCAATAAAGAATTCCATAAGTTAGCCATGTATAAAGTTAAGTTCATATTGCCATATGCTTATAATGCTTAAAATGTTTTCTGCTAAATCTATGAGGTAAATTACATTTACTTTAATTTTTGATCAAATGGTTAGGTCGTTTTCTTATCCCTTGATCAATAACATCAGAAACAATAAGAATTATGAAAAAAATGGTTTCAATTTCTCATACCAGTGTGCACTTTGTTATACAATATAATACAATTTCCCATTGATGAATAAATTAATGAAAGAATTGACTACAAATTCATTGAGATATCAATTATATTTTTAGAACATGTCTTGAATATTCACTTTCTTATTTGATTCATTGCAAACTCCATAATTAAGTGTGTTTATTAATGAAAGAATTGACTACAAATTCATTGAGATATCAATTATATATTCAGAACATATCTTGAATATTCACTTTCTTATTTGATTCATTGCAAACTCCATTATTGAGTATGTTTAAAACTCATTCTGTGTTTAATTATGTATGATTTATAGGATTAAGTGTTTAAAGAGCTTTCAATACGTTTTCATCACTTTGCTTAGGTCAATAAAAGATGTCTAGATGTTATCATGACAGCATTACAGCTAGAAATCAAAATTAGCTTAGTATCAGTATGACTTGTGCGTCCTAATATGTCATTCTGAGAAAGAAATTGGTAAGCCTAACCAAAATTTGGATTCAAAGTGATTCCTCGTATTTTATTCTTTTTTAAATTAGGAAGAATAACAATTTTTCCAGACATACCTGAGGTGGACTTTGATTTAAGGAATATGGCCACTGCAAATATTTGGCAATCAATATCATATTAAGAAGAATAAGTGGAGTATAACATTTTAAAGCTTACGTAATAGCATAGAAGAGGAGAAATGCAGAGAGTATGAGGGCTCCTCGGATAAAGCTTCCATCCCAAATATCATCTGATCGACCTCTCAGGTAAAGTTCCAGGAAAGCAATGAGAGCAACATTTGTGTGTATGGCATGGTTAATCCATGGGGGGTTAATGTCATCAAGGAAGTCCCCGAACACCAGGCTTGGGGAAAAGGAATAAACGGACCAAAACATGAAGACCACAGCCTGAAGGAAGGAATGAAAGTCAATAGGAGCAAATATTGTTCTAACAAACATCTCCAGTTTCATATTAAACTCTCTAAAACCATGAGCTTATAACCTTGTATATAACCAGATACACAACCGTGAATACATATGCATGATATTCAATAATGAAAGAGAATAAAATGTTTAGTGAAGAAGCATAGGAAGTTATCAGCTTTGAAAACGAATTTACCCATACTTACAAATTGAAATAATTTACTCAAAACTGTAGGATTTTACTGACAAGAATGAAATGCATGGTGGATTTTAAATGAAATAGAAGATACTTGCATATTATTACTGTGACTAATTTTTACTTGCTCAGATTGAGAGATAAATTTCTGATGCAAAAATATTTGAGCCATTTAATCCCAAAATAAACACTTTTTTGAATAACGGCTTTTCTGAAATCTCAAAAATTCTAAGTAATTGTGTAACTTCAGACTGAGCATATATTTTGCATAAATACATATATTCCAAGTAATCTCCAAACTCCTGCTCCTTGCATTAATATTGCCAAAATTTCCACATAATTTACTAAAACTTACAATTCTAAACAATGTAATTTTTTCATTATTACTACCATCACTTTCCACTTTGGCCACTCTGCTACCATACTTTGGTGGATTGGATATTTTCCATATTTCTTTTGGGACAGGATTGAGATAAGTTTTTTATTCGTCTACTTTTGTCAGTCTTGCTCAGGTTTGTAAAATAGAATGATTGAATGATACTGATGTATGAGTGGTGCTGAATAATAACGTAGATCAATGCGTCTCCTTGAATGCAACCAATGTCGTTATGTCTTTTTTCTGGGGATTTTTTCAGGTACTCTGACCACAGCTTTCCTCGGGAGGTGCATAATCTCGACCTTTCTTGGCTTCGTCCTCTAGACCCTCGCCGAGAGAGGAGACATTAGCAAAACTCACCGCTTGTAATACGATTTGAAAAGTAATAAATAATTCAAATTAGTGAAAATTTGTTAACTTCGTCGTATCACTCGTCCAAAAAGAAATACCAGCGTCTTTTGAGCGACAGGGAATTTAATGGCAACCTTCGCTGCTACGTTACAGCACTAGTCGCGCAACATTTCAACCATTTCAACTTACCATTTACTGTTCAGCTGGGGTGGCGAGTCGCCACTGGCGACATAACCAAGGGTGCCCCGGTCTCCTCTACTCAAGCGATGCGAATTTTTACTCAAGGAGGAGGAGTTGAAGCAGGGAGGATGCGCTGCAAAAGTTGCTTTTTATGATGTACTAAACGACAATGATCACATTTTATATAAAGCAAACTGTTCTTCGTAATGTCCAGCAAGAATTTATTTATCGACCGGTTCAGGCCGAAGTACGAACACCTTCTTTATCTACGCCTTTTCCCATGATGTATGGGGTCGGCATTACTGTCTTTTAATTTTCTTCTCCAGTACTCCCTTTAGGGCATCCTCCTGTCTCCAACCTTTCTCTTTCAGGTCTTGTCCCTCCATCTAACATTAAGCTTGGGTCGTTCTATCTTCCTCTTCCCGGTCACCACCAGTGTCCCCAATCTTTTGCCAACATATTCCTCATTACTTCGCTCCACGTGCACGAGCCACCTTAGCCTTCCTTCCTGTGTCTTCTTCCCAATACTTCTCCTTTGTCGTTCCTCTCACGAGGTAATTTCTCACTCTATCCTTTCTTGTAACAATATTCATCCACCTCAGCATTCTCATTTCAGCCACCTCTCCTTTCCTGTGGCTTTGATATAGGTAAAATCTCCAAACGAACATCCTTATCCCTTTATTTTACATGTCATTAATGTAAATGTA
The DNA here is from genome assembly GCA_947579665.1 of Sympetrum striolatum. Lineage (NCBI taxonomy): Eukaryota > Metazoa > Arthropoda > Insecta > Odonata > Libellulidae > Sympetrum > Sympetrum striolatum. The sequence goes on from OX388341.1 coordinate 112,431,136, forward strand.
ATATTAATACCCCGCGAGCCTCCATAAGACGTATGGTTGAGGATATGAAACACCAAACTACCTAAATGATTTTCATACGAACGCTCGTATTGGTGCAACTTGTACTATCCAGAAAAAGAGACTAATATAGGCCATCTGTTCTCTCTATATCCTCGCGAAATCCTTTTCTGACTGGCTGCTAAAATCGCGTTCGTTGAGAGTTGAAATACGTGCGCGACGTCACTTATTTCGTCGTATAAATCACTTCTTAAAATTCCACTAATAATTTTTGCCCATACTCACTTCTTCTATTCTTAAGAGATTTCCAGCCTAGGGCTCTGATCGTTTCCGACACACTACTATCGAATTTTTTTTCCCTTAACGAAACGAGCCGCTCTTCGTTGAACGACTCTAGCTCCAGGATCAAGCGCTCTTACGGTTTCCTAACTGCGTAACAGTACACAAGTAGCGGACAAACTAGTGAAAAGTAAACTACTTCTTTTACGTTCGATTGACTACCCCCGAGAACGCGGTTACATAGCCTCAGAATTTTATTAGCTGACCCCAGTACGTCTTGGATGCGCATTTTGAACGAGAGATGACTTCTGAAGAGAAGATATTTGTACTTTCATACGAATTCTTATCTCGCGCCACTGATCTGGTAGGAGGTTTGATTGAAATTTTTGATCGAGTTTTGATTCGTTGCTGCGCAAATTTTGGTCGAAACTGGTCGTCAAATAAAAACTTAATGGAGGTTACAAAGAACTATTTGGTTTATTTAAAACTTTTTCATGACTTTCCACTATATCCAGCAAACTCATATTGGTAATATACGACAGTAATTGTTTGCTAATCTTCATTGGTATATTTCCAATCGTCACGACCCATTTAATCAATTTTGAGATAAAGGCAAAAGCTCAAGATGCACAGCGTGAGAAATCTAGGATTCCTTTTCGCAACTACTTCCTTCAAAGCTGTACACATTGATAAGAAAAAATATTCCTCTTCGACCCGAAGAGGTGCCCTCGGACCTATTTCTTCTGTGCCCTCGCATTTACCAATACCGCAACTCACCACCATTTTTCCAGTATAAAATACGACAAAATTAAATATGACTGCGAATAAACTGTACAATTAAAATAAAATGATTCTCTTGCATGAATCATCTTCTATATAGTATTCTGAACAAATTTAGTCACCGCAGCAATATTGTCATGGATTAACAGGGAGGAGATTAAATGCCTGAAGCTGAACGAATCGTCAAGAAACTCATCAACCGTAAAATTTTAGTAAAAAATAAGATTTAGCAGAATTTCCATAGTTAAGAGTTACTGAAGACCGAATGATCATCAAATCACACCCTCAAGCACATCTTTTCAAAGTTATTTTGAAATCTGCTTAATCATTGGGATATAAATAAAATCGCCGCATTTCCATGGTATAAGAACTGATGAGAATTGAGTTCACGGGAATAGAAAAGGGATTACTTAAAACTTAAAATGGAGTTCTGTTCGAATAGTTATCCGGAGTACCTTTTAAGCGAATTATTCACTATCTTTCATAAATTACTTTCATATAAATATCTAAAATATGTTATCTGTGATGATTTTACTCGGAGTGATTTAATTTTGGGAGCTATTTATCCTACTGTACTCCCAGTTGTGCATCTCTCTATCACTCACTGCTATTGATTTTCTTATTTTAAAGTCTTTTTTCATTCCCTTAGCTTAAAAAATAAACCAATCTCCATTTCCCATCTGCCTGCAATCAAAACTCTGAAATATTAACACGTGTCTATGAATTCGCAGCTTAGCCCACATTCTTTTCTTTTGGTCTAATTATTTGGAATGATTACAGAGGCTGTTATTTATCATAAGTACGGTACCATCTTCTTTTGTAGAGTTAATGCTTCAGACAGTGGCGCAGCCAGGATTTGCCAATGGGGGGGGGTCCAAGGAAACGAAAAATGCCTAACTTGCAGGGGCTAGTATATTCATGCTTGTTACTTACTACAAATATGTCATTCCTACAAAAATTAATGCATCAAAAACTAGAGGAGTTTAACGCTTATATAACAAAATTATTAATATTTCCAAGATAATAGTTTACATAACCGAATTATAGGAAACTTATCATAAGTGTTGTTTGGAATTTTAGTTTGGATATATCCAGTATCTATTAAGAAGTCATTTTTTTCTATGCTGAAGTTTTATAGTGTTGTAGATGCTTCCCGATTCTTTGAGAATTCCTTCTTCCAAGAGGTTGCGAAGTGTGAGAAGGAAAAAATTAGTAACGATTATTTGGCAAGCGACATAAAACGTAATATCTGCTCATTAGATCCCCACATTGGCGCGCCAATGCTTATTTGAATATCTTTCGTTATTTGACTATATCATCAGCAGGTTTCTTTGAAGTGACTTCATACCTTGTTTTTAAAATTAACTCCTCTTCTAAGAAGCAAAAAAATCATTGATATCAGATGGTTTCGCTTTGTTAAAAAAACATTTATATCAGAATTTTCTGGTAGGCTTAGAATTAAGTCTGATTTTGTTATTTATGTATTAGCTAAGTATTCTATTGAATGCGTCACAAACCGAACATTAAAAATTCGGCTATATTAAAAAATACAGTATAATTTTGATTATATGTAGTTGATATTATAATTGAATTTGCAGAATTAAAGTTACATACCAAGGTGAACAAAATGAAGTCGTCAACTTACAATTATTTAGAGTAATTCATAGTTAGGTTGTATAAACAGCAGATGATGCTGACGCAAACTCTTACCCATTGTGTTCAAAGAAAATAAGAATTTTCCTTGAATTGAAATTTTGAGGGGGCATTGCATGTTCACGTGGTTGACCGGATAAGTCATGAGATTTGTTGGATTTTATTGCCAGAGAAAAAATTGGCTGCACCCAAAAGGAAGCCAGAGAATTTAAGCCACAGTTTTAATAGTTCATCAAATTTATTTCGAGCCATGAAGTCACTGTTCCGATAAATCTGTGCGTACCTTACGCGCACAATACCTTTCAGCTAACTTTTTATTCCAAATTTGCTTCCGAAATGGTACATTATTAATAATATCATCGAAAGTTATTTTTTAGTGATATATTGCATTTCTCCAATACTTCTTCAAATATCTACGGAATTTCGGTTATCGAATTATTTTCGTATACATACAGCAAATTAACAAGTAATCATAAAATAAGGATCATTATATTTTATATCAGCCAGAGTAAGAAGAGTCTACTGTACAGACTTTTAAGCGTCCAGAATGCTTAATAGAGGAACCATAGGATAATTTAACCTTTGGAATTGTCGCTAAACTCAACTCATCATCACAGCCCTAAAATAAGACAATCCTAATTTACGTATCTATTTATGGTCATTGCACAAAAAATAATATAACCATTAACTTACGTTTTTCCGATAGAGGTCTTGAGTTATTCGCGGACTGTGAAAAATATTTCGGATGTCCATCTGTACCTTATGAAATCCAAATTAAACTCTCCTTCGAACTGTTCACTGTGAATTTCTCAAAAACACTACTCACGAGTCTAGCTTTGCATTCACACCCTAAAAACTGTCACATGCAGAAGATCTAACTGAGCGTTTTATCAATCTGTTAGTCTCTTAAACGTAATCTCAATCTCTATTTTGTGGGTGTAAGTTTCGAATAGTTCTTGAATGTTCCCTTGTATTTTTGCGAGGAGTTAACGAATCAGAACTTTCGAATTTTTCTCATGGGAATCTTATCTTATGGTGTGAGTCATCTAACTAAAGGATAGGCTTAAGAAGCGCACGCGTTGAACATTAAGTGCAAAACACTCGTATCTCATTGATATCGATGTCGGCTCTAGGCTTGCTCTGCTAACGAAAACATCACCTTAGCTGAAATCGGAGCCATACTTACGGGTATGCGAAGCTTTCGCTGAATTTATCAAGCAAACACTTGACTAGCAGTGTATCACTAAGACTTGCGTGATGATTGGGGTTTTGTACTCTACAGCAGGAAAAAAAAGTTTAGAGCTAGTCAAAGGACTTGAATCTTGGGGGGGGTTTGAACCCCTAAAACCCCCCTCGCTGCGCCACTGGCTTCAGATATTGTCAGTAGAGTCGTAGCGAGGGCAATGACACAATGAGAAAAGAATGCCGCGAGCTCCTTCGAATAATTTCGCGAAGAACAGCTTCTATACTAAATCCTTTATGCAGCCCAATTGAGGAAAGTTTCGCTTTATTATTTTCGCGTTTTTGTGTATTATCATTTGGATTAATCAATATCAACAGCTAGACGTAGAGAACAACGAACACAAATCTCAAACGAATCCGCTCACTGCTAAGAAAGAAATTGATAACTGCTAACACTAACTAACTGCTAACTGTGTAAGAAAGAAATTCCGGCTGATAACAAGATGATAATGCACACACTGAATTTGCACGCTAAGTTTCATTAAAATAAACAGAATAATAATGCTGACATTGTTACTAATAGTAATCCACTCATTCGTAAACATATATCGTCGAATAGTTCCGTATTTTTATACTAGAGTTGTTGACCATCGTTAACTACTGGGGAGAAAGATCAAATTTAACTTACACAAGATCCTGGGGCGACAAAGACAGAGAGCGTCATTCGGGTCCATTTCCGCAGACCTTTCGCGATGGACAGGAACTCCAGCAAATGTTCCACCAAACGCAAACCGAAGTACGACTCTTGGATCAACTGAAAGAAAAGCTTCACTAAACCAGAGACAGAAATCGCTAAAACCAGATTGAACATTCAAGTACTAATTACAATTTCTGATTTTTCCAAAATTTCCTCTACCTTACGTACTAACTACGTGAGTGTGGTATGAGGTAGGTATTTACGAAGCACAAATCACATTTGTTTCAGACATATAGGAATATACTGTAATTATGAACTTTATAAAGAATGATTTACTTAAAAATAAAAGTAAACCAGCCAACGAAAGACTTGGGGTGTCGTTATTAACATAAAATTGGCACTATAGAGATTCGTTTAAAAATATTGGCTATTTTGAAATATTTGGTGTTTTTAAAGCAACAGATCATAGAACAAGAATTTCTCATATCTCGATTTTCTAACTTATACTGAGAAAAACACTGAATTAAAACTAAGATTCTATTTTTGTTATAATTTAATTTTAAATAATTTCTTAGATAGAAGAAGTACAAGACGATCTGAAGATCATCAATGATTTTATAAATACCCACTCTTTTCCATACGAAATTGAACCTGAGGATATTCAATTTGATTTATTATCAACGAAAGTTTTAAAAACTTAAAGAAATCCACTAATAACGTTAACCGTTCGTTTTGTGTTAATTTCTAAAGTTAATCGAAAATAACGTAGAAAACTTCTTTAAGGCCTCGTTCCATTTTGTTGCGAGACCCAAAATGTGGAAAATTACGGACGACTGCCAAAGTGATTACGATACTTTCAAATATTTATTAATTAAAGCTTTTATTTAACAATTATGATTTTATAAATTCATAATTTACTAACGCAAAAAGCTACCGTTACTCTTCATATTACTACATTATTTTCGACATCTTGCCCGGGGTGCAACCGGGCAACTTGTTCCGACAATTATTTTACTCTAATCTTTAGATTTTACAGATAATAAAACCCCACGGTGTGAATCAGCATCTGAAGTAAGAGAAAATGAACATAGGGGTGAATGAAGGACAATCAGAAGGACGACGTACCAACACCCTCAGAGAGGAGCAGAAAGTGGGTAACGTTCTGTCTAATTATTGTGATTGCGGAGCTGTTTAAAGTCGGATTCCAGCAATAGAAAATTGAGCTCTCGCGTAAACAGTATCGAAAATATCAAAACTATCACACGTGAAGGCCTTTTTTTCTAAAATAAGGCGTTGAGAATACAATATTTGCACCTAAGTAAGCTTTCGCTGACGTGAGATACTTGAGTAAAAATCAAAACTATCTCTTATGCTTTCGCAACAAGAACTGATAAATGTTATCGCTACGATTGGGAGAGTAAACGTATAGCATGCTAGGCAACGAACATCGCCGGCCGGTTTTTTGAGGTACTGGATACAGGTATTTGGGATAATTAGCGTAAAGGATGGGAGAAGATAAGAAACATTGGGGGGTGTTGAGTAGGAGGACATGATGAAAATAATGGGATACAAAGTAAGAACAAACTGCAGAATATTAAATACAAAATAATCAGTACTGGCTGTTGAGTTGTAAAGGAAGGAGGGAAGGTAGGAAAGGAAAGATAGAGGACGGAAGTTGAAAAATAATACAGGCACATCCAATAATGGGGAAAAAGCATAAACAGATATTCATAAACAATGTTAGAGTAATTAGATTTTCTAATATCTATTCTCTATTCTAAGAAAAGATATAAAGATTAGGAAAGTATGGAAATAGTTTGTTTGTAAATCAAATGAGCGTTAGTTAGATTTTAAATGGTTGGCGAATTAGGAGGTTCTTTTTCTTCCCCTATTCTCGTACAGCATCTTATGTTCCCTTGTCCTTGTTTTGAAATTGTAGCCGGCTGGATTAATATATGATGCATCACACCCTGAACAGTTGATTTTACCCAAACAGTTGCTTGCAATTAGTTCATCCCTATGCCGCTTATATTTAGGGTCAGATAACAATGACAACGTTCAACTAACATAGAAGGCCGGTTGAATTTTACTTTAGGGAGAAATTTATAGAATCATTCGGAAATGTTGCCAAGGTTTCTCGTTAGCGGGAATGTTTCTCGTTAATGGGGATAGAGTAGGAATGGAAAATTCCTTGAATCGATAATCTGGGAAGAGACTTTCGGTAAATTTTACTGACGAAAGCCAAACAGTAGCCATTATTCAGCACTATTTTCTTGGTAATACCTAGTTCTAATTTATAGTTAGCATCTGAGAGAGGTATGTTGAGTGATCAATGAATCAATGCATAAACGGCTGATTTTTGAGCAATGTTATACTTTGAACTGAAGTGGATAACCTGATTCGTAAGATTATATTTCTTGAAGATTGAAGAAAACAAATTTTCTATTCCTTATACCGCTGTTTAAACCTAAGAAAATAAGTTCACCGCCGATGGCCGTCTCAAAAATTAACTGTAAACAGACTTTATGCCGCGGGTTTAAAAACAGAAGGAAATTCTCCAACGGTCATTCAGTACTTTTCCATACACAAAATAAAGCGCCAACGTACCTATACCTACACACAACGTTTCGAATTAATGGATTGGAATTCTTGAACATTTCACACCCGAACAAGTTTAAAGGGGATATAGACAGAGAGACCTAAGGCTAACTATTCCGTCTGGCTGAAGAAAGTTCCATTGAAATTGAAGATGAGTTTGCTAAGTATCAAAATGAATATGTTCGAAGCCTCAACTCAATTATTACTGAACAACAAACGGTAAACGGTCTTAGTTAATTTCTTTAAATATTTTCGGAAATATTGTTAACAATAAATCAAATTGAACAGCTATAGTTTCACAGGCGATATCATATCATTACCTGTTTCATTGGTGTATAGCCAGTATCATTGCTAACCTAATGCAAGCAGCGTCCACTTTCTAAACAAGACAAGATGAGCATCGGTAGCTCTAGCTAAAGACTAACTTTAGAAGTAAATATTTGCACACATAGCAACTACAAACAAGGGGACATTCTCTTCAACTATCCCAACGAAAACCATAAAAATCGGGGATAGCCAGTGAATAAGATTCCGTTTACGGAAGCAGATGCGGGTGCGCGGTATTTTATACAAATAAAGACTAATTTTCGTCACCACGCTGTCACACCGTTCCGTAACAATCAAATAAACCAAAACCAATCGCTGAATCTCATCTTGTGATGGATTAGGAATTTTGTCTCCCACTTTCCAAGATATCAGCAGCCACATTTTTGTCTTTTTTGTGGAGATAATGACGTTGGGAGTAAGTAACCTTACGCTGCCGTCTCAAGGCCAAAATTATTGAATGTCATTACCTCCATTCTCACCACGCTGACGACTTTTTATATTAACATCATTTGACTGACTATTTACAATAATATAATTTAATTTTTTGATCACTTTTTTAACTCGAAGAAGTACCAATTTTCTTAGTTGAATAAAATCAATTGTAAATATATGATATATAAAATAAAATCAATGGTAGCAGGCTTGACTATGTGGAATTTCATAAATATAAATTGAAGAAATATAATTTTCACTTGTACTATTTTCCACCGTATATTTTACACAGTTTACAGTTTCGTAAGATAACTTACATCATGTAAGTTATCATATGCCGATGCAAGTTATCTTACGAAACCGATCGTGCGTAAAATATACGGTGAAAAATATTACAAGTGAAAATTCTATTTCTTCAATTTATATCTATGGAATTCCACATAGTCAAGCCTACTACCATTGATTTTATTTTACATGTCACTTTTTCCAAAGAATTACGAGATCAATGCGATAAATGCAGCATAAGAGTTTTTATAGGAAAACAGAGGTTAAATATTGCATCTAATGTCAAATTTTATCCTTCAATTTCGATGATGTATTATTTACACGGGTATTTTGTAAACGGAAAGTCCGTGGAATATCGAATATTGATTTCCTAACTCCAGTTAAAAGTCATTTTGCGACAGAAAAAGGATATAATGCTACTTTTGCTCACAAATATGCCAATAAATCTTCGAAAATTTTTAAGCCATAGAATTAAACCAATAGATCTACAACGTATAATAGATACCAGATTCCAACCAGTGTAGTATGTAGGGCTTCCGCTAAGCATCCGGTTCACCAGCTCATCGTCTAACGGTCTTCCCAGTAGACGGTGTGCGTTGTTCATCCCGTATACCACGTAATGGTTAACCACCGCATAATAGAAGAGAATAGCGACATGGAAAACCTTCTCAGCATACATGTTCATTCATCAAGAGTCGAGTGAAAACTGTGAGAGGTCAAGCGATAGCGTAGACTGTGGGGGCGGAGGGCGACAGAACATCATCATCTTGGGTTAAACTACGGATAAAAACGGGGATTTACAGAACCTCTCCTAACCCAGATAGAGCAACAATTCTATAAAATCGTAAATATTCGTAAATTCTGAGAAAGCTACACCAGTCAAAAGAAATCCATAACTAATACATAAATAAAGCTTTCCTGCTATAAGTCAGAGGAAGGCAACGCATAGAAAACTCGCATAACTTAATAGTATGTTGTTGCGAGATTGTATGAGGTTTTGGCGCGGAATTGTATGGCGTTCGCAGGAGGAATGAACTTCGAAAATGACTCGTCACTCTTTTTTCAGGTGTTATCTGAGCGCTGAAGGCTGATCGATTGATTAAATCCATCATTGCAAGTCGTGTGTCTATCTCCCCTCTGTATCTACGAAAAAAAACCGAGATGATAGAATACGCTCATTACAGAAAATAATAGGGTTAACTAACAAAGATGCCCTAGCTAATGGAAACATTATGTTGTAACCTGTACGTTGAATAATCCAGCTTATTTCCAGCTATTTATTGTAAAAACAAATGGGTAAAGATGCTCCTTAAAAGAAAGGACCAATTTGTAGTTTCCACTCTCTGAAAAATACTAAGAGTTGGCATCTTTACATTCTCAAGGAGTTTAAAGGTGCCCCGTAAGATCATTCAGATAATGTTGTATCAGAGAATATTGGAATAAGTTTAAATAAACGTACACGAGTAAGGAGATCCTTAGGGCAAAGATGAAGGAGAGTCAGTGGCCTGACCTAGGTCAAGCCCAGCACTCCAGCAACCGTGTACGGCGTCCCGGACAGGAAATCTCATTGCTTTCGATAACAATTTAATTTCAGCGAAAGCAATCGATTTTTATCTTGTATTTCTTATGCTTTCACTGTTGATAAGAAGAAGTTGGCCAGAAATAATTTATTCTCATGGGAAAATATTGGGATTTTGGAAATAGATGAACTTATTTCGTAGAAATTAATCCTTTTTTGTCAATCTTTTTACGGCAGAAAAAATTCTTAGAGTAAAAATTCTATTTAAAAGCAATACCGTCAAGTTTTGGCACAAAATGCAGATAGAAAATAATTTATCATAATTCAAACCATTACCATGGTCAAAACCATCTTCCTATCTATTATATATAATTCCTTCTCCGTATTTATTCATATATATATATACGAGTAAAAGTTGCTTGCATTCTGCAAGCACATTGAAAATACAAATTTCAAGTCGACATCAATTAGAGAAGGTCCTCCAAAGAAAAAAAAGATTAAAAACATTCTTAAAAAACAACGTAATTGATTTAAATAGGAGAAATTTGCGTGCTTGTCGAAAAAATCATGAACATTTGGTGTCAGTTTCATAGATATAATAAAGACGAGCGTGTACCCCTATGATTTTGTGTTCACTATCCTACCGGGATGTAGCTTAAAATATTTTCGAAACAGGATCATAACTAATTATAAATCCCCGCCATACGTTTTTAAATAGTAGAGACCCCTGGTGTCGAACCCAGAATCGTTTGGAAGATATGAATACAAATAACGCCCTGATAGAAATATAACTTATTTGATTCTAATTTTTAAGTATATATCATACCGGGAAGTTCGAAAATAAGGACTCCGTTATCCCCATCTGAAATGCATAGGGTCATGTAAATGGCTCTCTGGGATCGAACCAAGGGCGATCAGGGAAACCTGAAACGCCGCATATTAAATGTATATATGTTCTTTATTCACATGCTGAGTTTTAAGTTTCTCTGTTATCGGTTCAAAAAATCTTAAAAATCGTATCAGTTACTAATTTTAGTGACGCCTGGTGTCGAACCCAGGACCTATCGGCAGCTGTGAATACACATTATGGCTTGTTAGGGCTTGTTCTTAATTAATGCAAAGTTTAAAGTCGATATCATGCCGAGAAGAACTTAAAATTGGTTTCTATTATCTCCATAAGAAATGCATTGAGGAATATAAATAACTCACTGGGATCGAACCAAGGACCATCAGCGAAACAGTAAAAAGCGTACATATTTATGATGTCTATCTACATGCCGAGTTTCAAGTTTCCATCTTATCGGGAAGTGATTTTAAAAAATCTTCAAAATCGCCGCAAAGCATTTTAAATGGGAGTATAGTTGTCCTAACCTAGCGTCGAACCAAGTATAATCATAGAAGATATATTTATGGTTTTCGACGGATACTTACGGATTTTAGCGATCCCAAGAATATCAACTGTTTAATTACCAGGAAGTGCTCCAAAATAATTTTCAAAAATCCCCGCAATGGATCTTTATGGAGAAATCCGTGACTTTGGGGCCTCTGACATCGAACCAATGACTCTGAGGTTCAAAGTCACCTTTTTACTGGGGGTTTCACGTTAGAGCCTATATGCTGAAAAAAATTCAAGTCAGCGGCACTTGTGGTTTAGCCTGTGAATTTGTATCCTATCTATATTCATGAATGAACCCGAAGAAGGAATTATATATAATAGATAGATAGATAGGATACTAATTCACGGGCTAAACCGCTAGCGTCATTGACATTTTTACAGTGTATAGCCCCAAACGTTAAACCCCCAGGAAAAATGCCATTTTGAACCTTGGTGCCATGGTTCGATGCCAGAAGTCCCCAAAATCCCGATTTTTCCCTTTTAAATGCATTGCTTTGATTTTCGGGAATTTCTAAAAAATACTTCCTGGATAGGTAGAGAATCAAAATTCAAGGAGCCTTTATATATGGCCATGATCTATTGGAAACATAAATGACTTTTACGGAAAGTATCCTTGGTTCGATGCTAGGACAATACAAAAATCTGCCCTTTAAAATACATTGAGGTAGTTTTTCATTATTATTTTTGATGCACTTATCGAAATGATAGGAAATTCTTGCTTAGCTAGAAGACGTATATTAAGACTCGGTTTAAGAAAAAAATTTAGATACGACCATACTGTTCCTGGGTTTGATGCCAGAGCACATTAAAATTTCTCACATAAAGAATATATGTTAAAATTAGGACGTCGTTTGCGGCAGTTGCAGCCAATATTTCTCCTTGAATTTTCATACATAGTTAGAGATGGTGATCTATTGTGCTGCATAGAAAGTACTTACAGGAAGACCCCGGTTCGATGCCGGGCGGTAAATATATCTCCCGTATAAAATATATTGGCGTAGTTTTTCATTATTTCTTTAAATGCACTTATCGAAATGATAGGAAGTTCTTGCTTTGCTAAAAGATGTATATTAAGACTCCGTTTAAGAAAAAATTTAGATAAGTACATGCTGTTCCTGGGTTCGATGCCAGACTACATTAAATTTTCTCACATAAGGAGAAATTTGCTTTAAGAAAACATAAGCAGAAATATTTGCTGCAGTTGCAGCAAATATTTCTGCTTATGTTTTCTTAATAATATTTTTTCAAAGGTCGACTGATACGCTGGCATATACAGTAATGAAAATCCTTCTGAAATCATTCTTAGCCAATTTTCTCTTTTCCAAATGTAACTCAATGTATGGTTTTATCCATGGAGATTGATATAATCCAAAAATTCTATGAATCTTCTAAAATATTAAACCATGAAAAAGGGGGAAGGTAACACTTAAAATTTAATATTATATTTCAATTTATTTAGTAGAGTGAGTAATAGTTTTTTGCCTTACCCATTAGGTGGAGTTTTATTTTCATAGGAAAATGGTAAATCATTATGTGCTTCATGAATTTCTGTTTAGATTCATTAAAACTACTTCTAATACATATCCTGTAGTTAAATAATCATGAAATTAAAGTTTATATCATCCCATTCAAAACCTCCCTGTGGGAAAGGTTGAAATAGAGCTTATACATATAGATTATTAGCATTTAATTATGTAATAATATTTGATTTACCATTCTCATACATTTTTTTATAAATGTATAATTAGTTTTTGCATATCATTTTGAGCATTGACTTATGCCACTATGAATCTCATTCTCAATTGTCATTAGCACATAATCCATTATTAATTCTAGTTTGATATTTTTGTATTTCAACATTGCATCGAAGGTAAGACTTGGAACTGTTAATTACCATGCAGTCTAATTCATAAATTAATTAGTACTCTGTTAGTACATACATATCTCTAAAATTCTCAAATGCATCTGCTAAAAGCACCACATCTGTTTTTCAATATAAGTCTGAGTATTCCCCTAAGTTTTTACAATTTAATTCTTTTCATATATTACCTGCAACATCATAGTTTTCATCAGTAATAGTATCTTGAGTTAATTGGTCTCATTAAATATTTTGTGGTTATCAATATATTCATATGAAAATATCCCCTTTAATGTAATTAAACTACCATATTTGACGGCATATAAGACACACCTTTTTTCCTAAATTATGTCTCGAAAAATTTCCCTGCATCTTATATGTGAAGGTTCAACCTCCACAGGTTAACTTTCAATACTGAATGTTATTTGTAGCCCAGATGGTCTATACTACCTATTTCATAATTGCATTCAATGATCATTAACACAATCACGTTAATATTTAGCTTTTACGAAACGTGACAACTAAAAGAAACTACATTTTAAGTTATTGTGGTACCGTGCTTTCGCATGGACTATTAAAACTTTTTTTCCTTGTGAGTGGCCAACTTAATGAGGGTGCGTCTTATATGCCGGTACGTCTTATATGCCATCAAATACGGTAACTAATTACTTCGTAAATGAAATTTTGTTTTCCTATGAATTCACTGTGCAGTCAGTTTTTTTTCATCGTAACCCTGAATATGTGTAATGACTGGGATAAGGCAGGGGAGCAAATTTTATTTTTGTCATTGAAAGGCACTCAGAGGACGAAGATGGTGAAGGAAAAAGAATGCAGACCTGCTGCCACCGTGATTGTCGCCGTTGCTTTTACTAAATATAAAACCGCAGTAACAGGTTATTCCACATTTAGACAAATTCTCTGAGAGAAAAGCCCCTAAGGGTGAGGAATAACCCGTGAATAACTTTAGCTTCCGTAATTTCCAAAAGGCCAAATTTAATGTAGAGTTCCCGGCCGACCCCTCCCTTTCACCCCTTCCCCTCCGTTTTGTAATTAACTAGCGCCTATGCTTAAAAGGGCAGTTTTACTCGAGAGTTCTCCCTATACAAGTGCGCCTGTGGATTACTGTGCTCCGCCAGGTCCGTAGACGCCTTCACTAGAGACCACTGGAATTTAACGTACGCCCCTTTGCCAAATCTCTGGATAAAGACGGTAATAAAACGTTTTTTTACATTTTTTTAGGAACTTCGGATTAATTATTTCCGTGAGTTACTCCAACACATGGCAAGAACCCTTTTAATCATTGTTATCGCCAGACCTCTCTTAATTATGAGAGGTGCAGCATAACAATGGTACGTACAATTAGGTATGAATCACAACCTGATAAATTATGAGTGAAAATAGATTTCAAATTTTGTAATTAATTTTACATCAGGAATGTGCTGCACCTCTAAAATTTCCTGATATAGGATACTGATCACAAACCTTATTCTTTCCTAATTCCTGTTTACAAAGATGATATTCAGTGGTTATTTCAAAATTTTCTTCTATCCTCATATTTATTGTAGTTTCAGTTTTACAAGCAAGGGAGACCAGGGCAATGATCACTCCAACATATAATTTACTTTTATTGTGCAATAAAAGTTAAGTACTTGGAAAAAAACTATACAGTAGCATACAGGCAACCTAGCAGGATATCGTAAATGTAGCAGAAAAGGAAATATACTATAAATGAATTAGAGCAAAGGAGGCTTGGGTAACTGAAGAGATATTAAAAAAGATGGAAGAAAGGAGGAAGTATAAAAACAAGAGAGGTGAACAAGAAAGAACAATGTATCGAAAGTTAAATAATGAATTGAAGAGAGAATCTCAAAAGGCAAGAGAAAAGGGGCTAGCGGAAGCATGTGATGACATAAGTATGAATAACTCTGTTTCGAATGATATATATGATTTAACCAATAACCTAGTAAAATCTGTCAGAGGTTGTATTGAAGAGCCTATGGCTAAATGCATCAATAAGTGTTTAACCCAAGGGAAGTTTCCTGAAAAATTAAAAATTGCTAAAGTGGTTCCTGTATATAAAAAAGGAAAACAAAACTGCATTGAAAACTTTAGACCCTTATCGGTGGTGCCTGTGTTCTCAAAAATATTTTAAAGTATTATGAAAAGTCAGATACTTGAATTTCTTGAAAGAAATAACATGATTTCTTCGGTGCAATATGGTTTTTGAAATGGTAAATCAACAGTGGATGCAGTTGACATTTCTGATGTCATTGAGGCATGGGAAGGTCACTGTAAAACAAAAATCACTCTTTGCAATTTGCCAAAAGCTATTGATTGTGTGGGACATTCTATTCTGTTTGAGAAACTTTGGCATAAGAGGTATAGGATTAGATATAATTAAATCTTATCTTGATAAACGACAACAAATTATTTCTATGAATGGAAATCGGTCATCAAAATGCATAGTATCTCAGGATATACCTCAGGGCTCAGTCTTGGGCCCCCTGCTATTTCTAATAATCATGAATGACTTGAAGTATAATATCAGCTCAAAAATTGTAATTTAGGCTGATGATGTAACTATTTACACATCCAATTATAACTTAGAAATAATGAACAAGAATATAGAGGAGGCTCTTTGAAAATCAGCTATCTGGTTTAATGCAAACAATTTCTCCTTGAATACTAAAAAAACCACTATCTCTAGTCCTTACTTTAAAGAATTTTAATCAAGAATTTGATTCAGAAAAGCTTTTAGGATTTGATTTGGATTCAAAACTAGCTTGAGAAAAACATACTTATAATATATGTAATCAATTATCCAGAGTTATATTTGTGATTAGAGCAATAAAAAATAAACTTCCTAAAAACTGTGTTAAGAGTGTATATTATGCTCTTTTTCAAAGTGTGCTACATTATGGCATTCGCAACTGGGGAAATAGTGCAGGACATGTAAAACTCTTTAAACTTCAGAAAAAGGCTCTGAGGATTTTGGTCGGAGCTGATACTCACTGCAAACCAATTTTCATTGCAGAGGGGGTGGTTATTAACCTTTATATATATGAAGTTGTTTGTTATACTAAAGACAATCTGGAAAAGAATACCATTAGAAGTGATGCACACTCCCATAACACTAGAAGTGCTTACAAAATTGATATACCAGACTATAGGTTATCAAAAACTGGAAACCATCATCATGTCATGGGCATAGAGCTCCTTAATAAATTATCTGTAACAAATGAACAAACAGAAAATTTTGAAGCCAGATTAGCCACATGGCTAATAAAAAACCCTTCTATTATTTAGATGAATTCTTTGAAATGAAAACAATACTGTAAATTGCTACTTTTATTTCTCTTACAATGTACTGCTTATTGTTTGATGTATATTTATTTCTAATCTTGACGTGACCCATATCATTGTATAATTTTTTTATGGTTAAATAAATATTATTATTATTACTATTAATATAATAGATGCAGATACAGAAGTAATTTTGCAAGTATTTTCAAAACATAATGATATTATGAATTTTATTAGAAAATATCAGTACAGCGTGGGATTCTATGACCAGAAAATGTACCAATGGAATATAGAAAATTTGCGTTCAGCATTATGTAGATACCTAAAATGGATTTGACAGTAATCACAAAATTGAAGTTAATGCAGCAAAATAGTTTTGCTTGTCGCATGAAATTTCTAAGGAGTGAAGTGTAATCGTCAAAGACTTGTAAGATGAAGAATTTAGACAACTTATGAATGAATAATTGATCACTTGGGAAAAAGAAATGAAATATTGCTTTCAAATCAAAATTTCAATATCTTTGACAAAATGAGCAAAAAATTTCACCACAAATTCCACTCTCTGAAATAAAAGACAATAGCTAAAGTTCTATTCCATCAACCTGAAACCACCTATAAATGAAAATTTCAATATTTATCTCAATTTCATTCATGACAAGTTCTATTTCATGAGAGAAATTAAAGTATTTTTTTCTTCCGAGTAAATTATTCCTATGTTTCCTTCTCCCTACATAATTTTTATTAAGTTATGCTTACTTGAATATACATAGTATGTGGTTTATAGGCAAGCTAATGATACAAAGAGGAAATGAGGAAAAAAATCAGAATTTTAGATTGGATTGGCAGAGAGAAATGGCAGTTTTAAAAATGTTTACAACAGAAACATGCAACCTTTCACTCAAATTCTTAGTTGTTTTTTGTATACAAATCTTCACTACCATGTAGATAAAGTCATTTTTATACAATTATAATCAGAAATGAAGTTCAAATCGACCAACATTAGCTACGAATTTTGGTTTTTATCCATCCTAATCTGGAGGCATGATGTTAGATTCGCCGCTTTTCTGAAAATACACACAGCATTTCCTCCATTTGCACCCATACTGACTGGAATGTTTTGAAATGGATTCTCCAGAATCAACCTGCACTTCAGATGTTTTACTTTTTTATAGTAAGAAAATAATTGAAATCTTATCAGCATTTCACTCACAACTTCTATGATCAAGTTTTATCTTCCATTTAAAAATCATATAGCACTTCTGCTATTTTCATTGTAATTTAAAAAGAGTGGGACTAAGTGTGAGTTTTTGTCTAAAAGACAAGAACTAGTAGATGCAGGAATGTTCAGTTAGTTATTAAATAATTATAACTTACTTTTCCCACAAGGTATTTAGATTTAAGTACACATATTTGTTCAAAGACACTTCAGAAGAATTTTTGACAGCTTTGCTTCTGATGTTTATTTACAACCATTACATTGAACTTCTTACATCAGATTTTTCCTTTATTTAGCAATATTTGCTGATCAAAATAAGTTGTTACTCTAGAGGTTGGAACTATATTTCTATAGAAAAATGGAGCTATTGACCTTACTTTGAAGTAATATTCATATAGCACACAACAAGAAAAAGTATTTTACAATGTAAATACAATATATAAAAAGGAAATTATCATTTTCATAAAAGAAGAGGATGATTTCTCTAACAATTCCTCAAACATAAGATTATCAAATTGAACCATAAAATTTAGCTTATACATTTAAGATTTCAATGATTTGATTAGTTTGACTATATTTACTATTTGATAAATATCCATTAAAAAAAACAAATAATATTTTAAAGGGTGCTAAATATCAAATTCAGATTTTTCTACCAGATCTAACCTCATAACATTATACCAAAAGGAATGTGAATGATTATCTTCCTAAAATTATACCACAATGTCTCCCTAACAGGAAATATAAAAACATCACTACAGAGAAAACACCCACTACAGAAATGGTTACGGTTTGCACGAAAGGAAGGTATAATTTGATGGTGCTGATTAATAAAAATGATGAAAGAAAAATATGATAACAGTTCCTTAACTCTATCATCACAGGAAAATACATTTATAATCAATAAAATATAGTCTTTGTGCTTCTCTAGGAACAACTACATTTAAGTTGTAATTGAACAACTACATTACATTAATTCATAGTAGGAAGACAAATTGCCCATGAATATTCCCTTCACCAACAAAGTTCTCATCTTGAGGAAAATCAACTATCGATTTGTTTTCCACATAATATGTGGTTGAGTGTAATATGAATATGGGCAGAAACCTAAATATTTTCCAGTCAAGATAGCATTCCTCACAAATACTCTTCTCATAACCTAAATCACAGCAATGGAAATGGTTATATAAAATGCAAGATCATATACTCAACAGTGTGTGAGCTTAAAACTAAAGAATGAAGTTAAAAGCTCTTGAGTTTAAAATAGAAAAAAACAAATATCCAAACATAATATATAAATTTCATAGTCAAGGAGCATTAATATATTAAAATTAGGTAAACTTAAGTTTAATTCAGCTCACCTCTAAAGACAATACATTATACAACAAAATCTATAAAAATACAATATACATTCTTAAAATTGCATCTTTTTGAGGTATTAACACAGCTACATTTTCAGAGAGCCAAAGGAAGAATGTGTCTCAGTGGTTGGGTTTCATCAGCTCTTTGCCAATTGTTTCTCTCTCCATTTTTCATGGGCAGGAAAAAATACCGAATGCAATCAAATTCATTTTTTCTTAGTTTATGCATAAAATACTCTATGAATATTGATTTCAATGAAAGAAAAATATTCATTCTTCTTGCATCTGAATGATTTTTAGGGAAAAGAAGGTAGGATTCAAATGTTTGCATTGTCTAGTGCGATATATATATATTTACTTTTGGCACAGAAAATAATTACCCATTTAACTGTACAGTTAATACTCAATGGTTAAGCATTTCATTTTGAAAGATACAGCAACTGTCAGTTGTAATTTGGGCAAAGATTATCATCATTATAATTAGAACCTTTTACAATCTCTGATGGAACTTGTAGACCAAAGCCATACTGTCCATCTATACTTAGTTTTTCTGGACCTTTCAATGCTTTTTCCATAATAAACTTCTTAATAGCTCCTGCATCTACCGTGGACATAGTTAGTCTCCAACTCCACACCACAACAGCCATTGGCTACAAAAATTAAAACCATACATTTAATCAGGTGATTTAATAAAAATGTAATATTTAATTTTATTTACACAAGCATGAATTCTAATTAATCCATTCAAGAAAAAGAAGATTATTATGACAAAATAATTACTTAAAATTTAAGCAGAATACAGTTAAAAAATCTATGCAGGATACATAGATTCTTATTGGAGTCCTCAAAAATAGCTGAATGAAAAACATTAATTATATATGCAAAATATATTTCAATGAATATTTTTATATGCTTAAGTAAGGCTGGAATGTTCCAGTTGTACCCTTATATTTGACCTAAAGTAAGATATACCAAATTCCAATTTCTTAAAAGAAATGCGATTCTGGGATTAGATATACCTTCTAATATTCATCCTACAAATAATGATAACACTACATTAAAATATGATCATACTCACTCTTTGCTCATCCATCAATGTATATGGAGTGATTACGTATCTTCGCAAGCATCCTTTAATAATTTTGCGCAATCTGTTCACTTCAATGGGATTTGCACAAGGATGATACAACATGACCACAGCACCATGCTGAAATATTAAATGAATGAAAACACTTTATTACTTTAAAGAGCAAAAGCGTTACTATAAAAGCATCCCAAGGCATCATCAAAGGCAGAATTACAAATATGAGAGCAATTGAGTACCACCCAGAATTTTTAAGACAAGTATCATTAAGTGAAAGTAACAAGAAAATAATGACTCAATAAATTAGAACACCAATTTCTAATTGAATATTGCTGTTTAAATGCTAAACATAAACTTCACAATATAATATATAATATTACCTGAATAGTGTAAAAAAATGCTATGCATATAGGTAAACATGATTATTGGAATGAATGGAAATTAAAAAAGGATAAATAATTATAATAATAATTTATTTGACACATGCAGGATAAATTCCCACATAGATGTATTGTATTAGATAAACAATAAGTTAATAATAAGCACAATAAACAGTGAGTGAATATGAAAAGAGATGAGAAGTACATAAAGATGAACTGAAGTAGGAAACGGGTGAAAGAACAAAATAGAGAGAGGAGAAAATAACGTGGAATTAGAATAATGATTTGATGAGATTCCTGCGGATCTGCGATATTGAATAGCAGAAAAAGTCTGCGTTCGTTCTGGAAACAAACAATTTTGCTTCCCTCACGATTTGTGGGATCGGGGAAAACTTGAAGGGGTTAACTCTGCACTGAGGTTCGTAGAACACAGGTGTACTCCTTAACCTGCGTTGTGGCACGGACACACCACAGAGATTGGTTAGCTGGGGGCAGTCAGTGTTGTCAGTGAAGAGATTTTCTAAGAAAAGGACATCAGCAGCCTTTCTCCTAGACTCAAGAAGGGGAAGATTGAGTTTCTCACAAAATTGGGGCACTCCAAAAGTGACTTTGATGTAGGAGTAGCAGAAACAGCCACTTCCTATCCGAGAGATAACTATCAAATAAGTTCAGTAGATCGCCTGTCATTCCAAAGGCTGCCAGTTTATGAAGGAGTAGATCATGTCAGACCAAATCAAAGGCTTTTCTAAAGTCAAAGTAAACAGTATCTGCTTGACTCTCATTGTGGATCGCCATGGCTACGTTATTAACATGAAGAACCAAGTTAGTCTGAGTGGATCTTCAACATATTCAATATATAAATCAAATAATAATTCCTTATTGTGAAATTATAATGGAGGGAAAAAGTGTGAAATTTAAATCCATCCAGTATGTGAGAAACGTCTTTTTCATCTGACAATTAACGGCAGGTACTGAATATATTTTTTTATCGCTATATTAATAGGAAACTCAATCGAAAGATAAATATCGAATTTTACAAGAATGTGGTTTGTACAGAGTCTGTTACATACTGCGGTTTGTACAGAGTACTGTTACTGATTTCAATCGATTATATGACAACAATTGTTCTTAATGCTACAGTCATCTAAATGGGGAGGTCACTTTCAAATCAACATTTACATAGAGCTCTATATTTCCAAAATGATAGGGAAATGTAAAAAGTCAATCTAAATATAATATTATAATGTAATGCGATGATGAAATTAAAAAAATTAATCTGCAAAATATGAAGAAATCGTCTGTTTAATTAACCTTGAGATCCAGCCTACCGCTGTCCCCCGAGCCTCTTCCATTGACAGCAGTCACTTGCATTTGTGAAGAGTGAGTCAAACGGCAAAGCCTTATCGAAATTTGAGCATAGAATTCTTCCACATCGAGGGAAATACTTGGGTTTGCAGAATTTTATTAAATAAGAAATGCCAAGGGGAGCAAATTTCGTCGGTAAAGGCTTTGATAATGAAGATTGGAAAGTTATCAGGACCTGAGGATGAATTGTTACTAAGATTTTGGAGTACTTCAAGTATTTCAGTTTTGGTAGAATGAATAGTGGAGTTGAAGTTACGAGAACAAGATGGAGGAGAGTAGTGTACTGCACTAGATTTCTAGAAAACGGATGAAAAAAATTCCAAGAAAAGATAGGACGCCTGCTGTGGGTCTTTGGCTGATCTGCCGTCATATGAAACCATGGAGGGAATTTGATGTGAGGTGCGTTTTTGCCTGATGAAGGGCCAGAACTGTTTAGAATCGTCATTCAAGGTCTTATCAATGTTAGCCAGGTATTCTTGAAATTTCAATAGCTGCAATTTCTTGAATGAAGTTCGGAGCATGGAAAATTCAACGAAATCACTTGTTTGCTTGTAGCGCTTCCATTTCCTGCGCAAACGGTTCTTAAGTTTAAAGAAAGAGATCAGCTCCACGTCGTACCAATGCAGATACTTGTGTGGACTGACTCTACAAATAGGAACCGAGTCTGCAATACAGCTCTCAAATAAGGAGTAGAAGATATTGAAGCACTCGTCCACGGAGGAAGATGACTCTAGTAGAACCCAGGGACAGTGCAAAAGGAAGTTCTTTAAATACGAAATATCCGCTCTTTTTCAATTGCGTCTAATAATTGGTGGAATTCTGGAAGGATAAGCACACTCTAGTTTCAGTTCACAAGAGATGGGTCGATTATCAGAGATAATGTCTTGTAGGGATTGCAGATGGTTAACGGAATAGTCCTGAGTTGACTGATTGCCTTTAAATAAGAAAATAAGATTGAGGAAGTTAATGCCACAAGATGAAAAATCAACTAATTGTGAAAGTTTGAACTCGGAGACGACGTTGAGTTGATTGCTCGGATTTTTCGGTACAGGGAGTAGAAGGGTGGTAGGTGTTTGAGAAACCCAAGAAAGATCACAGAAGTTGAAGTCTCCCAGTAAAAGGAGAGAGTCCCACTCATTGAGATCCGTTTGCATGGCTAGGAGCGAGGAATGGACTGCTTCGAGGTTTGAAAGAGATACTGGGGAAGGGAGGTAAAGACAGGCAATGGGTAACCTTTTCCTGCGTTTAATGCTCAGGCGAAGTTCGACTACCACTATTTCACAGTTCGAGTCACTTCTCCAAACAGAAAGAAGAGAGGAAGCAACTGCAATGAAAGATTAACGCATCTCTGCACAATTAAACTTAAAATTGCTTCAACCAGGATTGAGAAGACCTGTGCCAGTAAAACTGACTATCAGAAAATTCTGAGACCAAATTGTGCATTCTCAAATCAAAACTGTTAGATTTTAAGAAGAGTTAAGTTTCAATTCAAAGATATAGGAAATATAAAAGCAAAGAGCATCAAAGTAAATTGGTAATTTTTGTGTAAATATATAGAAAATATGTGCATATGATAATAGGATAAAAATATTTTATTTCAGGCACGAAAGCTATGTCATCAAAGTAATATGATATTGAATAACATTTATAAATCTACTCTATCACAGCTGGTGTACCTTCCTAATTATAATAAATATGATAATGAGTAAGGGTGTAGAGCATAAGAAGTTGCCTGCATTAGTTGTCGGCGAATTTTTGCTCTCCTACTTAAGCAGAGTAAACCAATAAATCATTCAAAGAATGAATGAAACAGCCTCATTTTAAAGATGATTATATTATGATTTATCTTTACTAAAATAAACAGTAAATTACTAATATAGTTTAGTGAAGTCAATTGGAACAATATTCCAGTCATGAGTCAAATAAATTGAACTTCAATTTAAAGATTCAAATTTGGCAGAACCTGTAAAATTACTTAATAAGAACAGAAAAAACAAAAAATTACCTCCAAACTATGAAGCCATCTCTGCACCGGCACAAACTTGTATTCTCCATATTTAGGCCAAAGAGGTCGATGATTCCCACTGAAAATAAAAGTACAGTTTGTTACAGAGAAAGAAATAATGAAAAATGCAATTAGAGATTAAATTTCAGCCATTATTACATTTTTAAGTAATTTTTCATCAAAAGGAGCAAATTGACAAGGAATAGATTTATTTATACTACAGAAGAAATTGTTACAGACAACCCAGGGTTTCGATGCATAGCATCATCTTCAGGTCACTCTGTGGTATAAATAAATATATTCCTT
The DNA here is from genome assembly GCA_947579665.1 of Sympetrum striolatum. Taxonomy (NCBI): domain Eukaryota; kingdom Metazoa; phylum Arthropoda; class Insecta; order Odonata; family Libellulidae; genus Sympetrum; species Sympetrum striolatum. Next base: position 112,455,159 of record OX388341.1, read on the forward strand.
GTCAATTTGCTTCTTTTGTCATGGAATACCACCAAGTAAAGCCTCATTTAGTCAAACTCATTTTTCATTAATATATATCAAAATTACATACTTTTAGTAAATCATTTACTAATATATAAGGTGAAGATGATTTCCCATGTACGTACAAGTACCTAAGAAAAATCCCAAGGAAGATAAAGAGGATGACAGGTCATTTGCTCTGGTAATTGGGAGATCCAGGTTACATAATTAGTTATTAATAATTGTAATTGTAATATCTTTCACATGTCCTATGTATGTTTTGCATATATTTGGACAAAATAAATAAATACCGTATTTTCTGGTAGATAACCCGCGTGTTATCTATACAAAAAATATAGAAAAATGATAAAAATAATAGTGCGTGATATACAACGAAAATCTAGTTTAACTGAATATTGAACTCGGAAACAAATGACTAAACAATACTCACTTACAAGGGCAATTTTATTATAACCAACACATTGTAAATGTTAATGTAATTATATAATTAATTTCAAAATAAGAATAATTATTGCAAAACATTACAGTGGTGAAAAAACATTGTCTGCATAACACATAGGAGGAAAGCATAAAAAAGGAAACTTAAGTAATTAGTTCAAGAATTGCATTAAAACTAGCTTGAAGTTTTGATTTGAAGGATTTATTCACCGTTAAATCAAGGGGTTGAAGTTTCTTCGTCAGTCCACCAGGTATAATTGCTACCTTGGAGTATTTGTTGACCAATTTATTTACTTTGGGCACTAAATGGGCTCGACATGCATCCATGCATAAAACATATTTGGGGCTGAAGAAAGCATGTTTACGTTTTTTCCAAACATTATCTAACCAGGTCTTCAGCATTTCTTTATTTATCCATCCTTTTTCATTTGCGGTAACAATAAGGTCTTTCGAAAAACGCCTCTTTGGAATTGTTTTCCTCTTAAATATCACCATAGGAGATAGCCTTGCAACCATCTGACGTTATGCACAATACAATTGTAAAATTTGACTTTTCGTGTCTTGTCGTAGTAATGGACACTTCCTTTGCACCTTCAAGATTCACAGTCATTTGGAAGACCAGTTGGAAGGTCAAAACTTACTGGGACCTCATCCATATTACCCACATGCATTTCTTCCACTTAGAAAATGCACTCTTTCAAAAACTGTCTAAATGCTATCACCTTGGTCCCCCAATCTACAGGTAGTTTCTGACCAATGCTTGTCGAGGCACGAACACTTAAATTATTTCTCATCATGAACCGGAATCCCCAAGAGGGATATGCTTTGAAGTCAATTATGTTTTTCTCTCGTGCAATTTGCTTTGCATGAAGTAAAATTCTAGTTGTTGATAGTCTTATTCCTCTTGATCCTTCACGAGTAGTTCAGTCGTAAAGTTCTTTTTCGAGTGTTGGCCAGAAACACTTTCTGTAGCGCATGGCTGGTTTTCCTTGATGCAGTTTCTCAAAAACCTCATTCTTTTGCCACTCTCTCACACTAGCTTCATTTACATTGAATTTTCTCCCTGCTGCACGATTTCCATTAACCTTTACAAACTGAATAACTTCCAGCTTAAATTGAGCCGTGTACGATTTGCGTGTTTTTGCTTTTCTTTCTTCCATGGCCTTACAATAATAAATATAATTAGGTACTATTGAAATACCTTCGATACCACTTTCAAAATTGTTTATTTCCTAGTTCATTTGTGCATAGAAAGGTAGTTATAATGATTTTGCTGCTGCGTAAACAGCATCATAACGATCTTTAAAGCGCTTTATGAAAAATAGTACAAATTTGAAATGTGCGTTATCAATACATAAATCACAGAGAAGAAATTTTTGAAATGCTCGTTATCAATACATTTCTCACAGTGAAGAGATTTTTAATATGCGTGTTATCTAGTAGGTGCGTGTTATTTACCAGAAAATACGGTAAATCAAATACTCCTTTCAATCTTTTTTTCATTCCCAATCTTTCTTGGGAAATTTACTTAGATTTGTCAGAGGAAACCTAGCAAGGGGGACATTCATTTTGTGCAACATGGATTCACTTCAGACTTTCAAGGTATGTTTCTTGCTCTAAAATAATGCAAACTGTGCAACTGTTGAATTAAATACACCTGTATTTGAGCAAAATAGGCATTTAAAGCTTGGAGTTAAACAACTGCATCATCATGATCAATATTTAACATTTTTGACAGAGTAAATAATCAATCAGTGAAGAAGCAAACAAAATGGACCAATAAATGTAAATATATAAAACTCACAAGGTAGGTATTGGCCTGTTGTAAGCGATGGGCTTGTCCATACATATATGAAGTGGCTAAAATGAAATAGAAATTCAAGGAATGCATTAGAATAAAAATATGATTAACACATTCAGTGCAGCGTTGATTTCACTGGTTGTTATCCTATGGCTGAATACTTTTAATATAATATAATATAATAATAAAAATAGTTGACTTATCTAAAAGGCCAATTTGAATTTTTTGCATCCATCTCTTTAGACATACTTTAATGAAAATACATGGAAAGAATTAATATTTTGTCAGTTTTCTATGATTTAAATGCCAAAGAATAAAAGCAAATTTCAATTCAGAACATCTACCTGTTAAATCAAAATACATTCTCCATTTTATTCTACAGTATAAGAGGATGAATACAATTTAAACAAAATCATAAAAAAATATAAATTATCACTCAATATACTACGTATGTATAATAACATCGCATTAGAAGATGTCCCTTTAATTCTGAAAGTTCGGTTAACACAAACAGGATCCCTAGAGCTGAATTATAACTAAATATAATTATGAATATGCAATGGCATATTCATAGATCATATTCACTCTATGTGAGCATCTCTAGTATTATAAACTGTTTCCAGGTAATTAATAACGTTTTTATATAATCAATCTTTTAACCACTGCTTTCGAAAGAGGCTATTCTAAAAAATGGTTAAAAATCTACGTAACAGTAGCATTGACAACAGTTTGTTCCATGAAATGTTTAGTCATTCCAACTTTTAGGAGGAATCTCAAATTCCAAAGAATCTATTTAATAAATTTTAAAACAACGCTGGCTCACCAAGTACAGAGGCGGAATAGCCTCTTTTTCCAGTAAAGGAGGGAGTTCTCGGTCTGGTTTATACTGGTAACCAGGATTGTAGCACGTATAATTCACAGGAGAAAAGTTCCAGTCTATTTCAAGATTGGTCTGCAAAAGAGAACAAGAAAAGAAAAAATATTTCTCCTAATTATGTACCTTAAGGCTATTAAAGATCACCAATTATTATTCAATATCTCCAATTATCACCATAACACAAAGCTAAGAATAAATACATATATACTGCAGCATCAATAGTCCCTCATAGATAAAGTAGTCACTGATCTCTCCAACGTATTATCTCAACCCTACAAATATTCAACTCTAAAATCATTTTGCTATTTTGGTACACATTTACTAGAATTACAAGTAGAATTTTGCATAATCAAATTTAAAATTATACAGTTTCCAATTCAAGCATTATTGTAAGCATTAAAGAGGTATAATTCATCAATAAAATAAAGAGATGATTTTAAGGCTCAGCTGTAAACAGTCCATCATTATGTGAAATTATAAATTGATACAATTTTAAAGTTCTTTGTCCATACAGCTGGAAGTCCAATTTAGCTTCCTTGACCTTTACGGCACAGAAAATACAGCTCTGAAGGTTTCATATCAGAAAGGTTTCATATAAGAAATTAGTTACATGAAACCAATTTCTTATGTATGAACCCATTGATGAAATCAATTATTTCATTTTCAGTAGTGCTATCAAGCGACGAAGAGGATGTTTTAATGCTTTGGTGGTGGTTAAAAAACAGGAAAAGGAAGCAAAAGTACTGGATACATCCTCTAATCCATGACAGGCAACATAGCAGCTACGCTGTGGCCAAAGAACTATCTGTAGGTACTGAAAAATTTCAGAAGATTCTATAGAATGCCTAAATGTTCCTTTGACCATTTGATGCAGTTAGTAGGCCCTATGATAATGAAGTACCAATTGGAGAGAGACTGTGGGAGCAGAAGAGAAACTCAGAAGTCTTCGGGGGCTGGAACAGATAGACACATTTCAAGAAATGAGCTACATCAAACCACTCCGATGAATTTCTATAAATACAGGTTGTGCCACCAATGGGTTTAGAAATGCAGGGGGCAAACTTCTCAGTATTTGAATAAAATGGTTTCTTGAAACCAATGTTTCACTAAATTGATTTTATGAAATCCATTTCTTCAGTGGGCAATATGCCTAACAGTACCAGATTCAACTACAGAACATTTGGATGGCTTCTGTAAGAAATGTATGAACGTTTGGTTTAAATCCTTACAGACATTTTTCCGTTGCAAAAATTAAAAATAATGGATCTATGAAAATAATATAGGTAACAGCAGACCAAGAATGAAGAGAATTTGAATGTAGAAACCTGATCCTAACAATAAAATATTGTTTATTCATATATAATTATAAGAAATTTATAAAATAGAGATACACAGTAATAATTTCATTTTAAACAATCTATTTGATGACCAACAACTGGTGCAGCTAAACTCACAAGTTTTCTCGTAGAAATACATGGAAAAATTATGCTCATACAGAATCAGTGGTAATAATATGATGATAGATGTATTCTACAAAGAAGTAATTGTACCAAGAACTTTTGTTATATTCAAAGAGATTTGATAAAGTAACTTCTTAAGCCTATTTTACTACACCATCTTTCACAGTTTTTTTTCCAGTGAGCAATAATTTATTAGGAATCAAATTCTCTTCTGGAGTACTAATAATGAGCTAAGACTAAAATATGAAGGAATTTGAAATTATTGAAAAGCGGTATTTCCTTACTATGTAATACTCCATTAATTTTTCTACTCATAATTAATATATTTCGAAGAATGAACATGACCAACCTTTCCATCATCACATCCTGTTTCTGGTATACCCATTGCCACACCATGTAGAGGATCTGTGGGAATTTCATACGAAAAAAATGGATTTTTTGAAGTCAGTTTTTTAACAGAAGGATGAGTAGTTCTTTCTGGAAGCCATCGTCCAGTCCATGGACCCTCTGTTGTAGTAGTAGTCAATGTTCCACTAACATATCTAATAAAATAAAGATAATAATTACTTTTTTCCAAACAATCTTACAATTTCAAAGTATGAGACTTATAAAGAAATTAAAAAGGATCATGAGAAAAGAAAAGGAAGGCCAAAACAAGAAAATGAGACAACTATAAAATAGAGCTATATAAGTCAGCTCTTGTGATAACAACAGTAATGATTGAAAGGGATTTGGAGAGTTCAAAATAAGAACATCAGTGAGCTTATCTCATTGAAGCATAGAATCGATTTTAAAGCCTAAAAGCTTCAACAACCAATTCGATTATCTATATGGTATTCAATAGGTTTATAACTGTTTTACAATACGATTGATCAAAATATTCACAAAACAAACAACAAAAACTTATGGATCATTAAATGGTAAATTTCTAGAAATTTACCCATAAAATTTACCTTCTTAAAAGAGATCTATGCTTGACGAACTCATTGGGGTCCTCCGAAACTTCATTTGGTAAAATCACATATGATGAAAATGATGCCTTATCAACGCAGCAAACTGAAAGTTACGATTACGTAAGAAGCTATATTAAATTATCAAATTAAGCTACTATATATAAAAAATGAAAAGATTTTTTCGAGGTTAAGTTGAATATTTTACCTTCGTAAAGGGTGAAAAAGGTGATCAGCTGGACGATTAATATCCGCATTCTGAATCTATATATATGGAAGAAAAGTTATTTGCTCAAAATTTTTATTTTATGATGAGCATAATGGATAATAATTACAGAAAAAAATTAATTTACGGCGCTCAAAATGTAATCTTTACTAGATGTTTACGTACCAAGAAAATGACATTCTACCTTCGTGACGTGGAATACTTCTCATCAGTATTTACAGCGGATGACAGCCGTAAAAAGAAATAGAATTACCAAAATGAGATAACATTAGGCTTCTAAAATCTATAAATTACAGGATTAAAGTAAAGGAAAATCTTTAGGAAATACTAACTCTGACACCTACGACTCGATGTTATTGGACTGTAGACAGGTTCAGGCGGTTACAGATGGTTACCGACGGCTACCGACTTATTTTGTTTTCGTACGTAAAGCGCGCATTTGAATGTCTCAGCTCTTGCAACAAATCAGAGAATAAGTTCATTTCGCAATATTTCCTCTTGTAGACATTATTATTGGCCTTCAGCTCTCGTTTAGTCTCTCATATATTTTACAAAAATTTATTATCGTTAGAAGCTTTCACAATCATATAATTTCAGTAATTTGTTATTCGTTTTCACTATTTTTATATATTTAAATAAAATCCATAATTACTTTTTAAAATCTTAAGATACCAAGAAATAACAATTTCTTACGTACTTCTGCAATCTTCGTTAGTCTAGGTTTCAAGATTAACTTTTCTTGCATTGATAACTTACTATACAATCAAACTTTTAATCATGTCTTTAATACCAAGTGAAGAAATTCCAAGCTAACCTGATAATTTTTTTTCCATATGGATAATCACTCAAAAAATAATATGTATTTTAATAAACGTTTAGGTGCCTCCTTTGATATTAAGGCGGGAGTCTTTCTTGACGAGCCGTAGAGAGCGGACGTATTGAGAAAGAATTCTTACCATTGCCTGAACAATTTCCATTGCGTGTACTATTTTACCATCCCGCGGGCGGAGTTTTTGATCCAGCATCTGCGCCTCTTCGGGTATCATTGCATCTTGCAATGAAACCCCCATCCGGGGCCCCAAAGGGACCTCAACCCCGTGGTAAAGGGGGCACGAGAGATCCTCGACCCCACTCGGTTAGCTCTGAGCGAGAATACGGTCAAACGGCTACCAGAAAAAAAAAAACAGGAATATCACGCCATTGGTGATGCAGGAGATGTTTGACTGCTCAAAAAAACACGCCCGCGCAAGGAGATGAGGACACCGCCTCGAAGAAAAACAACCCAGAAAATGCTATTAGCCAGCCCAATGATGAGCAGCAGTCCTCGTTGGATGACCCCACCGAAACGAGCGCCGAAATGGAGACGAATACCGACGCCAGTGCGACCGCATGCCACGCGAACCGACAACAATAAATGTGATAATCATACCTCTCTCTAAAACCTTAAATATTTTAACTAAATGTTCCAACTCAAAACTAAAAAACTCAAAATAGCATATTTTACACAATCTGGGATTACGACCTAAACACAACTATCAACAAATACTGCCATCATTAAATGTGCAAAATGAAGAAACCATAACCCAATCTATACCCATGTCAGACGCTCTCCCTTACCTAGTGATCTTCAAAAAGAAAGTGTACTTAAAATGCATAAGGGAAAACCATGGATAATATCTCTAGTCTGGAGCCACGATCAAAAGTATTACAGCAGGAAGTGAACATTATTTGTCAGTCTGTCAGCAAATGCATAACTGCTTCAACCATAATTGACTCCCTGAGTATAGATGAATGTATTATTAAATAATTCGGTTTTGAAAAGCAGAAAGAGTTTGAAGTACAAAAATGGTACAAGATTATTGCTAATTAAAAGTAAAGAGATCCATTTGTATTCATAATTTATTGCATGAATTTAAATTACAATGCACATTAAAATTTTTAAAAGTAACAAATTTTGTTGGTTCTTTGGAAATAAAATAAAAAATGTAAAAACATAAAATATTCAGGAACCAAATATGAGCATTAACAAGAAAATGATTAGTTTGATTTGGTGATAAAAACATAGCATACACTTTATCACCCCAAAATATATTCAAATGATTTCTTTAAGTAATCAATGGTGAAATTCTGTTCCTTTCATTTGCATCTCAAGCAGCATTAATACTCCCAACATATATATGACTAAAACATTAAGGGTTTTACAGACTCCTTACATTGAAATTTTCTTCTATGATAAACCCTAGTATACTGCCTGGGAATGATCATCTAGAATTTGAGATTACATAGAAACAATAAAACTTGTTCAAAATTGGGGCTATTTGATAGAGCATGTTTTTTATAGAGTTAACAATCTCAAATATCCTCTGAATAAGTTGAATTTACTGAGTTAAGATCAACCTTCATTGATTAGCAATCAAAGCACCAGGAAAGATACACTGTACCCTGGGAAATCTCTTTATTGTAGAAAACATGCATGGAAATGAAGTTTGGCAAAGTCGCAGAGGAAGGGTTATAGAGGAAATAACTAATAGAATTTGAAAGTAAAATTCTGGTAAATGTACCAAATAAGTAAAAAAAAACCTGTACTAATTCTCAAGTCCTGGCACTCTTCTATTTTAGAGCTGTTGAATAAGTCACTAATCTTACAAACTCCAGTTAAAGAGTGAATCAAGTGGGTGGGAAAATTCCAACTGATGCATTTTAGTAACACCTCTATAAGCAGTGCAGATGATAATTTTTCTGACGAAAGTCTACACAATAAAGAAAATTATGATAGATTAAGTTGGATATTTCTACTTGAGTTCTCTTTCTATATTTGCCCCATGAATTCTTAGAAATTTCTGGTATAAAATAGTTGTACCATTAAATATAGGTAAAATAAAATCACTGCAATGAATGCGACCAGGACATAAGACAAGATGAAGAAATGTAGATTTAGAGTCATATTGGCCAGGTTTTCTTTCTATGCTAAATCTATAGGATATCATCCTGAGAAATTTATTTTGGACCCTTTAGAACTTAATATGAATGTGAATCTCCAACAAGCAAAAGCATCTGGTTTTGGGACAACAAACTGAGAACTACGAGATGCCTGGGAGGTGGATTAGACCAGTTGGGCCAATTGCTTAGCCTTTTCGGTTGCCAAACTTTTTTATAGTCTAACAAACTTAATAATGGATCGGCAATCGTTTAACACGACCATTTAAACATAATATTTAAGATACAACAAAATACCAATGAGTATGACTATCACCATCAAGAAAAGGATTGTCATTCCTTGCTGTTTTAAATCCAATTCTTTACACTTCAAAGGAAGCAATCGCTGAATCCAGATATATTTTAACGATTTTGATTTATTCATTCTTTAGCGTTTACGATTAAATGCACGGCGGGACGCTAAATGAAACGATTAGTACTTAGATCGGAAAATAAGAATGAAAAAGTTATCAACTTATCATGCTAAGAAGATATAATTACTTTATAAGAGAAAATAAAATTCACTAAATACGACTATAAACATTAATTTCACGTAAATAATCGATAACTTATTAATTATACCCACCGAATACCAGAAGATTCCAGAAAGCTATGTTACTATCATTCATCATACTTTAAGTGAGGCTCTCCCTCAATCGAAGTTCATTTGGTTGAAATAAGGTTATTCGATCGGATGTCGAGTGCAAGAATGAAACAATTGCTCTTAAGTCTATCAGTGAGTAACAAGGAAAAAATATAATAAAAGAAAATGAAAATAATATTACAGAATTACTCGCAAACAGCGGGTTATTCTATAAGGATTTGGCCGGCGCGGGTGTGAAATGCGTGGTTGCCTATGCTCAGATTATCGATTTTCAATTAATTATTGTAAAAAAACTAAGGTTCATTCAGACGAACGGCAATACAATTTTTCATTACTCCACTTCCTGCGTCACCACAAAAATGTTCATCAAAATCCCCGGACAAAAGTGAGAGTCTCCCCTTGTTAGATAGTAAAATATACTTAGATAGTAAATGCTTCGCACTAATACTGTAAATTTTAATGTTATATTTTTTATATTTAATTTCAAACTGAATTCTCGACATAATTTTAATATATTTAAATAGTTACATTGTCAACTCAAATATTTTCTAATACATCTCTGAAGTAGTTCTTTGATTGGATATCTTTCACTTGCATACTTTAAACTTTAGCTCTTCATTAATTGCCTGCTGTCAGTATTACCCTAAGTGAAGTATTTCCTCCTTTGGAACAGAACCTATTTAATACATATTAACAATTATTGGAGTGTTTTAGAGTTTTATAGCCTTAATAGCAACGATATAAGAACCTCATAAATCTCGATGAAATAAAATTATTTTCAAACAACCAAAATTGTAAAGATAATAAATTATATATTATAAGAACCATTTTCAATTTTCTTGGTACTACCACTAAAAATTACTCTAAGCAAATAACCAGAGCAGGGGTTACCTTTTAGCAACTGCGTACCACTTGAACATTTTAGAAATTTTGGCCTACTAACAGTCCTATATCTTTTTAGAAACATATATTTATGGTCGGAAAAGTGACCAAGGGCTCGTTTTTTCATTTAAATTGTTAAGAAAACTTCACATTTAATAGCTAATGCACTTGTATTCCTTGTATTTCTGTTTTTTCACCCACGGGTACCACCCGAAACGTTCCCGCGTACCACCAGTGGTGCGCGGTTGGGAACCCCTGAACTAGAGAAACGATGAGATCGATAGCACCGATCCTAACCTAAAAATATATACTATTAAAATTAATGTTGTAATAGCTCCTCAATTATTTTGAAGACAATTTTTCGAAATTTTACAATTTAATTTTGTTTGAACACCGTAAAACCTTTTTTATGAAATAAAATTTAACAGCTATAACTTATATATTATATAGCTATAATAAAAATATTCATTCTTCCGCAAGAGAAGTCACTTTTTACTTATTTTTATATTATGACTTAAATAAGGCTGCATTCCAGTTGTTTTATGATATATAGTCAAATCTATGCTAAAATATATTGCCTGTTGATACGTTGGAATTATCCTGAGAATTTTTATTGCAGTAAAAATATTTGTATCTCTTTAGTCCCTCCCGTAAAACGTTGTCGAATCACTTTTTTCTGGTAGTTTGAGTAAAATTACATCAATTTTTACTCAATTCTATCCAAGATAGTTAATTATATGTGATAGAATTAATTATATGTGATAGTATAGATCAGTGCTTCCTAAACTTTTTCATGCTCCCCTAATTCCAAAACCACCGCCCCCAAGCGGTATCTGTTAGAAATATATTCTGTAAAACCTAATCCAAAGAATAAATAAACGGCAAAATAAAAGCTACAATGTTTAAAACTTCCACCAAATTATTATATCTGACGTTTAATAACTACCTAGAGCCCAGATAAAATGAGTAGAAATGGAAAAATCTTAGCATCAAGCGCCCCCACAGCGCCCATTGGAGAGCGTCTTTGATATACCACTGATATAGGTCATAGGTTCCCAAATCTTTTGCTTTCCGTGGACCCTTTTAATTTTCTTTGGACCCCCCTGTCTGCCTAACGTTGAATTTTTCTGTAAAAGAACAATATCTGGTTTCCAATCGATTATATCATCTTTTGATGTGGTATATCTGCCTTCTAAAGCACTCAAAAATTATCGGAAAAAAGTCTCGGATCCCAATTTTCTTTCTCTCTAAGATGGACCCCCTGTTGATCCTTATGAACCCCCAGGTCCATCTGGACCACATTGGGAACCAAAGATGCATAGTATTTGGCATTCAAACATTTGATGACGTATCTGAATATGCTAAGGTAATATGTTATATTTATAATCAACCGATATTTTAATTGCTATGTAATTAAGATGATCCGCTACAGGCATAAATGTATGTAAATTTACGCATATAAAACTTTCGGTGCGATAACTGATTTTACTTATGCAATAATTGATGTAATTATTCAAGAAAGTAGCTCGAATTTGCTATGAATAGTTGATGCTTCCATCAATACATCTATTGATTCTTAGATGTCCAAGTGGGCAGCGCTTTCCGCATTGGCTATCGAAGCACTTTTAGGAAACAACTACACATCTATACTTCAACATCAAATTCGTAGAATTCAACGCACTGTGTTGAAAATGCATCAAACGAGTTGCTTCACAGAATATGAAATTGAATAATAATTATTATATTTTTGAATTAAAACTTGATTTGAGACTAACATTGCTATGTAATTTACTTTTTTTCGATTATAAATATCAGATATCAAACATATATTTTGAAAAGCTCGTTTAGTGCATTGTTTTCCATGTCAAGTGGAGCTCTCGATATCTGCGTCATGCATATATTTTCCTTCCCGTTAAACTGCATCGTGTACAGCCGTAGCAAGTGCATACGGAGAATCAATATGAAAGATAAAGTAATGTGCAAGAGTTGAAACTTATACCATTAACTCACACTTATCTGCATCGACCAAGCTGCGTTTGACGTAAATAAAATTCATTTTATGACAGCGAAAGGCTTTTTAATGAGCCTTCACCTTCATATAATCTTTTTAAAAAAGTAAACGAAATATACGATCGTAACACAAAAATTAGGTGATTTTAGTTACTTCCTTCGCACGTACGCTTTTACGATAACGGTATTTGACAAGTTTAATTCATTTAATGGGATATTCCCCCAAATATGGCCTACTTCAGACCATTCTAGATGAGGGTAAACATTTTCTCTTATTTAGGTGACCTAAAGCAATACATGAGAACAAAAATGCTATAGAAAATATAGGTAAGCTAGCGAACAGAACTGAATACCTCAACGTCTTATAGCGTTTTTACGCAACACAAAAACTTAGCTATTTTATCAGCAAACTGAGTTACCGACCCAATAACGAGATCACATCACGCCTAGAGTATGTACTGAAGGAAATTACTAGTCACATTGAATCAGCCATTACGGAACTTCCATAAAGCTGAGGAAATTTGACCGGATTCTGGCAGGGTCTTAGTCACTGTAAATAAAAAATGGCAAAATCACAACTTAAGTAAAGAAACATAGCAGATCCCAACACAAGGATAAATAAATAATATATAATGATAAATAACGCCGCAAGATTCGAATGCGAAATGACCTAAGCTGTCGAAGCACTTTTAACAATACTACTACTACTACTATTCCTGGGCTTGCTAAAGATACACAAAGAAAACTGCTCACTAAGACCAATAGTCAGGGACATATATTCCGCAACATATAACTTAGTTAGCCTTCCAGATTGATAAAAAAGCCGAGTCGAATGTAAAAATAACTCTCACCACTTCCTCAAACGCATCAAAAGAAGAGAGATTAACACCAAACGATTTATTAGTCAGTTTGGATGTTGCGTCTCTTTTCACGAATACCCTTATCGAAGTAGCGCTTCAAATTGTCCGAAATAAATCGACAATAACACGACAATTGTCGCTGAATATAGTCTCGCACATTTCAATTGACATGAAAATTTCCACGAACATACAGAAGGAGCAATTATGGGATCGCCAATCTCACCAACGACTGCCAATTTGGAACTCATCGGGACAAGATCAATAGACTCCACCTACAAAAATTGTTCCACAACCGAAACAGTCGACACAGGAGCATGCAATTTACGATGGCTGTGGAAAAAGATGGAAAGATAGCATTTCTAGATTTTTTAATAATCAGAAGGAAGGACGGAACTCTGGGACAGACGGTTTGTCGTAAAGAAACAAACGAACAAATAAATATTTCCATCCGTGCCTAATCAGCGGCCCCTAAAATGTAGGATCCACCGTCCAATTTCGCTGAGTGACATCAAGCCGAAGAATTGAGAATTGAAAGAGAATCCTACAAGAAAACGGCTGCCGTAAAAAGGATATTTGGTTGTTTTTTGCGCATCTACATCTTCGATGTTTCCGCTGATGTACGGTCTACTTATCTTCAGGAGAAGACTCCTGAAGAAGACTGGACCATAGTCGAAACCGGTCGATTCTTAACAAAATTTCATGTGGAACTTAGTTATTTCCTCTCCTTACGTAAAATTTTTAGCTTCGAACGAAATGTTAAGGACAGCGGTAAATTAGAGACAGAAGGGTTATACGAAATCAGATGAAGAAATATTGCGATACAGTATATATATATAAATGAGCACCATATAAACTAGTATAATACAACCTTCGAGCGCCATCAGGCTTGGACATCCAGGATATAATCAGCTGTCACTGAACATGCCTCTAAAGGCCACGAAATAAAATTCGACGATTTATTGAAGGCGTCCTAAGTATATTCATTCCGTATTTTTGTCTCGAGATGCACTTCATGACCACAATAGGAGAGTATCTAAGAAACTCCTGATTCCCCAGCATAGAACTGAAATACATCACAATCATTCACCTCTTGAACTCACCTTTTCCCAGCATTAAAATCTCGTCTTCCATACAATGCTTTAAGAGCAAATGATCATCTCTAAATTCAACACAGCAAAATCTGTATTCAAAATGCACACCAATTACTTATCTCCACTATCACTATACCAAACCTTGGCCAACTAAATTCAAACCCCTTGCAGATGGAAGACTCTTTCTATCCTTTACCTCTATGTCTGGTTTCTGTCCGCCATCCCGTTTTTTGACCCACGTATCTATATTTAATTGCTATTATTATTTATGTATTGTACTGGTGTATTTCTTTGATGTTATCTACGTACTGTTATTTCTGTGTACTCATGAGGTTTATGCCCTGAACTAAAATGTATTTATAATCGCATCACATATCATCTTTAAAATTTTGATTTTTGTTTTATGGTTAAATTTTTATTAACCTTACAAGTTAGTATACACGAAACAGGTTATAATAGTGAACTTTTTAAAATCTACTATTCGACTGTCATTTTACTTTTGTTGCTGTTTTTCTTGTAACTGTATTACTTGCTTTCAACTATGCTCTTCACAGTTTCAGTCAGCGATGGCTTGATTCTTATTCTTTTTTCCGGAAAAGTCCAGAACTGTCTCTGCCTCCCTCTCCGCCCCAGACCACTGGAATGACATATAAACACTTCGCAAGGACGTGGCTCATATTTCACCCTTCTTTTTTCGTGGTTCTCTTTTAACTCTTAAGAGCTATCCGCCAGAGGAGAGGAAACGAATTTAAATAGTATCGAATTGGTCACATGGATCACATTATATCAGAAGTCTGCGAAAGATGATGAACTTAGATATGGGCATAAGTATCCCATAAACGTGGTGCTTGTGGCAACGAGCAAAGGTTGCAGGATATCCTCCCAGCCAAATGTTTAAAGCACCAACCTACAAAGACCTTATGAATGTCATTCGACCAATACATAATAAAAACACCAGAGGGATATTTATTGCGAAGATCTGTCGATGGATCCAGCCAAAATTCAAATGAAAGTTAAATCAATACCAATTGGAGAATAATTCATAAAGTCCAGCTCAGAGGAGCAACTATTCTAGAAAATTGTTCAATTCCTCGATGACACGAACGATCACTTCAGCTAGATATCTACGTAACTCCTACGAATCCACTTTTTTTCGTTAACCACTCAAACGATGACAATGGGTTCCTTCCTACGTGACGCTTCCTACCAGACTGAAATGACTTGTATGATACACCTTTACGCAATAGGTCATTAAGTCAACTAATCCCATTTACCCTTATAAAAATACTGCTTGATTATGTGTGTATATTTGACGTAATGGAAACAACCGATTTTGGTTGCTGATTACTAATTTGCGACGTTATGGAAGAAGATGATTCTGTCATCCATTCAATCACTCAAAAAAGATGTCGGTGCTGACGAATTAAAGATAAATTCTTCTACGAAACTATGATTTAATTTTAAACGTAAGTCGAGCTCCTCAGTAGTATCCAAGGACCCGTAAACTAACAAGTGAAGGAATAAATACTGTCTCGAAGAAAATAATATTTGATTTTGTCACATTCCTATTCTTTACAAAGATAACTGTGACGAAACTCGATTTTAATTTGCTCTATGAGTTCTAGATTAATTCACTCAGCTATGGAGCGAACCACTCACAATTTTATCGGATAAACCGTTTATAATAAGTTCGGGGATAAGAAACCGAAATTTATTGCCAGCAAATTATTTTAGCATATCTGTAGAAAGTATAATTTTGAGTGACAAATGTTTTTTTGCAATTGCAATTTTTTAATGCAAAGCTAGGCTCGTGAGTAGTACTTTATAGAAATTCACAGTGAACATTTCAAAGGAGAGTTTAGTTTGGATTTCATAAGGTACAGATGGACATCCGAAATTTATTTCACAGTCCGCGTATAGCTCAAGGCCTCTATCGGAAAAACGTAAGTTAATGGCTATGCGTTTTTTTCTGAAAATACCATTATTAGTTGCATAAATTAGGATTGTCTTATTTTATGACTGTTATCGGAGGCCACATCTCAATGAGTTTAGCGACAATTTCAAAGGAACTGGTTCCTTTATTAATCATTCTGGACGATTAAAAGTCTGTACAGTAGACTCTTCATTATTCGGCCTGATAGAAAATATACTGATTCTTATTCTTTGATTACCTGTTAATTTGCTGTATATTTAAGAAAATAATTCGATAATCGAATTTCCCTATAAATTTGAAGAAATATTGGAGCAATACAAGATATCACTAATAAATAATTTTCGATGATTTTATTAATAATATACCATTTTGGAAGCAAATCAGTTAGCTGAAAGGTATTGTCCGCGTAAGGCAAGCAAAGATTTATTGGAACAGTGACTTGATGGCTTGAATTAAATTTGATGAACTATTAAAACTGTGGCTTAAATTCTCTAGCTTCCTTTTCGATGCAGCCAATTTTTCTCTGGTAATAGAATCTAACGAATCTCATGACTTATCCGATCAACCACGTGGTCATGCAATGCCCCTTCAAAATTTTAATTCATGGAAAATTTTTGTTTTCCTTGAGCACAGTGCGTAATACAGTGCTATCTGCTGGTTATGCAACCTAACTATTAATTAGTCTAAATAATTGTAAGTTGACGACTTCATTTTTTTCACCTTAGTATGTAACTTTAATTCTGCAAATTCAATTATAATATCTACTATAATCAAGAGTATACTGTATTTTTTTATGCAGCCGAATTTTTAATTCTCGGTTTGTGACGCATTCAATTGAATACTTAGCTAATAAATAAATAACCAAATCAGACTTAATTCTAAGCCCACCAGAAAATTCTGATATAAATTATTTTTTAACGAAGCGAAACGATACCATAAATGATATTTGTTTCTTAGAAGAGGAGTTAATTTAAAAACAAGGGATGAAGTCACTCCTAAGAAACCTGCTGATGATATAGTCTAATAACGAAAGATATTCAAATAAGCATGGGCAATGTGGGGATCTAATGAGTGGATATCACGTTTTATGTCACTAGCCAAATAATCGTAACTAACTTTTTCCTCCTCGCTCTTGGCAGCCTCTTGGAAGAAAGAATATTAGTCCCGAACTTACAATGCAAAATTACGGTCTCTTAGACCGACACGACATCGTTTTAGAGAAAATGCTAAAACGGTGCGAGAAATGTTTTTAAAATTCTTTCTCGGTGCTGAATTTGACAGAGAGTAATTAAAACTGATAAAGATTTTGAATTTTTAATGCGTTATTACAATATAATTTATATTTATAACATGAATAAAATCCAGTAGTAAATCCCTCATAAACCTAATTTAATTAACCCTCATTAAGTCCGCTTTTGTCGCCGTGTGACATCAACTACTGAACTCATGCAGATAATAGATATACGAAGAAGAGCGGGGAAGGGGTTTGGGAGTTGGGAGACGGATGAAAACAAAGAGATACAATGTAAGACAATAACGGCTGAAAATCAAATAAGCAGAAACCAATACTCGCAGTTGGGTTAATTGCCATAAAGGGAGGAGGGGGAAATGGAAGTGGGCTTAGGTTGAATACAATGGATGTTACAAAGTAAATTCTTAACAATTGAAATTCGATTTAGGGACATCCAGAAATGGGGAATTAGACACCAACAGTTATTCCACTCCCTTTCCTAATCTCAACATTTTCCTAAACATCGAGCCACTTCTTTTCAAAATGGTGGATTTCAAATTTGAAAACCCTAACATGTCCATCCTCTTTCAAATGGTTAACGAAACGGTATGCCCTATTTTCATAATTATCATAAGCTCAACTTGTTGCGGCTGATTTCTGAGCTATGTTATGTTTTGAATGTTCAGTGTATTCTAAACTATATTTAACTATAAACTATATTTCCTGAGGATTGCAAAAACAAACTATTATGCATTATATCAAAATTTAAATACAAGAAATTTAATGAATTAAATATCTACTCGAAAGTTAAATACGCTATGCCCGAACTAACGAATAAGTCAAGAGTATTCCTGATTGACTTATGTCGTTTTAACAACACAATAGTAATTATAGTCAATTACATGAAAATCGACTATACTTTATTAATTTATTAACTACGCTATTGTTTTCTCTATATAATTTGCTCTCAACTTTTCTTCATAAGCTACATATATTTTTTTGCAGTTTTAATATGTCGTTTGTGTTTTTTTAATACGTAATATACATAAATAATATAAACTTACCATCTTGTCCAACCTATTCTGCGATTTCCTTCCACTTCTTCTGCAGCACGTTAACATTTTTATGGTATTTATTCCTCGGATTCCATAATTCGTCCCTCAGGAACACCGCATTAATGATTTGCTCTTCCATTTCACCAACTGGAAAGAACCAACTGTGTCCGTACCTTAGCGCTTCGCGTAGCACAGCGCTTGGTGTAGCGCTAGGCGCAAAACATTTGATGTGAACCTCTGTATTTGTAACAATACATTGGTTTTGGAACGCGTTACGCCTAGCATAAATCAACACGTAACACGACATGCGAAGCGCGTTTGGTGTGCACATGGCCTGACTGTTGAACTCAACTCCCTTACTAATATACGGAAAAGATAGCATCATAAGAAATGTATAGGGATTAACATCCGACATTTCATGGCAATAAAACCATTATAGTCCAGTCAAATTAGACACATAAGAGGGCCCGAACTTACAAAAGGTATGTATGGCTGATATTTTTATACGCTGTTAGGACCAGCGGTATGTGTTCGATTTTGTAGCTTCGGAAGACCTGTGCGGGCTGAGCAATGCCCAAAAACCATCGAAATCTGTGTGATATTTTAAATTTTTGTTCGATATCTTCTAAAGAAAGGAGAGGGGAGTTAATCGGACCAGCGGGTGAATAGGAACAATTTAAAAAAGTAGGCCTACCCACGCAGCACATAAACGTTAGGGGAACGTTCGCTGGCCGTCCGGTAGACTCAGGTTCGCACCAGAATGTTCCCGGAACGTTACTTGGCGAACGCTTGGCGCTTAATATCGAAGCGCTCTTCCACCCGAAGTGGCTGACATCTGGAGGTAATTTTCTGAACCATTCGAGAGGACATAGCGTGGTTCGCGTGGATCACCGAGGATTGCGTATTGCATGCATCAGATGCATATAATAGTTTGTAAATGAACATTCGGCGGATTTCAGCGGGAAGACGTAAAAACTGTAGTATTTGTTAGTTTTTTCAAGATAGGTGCGGAATCGGTAATGCTCTTGATGGAACGAAAGACGAAGCATTATTCCAAGGTGACGTCAGCGATCATGGCGGAAAGAACACGTATTCTTTCCACCATGACTAGCGATGACGGAAAAAGTAGTGATAACTATTTTCTTTTTGTTGATAATGAAACTTTTATTGAATTTGAAAGTGATTGAAATAAATATATTTTCGATCGCTTGACGTTCAATTATTGAAATGTATTATGTTCAAAATAGCTTGCCGTTTGTTAATTTTTTCTTAACACATATTAACTTAATTCGTATAGTTTAATTTTTTTATTTAAATTTAATGTATCGATGTTTATATAAATCGATAGTTGCATTCCGCTAAAAAAAATTTCGTATTCGTTCCCTAAGCATTCCCTGAACGTCGCGCACGTCCAGAGAAGGTTCGCATGGTTCGGCCTTTCTGACCACCAGCGAACGTTCCGGTGGTTAGTTACCGTAACGTCCAATAAGCTCGAACTAACGTTCAGGGAACGGTTCCAGAACGTTCATGTGCTGCATGGGTAAATCCGAAATGGTGATGCTGACATTGACTGCGTTACATACATTCCCACACAGCACAGCGTATGGAGTATCTGTATTCACAACAGATACACAAGGGATATGGTATATTATATGGCATATACAAAGTGTATACATTGTGTATCTGTATTCACAAGAGATATGGTATATTATATGGCGTATACGAAGTGTATACATTGTGTATCTGTATTCACAAGAGATACACAAGGGATACGGTATATGTATGGCGTATACGAAGTGTATACAATGTGTATCTGTATTTACAAGTTACACAAGGGATACGGCATATGTATGGCGTATACGAAATGTATACAATCTGCATCTGTATTCACAAGAGATACGGTATACAGATACACAATGGATATGTTATATTGTATGGCGTATACGAAGTGTATACAATATGCATCTGTATTCACAAGGGATATGGTATATTGTATGGTGTATACGAAGTGTATACAATGTGCATCTGTATTCACAACAGATGCAAGTTAGTATTAATATTAATTATTTCTTATTCATTGATTGCAACAAGCTGAACCTGACGCCCCAAGAAAAGATACAGTAGAGATAAAACTTTCCTAGCAAACACTTCATGTTATTTTAACATTTTGGTAGATGGGTATAAGGTCATCCATAATAAAATGATCATAATCGTAGATGCTGACACAATAACTTTGTCATTTTTGAAAACGTTTTCTTCACATGATTATTTTAAATATTAAATTGGTTTTACTTGTATTATATTATTTACTTGTTAGTGCATGACATCTGTTATCTAAAACGATAATTGTAAATTCATATATGTTTGTAAACTTTTAATACATATTTACAGTGTATATTGTAAATGAAAGTGTATAATATACAATCCAATATACACTGTAAGTGGGTATTAGACGTTTACTCACATCTATGAATTTACAATATCGTCATATTTTTAGGATTTCAGTATAACATTTCGGAAGATGAAAAAGAAATCGATTGTGAATGTTTCGAAAACGTTGATTTATGTACATTTCTTGTGCTTTGTTTCTCTTAACGTTACGAACATGATACAGAAAACAACCACTATACCTTCATTTTCGAAAACTGACAAAACTTAGTAAGTTGGCGCGGTTGGCGCCAAGCTACTTCAAGCATCGTTCTCACAGGGAGAGTCTACCGGGAGAAAAGTGAAGCCAAAAATAACGCAACCCGCAGAGCACTGGGTAGCACTTTTCTCCAGCTCCCCTTTAACTACATGTATTTTTGGGGTTTTATTTTCCTCTCATACGGGACTCAGGAGCTTGTCTATCCTATGAAATGGACTCAGATAGTTTAAATGAACCTTTTACTTAACGATCATGTTCGATTTTTTTCTCTAAGTTCTCTTGATTCCTTTTATTATGGAAAATAAAACATGCCTGCAATGTAAACTTCTCGGATGCCGGTGTCGTCTGCTAGAGAAATACAGAGAACGAATCGTCTGCCAATCTCCCGCAAACTCTATAAAAACCTCGTTGATTATTATAATGTTAATTTTACATATATTATAATGCATTAATTCGTCATAGTTTTTTATTGATCAATACCAAGTACGGCATAAAATTCCTTAATAGTCGTTTACCGCAACGAAATAAAGCTACTCTATAATACATTATAATAGCTTATCAGGGTAATTAGAGATTTTTCCGCTTGTGCAAATGTTTGTTCTAATTCATAATTGGGGCTTAATGAAGTAAAAGTTGTCAAAATGACGAATACGAGAACTTGTATGTCATGCAAGACCTACAGGTGCAGCCGAGAGCACAATGAAATGTTCATTGAATCGCCGTGGATTAATACTGACGTTCGTTCTGCTTCATAGATTTCAGATAATGAATGAAATAATAAAATTAAGGAAGATGCATAGATTCTAGTTCGGAACATTTTGTGGGGGCAGCTGTTCTGATGCGCAGCAATTGACCATGCTGCAGACAGAAACAGGCCCCTGCTTATTTACCTATAAAACCTTTATAAACGCGAAAATAACAAAATTGCTTCGTGTTACGCATTGCTCAAACTACATTTTGTGTTCCAAAACGTTCGACTTACTCGATCAAACCGTGATAACTCTGTATCAAAGCCGCAAAATCACGAAAAAACAATGTATTGGTATAGGGAGATACGAAAAGTGCTACCCAGCATGGCTAAATGCGCAATCTGCCGCTTTACCCCTGGCTTCACTTTTGGGCGCTAGAGGGAGATAGTAATACTACCCCTGTGATCTTTCTTCAGTTTTACACCAAGCGGCGCTTTGTCTATGTTTGGTCCGTTGGTCAGTTTATGCAATGTTCTCCGAGCTAAGTTTGGAATAATTACGAAGTTTTCTTTCTCTTCTGTGACACAATGGCTTTCGCAAATTAATGCTGAAGCATGTTGATTTTGATCTTATTTATGTTAAATTTAGAAAACAGTTGTGTGTGGATGAATTTGCTATTTTTCCTTTATAACATCAGTAGCACGATGAGCACCAAGTAACCTTCAAACAACGCTGCGATGCTTTAGAGACTTTACCCTTTGAGATAAGTGCTTGAAATGCAAACATTTCTGAAAACGTAATTTTCAGGTGAGGATAATCTCAGCATAATAAATCAATTTACTGAATGTCGCCTTCAACGAATGTTTAGGAGGCACTAAACATATCCTGTTCGAGCTGTTCCAAATCCTCTCATATGATTAATCCCGTATGAATATCCTAAATTAATTAATAGTTATGCTTTTCGATTTTGTTATTCGAGTAACACATACAGCATATTGAACGATAGCAAGTGTACGTTTATAGAAATAAAAAGATAGACACTGTAGATACACAAGATATTGCGTATACGATGTGCATCCGTATACACATAAATACAGCGTACGATGTGTATCCATATTCACATAGGATACAACATACGATGTGTATCCGTATCCACTTAAGATACAGCAGACTATGTGTATCCGTATCCACATAAGATACCGTATACTTTGTGTAGCGGACATTAATCCGCAGTGGATCTGATGTGGATACGTATCCACAAAGGATACCAAGGATACGGTATACGTTGTGGATACGTATCCACAACGTAGGAAATAGAGATACACACGACGCTGTGCTGTCTGGGTTGCTTCTTGGTAATATTTTCCTGCTGCAAGACACGAAATCATTTTGAATCCATTTCCTAGTTATATACAGCATCATGTTTAGACTTTCCACTAGAGAGCGTGGTGAATACTTTGACTATTATAAAACTTTGTATTGATTCAACTGTTGGTGAGAATGTAGCTTTCTCGAATTGCATTTTTTCGTAAAAAGTGAAATGAATACCACAACTACTACTTTTTGTTATTTCTTCGTGTAATTCATGCCATTCAGTGCAGCCAAAAATCTTTGAACATCAGAATATTCAGCCGGAGGAAAAGGACCAGTACTTGAATGTGCTCATTTCCATACTACAGTTCGCATACGAAGCATTAAACTGTTTCCTAAAGATAAATAAGAGCATGAATTGTAACTGTACTTTACTAGAAATAAGTTCTACTGAAAATATGTTCGTAAATATTTTAAAGAAGATAACATTTCCTACAATTTAAGTGCAAAATAATCTCTGTATGACCAGAACTCTCCCAGAAAAAGTTATCCGAAAATTGTCATTTTTTTCCAAAAAGTGAAGAATTTTCATTTTCGTCGTGTATTTCGGCAAATATCGTGAACATTACTCATGCCATGAGAACAATTATATTTTCTTAATAAGCAATATATTTATTTAGCTTTAATTTGAGCCCGAAGCGACGACTGTTCGCCTACACCAGGGTTTCCCAAACTATTTCTGCAATTGAACATTTTGCAAACCTGGAAAGTTTGACGGAACACTTAGCATATTTTTTGGTTAGGTTATTCTGCTTGCTAAAATTTTAAAATCATTGAATTATTACAAATTATTTATTTAGTATTTATTTTAAAATATGAAACTATAATATAATGATATAAACATCAAATATGATTAAAGCATTTTATGACTTGTATTCTCTTTATCTACGTGCCAATCCTACTTCAACAAACTGGTACCCGAAGAGGCATCAATACCTTCCCTAGATAATGGTATGCCTTAGTTTTTATCATTCACACAGGATTATTTTCAAATTAGTTTATATGAAATGATATTAAAATAATATGATTTATGTTTTATAGTTTAAAAGAAAAATGCAACCCAAGATTTTGAAATTTCTTGAGTTAACAGTATAATATCTATAATTCTCATTTTTAAAATTTATGTTGCAATGAGTGAGGCAGCCTTATTATTATAATTACCATATTAGGTACATAATGTACATAAGTTGATGATTTAAATTTTCTTAGGAGTTGGGGATAACCTCAAAATCAATCCGAAGATTCTTTATAGCACTTATGCTGATAGTAGTATCCATGATGGTTATTTTTTACCGAGGACATGTTTTTGATTTTTATGAATCAATGACTACTAAAAGAATCCATGTTGACCTAAATGAATTTCAAAATTCAAGAGTAGGAAATCAAGAGGTAAGCATACCAAAAACAGAACTTGGATATTATTATTTGAATTGACTCAATTGGATTAATGAAATTAAACACATCAATCTGATTAGGAAATTAATGAATATATAATAAAAATATAATTATGAAATTAAATACAATCATTCTAATTCAAAATAATTAGTTAAAAGTACATATAGAGAGATATAAAAATAAAATTTTTGAAGACAAATCATTAAGAACATATGAAGCTCACTACTGAATATAACTTTGAAAAGATATTCATGAATTCTTTTGTGAATTTTTCCCAAAAGGGTATTTGTCAAATAAGTTTGAAAGAGGTAATAATTTAATAGCTTTAATATTAGCTGCTGGTATTACATACATAATATGTAAAAAATATGAATGCAGAATAATGAGGCCCTTTTAAAGAGTGTTAGTTTATGATTCTGAAGGGTCTTATTCTTGGCAGCAAATGTCATGATGGTGGAGAAAAGAATTTGTTTTGAATTAGGAACAATATATTTTTACAAACAGTAAACAGTTTGGGATGGAAGGTAGGCTAAGAATTTTTAGGTAGTGAAAATAAAGCTACTCATGAGATATGAAATAACTTTGATGGCATTATTTGCAATAATAAAGCTTTACAGGCATCATTTACACTGCTCAGGAACTTTTCTTGGGTTCTCAACCGGGTCAATGTGTTGAAAACAACACATTGACCCGGTTGAGAACCCAAGAAAAGTTCCTGAGCAGCATACACCGGGAAAGCATAAGATCTTTCTGCATCATTTACACTCTCACAAAACAATAGCATAGGTTAATTCAATTCAATTCAATTTTATTTCATTCAAAGATCATATAAATGATATAGAACAAGTCAAGTACAATTTAGAATACAAAAAAAAGGAGTACAAAAGGAAAATCAAAGGCATTGCATGCACAGCAGTTATCAACAATATGAATCTCAAGACTAAATAACATCATTCAAAAAGTCATAAAAATTATAATACATTTTATTAAGAAGAAAAGTTAGGGTTAGAAAAGTTAAGGTTAGAAAGAGCATATTTTAACATAGTTTAAAATTATCAACCTAAGCATTTGAGGTTATCAGAAATGACTTGAAAATTTTCAGTGGGAACTATTCTATGACTGCAACAATATGCAGGGTCTTATTTAAAATTTCAGATTCATCAATGCAGAGAAAGGTGGTCAGTGAGATATGCTTGAATTATCAAAGTTTCAGAAAGCTGCTTGAGTTAGGAAGGAGGGTCTGAAATTTTTGTTATGAAATGAGAGAATAACAGATTTATATCAGTCTAAAGCCAAATAATTAGAATGGTACCAATTGGGCATGCTCAATTGATCCAACTCCATTCTTTGATATATTTCTTTTATATATATTTGGCATTTAGGTTATCTGCACTTAAGAAAGGTTTTATACAGTAAGTTTCATTAGCATATTAAACTGTATTACTAGGTGTAATTTCAGAAATATATAAATTATATATAAGGTGAAGGTTATGTGGCCAATGAATGAAGCCTTGAAGAATATTACTGACAATGTGCAGTTGTTATGAATGAAAATGCTTGGGACCATTGTGAGCATTATGACAGCATGTAACTATGTGGCACCTATTAGAAAGATATGAAATAATCCAATTCAAAAGAGTTCTATGCAGTCCATAGGATCTGAATTTTAAAAAATATTATTAATTCTGCCTATATTTTTGATAAGATGTAGAAAATACCTGCAGTCATTTGGTAATTATAATACCCATTTACTGATGTCAGTTGTTTAAACACAAGGAATTTTAAGGCAGGGTAATTAAACAAAGTATCAGATTTTTAACATTAACTAAAATAAACTTATAAGACTCCGCTTTATAACATTAAAGAGCACTCTTTAACAAAGACTCAAAGTTATATGAATTATAAAAGATATGATAGTCCATGAATACAATTAGGGCCATAAGGAAAGATCAGTTGTAACCATCTTCTTTTCCATGTTATAAAATATGGTTTTTTTAATACTTTCAATAATAATTGAAAAAACCAAAGTAGAACTTGTATGTAATAAAATGGCTTAAGATAAGTAAAATATTTCAAATTAATTTAACCCATAAGAGGCGGGAGTATTTTTCTTTTGCGACAGTCGTGTGCGGGAGGCTAGTTAGAGAAACGGTCCCTTCTCCTTGTGGGTCAGACTAATTACAGGAGGCAGAAAACCCCCATAATCCGGGTAGACCTTTTTCCGATGCTCGCGGTCAGCGGTTATTTTTCAAGACTTGGTTGTTCCTCTAACGTGGAAGCAATTGCCAATGATTTAATTGTCTTATTTTTTCCCTTGCTGTTAGCTGATTAATTTGATACCAAACAGTTAGTAGATACATTGATTTTTAACGAGTGAGGAAAATATGAAATTACGAGTGCACTACAAATCTTGGAATTACGCAGAGGCTGGAAAACCCCGGGGAAGGGTTTTCCACATTTAGGACAATGCAAAAGATTTTGTGAGGGAGCGTCTCATTCACAGGCACCGCCATAAAATTGAGGAAGGCCAAGCATGGGCAAGGAAGAGCAGGTCAAACGTATAAAAACGTTTTTCCCGCAGTTCTGGCATTCTGGCAGGAAAACGTTTTTAATAATAATAATAATAAATGGACTTTATTCGGGCGAGATTGAGACTAGAAAGTCTCTTCTTACACCTAACCCAAAACGTTTTTATACGTTTCACGCAGTTTAAGGGTTAACTAACTTTCTGAAATATGAGTGGTATAATTGATTCCCAACTTTTTTTATTTTAAATTTTAATTACAACATAGATGTAACAATGAAGAATATGATGAAAAAGGGACCTTGATACAACACTACTATAAAAATTTGATACATTTCTCTAAAAGTAGACATTTCATATCATACAATCTGTAAATTAGAGTTATATGTAAACAGTTGATAAAAAATATATAGTATCTTCAGTGAATCATAGTAGCCCTGCATTGCTCTTCCAACAGGACTATGTTAGCTCATGTTTGAAGAAGCTTCTTTCAGAGAAAAACATGGATTTGATGGAACCATCTAAATCGAATGAAGAGGAAAGGCAAAATCTTTCAATATGTAGCGATGAAGCTAGTAAAAGAGGTCCTCATCAACGTGTTGTATCTTTTTCTTTTTATGGAAAAATTAACCATAAAAGAAATTATTTTCAGGTAGGTTATCACTATAGTAGTCCATGCCTTAAATTTTGAGTTCCAAAATTAACAAATTTAACCAAATAGGGAATAGAAGATAATGCAGAACTAATGGGGAAGATATATCCCAACTGGATCATGAGGCTATACCATGATATTCCTCCACTTACTCCTAACACTTCCATCTCTAAAATTATTTTGAGTACATCTGATGGAGCTATTAACACTACATCACCAATGATACAAGGTAGGCTTTGAGAATTATAAATTTCAAAATTACTCCTTACGAATAAGAAGATTCTCCTCATTGTGTTGAAATCTAACCATTAAGTCCATGTTTAAGAAGTCTACAAAGGATTGATAAGCTCACCACAAGTGAAGTTATGCACACTGCAACATATTTATCCAAATTTAGACATTTGTTATGTGGGAAACATTTCTGGTTATGGAAAACTTATAGGTAAGTCAATCTTATTAAAAATCTTTATCAGCATTTCTGAAAATTTGAGTAGTAATATAGTAGCTCAGGTTACTTGCTTTTAAATATCATGAATATTATTGTACCTAATCCTGAATTTTTATTATGTTTGATTATTATTGTTTGGTTGAGTATGCTTAATACATGAAGGCAATACTTTGATTGATGCTCTGGTAAAGCTCCAATCTGGTTGATATGTGCATGCTACATGCATTATATATACTATATTAATAAATAAAATATGAATTAATGTTTGTTGGCTGCTTGTATCCAGATCAGAAAATTATTTCCAGTTGTAAACATCACATTATGCCAAGTAATATTTAAATTATATTCACATTCAATCTGACCTGAAATTTATTTCAAGATATATCAAATGCATTGAAATTTTTATGATAAATTCTATCTCTTGTAGAATACATTCTTATAAAGACCAAACAGTGGAGTAGTCAATTTATTCTCTCCCAAAAATGAAAGGAATTCCCCTTGTTAAGAAATATTCTTTGATTATTTTATCCTTAAATCCCAGAATTTAACTACAAATTAATAAGTAAATTTTATTCAAAAGTAAGCCATTCTTGATTATCACAAACACACTCTTTACCTGTATGTATAATAATTCTCAGGCAGCCAAGGTAATATGTGGAGATTCCTTGCAATGGCAGATCCTCTTGTTGATGTCTTTTTATCAAGAGATCTAGACAGCCGCCTGAATGAAAGGGAAAAGGCAGCTGTTGATGACTGGCTGAGCTCTAATTTAACCTTTCATATAATGCGTGATCATCCTGTCCACCACGTTCATATCTTAGGTAATTAGCAAGGTCTTAAATATATTCTTCCATTTTCTTCTCCCTCTTTACTAAAACTATAGTTTCAAAATAAATAAATTTCATAGTTCATAAAATATGTAAGTGTATTTAAGTGCTCTATATATAATACAAGTAAAAGTTGCTTGCATTCTGAAGCATAATGATAATACAAATTTCAAGTCGACATCTTACCGTAAGGGTCCAAAATTAAGACTCTGTTATCCCATCTGAAATGCATATGGTATGGAAATGGCTCTCTGGGATTGAACCAAGGTTGATCAGGGAAACCTTATACAGGGAATATGAAATGAATTCTTCATTCACCTGCCAAGTTTTAAGTTTCTATGTTAATAGGAGGGTTTCAAAATAAATCTTACAAATCGTAGAAATTTCTAATTTTGAGACAACTGGTGTCGCACACAGGACCCATTGGCAGATGCAAACAGACATTATAACTTTGTAGGGCTTGATCTTATTTAATGCAAAGTTTGAAGTTGATATCATGACGGAAAGTAATTATAATTGGTTTCTATGTATTTTAAATGGGAGATACATTTACCACCCGGCATCAAACAGGGGTCTTTCTGGTGATTCTTCTTATGCAGCACATTAGAAGATCACCATCTCTAACTATGTGAGAAAATTCAAGCAGAAATATTGGCTGCAACTGCCTCAATTGACGTCCTACTTTTCAGGTATATTCGTTATGTGAGAAATATTAATGTGCTCTGGCATCGATCCAAGGAATGGTATGGTCTTATCTAATTTGTTTTTCTTAAACCAAGTCATAATATACATCTTCTAGCAAAGCAAGAATTTCCTGTCATGTATTATCAACTAAGAGATTTTTGCATTGCAGTATCGACCCCAGGACATTATATGTAAAAGTCATTAATTATTTCGATAGATCATGACCATATCTGTAGGCTCCTTGAGTTTTGATTCACTACCTATTCGGGAAGAATTTTTTAGGAATTCCCAAAAAATCAAAGCAGTTCATTTAAATGGTAAAAAATCGGAATTTTGTGGCCTTATAGGATCAAACTCATGGTCAGAATAATCGATATCTCACCTCTCCTGGGGTTTCACATTAGGGCCAATTGGCTGTAAAAATTTTGAGTCAATGACCCTTGTGGTTTAGCCTGTGAATTAGTATCCTATCTATATATATACCTAAATCACCAGTAAGACTCTTGTTCGATGCCGGGCAGTAAATATATCTACCATTTAAAATACAATGCGATAATTTTTATTATTTTTTGATGCACTTATCAAATGATAGGAAGTGTCATTGACTTGAAATCTTTACAGCGAAACGCTAACCTGAAACCCCCTGGTAAAAGGCGACCATGAACCTCAGTGACATGGGTTTGATACCAGAAGGCCCTAAAGTCACGATTTTCTCCATAAAGATACATTTTGAGGATTTTCGAAAATTTTTTGAGGCTTTTTCCAGGAAATTAGAGAGTTGAAGCTCTAGGGAATGCTAGAACCCGTGAATACTCGTCGAAAACCTTAAATACATCTTCGATGATTATCCTCATTTCTACGCTAGGTCAGGGCAAATATCTCCCATTTAAAATGATGGGGGTGAAATGCATTGGGGTGATTTTTAAGATTTTTAAAAATCACTTCCTGATAAAATGGGAACTTGAAACTCGGCATGTAGATAAACATCATCAATATATTCTATGCATGCTTTTTACTCTTTCCCTGATGGCCTTTGGTTCAATCCCAGTGAGTTATTTACTTTCCTCAATGCATTTCTTATGGAGATAACGGAAATCTTAGGTAATTTTAGGTAATTCCCGGCTTGATATCCATTTCAAACTTTGCATTAAATAAGATCAAGTCCTCACAAGTCATAATATGTATTCACATCTGCCAATAGGTCCTGGGTTCGACACCAGGCCTCTCTAAAATTAGTAACTGATACAATTTTTAAGATTTTTTTTGTGCCCCTTCCCAATTAAGTAGAAATGTAAAACTTGGCATGTGAATAAAGATCATAAATACATTTCATATAAGCTGTTTTAGTTTTCCCTGATCGTCCTTGGTTTGATCCCAGTGAGCTACATTCATGTTATAAATCTCGACTTAAAAATTTGATTCATATAGGTTTTTTTTTTCATCAGGGCGTAATATATATTCACATTTTGCAAAAGGTTTTGTGTTTGATACCAGGCAGTCTTAATATTTTGAACCGATGGCGGGAATTTAAATTATTTTTTTTTCGTTTTCTGTGAAGGAAAAAATTTTACAGCCTGTCAAGTAAACAGAAGTAATTTGTGGAAATTCTTTTGAGAATTTTATTAAGTGTTGGTAATGTATAGTACACTAATCATATGATTGCAGTATGCAAGCAACTTTTAAGCGTAATAGATATAAGTGTCTATATGACATGAATTTAGAATGAAATTATCTTATAATGGGTGTTATACTTCTAATTGAACATTTGCCTAAATTATGTTTTTTCTTGAAATACTAATATGGTAAGTAGTAGTAGTAGTAGTATTAGGTTAAGGCGCCTCAACCCTTAGGTTATTTGTGCCAATACTTGACAAAACTGAAAAATAAAATATTATGGCATATGTGTATTATTAATAAATAGAGTCAGTTTTGTCAATTTAGGCTCTGAAGATCATAAATAGATAAATAAATAGATAAATAAATAGTTAAATAAATAATTATAAATCCATTTAAAAAAGTCACCAGTAAATGGATAAAATAAATTAAATAAATAAATAAGAAGCTTTACTCCTAGTACATAGTAAAGCATCTTTGTCCAGGATGGTTGTGGACTTAAACTTTTTTGTATAGATCAGCTTCCTTAAGAAACTGTAAAACTCTATTGAGATTCTCTGCGTCATTGCCTAGGATGTCCCTGACCTCACCCCTGATGTCAAATCTGTTTCTTAAGGCATAGTATTGCTCAGAATCAGTAAGTATGTGCTTAATGGTTAGTTGCGAGTTGCAGTTATCGCACATAGGTGCCATCTCCCCATCTGTAAATAGGAATGAATTTGTAAATGCACAGTGACCTATCCGCAGTCTTGTAATCACTACTTCCTCTCGTCTATTCCTACGATGAGAATAGTGCCATGAGGAAACCACTGGTTTTATGTCCCTTAGTTTATTTCCTTCAAGATCTTGCCATTTTTGCTTCCAGCTATCATGTATCTTTTCTCTGAGTATGTTTCTCAGGTCATGAGAAGTGATATGTCTTGAGTCTATATTTGGTTTCTGTAGCGCAGCCTTAGCGGCTGAGTCAGCCTCCTCATTGCCTCTGATGCCAATGTGCCCTGGGACCCAGACAAAGATTATATTAACCCCTCGTGAGTGAAGATCAATAAGGGATAAATGTATCTCCTGTACAAGTGGATGTGTGGGGGAGAAGCATGAAATGGCCTGTATGGCACTCAAAGAGTCAGTACAGATTAAAAAGGATTGGTTGCAGGATTCTATTTGCTTCACTGCTGTCTTTATGGCATACAGTTCCACAGTGTAAATGCTGCACCATGGGTGCAGTTTCAATCCTATCACTCCAGAAATAGGAGAGACAACTGCACATGCAACATCCGAGTTTGATTTTGAGCCATCTGTAAAAATGTGGGTGTGATTGCGGTAGTATGACAGAGTCTTCGCAAAAGCCTGCTGATAAAACTGAGGAGCTGTTGTTGCTTTTTGGAGTTTTAATAGTTCCGTTATGGTCTCAGGAAAAGGGACATGTCAAGGTGAGTATCTAGGAGGTCTTCTGCAATAAACAGGTGGTAGGTCTTCTGCAATGTCGTTCAAAAATTCTTTAAAACGAATTGGCAAGGGTTTAGTTGCCCGTGGTCTGTTGTTAAAAAGCACTAAAGAACGAGGGTTAAAAATAGTTTCATAGCAGGGGTGATCTTTTGAAGAGAGGATCTTACTAATATAATTACACATAAGTGTCTCTCTCCTAATTTCGAGTGATGGTTCTCCTGCATCCGAGTAGAGACTTAGGATTGGGCTCGTCCGAAAGGCTCCTGTTGCTAATCTAAGAGCAGCATGGTGTATAGAGGACAGTGGTTTTAAATATGTGTTGCAGGCTGATGCATATATGAAGCAGCCATAATCCAATTTTCACCTTACCAGGGCTCGATATATTCTGAGCATTGAAATTTGGTCTGCCCCCCATGAATGGTTAGTGAGGTGTCGCATAATATTCAGCAATTTCACACATCTGTCCCTCAGATTGTTAATATGAGTTCTCCAGTTGAGCCTTTCATCTAGGTCCATACCTAGGAATCGTACAGTCTCTGTAAATGGAATGGGTTGGTTGTTGAGCATAAGAGATGGTTGAGGGAATAATCCCCTCAATCTGTGGAAGTGCACACATTTTGTCTTTTCTCTTGAGAATCTCAAGCCATTGGAAGATGACCATTCCTGAAGCCGGTGTAGGGTCAGTTGTAGTTGCCTTTCTGCATTCTGCAATTTTGAAGATCTACAGAATATGGACAGATCATCGACATATAGGGATGCCATTACAGGTCGTCTGACGCACTCGGCTACGTCATTGATTGCTATTGCAAACAGAGTTACACTCAAAACCGATCCCTGTGGTACTCCATTCTCTTGTTTGAACAATCTAGACGTATATTTCCTAATCCTCACCTTAAAAACTCTGTCAGTTAAAAAGTTCTCAATAAAAACAGGTAGGTTGCCCCTGAAACCCCAGTCGTGCAGTTTACGTAAAATTTTATGTCGCCATACACAGTCATATGCCCATTCAATGTCAAGAAAGATACCAACAACGTGTTGGTGGAGGAGAAATGCTTCCTGAATAAAATTTTCCATCCTGACCTAGTGATCAATTGTGGATCTTCCTTGTCGAAATCCACATTGAATATTACTTAGTAGCTTATGTTTCTCGAGGTACCAAACCAGTCTTCGATTTACCATCCTCTCCATCACCTTGCAGAGGCAACTGGTCAAAGAAATCGGCCTGTAGCTAGTAGGTAGGCGCTTGTCTTTACCCTGCTTCGGGATCGGGATAATGATAGATTTCCGCCAAGTTACTGGATATATGCCCTCACACCAGATTCGATTAAGCATCTCCAGGAGCTGCCCCATTCCCGAAAGAGGAAGGTTTCTTAGGAATGCATTGTGCACTTGGTCAATACCAGGGCAAGTGTCCTTAGTGCTCCCTATGGCAGCCGATAACTCCCACATATTGAATTGATCGTTATAGGGAGCAGCGAGATTTCCCAGTAAGTGATTGATAGGGGTGCGCTCTACTCTGTGTCTGATAAGTCGGAACGAGTCATTGTAGTTATTATTGTTGCTCATCTTAGAGTAGTGCTGACCAAAAGCATTACTTATGTCTTGTGGGGTTGTCAGCATCTGGTTCTCGACTTCAAGGTGGGTGATGGTTGAGCTGCAGAGGGTTCCGGTAATACTTTTAACTTTTCTCCAGACTTCTGTGATGGCGGTTCTGTGGGTTATTGTGGAGACATACTCGACCCACGATGCTTTCTTTGCAGCTTTCACAGTGAGCCGTGCCTTTGCTTTCAGTCTCCGGAAGGAAGCCAGATTGTTGGTAGTTGGGTATTTTTGAAAGATGCGTAATGCTCTTTTTCTCTTCCGGATGGCTTCGGCACACTCATCGTTCCACCATGGGACAGAGTGGTGGGCTGGTCGGCCTGACGACTTTGGTATGCAAGAACTGGCTGCTTGGATTATCACTGCTGTGAAATCTTCAATCTTTTGTGAGCTGTCAGTGTTTGCATTGTCAACAAAGTTAAAAACTGTTTTAAAAACATGCCATTTAGCTTTACCTAAGAGCCAACTTCCTGCATGAGTAAAGTGCTCCATTGCGTAGTCAGGCTTTTCTAAAATTAATGGGAAGTGGTCACTACCACACAGATCGGAGTGAACAGACAGGTTAAAAGACGTTGCAATGGAACTAGAGCATATGACTAAATCAATCACAGAGAATTCACCATTAAAAGAGTTAAAACGTGTCTTTTCCCCTTCATTCAGTAAAATTAGATTAAAATCGTTTAAAATTTTCTCAATAAGGCGACCTCTGCCTTATTGACCTCTGGCATCGTTCATTGTGTCCCCCCATAGAGTGCTGTGGGCGTTGAAGTCGCCCAGGAGCACAAATGGTCTAGTCAGTTGAATGAGACTCTCCAGGTTTTCTCTGGTTACAGGTGCCCACTCAGGAAGGTAGATGTTGCAGAATGTGACTCTATCTGGGATGCAACATTTCAGCGCAACAGCCTGTAGGGGGGTATTGAGTGTTACTCGGGAGGTGTACAGGGCCTCCCGGACGGCAATAGCCATCCCACCCCTAGCTCTGTTGCCGCTCAAGTCATCCAATCTAAAAACATTAAAACCATTAATTCTGCCTTTGTCAGTGTCTTTAAAATGTGTCTCTTGGAGACATATGAGGGCAGGGTTAAAATCTCTTGTTAAAATCTTTAGCTCCTCCTGATGGGAATAAAAACCATTACAATTCCATTGCAACATTAAAAATTTGGAAGGCATTGTTGTATAAAATAAATAAATTAAATAAATAAATAAAGTTGTTAAATGGAGCGTTCTATCATCTATTTATCTTCACTTTTCTCCCTTTTTGGCACTCCAAAAGGACCTTTTAGAGGTCTGTCTCTGACAGACTACCATCCTCCTCCATGCAGGAGTCAGAGGTCCTATCTGTAGGTGGAGGTTTGGGTGTTCTTGCCATCTCTGGGAGTTTGGGTGTTTTATTTAAGTTATTCCCTTTCCTCTCCTCTTTTGCTTTTTTTGCCTGCACTGCTACTGAGTCTTGCCTTACTGAAAAGGATGTCATAATGCTTTTGCAGGGGGAGCAGACTGGAGGGAGATGAGTCTGGGTACCCATCTCTCTTGTCTCTACCACCCTGGTGGCTACTGCAGCATATGAGGGACCTTTTCTTTGTGGTGTTAAAGATTTAAATTCTCTTTTCGCCTCCATATACGATAGTTTTTTTGTTATTTTAATTTCTTGAATGGCTTTTTCTTCTTTAAATATTGGGCAGGTGTTAAACCAAGCAGGGTGATCTCCTCCGCAATTAACGCATTTGGCAGCAGTTGGGCACTGTCCATCATGTTTAGGTTTCCCGCAGCGTCCACACATCTCTTCATCTGTGCACCGAGCAGATGTGTGGCCGAACCTCTGGCATCTGTAACATCTCATAGGGTTAGGGATGTACGGTCTTACTGGGAGGGAAAGGTATCCAGCAGTGATTTTTCGGGGCAGTTCGGTCATGGAAAATTTTAGGACTATGTTGGGGGTGTTAACAAGGACACCTTCTCGATGAGTTTTTAGTCGTCGTACTCCAACAACTCCCTGATCTTTAAGTTCTTCTAAAATTTCCTCCTCTGCCATGCCCTCTAGCTCGTAGCTGAAAATAACGCCTTCAATGAAGTTGAGTGTTCTGTGCGCTTCAACTCTTACGGATACATCATGGAACATGGTGGCTGTCTTGATCTTTGATGCCTGCCTTTTGTCCCTCGCCTCCACCAACAGCGATCCGTCCCTCAAGCGCTTGGTTGAGGCTACATTCCCAACCAGGAATCTCAGCACTCTATGTATAGCAAAAGGAGATAACTTTTTAAGTGCTCCTTCAATAATACTTGAAATAACGAAGTATCTAACTTCGCTGTTACAATTATTTTTGCAATAGTTTCTATTAGTATTTGCTTCAGCTTCTACTCTTTGATTTTTTGTTATTTTCCCTTCCTTTTCATTTATATTTTCGCCTAAGTTTTTGGTAGCCATAATTTGGCAGTTTTGTTTCATCCTCCGGGCTCCCCACCCACCACGGAGCCCAACAAGGGGGCGCTGAACTTCAACGCCAGGGCTACCAGGAGGATATAGCTAAGATCCCACCATCTGCGCAAGACTAATGTGGTTCTGATAGGTCTAGACTACCCCACTGGTGTACGCTCGTAAGGAGCCGCCAGGAGCCGATTGACCGGTAGTGGGCTAGTTCCCGGCCACCCGTCTAGGAGAGGCAGGGGCCAAAGCGGAGTGTTGGGGAAAAGTGGAGGGGCTAAGTCCCCCCCAAGACCCAATCCCCTCAGCCACCAGGATCCCCCTTCCCTCCAACACAGGTCGCCACTCACGGCAAACGCATGGGTAGGCGTTCCGCACACAGAGAGGGCCAGCATTTCATGAAAGAAGAAAAGATAATGGGGTGATTGATAGCGAGAAAAGACGAAATGAGGAATGAGAGCCCTCTCTGTGCCCCCCCCCTCACCACTTGGAGGAACCTACAGCGAGGGGGTAAGTAGTAGTAATCAGTATTCAAAATAGTCAGTGAAACCAAATATTAATTGAGAAGTAATCAGGTCTCTATGAGAAGTTGGTAAAGAGTGTTAATTCCTAACTAAGTTTAGGTAAAAGGGAAACATTAAAAGCTTCTGTTAAAAAAAAAGACACATTCTTGTTTGAAAGATATAACAGACATGTAGGAATAATTCAGTGTTAAGAAAAAATCGAAAATCTAGGAACCTAAATATTAAATCGCTTCCAGCAAGATATGGTGGTCTCATGCATAATCAGTTGAAGGAAAACAAAATTGGATTATGTCCACAAAATATTCTGTGGACATAGTCAAATTTTGTTTTCTTCTGACTGCAAAAAATACTGTTGAAAAATAGTGAAAGTAATGTAAAATTGAAAGCCTATGGTCCCTACTCAGTAGCCATTTTTAGGTCTGGACAAGTCCACCTTCCTAGAACGGTGCACTGCAGGTGTTCGGGTGAAAGCAAGCACTATGCATTCTATGCCTTTAGGCTCTGGATTCCCCTCCGGCTTTCTTACCCCAAAGGAACTTACCCCCTTATCAAAGATTCATGCAACCAGAAGCCATAAGCTTTCAATTTTACTATATTTTCCAAGGATTTGCTGCAATTAATATGTATGAGTAAACATGCATGTATAAAGAGAAGAAGATTTGCAATAGCCTAAGAATCCTTTCCACATGCTTTCATACCTTAAGTAAGACAAATTTGGCATTAAACTGTCAATAGCTTCAATGTATTTACCAGTAAATATATCATTTACTGGAAAACTAATCATTATTCACTAAATCGTTGAATCATCTCCATCTTTGATTCTCTTAATTTTCAAAATAATTTGTTTAAGCTGGGATGTGGGGAGCAGTGACTTATAGAAAAAGAGGGAAGCTTGCCAATATAACAAAACAGATGATGGATAGAGGAAAGAAAAACTTGCATAAAAAACTGGATCAGAAATTGCTAAAAGATATACTCTGGCCTCAAGCAAAAGGTAAGATATACAGGTTTTTAAAATATACTAATCATGATTCTTAAAAATCAAAAAATTTGTTACACTACATTTTTTACTGTAACCTTTTGTTGTTGTAATTTTTTGTAAATGTACTAATGCCTAATCATCATGAGCTGTTTTCTGTAAGTGTTTGTAAGAGTATATTACATTACACACTATATTTTTTATCCTCCCTTCTGGATAGCTATAAATGCAAAACCAAGTTCACTGTTGCTATTGTCTCTTTTTTTCTGATACTATCTAATGAAATATGTTCTTTACATTAGCTTTACTACTTTATGTACTACTATGTATGAGTTTCTTTCTCTGAAGCTATACCTCCTTAAACCCTCTGCAGATATTTGTTAAATCTCATTTTAACCCCTTGTTTGTCAATCATAATCTATACCTATTTTGCATTTATTCTCACAAATACTTGATGTCAAACTTCTTTTCCAATTTTCTGAATTGTACCTCTTATGTATCAGATAAGTGTTACTTTAAATAG
Source organism: Sympetrum striolatum (assembly GCA_947579665.1). Taxonomy (NCBI): domain Eukaryota; kingdom Metazoa; phylum Arthropoda; class Insecta; order Odonata; family Libellulidae; genus Sympetrum; species Sympetrum striolatum. The sequence goes on from OX388341.1 coordinate 112,493,918, forward strand.
TCTAATACTGCATGTCTTATTTATACTATAGGAGAGATGGGAAATTAAGGTAGAAGATGTAACAATAAAATGTGTTTAGTATTTTGCTAGGAAGTGGAGAAAATGCATATGCACTATAAGGAAAATTGCATGTAGCATACTGAGAAAATAACCAGCTTTGGGAATTGAGAGCTGAGGTAGAAGGCTACAGTAAATGGAGAAAGGTTGAGAACAAAAATAAAATATTCAAAGACTATATATTCTGAGTACATGCTATAATTCTAACAATCATATTTATGATCAGTTCATAAAATTTTTGTCTTTAAGATTAAAGATGACTCATCGAAACTCAAGGCACATTTTTAATTGAAAAAGTATGCATTAGGTTATAAGGATTGTCACTTGGTCATCTAAATGTGTATTTAAACTTGGTGATTATATATAAATGATAATAAAGTTGGGAATTTTTCAGATCACTCGAACATACTACCTCAAAAATATAGTAAAAATATTTATAGAATAATTTTCTGTTACATTTGGATAACTCTTTTCCACTAGATACTACTTTGTATCCAATATATTTTAACTATATTGTTTGTATTTATTTCCTCTATACTTTCTAAATGAGGATTATTTACTCTCAACTAAACATTACGTAATTTCTTCATATATTTCAGAAGATTGCAAACAGCATGACAGTTACTTCTGTGGAAAATTTAAAGGCCATGGAAATATGACACCATGGCCAACTCAAAGACTGAATGAGACCTACAATTTTGTAGGTTCAAGAATATATACTACAGATATTAAACCAATCCTTAAGCAATGTCCTGACATCTGTCGTCCAAGTAATCACCATGACTGGATTTATTGTTGATCATATCTTATATATTTATATTTATCATAATATTCAGCCTTTTTTTTATTCCACACCAGATGAATACCATCCTAAATATTTTCCAGATCCCCTTTATCCTAACTTTTTCTTAGCATACATTGCCCTGGTACTAGATCTGTTTGTATGTTCTATGGTCATCTTAGTCACTTCACATCTCTTGTTATTCACTTGAGAACTACTGTTGTCGAACATTTCTTCATCTTGTCTCATCGCCTGGTCGCATTCATTGCAGTGATTATATTTTACCTACATTTGATGGTACAACTACTTTATACCAGAAATTTCTGAGAATTCATGGGGCAAATATAGAAAGAGAACTCAAGTAGAAATACCTAACTTAATCTATCATAATTATGTATATTCTGTAGACTTTCGTCAGAAAAATTATCATCTGCACTGCTTATAGAGGTGTTGCTAAAATGCATCACTTGGAATTTTCCCACCCACTTGAATCACTCTTTAACTAGAGTTTGTATAATTAGTGACATATTCTGCAGCTCTAATGTCAGAGTGCGAGGACTAGAGAAGTAGTACAGGTTTTATTTTACTTATTTGGTACATTTACCACAATTTTACTTTCAAATTCTATTAGTTATTTCCCTCTATAACCCTTCCTCTGCAACTTTGCCAAACTTCATTTCCATGCATGTTTTCTACAATAAAGAGATTTCCCAGGGTAAAGTGTATTTTTCCTGGTGCTTTGATTGATAATCAATGAAGGTTGATCTTAACTCAGTAAATTCAACTTATTCAGAGGCTATTTGAGATTGTTAACTCTATAAAAAACATACTCTATCAAATGGCCCCAATATTGAACAAGTTTTATTGTTTCTATGTAATCTCAAATTCAAGATGATCATTCCCAGGCTGAGTACTAGCGATTATTATAGAAGAAAGTTTAAACGCAAGAAGTCTGTAAAACCCTTAATGTTTTAGTCATATATATGTTGGGAGTATTAATGAGCTTGAGATGCAAATGAAAGGAACAGAATGTCACCATTGATTACTTAAAGAAATCATTTGAATATATTTTGGGGTGATAAAGTGCATGCTATGTTTTTATCACCAAATCAAACTATTTATTTCCTTGTTAATGCTCATATTTTGTTCCTGAATATGCTATGTTTTTAAATTTTTTATTTTATTTCCAAACAACCAACAAAATTTGTTACTTTTAAAAATTTTAATGTGCATTGCAATTTAAATTCATGCAATAAATTATGAATACAAATGGTTCTCTTTACTTTTAATTAGCAATAATCTTGTACCATTTTTGTACTTCAAACTCTTTCTGCTTTTCAAAACCGAATTATTTAATAATTTATTCATCTATACTCAGGGAGTCAATTATGGTTGAGGCAGTTATGCATTTGCTGACAGACTGACAAATAATGTTCACTTCCTGCTGTAATACTTTTGATCGTGGCTCCAGACTATAGATATTATCCATGTTTTTCCCTTATGCATTTTAAGTACACTTTCTTTTTGAAGATCACTAGGTAAGGGAGAGCGTCTGACATGGGTATAGATTGGGTTATGGTTTATTCATTTTGCACATTTAATGATGGCAGTATTTGTTGATAGTTGTGTTTAGGTCGTAATCCCAGATTGTGGAAAATATGCTATTTTGAGTTTTTTTAGTTTTGAGTTGGAACTTTTAGTTAAAATATTTAAGGTTTTGGAGAGAGGTATGATTCTGAGGTATTTGTACATACCACACATACTCTGAGGTACTTGTGGGACATGGGACATTTAGAATCCCCTTGATGGTTTTGCTTTCGAATCTGCACCGCTTCTCAAGATAGGATTTATACGTATAATGCCAAGTGGGTGATGCATAAGTGAGTATTGGTCTGATTATTGTTAAATAAGTCAGTTTTGTATTAATGTTGACCTGAGATTCATTAAATATGATTCCAGATAAGGCAAATTTAGATCTGTTTTTTATGATGTTTTCAATGCTGCTTTTCCACATAAATTATTCATCAAGTGTGACTCCTAAAAATTTCTCAGATGTCTTTTTAGGTATTAGTTCTCCTTACCTCCCAAGGTTTCAACAATCTTTTTTCCTGTTTATTTGACGGAAGTGTATACATGCAAATGTTTGAGGATTTAGAGCAATCTTCCATTTATCTGCCCAGTTTTTTATGAGGCGTAGATGGACCTGCACATGTAGATTGGCAAGATTTGGGTCTGTTGCACTGCTTACTATTGTGGTATCATCGGCTCATAAGAGTAGCGTAGTATTGCGATGATGTGGTATGTTAGATATGAATATGTTGAATAGAGTTGGGGAAAGTATTACCCCTTGTGGCACTTCTGCTTTAATGGGAAATACCTGAGACTTTTTGGCGCTGACTTGAATGATGAAGGACCTTCTCTCCAGAAATGAGAATATAATATTGTTGAGGTAATTTTTCAGGCCTATTTGAGTGATTTTGTATTTTAGTACTGTTGTCCATACTTTGTCGAAAGATCTTCTCAGATATAAAAATACGGTTATTGTTGCTATTTTGAAATTAATTCCTTTCGTTATTAATTCTACCAGATGAAGAATTTGATGGTTGGTAGACAGGTTTTCAGTAAATCCTTTTTGTTATTTGAGGATGACGTTGTTAATTTTAAGAATTGGTTTTAGACGAATCAAGATTACTCTTACCAATAGCTTCCCAATGGTAGGCAGGAGACTGATTGGGAAGCAGTGGTAGAAGAAAGATTGGTCTTTTCCTGGTTTTGGAATGGCTTTAATCATTGCTATAGTCCATGCTGAAGAGAAGTTTCCATTAAATAAACAGGCATTGAATAGTCCAGCTAGTTTAGCAATTATATTTCTTGGTAGGTCTTTAAATATCTTGTTAGTGATTCTATTCATTCCTGGAGCTGAATTATTCTTTAGAGATTTTATGTAAAGTTTAATTACTTTTGGGCTTGTTAATTCTGGTAGGTTACTTGGCGTGTGTAGGATCTTGGATATGGTGGAGTGCATTTCTGTGCAAAGATTAGGTGGAGTTAGGATATGATGGATCTGGAATGTTTCATTTAGAGTTTCAGCAAGGGCAGCACATTTCTCTCCAACCATTATTAATACACTATTTTTAAAATATATAGTAGCTGGAATGGCAGTTTTGGGTTTACATAGGCTGTGAGCTAACTTCCATAAGGACTTATCTCCTAGAGATAAGCTTTCTATATTTTGCTGCCAGGATTTGTTTCTATGTGATTTCAGTTTGTAGTTTATTTTATTCCTTAGATGTCTATATAGATATTATTAGATTGGGTCTTTGGTTCGTTAAAACATTTTCCTTGCTATAATCCTTGCTTTCATATCCTTGAGAATTTCAACCGGGAGGTTTTGGTGCAGGTATGGTTCGTAAGGTAATCTGGTTTCATAAAAAGAGGTAAAATGGTCGATATAAGGTAATCTAAGTTTGTGTCTATGCCATGCTGAGTATTTAGTTTGATGTTATTGAATGAGGGAGTTTTGCTTGATAAAAGGGATTGAAACTTTTTCCAGATAGAAATTCGGAGAGGAGAGGAAGGAATGGATAGAGGAGATTTTGTACATTGATAATGATTGGATGATGATCAGAAGATAAGTTAGGTAATGCCTCAATGGGGGATTTGGATAGGGACAAAGGTTAGCAATATATCTAATACGAGTAAAATGTTGCATGCATACTGTAACCATATTGATATCACAAATTTCAAGTCGGCATCATATCGAGAGGGTCCTCAAAAGAAAAAAGTTATTGTAAATATTTCTTAAGTTTGCTGCAATTTATCCGTCTGGCAACAAACCCTGCTGTTCCTGGTAATTCTTATTATGCAGCACAACAGCAGTTCTCCATCTTAAACCATGTGTGAAAACTCAAGCAGAAATATTGGCAAACAACGTCCTACTTTTCACATATATTCCTTATGTGAGAAATTTGAATGTGCTCTGGCATTGAGCCCAAGAACATCATGGTCTCTCCTAATTTTTTTTCTTAAATTTAAGGGCGTCTTAATATACATCTTCTAGCTGAGCATTAACTTCCTATCATTTCCGTAAGTGCAACAATTAAAAATAAAAATTTACCTCAAGGTATTATAAATGAGAGATTTTTGCATCGTCCTTGCATCAAATCTATCTAATTTTCTGTAAAAGTCATTAATGTTTTTGATAGATCATGACCAGATTTGTAGGCTCCTTGAGTTTTGATTCTCTACCTATTCGGGAAATATTTTATAGAAATTACCAAAAAACAATACATTTTAATGGGGAATTTGGTGTTTTCTGGAACCAAACCCATAACACTGGGGTTAAAAGTAGCATTTTTTCTGGGGATTTCACGTTAGTGCCTATACACTGTAAAAATTTCAATTCAATGATGCTTGTGAATTAGTATCCTATCTAGCTATCTAGTATATGAATGAATCCGGAGAAGGAAATATATATAATTGCTCTGACTTGAACTGACTACCATATTCTACTGGAGACAGAGAGCCGAATTTTAAGACGCCACCCCTTTCTCAGCCGTTCGTCTATGACATCAGATAGTCTAGGGTTGAAGAATATTTGGTATTAAACCATTTTCTGATAAGCTGATAGCGCGTCTTTCCTCATAAATACATACATTGTTGTAAACGTACGAGAAATCGTTGAAAAACTGCCGATAGCCAGCGCTTTGCTGAACATGTATTTTAGACAGTAATTTAGTTTTGTGAATTTATTCTAAAGGATTCAAGCTGAATTCGCGTAAGTTTCACGAGTTACGAGTGATCAAAAATATGACAATAAATACGTAAATATTACAATTATATATTGTAAATTTATTTAAATCATAATAATATTAAATTTTCCTCTCTTAAAAACGATGAATGAATCGAAAATCACAAAATCCGCGCTGCTTGTTAAAACTGCCGAAATTAGCGTTATTTCGCTAAATTGGCCAAATTTCGCGTTATTTGTAGGTTTTATCGCTTATTGCGAAAAACAAACACCTCTATCTTGTTTTGTTTACAGAACAGATGACGCACTTGGCGCCATCCGTAGAACTTGATACGGCAAACAGGATTAATTGCGCTAATGCTGTAATAGACACAAAGGACGTCCATGAAATTCAACGGGAGAATGTCGTAGCAGTCGTTACAGATTCGGCTCCTTTCAGGACGAAGTGCTTGGAGACTCGGCAAGGACTGATGGAAGGAGTGAACCATGTCCAGTGTTGGGCCCATAAAGTTAATTTAATCGGCAGAAATTTCGGACATCAGGTGAAAGAATTGTATTTGGCGATTGTGAATAAAAAAAATGCATATCTAAATAACCGAAATCTCATAAGCATCGAATTTCTGAAAGAAAGGGATCAAGGTACTGAAGATTAAGGAATGTTTGCAAGATTTCCCATGCCCTTACATACGAGGTGGAACTCTTGGTTTGAGTCAGCTATTTATCTTACTACTTACATTGAAGATTTAGTGGAATATTTCAAAACTTTGGATGATGGTAATGCAGGGGTGTCTTTCCTAAAAGACGCTTCATCAACAGACATACAGATGATAAAACCACAGGCAGTCTACATCCTAACAGTTTTCCTAACATCTATCGTGTCAATATGTTATCATGAAAATATCACATTTTGTTGATCTGTAGGTGTGAATGGTGTAAAAAGCAGTTTTAAATGAATTTACATTAACTTATTAATTTAATATTTTGTATAATTTACAATTAATAATATTTCCAATGCTTTTAATGTTTATACTAAAGTGTACCGAATATTTTTCCTTTGCTTACATGAGACTGTGAAAATTAGTACCATCAATTGTAGGAAACATAATAAAAACACAAAACACCACAATTCGGTTTTCAAATCAACAAATTTCAGAAAAAGTAAAAACATTTTCAAACACCTCTAATAATAGATACCTGCTTTCTCAGCATGATTAGTCACAAAGTGGGTTGGATTCTTTGGGGCGTGAATTTGCAAATCGGATCTTGAAAAAAACTGAAGAATACATGTATCGCTTTTGTTTGTACGGTTACATCCCCAACTTTGATGTTTCGCATTACTTAGACTTTCGATTTAGATATATACCCCGCGAGCCGCCAGAGGCGTGTGGCAGGGGGTGTAATACACTACCATTATTACTTTCCTCCCTATTAGCATCTCTAATAGCCTGGGGAAAAAACGACCAAAAGGAATTATCCGTCCTTGCGGTTACTTCCCTATAACGCTTCGTCGATGCCTCTCGGAGATCGCTCCTTACTGGCACTAAAATTTCACTTACTTCGTCTATAAATTCTGAACGAATGGACTTTTCGAAAATTTTCCGACGATATTCAGTTCTTCTCATCTGTAGTGAATTCCAACCGAGGGAATCTATCATTGCCATAACGCTGCTAGTAAACCTGAAATCCCCGCAGACGGTTCGAGCTGCTCTACGCTGGACCATCCCTAAATCAGAGGCTAAACCTACTTCGTGTGGGTCCCAAACCGCACAGCAGTATTCTAGACTCGGACGAATAAGAGAAAAGTAAGCTATTTCTTTGACTCTCGATGAGCATCCTCTCAACGTTCTACTAGTTAATCTTTGCATTCTATTCGCTTTTCCTATCGTATCTGGAATATGTTCTTTAAAAGATATGTTACCGCTAATCGTGACTCCTAGGTATTTGTTGTCGTGCACTAACTCTAATGGATGCCCTGAGATTTGGTACAGTGCGGGAATTATGTTTGTGTATCGCGTAAAACTCTTGGCAACGCATTTATTTATAGTTAAATCTTTCCACCATCCCTCTAACACAACTCGCTGAGATCTGTTTTCTAGAAAATATTTAGTCCATCTGATAACTTTTTCGTCGATCGCGTAGGCACTCAGCTTTTGGATAAGCTTTTCGTGAGAAACTGTTTCGAAAGCATTCCTGAAATCTAGGAAAACCGCGTCAGATCTAAATCCGCCGTCTGCTGCTTTAGATACCTCATTCATAAAAAGCGCTAACTGGGTCTCACAAGAACTACCTTTCCGGAATCCGTGCTGGCTCTGTCTGATTGCTCCCTTTTCGGAAAGAAAGCGCATGATAGAACTCGCTATAATGTGCTCCATTATTTTGCAAAATATTGAAATTTTTGAAATAGGCCTATAATCATCTGGTTTTGACGCACGCCCTTTCTTAGGCATCGGAGTAACATTAGCTTTTTTCCGCGATATTGGGACGGTTCCCTCATCAAATGATTTCTGATAGAAAATCTGTAGAAGCGGAGCAATTTCATCGGCTAACATTTATATTACAACTTATTTATCTCGATGGGATTCATCTCTGAATCAATGCGCGAGGAAAAATCCTTAACTTGACCATTGTCTACAGTGAAGCATTTCTGGTAGTTCCCATTAAGTAAGTTAGCTTTATCTTCTGATTTATTTACGGTAATTCCCTCTGCGCTTATGAGGCTAGGCACAGAAAACTGACCTCCACGGTACTCACGCACGTATGACCAAAATTCTTTCTGATCGCCACCTAATGATTCTAATATGGTTCGAGATCTATATTCCTGGTATTCTTTTCGCGCTTCTTCCGTAACTAACTTTCGCACTTCTCTATAGCTTTGTTCTTCAAGCTCATGGTTATTTCCGTATGCTTCGAGTTTCCTCCACCGCGAGTGAATGACTCTTTGCTTCCTATGTAATGCTCGTAATTTATGTTTCGTCCACCGTGGCTCTTTACGCTCACGCACGCTCTTAGTAGGAACGAATTTAATTAAACCTTCTTTGATTATCCGGAGAAACTCTATTCAACTATCATTTACTGTATTTGCACCCAAGAAGCGAAAAAAATCATACTTGCACTCGTTTATATAAACCTTAAGTTCCGAAAAATTAGCTTTGCGAATTACATATACTTGCCTCGGTGGTTTAAGAGATTTTAGAGGTGGTGGCTAGTAAATCTAGGATGTTACCTTCACCCGCACGAGTCGTTCGAGTATTCGTCAAGTTTACCTATCTATGTTTGTGTCTATGCCAGGCTGATAATAATAATGGATCAATCGCTATCCCTCTGGTATGACCTCAAGAGAGCTTGGAGTAGAACGACACACAGTTGGACAAGTGATTCAGGCCTTCAGGGACCTACTTTGTGTCTGGCTTCAAGAAGAGAGCTCACAGATCGGTGGCCCAGGACACACTCAGGAAATAGATGAGAGTGCCTTGGGTCGTAGAAAATAAAACCGTGGTCGTCTAATGAGGACGAAATGGGTCCTGGGGGGCATTGATCGCGACACAAGGGAGACTTTCCTTTGCGTGGTCGATAGGCGAGATGCTTTTACGCTCCGAGAAGCAATCGAGCGTATCGTCAATAAAGAATCCTGCATTAAAACATATATGTGGAGAGGCTATGCAGGCTTAAGGGATTTAGGCTACACTCACGACACAATTAACCATTCCCTAAATTTTGTTAAGCCAGGAGAAAAAGAAACTCACACCCAGAATGTGGAAAGTCTGTGGTCTGTGATTAAAAGAGACATGAAGAATCGGGAGGGTAGGAGTAGGATCGTTCGAAACATACGTGGTCGAATTTTTATGGAGGAGTAGGCATCGTACTCCAGAAAAACTATTCCAAGACCTCGTGCGGGCAATGAATTGCTTTAATCCGCATCTATAGGAAGAGAAGAGAAGATTATGTCTTGAGCATGGATATTTGAAGAGGTCGATGGCTACTTAATAAAAATGTTCTTTACAGGGCTGCTAATGTTATCTATTTGCTTGACGTTTGAAATATTTCCTTGCATATAGATACTGGTAGCAGACTTGGAATCAATCTTCTGTCTACTGTCAATACTGCATTCGCATACCAAGTTTTGGAAGGAAAATTTCCAGAGATGATGAAACTCTTTGATAATTAATGAATACAAAAAAATAAAAATGACATTTGGTATCTCATTCCAACTTATGATCCAGTCTGACATATAAAGAAACTTCACTGTGTACAGTACGCCTTAAATTGAAGGAGGAATAATGATAGATTGCTTACCTTTAGGTAATAATTCAACAGTTATAACCATGAAGTTTAAGAGTTTTTGATGGTTCTCTTAATTAGGAAACGAAATATATTAAGTTTAAAAATTTGACATTTTATAGAATTATTACCTTATGCAATTTATGTTAAGTTCTTTTTATTGTTATGTCCAATCAAATTCGCCACAGAACGTAGAAATTTAACCCTTTATTGCTTGCCTGGGGTGTATGGTACACCACGTGATGCTAATTAGAAAAACACCCTTCGTTGACTTGTTAATTACTTTCGTATAACTTACCCTGCCTTCCACCTGAATTTTCAGAATGGATTTTTACTTTCCGTTCCCTAATTGCCCTCTCTCAGAATTTTGTAGAATATACTAATGTAATGTATTTAGTACATGAACGATTTGGACATGCATGGCAATAACTCCTCCCTTTACTGAATTATTGGAATGATTCTAAAGGCTTCATTGGAGTTGTTTGCAAGAACGGATGGCGGCGGTCTAAAGTGGCTTGTGGAACGCAGAGGATTAGGTATTTCAAAAGTTTAGTAAGACGCAAAGTGATCTGTACTCCTACGTAATCCCTTGTTTTCTCTCTCTTACCTACTATAGTTTTGGGTATTGGAGATCGAATATCGCAGTGTTACAATTAAGTCTTCTATGCTCAGACGCTTTGTTCATTTGTGTGAGGAATTCCAGTCATTTACTTGAGACTCCTGAAACTGTTCATAAGTAAACGAAAATAGGGCTTACATTAAGGGCGTAAAAATTAAGGCTTTATGACAATTATGATTGGCAATTTAACATAGGAAACGTAGAATCATGTTTTTCTTCACACGGTGTACTCCCATGATACGCGGCAGTTACCGCTTAGGAACGTAGGATGTAGTAAATGTAGCCCCAACAGAACTTAAAACGGTAGCAAGTAGGGTAGCATGCAGATTCAAATTCATCTTACAAGGGGAGACTCTCACTTTTGTCCGGGGATTTTGATGAAACTTTTTGTGGTGATGCAGGAAGTGGAGTAATGAAAAACTGTATTGCCGTTCGTCTGAATGGGCCTTAGTTTTTTCTCAATAATTAATTGAAAATCGATAATCTGAGTATAGGTAACCCCGCATTACGCGCCGGCCAAATCGGTAGAAAATAACCCGCTGTTTGCGAGTAATTCTGTAATATTATTTTCATTTTCTTTTGTTATATTTTTTCCTTGTTAATCACTGATAGACTTAAGAGCAATATTTCCATTCTTGCACTCGATATCCGATCGAATAACCTTATTTCAACCAAATGAACTTCGATGACGGAGACCCTCACTTAAAGTATGATGAATGAAGGTTGGTAACATAGCTTTCTGGAATCCTCTGGTATTCGGTGGTTATAATGTTATTGGCTATCCTCTTAAAGTTGATAGGTCTCGTAAAATATCCCTCATAAGCGCGATTTTTCATTTAAGGTTCGTAACGCAAAAAACATGCATGTGAAGCTTTATCCAAAGTAAATAAATTTCCTTACTCAACACTACAAAAACACTTCTATTGCAATGTTTGTTGAAGTCGATACAAATTACTGGATCTGATTTTGGTGACATTTAATAACAGTTAGTTCATGAAATTTAATCGGTTGTGCAATTCAGTGAAATAATGTGATTTATTGGTATGTTTTAATATATCTTTAATTTTTTCTGTAATTCATAACATTGTGCTCAGGTACAAGTATCAGGAAGAAATTTATCAAGAAACATCAAAAACACATACATATACAGCACCATGAGCATTTTATAAAGCATTGCCTTTCACAAGCGCAATTCTTCTTTAGCACTTCGGCTGGGAAACATATCTGGCGCACATTTTGAAAGAAACTTCTTTCCTCCGCAAGTTTTGACGCGTACCAAGCATATTGCAGCATGTCTCTGAATTTAGGCGTGGAAAGCTGATTATGCACTATCGAATGAATACGAATTCCATCCTCTCTGGAACTTATTTCCCGTTTCTCCTGGATGAGGTAAGTACAGTTTTGCAGCCTTGAAATGAATATCTTGATTTGTCTATAAAAATACACATCACAAGGGTGGCATAGTGATGTGCATTTCAGTGGTCTTACCTTTAAGGCGCATTTTGGCATATTTTCGTCGTCAAAAAATATCTCATCATACGTTGCAGAGTTTGTCTGCCCGCCCCATGAATCCACGATTTGTAAAAATGATTATTGGAGACGTATGGTTTTAACACGGTTTTTAAGAAAACTTGGTAAGTTTTGAAGGACAGTTTCCCAGATATAGGGAGCGGAGAGGGGAAGGAGACATTAAGGAGTCGGTTGGGAAAAAAGACACCGACTCCTTAATGTCTCCTTCCCCTCTCCGCTCCCTATATAAGTCCTTTTGTTAAGTATTTCTTCACCAGAAGATGTCATCACGGTGAAGAAACCGGTCGTGGTTGAATAAATCTCTGTGGAAGTTACAAAGGTTTTTCAATTTTTTTGAATGACTATTCCATTCCACGAAGTCACGCTTCAGAATATTAATTTTATTTGAAAGAATGTCAATAAAGTATTATTCGACATGGAATTACGTTATTAATTATTCTCTATACAACGACTATTTGCGTCAGTTACCAAAGAGGTAATATGAATTATGGTAAGAGCACCCTCTGCCATACACTAAAATTCGGTAAGCAGAGTGTGTATACATATGCAGTAGCAAAAAGAAAAGTTAGTAATTCCAATGTTTTTATTTATCGTTGAAAGATAGAGGGAGTTAAGTAGCATTCCTAATGGGATTGCTTTGGGTCTTCTGAACCATTTGTAATGGCCACCAAATCCTGTAGGTGGGCCTTGCGATAATGCACAATTGTACCCACACTCAAACCCCTTCGGAATTACGCCTAAGAGAGGATCCATGGTTAGCCGAATATCCGCGTAGAAACAGACTTTGCCCTTCCTAATTTCTTGAGCGCGATCGTCCCCCAAATCTAAGTCTATGAAACTGGTCTCGACTCGTCCGATAGATAATGATTTACATTAACACGTGTCGATGACTTTGTTTTCAACCTGTCTTATTATTGCGTAGAGAAGGAACGTCGCGACCTATCTCTTTTGATCGAAAAACTCGTGTGGACAGTAACCGCGGAACCTCGCCCGATCCAATCGAAGGAATCATCAGCAACCAGTTTCTCCACGGCATTTCTTCCATCACCTGCAGCTCATTCCCTACCAACCACCACGCGCATTACAGGTATGAATATTTTCATTTTGTTTCTAATTTATTAGAGACATTCGTATATTTGATCAAAATAACCTATTCGTCTACAATGGCTAAGGGCTACAAGGATCAAACGCCAGTTTGCAAATAGAGAACTCAAAGTCATCGATAAATACAATAATTTCGGAAACCATTATAGCCGTCCAGTCGCAGGTGCCGTGGCGGACACATGCAACACGCTTCTCAATGGAAGACAAGCGGCCCCTGCGCCTAGGAAAGTGTCGGAAGACACCGTAGTCCGCAGTGGCATCTTGCGCAAGTCCGAGAGCGGACACCGGTGTCCGCCACGGCATCGAATCTGTTAATTAAAGCAAATAGAAAAATTTCTAACCAAAATCAGTTAGCCTTGTTTGATCAATCAGGAAGTACCGGCTTCATCAGGATATTCAGGCTAGTTCTAACTTTTTATCATATTTGTAAGGTGAAAAAAGTTTGAGCCGAGTGTTTACTCTTCATAAGTTTCTAGCTAGATAATGTAGGATAGGACGTAATCCAGTTATAAAGGAGAAATGCTAGCAGTGAGGCGGGTTTATCACGTAAGTGATTTAGAAAGAGTGCATACAAAACCTCAGTAAAAGCTGTAATCATTATCATGGTTTCATATTTCACCATTTATCTCTTAAATATGAACTTAAAAGACTAGCTCCAATATATTCTCAAAACAGATTTACGAGATGAACTTCTATCGATATCTCCTGTTACTTATATATCTTCTTTAAACTCACGGCTGGCTGCGGTGTGCTAGGAATAGGGCAACTAAATAATATTTTTATCTGTAACAGGTAAGGCTTTGACGCTAGATGCCTCAGCGCCTATCATCAAGAAAATTCTCCTATCCTGAAAACGACTTATCAGCGTAAATTATTCAAGGATCTACGTGCCTGTCCTACTTCATCAAACTGATACCCGAAGAGGCATCAATACATTCCCTAGATAATGGTATGCCTTGGTTTTTATCTTTCATACAGTATTATTTTCAAAATAATTTATATGTAATATTTTATGTTTTACAGTTTAAAATAAAAATGCATCGCAAGTTTTTGAAAGTCCTCGAGTCAACAGTATAATATCTGTAATTCTAAATTAATGTTAAAATGAGTAAGGCAGCCTTATTATTATAATTACTATATTAGGTACTTAAAGCATATAAGTTGATGATTTAAATTTTTTTAGGAGTTGGGGATAACCTCAAAATCAATCCGAAGATCTTTTGTGGCACTTTTGCTGATTGTAGTAGCCATGATGGTTACTTTTTACCAGGGGCATGTTTTTGATTTTTATGAATCAATGACTATTAAGAGAATCAACATTGAACAAAATGAGTTTCAAAATTCAAGAGTAGGAAATCAAGAGGTAAGCATACCAAAAACAGAACTTGGATATTATTATTATTTGAATTGATTCAGTTGGGTTAATGAAATTAAACACATCAATCTGATTAGGAAATTAATGAATATATAATAAAAATATAATTATGAAATAAAATACAATCATTCTAATTGAATATACAGTGAAAACTGTGTTAAGCGGAATCTCTCGGGACCGTAATTTTTTTCCGGATAAGACAGTTTTCCGCTTAACCCAGGGTCTGACATTTCAAAAAACCCTTGAAAAGCATATCGCGCCCATAACATGCTTCGCCTAAAAGGCTGGTTTTACTAAAATTCTACATAGACGAATTTTCTATGAATATTCTATGTAGACGAAATTATTATGGAATAATGAAACAACAGTATCACATTGCGGTTAAATTTATTTATTTGAAGTAACATAAAAATTTATTTATAAAATGCGCATATAATCCGTTATTTTGTCTGTTTTTCCTATATAATGCAATTTCTACGCTGCCAATAGCCTCATTAAGATATTAAATAAATCGGCGTTACTTTGGTTAAGACTACATTCTGCTAATTCATTTAAAGAAACCAACATTTCTCTTTAGGACTTTTAGTTTCCTCACATATTACAGTTATACATATACTTCTTCGTCAGATTCACAGGGTTTGTCTTCCATTATAGCGTCTGTCATGGAGCCATCTTCATCGCTAGTCAGAAGATCGTTCATATGATTGGATAGAATTTGTTTTCTTTACCGGTCTCGGGGACCAGTGCTGACAGAAATCCAGCTTCAGCGAAACATTGTTGAGTAGTCGATGTTTTATTATCTTTTACTGCCAAATTAATCCGATTTATGGCATCCTGCGCTGATATTTTTTATCACCTCCGACACTGTATTCGCAGTATCTGTAGCAGCCAATAAAGATCGCATCATGTAATTTCTATATTGTGCCTTCAGCGTTCTAAGTACCTCCTCATCCATTGGCTGAGTGATGCTAGTTGTGTTTGCCGGCAACCATGAAATATTCGAAAGGCGAATTTTAGGGTGAATGGTTGCTTTATCGAGGAAAAGTATGACATTCCTATCTTTCCTCTACGTTTCGGGGTTGAAACTTTTCCGCTACTCTTCTATGATTGAAGCCGTGTTCCATGCTTTTTATTATTTCTCTATGTGATTGGTAGCTTTTCAATGGCAACGTTTTTGAAACATCGTGATCAAGCTGATTTCCGGATTACAGGATGCTTTAGGAGCTCCCCAGCCATATTGCCACTAATAAAAATGATGAAACGCTCGCTTGAGAGCTTCCTTTCTAAAGAATAAGCGTAAATGTAAGATAATTGTTTCCATTTCTGCACTAATTTCAAGAAACAGAACTTGGAAAAGGAAAAACCCTAGCAGTTTTCTCCTTTAACACAAAATATTTTAGACAGCAATGCCCTATAAAACATTCCGGTTTCGTCCCAGATGTAGATATCACATGGTTAATAGTCTTAATTTATTCTTGAACCTTGCCTTTCCAGTCCTCTACGGCTACCACATCCACGTCGTTCGAATTGCCGACACCTATGTCTCATATAACATTGTGTCTTGCCCTGAAGCACTCCAGCCAAACATTCGCGGCCTTAAGATCAAGTTTTCCTAAAGAAACTGCAAACTCCTATGCCTTTTCTTGCACCATTGGACCTGATGAAGGAATATTCCTCGATCTTGCTCGCACAAACCAGTCCCAAACTAATTTGTTTAATTCTTCATATTCGCAGAGAGGAGTTTGGATGTAAATGTAGGCCTAAATTATTAGACAGAAATGACAATTATCTTACGGTGAGTTGGTTTGCAAACTATTGTTGTATGGGATATGAAGAAATACGTTTCTTAAGACCAACCTCCTTCAAACTCTTTCTTAATTTTCTCTTCCTTCTTGGACCGGCCGCTGTTAGCATGCCTACATGTTAATACTCCAACGCCAAGGTCCAGGATTCGAATCCCGGCTATCCAGATTTTTCTGGCAAGGGAATGGTCATATGTGTTCGTCTATTGTTACTGGTATTACCTCACTGTAAATTGGTGTTTCGCTGTATGTGATGGATTGATAAAAAAAATGAAATAAAAAAATAATTGCTTCATAAACTTACGTCTTTCCACACTTACACCTCTCTTCTACCTGCTTTACGGAAAGCTTTTCGTTCAAAGCACTCGATCAATTCCAGTTTATTTTTCAGCGTTAATACGTTACGTGGCATTGCAGAAATCAATCAACAGTTCCCCTAAGGTACTCTGGTGTGGTCTTACCCTGTCAGTAGCATGTAGGAAAATGATTCCGTCTTCTATAGAGACGAGCAAGTCTACACAATAATTTTTATCCCTTTCCGCCGAAAACTGTCCGAGATTTAATCCTCACTAATATAAGAGGCAAAATTTAAATGCCTACCTACGTATTAGCTGAAAATGATTCCTTTGTTCTGATATGTTTATAAAGAGCCATTCATCTGCAAATTGAGATGGATAAGGAATGCCTCGGTCTGCAAAAGGAGTGGCCAAGATTCCCAATTGCATTTGCGTGTTGGTGTCTCGGCTTTCATAAACATAGAGACAAAGTAACCCTTGTCCAGTGCAAAGCTCTTGAAATGATATTTACGATGAACGCTCATGATTAAGGATAACATCTACCATGGGAAAGCTTCGCATCTTCATAGTCACCTCAAGTAATTCAGATCGCAATTGGAATTGCTCTTTGCAATTCCGCTTAGCCCAGGTTCACCTGGCCGGGAATCGATTCCGTTTCCGCGTTTGACAGTTTCCGTTCAACACAGGGTAACAATGCATGTAAAACCCTATTACGACCGCCGGGACCAAAATTTTTTTCCGGATAAGACAGGTTTCCGTTTTACTCAGGTTCCGCTTAAGGCAGGTTTCACTGTAATTAGTTAAAAGTACATATAGAGAGATAAAAATATATTTCTAAAAGACAAATCATTAAGAACATATGAAGTTCACTACTGAATATAACTTTGAAAAGATATTCATGAATTCTTTTGTGAATTTTTCCCAAAAGGGTATTTGTCAAATAAGTTAGAAAGAGGTAATAATTTAATAGCTTTAATATGCTGGTATTACATATATAATATGTAAAAAATATGAATGCAGAATAATGAGGCCCTTTTAAAGAGTGTTAGTTTTGTTTCTGAAGGGTCTTCTTTGAAGCAAATGTTATGATGGTGGAGAAAAGAATTTGTTTTGAATTAGGGTCAATATATTTTTACAAACAGTAAACAGTTTGGGATGGAAGGTAGGCTAAGAATTTTTAGGTAGTGAAAATAAAGCTACTCATGAGATATGAAATAACTTTGATGGCATTATTTGCAATAATAAAGCTTTACAGGCATCATTTACACTGTCACAAAAAAAATGGCATAAGTTAGAAAGAGCATATTTTAACATAGTTTCAAATTATCAACCTAAACATGTGAGGTTATCAGAAATAACTTGAAAATTTTCAGTGGGAACTATTCTATGACTGCAACAATATGCAGGGACTTATTTAAAATTTCAGATTCATCAATGCAGAGAAAGGTGGTCAGTAATATATGCTTGAATTATCAAAGTTTCAGAAAGCTGCTTGAGGTAGGAAGGAGGGTCTGAAATTTTTGTTATGAAATGAGAGAATAACAGATTTATATCAGTATAAAACCAAATAATTAGAATGGTAATAATTGGGCATGCTCAATTGATCCAACTCCATTCTTTGATATATATCAGCATTTAGGTTAACTGCACTTAACAAAAGTTTTATACAGTAAGTTTCATTAGCATATTAAACTGTATTATTAGGTGTAATTTCAAAAAAATATAATTTATATATAAGGTGAAGATTATGTGGCCAATGAATGAAGCCTTGACAAAAACTACTGAGAATGTGCAGATGTTGCAAATGAAAATGCTTGGGACCACTGTGAGTATTATGACAGCATGTAGCTATATATTTCAAATATTAGAAAGATATGAAATAATCCATTTAAAAGGAGTTCTATGCAGTCCATAGGATCTGAACTTTAAAAAATAGTAATTATTCTGACTAAATTTTTTGATAAGTTGTAGATAATGCCTGCAGTAATTTGCTAATTATATTACCCATTCACTGATGTCAGGCATTTAAACACAAGGAGAAATCAGTTGAAGAGTAAAGAAAACCTGTTTTATCTATTATATTCAAATTAAAAATCATTCCTCCATGTAATACAAAAATTCCTATCTTCAAACTATTCTAATAATCAAAATTCAGCAAATTAATAGTCACCTCAAAGTTTAGTACTTGGAACCAGCTACAACGAAAGAAATCTAGATTCATTCCAAGCACAGATCCTGGCATAGAAGGGATAAGCTGTGTAGATGTTGTCAAGGACATGGAAAGTTGCAGATGACATTGGTCTACCTTTCCTAAACCCATTCTGTGAGTCAAAAAGAAAATAATCACAATTAAGAAATTAAACTGTAATAGTGAGAGGGGTGGGAGAAGATTTATTGCATTAAAGAGCATTTTTTCACAAAGACTCAAAATTATATGAATTAAAAAAGATATGATAGTTCAGGAATACAATTAGGGTCATAAGGAAAGCTCAGTTGTAACCATCTTCATCTCCATGCAATAATATATTGTTTTTTTAATACTTTCAATAATAATAGAAAAAACCAAAGTAGAACTTGTTTGCAATAGAATGGCTTAAGAGAAGCAATAAGGTTTCAAATTATTTTAACTAACTTTCTGAAATATGAGTGGTATAACTGTTTCCGAACTTTTTATTTTATATATTTAATTACAATTTAGATGAAACTATGAAGAATATGATGAAAAAGGAAACTTGATACAACTCTACTATAAAAAAATTCTAATTTTCTGTAAATATAGACATTTCATCTCATACATTCTGCAGATTTTAGTTATATGTAAACACATGATATAAAAATATATAGTATCTTCAGTGAATCATAGTAGCCCTGCATTGCTCTTCCAACAGGACTATGTTTACTCATGTTTGAAGAAGCTTCTTTCAGAGAAAAACATGGATTTGATGGAATCATCTAAATCGAATGAAGAGGAAAGGCAAAATCTTTCAATATGTAGCGATGAAGCTAGTAAAAGAGGTCCTCATCAACGTGTTGTATCTTTTTCTTTTTATGGAAAAATTAACCATAAAAGAAATTATTTTCAGGTAGGTTATTACTATATTACTCCATGCCTTAAATTTTGAGTTCCAAAATTAACAATGTATTTATATAGGGAATAGAAGAAAATGCAGAACTAATGGGGAAGATGTATCCCAACTGGATCATGAGGCTATACCATGATATTCCTTCACTTACTCCTAACACTTCCATCTCTAAAATTATGTTGAGTACAGCTGATGGAGCTATTAACACTACATCACCAATGATACAAGGTAGGCTTTGAGAATTATAAATTTCAAAATTACTCCTTAAGAAATAAGAAGATTCTCCTCATTGTGTTGAAATCTAACCATTAAGTCCATGTTTAAGAAGTCTACAAAGGATTGATAAGCTCACCACAAGTGAAGTTATGCACACTGCAACATATTTATCCAAATTTAGACATTTGTTATGTGGGAAACATTTCTGGTTATGGAAAACTTTTGGGTAAGACAATCTTATTAGAAATCTTTATCAGCATTTCTGAAAATTTGAGTAGTAATATAGTAGCTCAGGTTCCTTGCTTTTAAATATCATGAATATTATTGAACCTTATCCTGAAATTTATTATGTTTGATTATTATTGTTTGGTTGAGTATGCTTAATACATGAAGGCAATATTTTGATTGATGCTCTGGTAAAGCTCCAATCGTGTTGATATGTGCATGCTACATGCATTATATATACTATATTAATAAATAAAATATGAATTAATGTATGTTGGCTGCTTGTATCCAGATCAGAAAATTATTTCCAGTTGTAAACATCACATTATGCCAAGTGATATTTAAATTATATTCACATTCAATCTGACCTGAAATTTATTTCAAGATATATCAAATGCATTGAAATTTAATAATAAAGTCAATCTCTTGTACAATACATTCTTATGGAGGCCAGACAGTGGGATTTAATTCATTCTCTCCCAAAAATGAAAGGAATTCCCCTTGTTAAGAAATACTCTTTGAATATTTTATCCTTAAATGCCAGATTTTCACTACAAATTAAAAAGTAAATTTTATTCAAAAGTAAGCCATTCTTGATTATCACAAACACACTCTTTACCTGTATGTATAATAATTCTCAGGCAGCCAAGGTAATATGTGGAGATTCCTTGCAATGGCAGATCCTCTTGTTGATGTCTTTTTATCAAGAGATTTAGACAGCCGCCTGAATGAAAGGGAAAAGGCAGCTGTTGATGACTGGCTGAGCTCTAATTTAACCTTTCATATAATGCGTGATCATCCTCTCCACCAGGCTCATATGTTAGGTAATTAAAGAGGTCACCATTTTCTTTTCCCTCTTTACTAAAACTATAGTTTCAAAATAAATAAATTTCATAGTTCATAAAATATGTAAGTGTATTTAAGTGCTCTATATATTATACAAGTAAAAGCTATTGATAAAAAGCATAATGATAATACAAATTTCAAGTCGATATCATACCGTAAGGGTCCAAAATTAAGACTCCTTTATCCCTATCTGAAATGCATATGGAATGGATATGGCTCTCCTGGGATTGAACCAAGGGCAATCTGGGAAACCTAATACAGGGTATATGAAATGAATTCATGATCTTCATTCACCTGCCAAGTTTTAAGATTCTATATTAATAGGAGGTTTTCAAAATAAATCTTAAAAATCGTAGCAATTTCTAATTTTGAGACAACTGGTGTCGAACACAGGACCCATTGGCAGATGCAAACAGACATTATAACTTCGTAGGGCTTGATCTTATTTAGTGCAAAGTTTGAAGTTGATATCACGACGGAAAGTAATTATAATTGGTTTCTATGTATTTTAAATGGGAGATATATTTACCACCCAGCATCAAACAGGGGTCTTTCTGGTGATTCATCCTATGCAGCACATTAGAAGATCACCATCTCTAACTATGTGAGAAAATTCAAGCAGAAATATTGGCTGCAACTGCCTCAAATGATGTCCTACTTTTCCCAAATATACCTTACGAGAGAAATTTTAATGTGCTCTGGCATCGAACCTTGGAATGGTATGGTCTTATCTAATTTTTTTCTCGAACCAAGTCATAATATATATCTTCTAGCAAAGTAAGCATTTCCTATCATGTATTATCAAATGTATTTTAAATAAGAGATTTTTGCATAGTCCTAGTATTGACCCCATTACATTATATGTAAAAGTCATTAATTATTTCAATAGATCATGACCATATCTGTAGGCTCTATGATTTATGATTCTTTGCCTATTGGGGCAGTATATTTTAGAAATTCCCGAAAATCAAAGCAATGCATTTAAATTGGAAAAAATAAGAATTTTGTGGCCATCTGGGATCGAACTCATGGTCAGAATAATCAATATCCTACTTTTCCTGGGGTTTCACATTATGGCCAATTAGTTGTAAAAATTTCGAGTCAATGGCCCTTGTGGTTTAGCCTGTGAATTAGTATCCTATCTATGTATATACCTATATCACCAGGAAGACTCTTGTTCGATGCCGGGCAGTAAATATATCTACCATTTATAATACATTGGGATAGTTTTGATTATTAATTTTGATGCACTTATCAGAGAAAGTCATGTGTTGGCCACATCAGATTTTTTTTTGATGCACTTATCGAAATGATAGGAATTGTCAGTGACTTGAAATCTTTACAGCGTATAGGACCTAACCTGAAACCCTCTGGTAAAAGGTGACCATGAGCCTTAGTGTCATGGGTTTGATGCCAGAAGTCCCTAAAGTCACGATTTTCTCCATAAAGATACATTTTGGGGATTTTCGAAAAGTTTTCTAAGGCACTTCCAAGCAAATAAGAGAGTTGAAGCTCTAGGGATCGGTAGAATCCGTGAATATCTTGAAAACCTTAAATACATCTTTGATGATTATCCTCGGTTCTACGCTAGGTCAGGGCAAATATATTCCATTTAAAATGCATTGGGGCAATCTTTAATATTTTTTAAAATCACTTCCTGATAAGATGGAATCTTGAAACTCGGCATGTAGATTAACATCATCAATATATTCTATGCATGCTTTTTACTCTTTCCCTGATGGCCTTTGGTTCAATCCCAGTGAGTTATTTACTTTCCTCAATGCATTTCTTATGGAGATAACGGAAATCTTAGGTAATTTTAGGTAATCCCCGGCATGATATCGATTCCAAACTTTGCATTAAATAAGATCAAGTCCTCACAAGTCATAATATGTATTCACACCTTCCAATAGGTCCAAGGTTCGACACCATGCATCTCTAAAATTGGTGACTCATACAATTTTTAAGAATTTTTTTTGAGCAACTTCACGATTAGATAGAAATTTAAAACTTGGCATGTGAATATAGATCATATATACATTTCATATACGCTGTTTTAGGTTTCCCTGATCATCCTTGGTTTGATCCCAGTGAGCTACATTCACGGTATGATATCAACTTAAAAATTTCATTCATATAGGTTTTATTTCCATCAGGGCGTAATATAGGTACACATTTTGCAGTAGGTTTTGTGTTTGATACCAGGCAGTCTATTATTTTGAACCAATGGCGGGAATTTAAATTATTTCTTTTTCATTTTCCAAGAAGGTGAAAATTTTACCGCTGGGCATGTAAACAGAAGAAAATTCATGGAAATTCAGTTGAGAATTTTATTAAGAGTTTGTAAAATATAGTACACTAATCATATGCTATAATCTTATCACTTTTACTCATAATAGATATAAGTGTCTATATGACATGAATTTAGAACTAAATTATCTTATAATTGGTGTAATATTTCTAATTGAACATTTGCCTAAATTATGTTTTTTCTTGAAATACTTATATGGTAAATAGTGAAGTAATCAGTATTCAAAATAGTTATTGAAACCAAATATAAATTGCTAAATAATCAGGTCTCTATGAGAAGTTGATAAAGAATGTTAATTAATAACTAAGTTTAGGTTAAGGGAAACATTAAAAGCTTCTGTTAAAAAAATAAGCCACATTTTTGTTTGAGAGATATAACAAACATGTAAATAAAATTCAGTGTTAAGAAATTTTGAAAATCTAGGAGCTAAATTATTAAATTGCTTCCAGCAAGATATGGTGGTACTCATCCATAATCAGTTGAAAGAAAACAAAATTGGATTATGTCCACTAAATATTCTGTGGACATAGTCAAATTTTGTTATCTTTTGACGGCAAAAAATACTGTTGAAAAATAGTGAAAGTAATGTAAAATTGAAAGCCTATGGCCCCTGCTCAGTAACCATTTTTCATTCTGGACGAGTCCATCTTCCCAGAACTGTGTACTGCAGGTGTTTGGGTGAAAGCAAGCACTGTGAGTTCTATGCCTTTAGGCTCTGGCTTCCCCTCCGGCTTTCTTACCCCAAAGGAACTTACCTCCTTATCAAAGATTCTCACAACCAGAAGCCATAAGCTTTCAATTTTACTATATTTTTCAATGATTTGCTGCAATTACTATGTATGAGTAAACAAGCATGTATAAAGAGAGGAAGATTTGCAATAGCCTAAGAATTCTTACCACAAACTATCAAATCTTAACACTAGAAGGACGGAGGTGGTCATTTGACCACTTTTCAGAGTTTGACATCAACATTTCTTTAGTAAAATACCTCCGATTTTTTTGAAACTTTTTGACTTTGTTTATTACTATCCCAAAATTTGTGTTAAGTATTAAAATATTTTTTTTCACTTTTAGGTTAAATTTTATATCAAAATATACCTAGAAGGACGGGAGGTGGTCATTTGACCACCTACTTTTAAAATTCGTAATTAAATACTTTCATGCTTCTCAAAGACCTGAATTTTGCGTACCTTCTACATTTGACCATTACACAAGTTCTAATAACATTTTTTTCCCCGTAATTTGTTTAAATTTTAATTAATTAAACAAAATGTTGACCTATGTCCTAAATCTGCAGAATTTCATATTCTAGAATATTTAATCTATTTATACTGAACCAATGAAACTCATATTTTCGGAATAAGTGGAAGAAGGTCCGAGTTGTTGATAAAAGTCAGTCACGTTACCCCAAGATTGTTATGCTATCTGACGGAAACCATATAAAACCACTCGTTCGTGCCTCGGAAAAAACCTCAATCAAATACGATGGCGGAACAATTTTTCAAATTTCGTCCTGAAAATTTCCTTATGGTGTTTTTATCAATGCCAAATCAATGTATAATATTTAAAAATTCTTAAAACAATTTTTAGCAGGGTTGCCAACATATTGGTTTTATCATTATATAATGTTCTTCCAATTTTTTTCTCTGGTAAATTTCAAACTGATATCTCAAGTTTATATTCAATCACCTTTTTTGAACAATTTGAATTAATTTTAAGGGTATTAACCTTATAAAACAGGGCTACCAATCGTTAGAACAGATCTCTAAACAGAGACTTTTGCGTTCGCAGTATAAATAGCTACAGATATATTTTGAGCACAGATTTGTTTCATGTAATTTGTCTAAACTCTTTGGGATCCCGAATTAGTTTATAAACTATAAAGAAGCAGTGTGACCAACATCTTCGGCTGTAAAGTGAAGGCAGCGATCAGACCTTCATGGAAAACCTGACAATCTCATTTATCGAGAATGGATTAATATCTTCTATCTTATGCATTGACGCAATGTTAACGACCAAAACAAGGGTAACAACAACAATAACCATTTTTCTGCTGTTATTCAGCTCATAACATTTTTCATAAAAAAATTTAGACCCGCTTTACATAAACTTTTAGGATTTGTTTGCTTCTGTTATGAGTTAGATACAATATTTTGAATTCTTTATATGTAACCTCTTATATTTGAAATTGTTACAGTTTCCGTAAGTTACACAGCCGAAAAAATATTTTCATATCGGTTGAATACATTTATTTTACATATATAGTTATTTATTTACTAATTATCCTTGATGCATGTGAATTCCATAGATCTTTAAGCGAAAGAAGAGAATTCTAAATATAATACTTGTCATAATTAATGAACTAATAATAATTGCCCGGAATGTACTGATATAAATGTTCATATAATAATCACAGGAACTTACAGAGATGGATTCAGAAAGAAAATTTATTTAGCATGTAAGTCGTGATCTTCATGTTTTTTTTGATATCATTATGTTCCATATTTTTCATCTGTTCTTACATAGGGAAGTAATATTATAGCGCAACAAAACATGTTGACTGAAATTAATTCATGTAGTACAACAAAGATTGAATGAAACATTCGTATTTTCCCCCCTGCTATGAGTAACTGTATTTACAATCACATGGTGGGAGGTCGGACATCTGGGTGAACTGATACCGACAGCCGCCTAAATCCAAAACCCATCGGGTGCGTCTAACCAGACGCGTGCGTATTTATGGCACCAACTGGTCTTTTCCCCGCGTTCGGCACGTACTGAAATGCAATGGTTTCAAATAAGCACAACCCCACCGAGGCGTCTTTAGCGCACATACAGTTAGGGAGAAAGGATTAGTGCAGCGTTTTCGGAGCGCCAAGAAAGCGCTACGCACAGAAATACTGCATTGTTCGAGGTGAACACAACGTTTGTCATCAACCTCTCTTTCACTGTGTCTTCCATATTGAGCGACTCTCCGCGAGTCTCCATAGTGATACATCCACAGCTGTTTGTTAGAGAACGTCAAAAAACATAATACGAATGGCCTCAAGACGAAACCGTACCTCGGACGAGATTCTTGCCGAATTACGTGATTTAGAAGAAAATCAATCTGGAAGTGAAGCGGAATTTGCAAGCAGAAGTGAGGACTTACTGGCCAGTGATCGGAGCGACGACTCTGGTCCTGAGATTGAAGAGACTGGAAGTGAATCGGGAAGTGACTCCATTGATTGTGGCAGTAATTCTATCAGGTAAGTGAATCTTTCTTTCAATTTTAGTGCTCGTTAATTTTAATGGCTTATGTAAGTAATTTGCTCAAACCGTAATATTTGCAAATAATTGTCGGTTTTTTATAACGTATACTCAAGTTCTAAGTTTAAAAAAAACTAAACTAGAAATTCCTAGGAAGAACTGTTAGCTCCAAACCTTAACTTATCAATGTAATCTTATAGAGCAAAAACTTTTCCTTTCCACGTTGTTGATTACCTCAGGTAGAGCGAAATTAGTGTCTAACCTTTAGCTATATTTATTGCAGTGTAAATGCAATTGTGAAAAAATATTCATGTAATATTAGCATGCATAATTTAACCGAAAAATGAAAAAAAATTCATTTTACATGATATAATAAAAAGTTAATATCGGTCTTGTAAAAATAACTTTTCTCAGTAATAGATGGTTATAAAAGTACGATCTTCGTCTCAATACTATGTTCTTCTTTGAAGATTTTAAGAATTATAATTCATGTTAACTAAATTTCAGTCATTTACATTAAACGCCCAGATAACACACTCTTTTCCTTCTTCGGTTTATAGAATACCAACCAGATAAAAACAAAAATGTTCATTATATGGTTTAAAATGGGATGATACTTTCAAAACTTTTGGCGTCATTTATATTTTTCTCAAGGGTTCCTGCGTTAGTTTCCACTGACATTCAAACTCGAATATACATTATAAACCTGTCAGTATGCACAGGTTTTTCTTTATCATGATCTATAATTATTGCTATTATGACGCAATACGTTTATTCCGTCTATTTGATACAGAGGATATTTTCGCTAAAGAATTTATTACACAATAGATTAATACCAAGAAATTAAGTCTATTCAAATACATTTTTCATTGCCAAAACTAATATGATTATTTTCATAATCGATCGACAGTAATCCTCCAGAACCAACGGCACAATGGGAAACTGCTCCGGATGGAACAGAGTGGCTGGAGATTTTGGCTGATCAACCTCAACCAGGAAGATTCAAAGTGCAAAACATATTGCATTTAGCTCCAGGACCAACTTCTTATGCCAAAAGGAACATTCAAGAGGCATCAACATTTAGTGCATTCAATTTGTTGGTGAGTGACTCCCTTTTAGATAACATTGTAAAATGTACTACGGAGCATGGGAAGCTTGAAGATGCTAATTGGTCTTTACCTAGGGAAGAACTTTTGAAATTCATTGCTCTTATATATGCTAGAGGCGTATTGGGACAACGACATTTGTCAATAAAAAGTTGTTGGGACAAAATGTGGGGATCTAAAATATTCTCCAGCACTATGAATAGGGATCGATTCTTAAGCATAATGAAACATTTACGGTTTGATCACAGAGAAACTCGGAGTCAAGCTCTGAGAGAAGAAAAATTTGCTTTAGGTTCTGAGCCTTGGAATAAATTTATAACTAACTCCCGAGCCTGCTACAACCCTGGCGAGAGTGTTACGGCCGATGAACAATTATATCCTACGAAGTGCCGATGCCCATTCATCCAATACATGCCGAATAAGCCAGATAAGTTTGGGATCAAGTACTGGGTATTAGCAGACGTGAAGTCTAAATATTGTCTAATTGCGTTTCCTTATTGTGGAAAAGATGACGCTAGGGGATCAAGGCAGACTCTTGGGGAATATGTTGTGCTACGGTTAGCAGAGCCATTCAAAAACTCCGGTATCAACATAACATGCAACAATTATTTCTCTTCAATCAGCCTCGCTGAAAAACTAAAAAAAAAACAAAATCTCATTGGTTGGAACGATAAGAAGGAATAGAAGAGAATTACCTCCTTCGGTTCATCACAGCAAAGAAATATACTCAACTAGAGTTTATAAAAATAGACTTGGCCACAGCTTAACAAATTACCAAGCCAAAAAAAATAAAAATGTGCTTTTAATCAGTACGATGCTTCAGGACGTGATGATTTCTGACTCAGAAAAAAAGAAACCAGATAAAATTTTGTTTTACAACTACAACAAAGTAGGAGTAGATATAATGGATAGCATGTGCCGGAAATATTCAACTCGTTCGGCTACAAGGAGATGGCCAGTACATGTATTTTTTAACATATTAGACCTGGCCTCAATAAATAGCTGGGTTCTATTCAAAGAAACCACTGGGCGTAAACTCAGCCGGAAGGAGTATATTCAAAGACTTATATTAGAAATGATTGGAACCTCATTAGAGATAGAGCCATCACCCTCATGTTCCTTTGCAATGTCGGGAATTTCTTCAGGGGAAGCAAGTGCACCAATAAGACCGCAGAAAAGAAGAAAGTGTCAGATCTCACCTGGTTGTTATAACAAATCCAATAATTTGTGCCTAAAATGTAAAAAAATATACTGTGGAATATGTTCTGCAAAAGTGGCAATGTGCAGAATCTGCGGTAAAAAATGATGTACTCTTAGAAGCATAGAGTGATATTCTCTCTTATCATTTATTTTAAAAATGTTACGCCATTACCTAATAAGGAATAAATATTACTTTGTAAAAACAATAGTGAAGCTTTATTATGATTTCAAACCTTACATTGTGAAGATGATCAAGTGTTTCTATAATGACTTGGATGTATTGTAAAATACCGAATGATGGAAGGAAATAACATTTGAAGAATGATTTAAGTATTAAGGTAAGTCTAAAATAAATATCAACTTAATATGTAATAATAAAGCGAGCACCAGAGAGGATAAGCACCGAATAATATATGAGTAAGAAAGGGCCATTCTCGATAAATGCATGATTAATTACTAGGTTTTCCATGAATGTCTGATCGCTGCCTTCACTTTACAGCCGAAGATGTTGGTCACACTGCTTCTTTATAGTTTATAAACTAATTCGGGATCCCAAAGAGTTTAGACAAATTACATGAAACAAATCTGTGCTCAAAATATATCTGTAGCTATTTATACTGCGAACGCAAAAGTCTCTGTTTAGAGATCTGTTCTAACGATTGGTAGCCCTGTTTTATAAGGTTAATACCCTTAAAATTAATTCAAATTGTTCAAAAAAGGTGATTGAATATAAACTTGAGATATCAGTTTGAAATTTACCAGAGAAAAAAATTGGAAGAACATTATATAATGATAAAACCAATATGTTGGCAACCCTGCTAAAAATTGTTTTAAGAATTTTTAAATATTATACATTGATTTGGCATTGATAAAAACACCATAAGGAAATTTTCAGGACGAAATTTGAAAAATTGTTCCGCCATCGTATTTGATTGAGGTTTTTTCCGAGGCACGAACGAGTGGTTTTATATGGTTTCCGTCAGATAGCATAACAATCTTGGGGTAACGTGACTGACTTTTATCAACAACTCGGACCTTCTTCCACTTATTCCGAAAATATGAGTTTCATTGGTTCAGTATAAATAGATTAAATATTCTAGAATATGAAATTCTGCAGATTTAGGACATAGGTCAACATTTTGTTTAATTAATTAAAATTTAAACAAATTACGGGGAAAAAAATGTTATTAGAACTTGTGTAATGGTCAAATGTAGAAGATACGCAAAATTCAGGTCTTTGAGAAGCATGAAAGTATTTAATTACGAATTTTAAAAGTAGGTGGTCAAATGACCACCTCCCGTCCTTCTAGGTAGGCCGAAACTCCCGTCCTCCTAGTGTTAAGTAAGACAAATTTGGCATCAAATTCTCAATAGCTTCAATGTATTTACCAGTACATATGTCATTTACTAGAAAACTAATAACTATTCACTAAATCATTGAATCATTTCCATCTTTGATTCTCTTAATTTTCAAAATAATTTGTTTAAGCTGGGATGTGGGGAGCAGTGACTTATGGAGAAAGAGAGAAGCTTGCAAATATAACAAAACAGATGATTGATAGAGGAAAGAAAAACTTGTATAAAAAACTGGATCAGAAACTGCTGAATGTTATACTCTGGCCTCTTGTAAAAGGTAAGATATACAGGTTTTTAAAAAATACTCATCAAGTCACTTAAAAATCAAAAACCTTGTTACCGTATATTTTGTTACTGTAACCTTTTATAGTTGTATATTTTTGTAAATCTACTAATGCTTAATCATCATGAGCTGTTTTCTGTAAGTGTTTGTAAGAGTATATTATATTACACACTATATTTTTTATTCTCCCTTCTGGATAGCTATAAATGCAAAACCAAGTATGGTTTAGCTATTGTCTCTCTTTTCTGATACTATCTAATGAAATATATTCTTTACATTAGCTTTACTACTTTATGTACTACTATGTATGACTTTCTTCCTCTGAAGCTATACCTCCTTAAATAGTCGGCAGATATTTCTTAAATCTCATTTTAACTCCTATTTGTCAATCATTATCTATACCTATTTTGCATTTATTCTCTCACATACATCAGTTCTTTTCCAATTTCCTGAATTGTACCTATTATGTATAAGACTATTTAAGTGTCTAATATTGCATGTTTTATTTATATTATAGGAGAGGTGGGTAGTTAGGGTGGATCATGTAAAATAATATCTGTTTTGTATTTTGCTAGGAAGTGTAGAAAATTAATATATAAGGAAAATTGCATGTAGCATACTGAGAAAATAACCAGCTTTGGGAATTGAGAGCTTAGGTTACAGAAAGAAGAGAATAATAAAAGGACGAAAATAAAACATTCAAAGACTATATATTCTGAGTACATACTATAATTCTATCAATCATATTTATGATCAGTTCATAAAATTTTTGTCTTTAAGATTAAAGCGACTCATCGAAACTCTAGGCACATCTTTAATTGAAAAAGTATGCATTAGGTTATAAGGATTGTCACTTGGTCAGCTAAATGTGCATTTAAACTTGGTGATTACATTTTTCATGTGAGTTTGATTAAAAGGTACATCATATATACATGATAATAAAGTTGGGAATTTTTCAGATCACTCTAACATACTACCTCAAAAATATAGTAAAAATATTTATAGAATAATTCTCTGTTACATTTGGATGACACTTTTCCACTAGATACTACTTTGTATCCAATATATTTTAAGTATATTGTTTGTATTTATTTCCTTTATACTTTCTCAGTGAGGATTATTTACTCTCAACTAAACATCATGTAACTTATTCATATATTTCAGAAGATTGCAAACAGCATGACAGTTACTTATGTGGAAAATTTAAAGGCCATGGCAATATGACACCATGGCCAACTCAAAGACTGAATGAGACCTACAATTTTGTAGGTTCAAGAATAAATACCACGGATATTGAACCAATGCTTAATCAATGTCCTGAGCTCTGTCGTCCAAGGAATCACCACGATTGGATTTATTGTTGATCATATCTCATACATTTATATTTATCATAATATTCAGACATTTTTTATTCCACACCAGATGTATACCATCCTAAATATTTTCCTGATCTCCTTTATCCTAACTTTTTGTTAGCATCCATTTCCCTGGTACTAGATCTGTTTGTATCACATCTCTAGTCATTCACTTGAGAACTACTGTTGTCGAACATTTATTTATCTTGTCTCATGTCCTGGTCGCATTCATTGCAGTGATTTTATTTTACCTATATTTAATGGTACAAGTATTTTATACCAGAAATTTCTGAGAATTCATGGGGCAAATATAGAAAGAGAACTCAAGTAGAAATACCCAACTTAATCTATCATAATTTTCTTTATTGTGTACACTTTCGTCAGAAAAATTATCATCTGCACTGCTTATAGAGGTGTTGCTAAAATGCATCACTTGGAATTTTCCCACCCACTTGAATCACTCTTTAACTAGAGTTTGTATAATAAGTGACATATTCTGCAGCTCCAATGTAAGAGTGCGAGGACTAGAGAATTGGTACAGGTTTTTTTTTACTTATTTGGTACACTTACCACAATTTTACTTTCATATTCTATTACAGTAAAACCTCTTTAATTCGAAACTGATGGGACCAAAATTTTGGCACTTCCATATAGAGAGGTTCACATTAAAGAGGTTTTCACAAACTAACAATTTTAAATGGATATTTGAATAAATTTGGCAAAAGAAATAAATCCACTATACAGCAACAGTACTTAACAACGCTCTCAATAAAAAAAATAAGTTCTCTGAGTAAATACATAAATTTGCTAAAAATTCAAGAAAATAATTAACTAAATTGCTAAGTATTCCATTAACTATAGTGCAGAGAAACACTAGTATGAAGGGCTTCATTGGCTTGGATACTGTGAAGTTGTGATAACAGCAAATGTGTTTAACTCACGATATAGTAATCATTCCAATGCATTAATATACGAACATTATAAGGCATTATAATTATAAATATATTTTCATTATGTAAAATTATATTAACTTAACCGAAAGGATTGTGGAAATAGTCCTACAAATTTTTGAAAACATTCAGATTATTTCACATATTTAATTTTCTACATTTTGCTAAAGTAGGTAGAGATATCTCTCTCTTTCATTTTTTAACTGTATTCAGCTCCAACAGCTTGTTCTACTTTATGAAGGAGGCTTAAATTTTCTGTGCTTTTTATGCTATTTAGAAACAAAACCTCTTAAGTTCTTAATGCCTCTTGAACTTCCTTTTTATTAGGAATTGGTATATCACATGCATTCTCATCTTCACTTTTTTCGTCCTCACTGTCTGTACCCTCAACATTTTCACTACACTCGCTTTTGGATTCACATGTGACTAGGTCATCATCAGCATTCACATAGTCAGTAAATGATACAGGAATATCAATTTCTTGTGTAAGGGAAGACCATTCCCTAGGTTCACCTGAAATGGTCTCATGTACATCAGCAGATTCCAACTCTTCCTCAAAAAATCCAGCTTTATTAAAACATTTTGCAATACTTAAGCTTTCCACTTCATTCCAGGCAAAACACAATTATGCATTGCCTGTAGTAAATTCCACTTCTTTTTACTCAAATCAGCTGCATTTTTGATGTTTTGAAGAAGATATCGAACCAGCTGAGCCCTGTAAGCCCTCTTCACTATTGAAATCACTCCTTGGTCCAGGGACTGCAGCTTACTAGTGCAGTTATGGGGGAAAAAAATAATCTTAACATTCTTAAATCTTTCTATTTCTAGTTTATGAGCTGAACAACAATCTAGAAATAAAATTATCTTCCTACTTCGGGCCCCCATTTTTGCATCAATCATAGTAACCCACTCGAAAAACAAAGATGTTGTCATCCAGGAGTTCTTGGAGCATTTGTAAAGGCAGGGCAACTTCTTAGCACCTTTGAAGCACCTAGGTGTCATAAATTTTCCAATCACAAGTGGTTCAAATTTTTCACTGCCATCAGCATTGCAGCAGAAAAGAACTGTGAATCGTTCCTTGCTCTTATTTCCTCCATGGCACCATTCCCCTTTAGTAGCCAAAATCCTATCAGGGAGTAGATTATAAAAGAAGCCTGATTCGTCAGCATTAAATATATCTTTTTTTTTGTAACCCTTAACGAGTTCAGCTAAGTTCTTCTTCAACCCCTCTTGGACATCTAGTGGCACTGATGCCTCACTTCCACATATTTTCAAAGAGCTTGGGTTCCACCTCTTTTTAAACTTTTCTAGCCATCCATTTGAAGCCTGAAAATCCTCCAACCCCAGCTTTAGTGCTTTCTCTCGAGCTTTTTCTTGAAGGATAGGTCCAGATACAGGAATATTTTTCCTCCTGGCTTTCATAAGCCAATCGTATATCAATTTATCATGGTCTTCATTTTTAGCTGAACGAAACCTTTTCCTTTTGGGCCCAACTTGTGCCAAGGACTCTACATGCTCTCTTTTTTTCAAAATGTATGTTAAAGTTGATGGTGGGATGCTGAAACTTTCGCCTATTTCATTTTTCTTTCTTCCACTATCGATGGCTTTAAAAATTTGCAGCTTCTGCTCAATTGTTATCTCCTTCCTCTTTTTCGACCCATCCATTATCAGAAGAATCTGTAAAAATTGAAATAATGGCATTAAAAATATGAAATAGCCATTCATGGATAAATTATTTATGACTAAGTCAAATCGGCACAGGTACGAAAATCCCTGGTTATATGCACACCGGTTTCATTTTTTCACCATATTTTTGTCGTAATTATGTTTTCAAAAGATTTTGATATTTCTGTTGTCTTTATGTTGGATGTACATGAGAAGACATTGCACATTATTAATTCATGCCTTATTTGAGCATATGGATATATTTTTAATGTGCAAGTAAATGCAAAACTTACCTCTGTACCGGTGATGTCAAATGTATTTCCCACTGGTTCTGCCACTAAAAAGGTGCTATCCCTATGACGTTGTTTTCCAGTGTGCTTTCCTTTTGGTGTACTTTCAAGTGGTCCGCTCTTCACCCTAATGCTCCTTTTGTAATAAGAGCGACTCCTGGGGAACTTAATAACATTGTAGCGAAATCCAGAAATTTGGGAGAAGAAATATTCCTTTTTCTATCCTATTCATGCAACAATGAAATAAGCCGTGTTCGATGCTGCGAGTTACAAAATCCTTCGAGGAAAAAGATCGCTATTTTTAAACAAGGCGGCAACATTTCGCTGTGAGATTGGGTACTTCGATACATGAAAGGCTATAAAATAATACTATCAAATGGTAACCCAATCTGGCGGCGAAATATAACCTCCACATTTTATAATAGATAGCGATAATTTTCTGAGAAGGACTTTGTAACTTGTATGGAAGCATTTCTGTAAAACCCAGAAGTGCGGGGTAGAAATTTTCACAATGTAACACGTTACGTTCTACGCTACGAGTAACGAAATCCAACCTGGAAAAAGATCGCTATTTCGAAGTAAGGAGGTAATATTTTGCCGCGGGACCAGGTTAATCGTTCTATATATGAAGGATTTCGAATAAAAGAGGTACGAAGTAGAGAGATTTTCCCTATGATAATACACTGCACGGGGCCGGGACTCAGCCATTATTTCTATATAGAGAGGTTTACGAATTAAAGAGGTTCGATAGGTCGAGGTTTTACTGTAGTTATTTCCCTCTCTACCGCTTCCTCAACAACATTGCCAAACTTCATTTCCATGCATGTTATCTATAAAGAAGAGATATCCCAGGGTACAGTGTATCTTTCCTGTTGCTTTGATTGCTAATCAATGAAGGTTGATCTTAACTCAGTAAGTTCAACTTATTCAGAGGCTATTTGAGATTGTTAACTCTATAAAAAACATACTCAATCAAATGGCCCCAATATTAAAAAGTTTTATTGGTTCTATGTAATCTCAAATTCAAGATGATCATTCCCAGGCAGAGTACTAGCGACTATTTTAGAAGAAAGTTTAAACGCAAGAAGTCTGTAAAACCCTTAATGTTTTAGTCATATATATGTTGGGAGTATTAATGAGCTTGAGAAGCAAATGAAAGGAACAGAATTTCACCATTGATTACTTAAAGAAATCATTTGAATATATTTTGGGGTGATAAAGTGCATGCTATGTTTTTTATCACCAAATCAAACTAATTATCTCCTTGTTAATGCTCATATTTTGTTCCTGAATATGTTATGTTTTTAATTTTTTTATTTTATTTCCAAACAACCAACAAAATTTGTTACTTTTAAAAATTTTGATGTGCATTGTAATTTAAATTCATGCAATAAATTATGAATACAAATTGATCTCTTTACTTTTAATTAGCAATAATCTTGTACCATTTTTGTAATTTAAAAACTTTCTGCTTTTCAAAACCGAATTATTTAATAATACATTCATCTATACTCAGGGAGTCAATTATGGTTGAGGCAGTTATGCATTTGCTGACAGACTGACAAATAATGTTCACTTCCTGCTGTAATACTTTTGATCATGGCTCCAGACTAGAGATATTATCCATGGTTTTCCCTTATGCATTTTAAGTACACTTTCTTTTTGAAGATCGCTAGGTAAGGGAGAGCGTCTGACATGGGTATAGATTGGGTTATGGTTTCTTCATTTTGCACATTTAATGATGGCAGTATTTGTTGATAGTTGTGTTTAGGTCGTAATCCCAGATTGTGGAAAATATGCTATTTTTAGTTTTTTAGATTTGAGTTGGACCCTTTAATTAAAATATTTAAGGTTTTGGAGAGAGGTATGATTCTGTGGTATTTGTACATACCACACATACTCTGAGGTACTTGTGGGACATGGGACATTTAGAATCCCCTTGATGGTTTTGCTTTCGAATCTGCACCGCTTCTCAAGATAGGATTTATACGTATAATGCCAAGTGGGTGATGCATAAGTGAGTGAGGGTCTGATTATTGTTAAATAAGTCAGTTTTGTATTAATGTTGACCTGAGATTCATTAAATATGATTCCAGATAAGGCAAATTTAGATCTGTTTTTTTTATGATGTTTTCAATGCTGCTTTTCCATGTTAATTATTCATCAAGTGTGACTCCTAAAAAATTCTCAGATGTCTTTTTAGGTATTAGTTCTTCTTTCCTCTTAAGGTTTCAACAATCTTTTTTCCTGTTTATTTGACGGATGTGTATACATGCAAATGTTTGAGGATTTAGAGCAATCTTCCATTTATCTGCCCAGTTTTTTATGAGGGGTAGATGGACCTGCACATGTAGATTGGCAAGATTTGGGTCTGTTGCACTGCTTGCTCTTGTGGTATCATCGGCTCATAAGAGTAGCATAGTATTGCGATGATGTGGTATGTTAGATATGAATATGTTGAATAGAGTTGGGGAAAGTATTGCCCCTTGTAGGACATCTGCTTTAATGGGAAATACTTGAGACTTTTTGGCGCTGACTTGAGTGATGAAGGACCTTCTCTCCAGAAATGAGAATATAATATTGTTGAGGTAATTTTTCAGGCCTATTTGAGTGATTTTGTATTTTAGTCCTGTTGTCCATACTTTGTCGAAAGCTCTTCTCAGATATAAAAATACGGTTATTGTTGCTATTTTGAAATTAATTCCTTTCGTTATTAATTCTACCAGATGAAGAATTTGATGGTTGGTAGACAGGTTTTCAGTAAATCCTTTTTGTTCTTTGAGGATTACGTTGTTAATTTTAAGAATTGGTTTTAGACGAATCAAGATTACTCTTTCGAATAGCTTCCCAATGGTAGGCAGGAGACTGATTGGGAAGCAGTGGTAGAAGAAAGATTGGTCTTTTCCTGGTTTTGGAATAGCTTTAATCATTGCTAATTTCCATGCTGAAGAGATGTTTCCATGAAGTAAACAGGCATTGAATAGTCCAGCTAGTTTAGCAATTATATTTCTTGGTAGGTTTTTAAATATCTTGTTAGTGATTCTATTCATTCCTGGAGCTGAATTATTCTTTAGAGATTTTATGTAAAGTTTAATTACTTTCGGGCTGGTTAATTCTGGTAGGTTACTTGGCGTGTGTAGGATCTTGGATATGGTGGAGTGCATTTCTGTGCAAAGATTAGGTGGAGTTAGGATATGATGGATCTGGAATGTTTCATTTAGAGTTTCAGCAAGGGCAGCACATTTCTCTCCATCCATTATTAATACACTATTTTTAAAATATATAGTAGCTGGAATGGCAGTTTTGGGTTTACATAGGCTGTGAGCTAACTTCCATAAGGACTTATCTCCTAGAGATAAGCTTTCTATATTTTGCTGCCAGGATTTGTTTCTATGTGATTTCAGTTTGTAGTTTATTTTATTCCTTAGATGTCTATACAGATATTATTAGATTGGGTCTTTGGTTCGTTAAAACATTTTCCTTGCTATAATTCTTGCTTTCATATCCTTGAGAATTTCAACCGGGAGGTTTTGGTGCAGGTATGGTTCGTAAGGTAATCTGGTTTCATAAAAAGAGGTAAAATGGTCGATATAAGGTAATCTAAGTTTGTGTCTATGCCATGCTGAGTATTTAGTTTGATGTTATTGAATGAGGGAGTTTTGCTTGATAAAAGGGATTGAAACTTTTTCCAGATAGAAATTCGGAGAGGAGAGGAAGGAATGGATAGAGGAGATTTTGTACATTGATAATGATTGGATGATGATCAGAAGATAAGTTAGGTAATGCCTCAATGGGGGATTTGGATAGGGACAAAGGTTAGCAATATATCTAATACGAGTAAAATGTTGCATGCATACTGTAACCATATTGATATCACAAATTTCAAGTCGGCATCATATCGAGAGGGTCCTCAAAAGAAAAAAGTTATTGTAAATATTTCTTAAGTTTGCTGCAATTTATCCGTCTGGCAACAAACCCTGCTGTTCCTGGTAATTCTTACTATGCAGCACAACAGCAGTTCTCCATCTTAAACCATGTGTGAAAACTCAAGCAGAAATATTAGCAAACAACGTCCTACTTTTCACATATATTCCTTATGTGAGAAATTTGAATGTGCTCTGGCATTGAGCCCAAGAACATCATGGTCTTTTCTAATTTTTTTTCTTAAATTTAAGGGCGTCTTAATATACATCTTCTAGCTGAGCATTAACTTCCTATCATTTCCGTAAGTGCAACAATTAAAAATAAAAATTTACCTCAATGTATTATAAATGAGAGATTTTTGCATCGTCCTTGCATCAAATCTATCTAATTTTCTGTAAAAGTCATTAATGTTTTTGATAGATCATGACCAGATTTGTAGGCTCCTTGAGTTTTGATTCTCTACCTATTCGGGAAATATTTTATAGAAATTACCAAAAAACAATACATTTTAATGGGGAATTTGGTGTTTTCTGGAACCAAACCCATGACACTGGGGTTAAAAGTAGCATTTTTTCTGGGGATTTCACGTAAGTGCCTATACACTGTAAAAATTTCAATTCAATGATGCTTGTGAATTAGTATCCTATCTGGCTATCTAGTATATGAATGAATCCGGAGAAGGAAATATATATAATTGCTCTGACTTGAACTGACTACCATATTCTACTGGAGACAGAGAGCCGAATTTTAAGACGCCACCCCTTTCTCAGCCGTTCGTCTATCACATCAGATAGTCTAGGGTTAAAGAATATTTGGTATTAAACCATTTTCTGATAAGCTGATAGCGCGTCTTTCCTCATAAATACATACATTGTTGTAAACGTACGAGAAATCGTTGAAAAACTGCCGATAGCCAGCGCTTTGCTGAACATGTATTTTAGACAGAAATTTAGTTTTGTGAATTTATTCCAAAAGAATCAAGCTGAATTCGCGTAAGTGTCACGAGTTACGAGTGATCAAAAATATGACAATAAATACGTAAATATTACAATTATATATTGTAAATTTATTTAAATCATAATAATATTAAATTTTCCTCTCTTAAAAACGATGAATGAATCGAAAATCACAAAATCCGCGCTGCTTGTTAAAACTGCCGAAATTAGCGTTATTTCGCTAAATTGGCCAAAATTCGCGTTATTTGTAGGTTTTATCGCTTATTGCGAAAAACAAACACCTCTATCTTGTTTTGTTTACAGAACAGATGACGCACTTGGCGCCATCCGTAGAACTTGATACGGCAAACAGGATTAATTGCGCTAATGCTGTAATAGACACAAAGGACGTCCATGAAATTCAACGGGAGAATGTCGTAGCAGTCGTTACAGATTCGGCTCCTTGCATGACGAAGTGCTTGGAGACTCAGCAAGGACTGATGGAAGGAGTGAACCATGTCCAGTGTTGGGCCCATAAAGTTAATTTAATCGGCAGAAATTTCGGACATCAGGTGAAAGAATTGTATTTGGCGATTATGAATATAAAAAATGCATATCTAAATAACCGAAATCTCATAAGCATCGAATTTCTGAAAGGAAGGGATCAAGGTACTGAAGATTAAGGAATGTTTGCAAGATTTCCCATGCCCATTCATACGAGGTGGAACTCCTGGTTTGAGTCAGCTATTTATTTTACTACTTACATTGAAGATTTAGTGGAATATTTCAAAACTTTGGATGATGGTAATGCAGGGGTGTCTTTCCTAAAAGACGCTTCATCAACAGACAGACAGATGATAAAATCACAGGCAGTCTACATCCTAACATCTATCGTGCCAATATGTTATCATGAAAATATCACATTTTGTTGATCTGTAGGTGTGAATGGTGTAAAAAGCAGTTTTAAATCAATTTACATTAACTTATTAATTTAATATTTTGTATAATTTACAATTAATAATATTTCCAATGCTTTTAATGTTTATACTAAAGTGTACCGAATATTTTTCCTTTGCTTACATGAGACTGTGAAAATTAGTACCATCAATTGTAGGAAACATAATAAAAACACAAAACACCACAATTCGGTTTTCAAATCAACAAATTTCAGAAAAAGTAAAAACATTTTCAAACACCTCTAATAATAGATACCTGCTTTCTCAGCATGATTAGTCACAAAGTGGGTTGGATTCTTTGGGGCGTGAAATTGCAAATCGGATCTTGAAAAAAACTGAAGAATACATGTATCGCTTTTGCTTGTACGGTTACATCCCCAACTTTGATGTTTCGCATTATTTAGATTTTCGATTTAGATATATACCCCGCGAGCCGCCAGAGGCGTGTGGCAGGGGGTGTAATACACTACCATTATTACTTTCCTCCCTATTAGCATCTCTAATAGCCTGGGGAAAAAACGACCAAAAGGAATTATCCGTCCTTGCGGTTACTTCCCTATAACGCTTCGTCGATGCCTCTCGGAGATCGCTCCTTACTGGCACTAAAATTTCACTTACTTCGTCTATAAATTCTGAACGAATGGACTTTTCGAAAATTTTCCGACGATATTCAGTTCTTCTCATCTGTAGTGAATTCCAACCGAGGGAATCTATCATTGCCATAACGCTGCTAGTAAACCTGAAATCCCCGCAGACGGTTCGAGCTGCTCTACGCTGGACCATCCCTAAATCAGAGGCTAAACCTACTTCGTGTGGGTCACAAACCGCACAGCAGTATTCTAGACTCGGACGAATAAGATAAAAGTAAGCTATTTCTTTGACTCTCGATGAGCATCCTCTCAACGTTCTACTAGTTAATCTTTGCATTCTATTCGCTTTTCCTATCGTATCTGGAATATGTTCTTTAAAAGATATGTTACCGCTAATCGTGACTCCTAGGTATTTGTTGTCGTGCACTAACTCTAATGGATGCCCTAAGATTTGGTACAGTGCGGGAATTATGTTTGTGTATCGCGTAAAACTCTTGGCAACGCATTTATTTATAGTTAAATCTTTCCACCATCCCTCTAACACAACTCGCTGAGATCTGTTTTCTAGAAAATATTTAGTCCATCTGATAACTTTTTCGTCGATCGCGTAGGCACTCAGCTTTTGGATAAGCTTTTCGTGAGAAACTGTTTCGAAAGCTTTCCTGAAATCTAGGAAAACCGCGTCAGATCTAAATCCGCCGTCTGCTGCTTTAGATACCTCATTCATAAAAAGCGCTAACTGGGTCTCACAAGAACTACCTTTCCGGAATCCGTGCTGGCTCTGTCTGATTGCTCCCTTTTCGGAAAGAAAGCGCATGATAGAACTCGCTATAATGTGCTCCATTATTTTGCAAAATATTGAAGTTTTTGAAATAGGCCTATAATCATCTGGTTTTGACGCACGCCCTTTCTTAGGCATCGGAGTAACATTAGCTTTTTTCCGCGACATTGGGACGGTTCCCTCATCAAATGATTTCTGATAGAAAATCTGTAGAAGCGGAGCAATTTCATCGGCTAACATTTATATTACAACTTATTTATCTCGATGGGATTCATCTCTGAATCAATGCGCGAGGAAAAATCCTTAACTTGACCATTGTCTACAGTGAAGCATTTCTGGTAGTTCCCATTAAGTAAGTTAGCTTTATCTTCTGATTTATTTACGGTAATTCCCTCTGCGCTTATGAGGCTAGGCACAGAAAACTGACCTCCACGGTACTCACGCACGTATGACTAAAATTCTTTCTGATCGCCACCTAATGATTCTAATATGGTTCGAGATCTATATTCCTGGTATTCTTT
This sequence comes from Sympetrum striolatum, assembly GCA_947579665.1. NCBI lineage: Eukaryota > Metazoa > Arthropoda > Insecta > Odonata > Libellulidae > Sympetrum > Sympetrum striolatum. Next base: position 112,536,352 of record OX388341.1, read on the forward strand.
TCGCGCTTCTTCCGTAACTAACTTTCGCACTTCTCTATAGCTTTGTTCTTCAAGCTCATGGTTATTTCCGCATGCTTCGAGTTTCCTCCACCGCGAGTGAATGACTCTTTGCTTCCTATGTAATGCTCGTAATTTATGTTTCGTCCACCGTGGCTCTTTACGCTCACGCACGCTCTTAGTAGGAACGAATTTAATTAAACCTTCTTTGATTATACGGAAAAACTCTATTCAACTATCATTTACTGTATTTGCACCCAAGAAGCGAAAAAAATCATACTTGCACTCGTTTATATAAACCTTAAGTTCCGAAAAATTAGCTTTGCGAATTACATATACTTGCCTCGGTGGTTTAAGAGATTTTAGAGGTGGTGGCTAGTAAATCTAGGATGTTACCTTCACCCGCACGAGTCGTTCGAGTATTCGTCAAGTTTACCTATCTATGTTTGTGTCTATGCCAGGCTGATAATAATAATGGATCAATCGCTATCCCTCTGGTATGACCTCAAGAGAGCTTGGAGTAGAACGACACACGGTTGGACAAGTGATTCAGGCCTTCAGGGACCTACTTTGTGTCTGGCTTCAAGAAGAGAGCTCACAGATCGGTGGCCCAGGACACACTGAGGAAATAGATGAGAGTGCCTTGGGTCGTAGAAAATAAAACCGTGGTCGTCTAATGAGGACGAAATGGGTCCTGGGGGTCATTGATCGCGACACAAGGGAGACTTTCCTTTGCGTGGTCAATAGGCGAGATGCTTTTACGCTCCGAGAAGCAATCGAGCGTATCGTCAATAAAGAATCCTACATTAAAACATATATGTGGAGAGGCTATGCAGGCTTAAGGGATTTAGGCTACACTCACGACACAATTAACCATTCCCTAAATTTTGTTAAGCCAAGAGAAAAAGAAACTCACACCGAAAATGTGGAAAGTCTGTGGTCTGTGATTAAAAGAGACATGAAGAATCGGGAGGGTAGGATTAGGATCGTTCGAAACATACGTGGTCGAATTTTTATGGAGGAGTAGGCATCGTACTCCAGAAAAACTATTCCAAGACCTCGTGCGGGCAATGAATTGCTTTAATCCGCATCTATAGTAAGGAAGAGAAGAGAAGATTATGTCTTGAGCATGGATATTTGAAGAGGTCGATGGCTACTTAATAAAAATGTTCTTTACAGGGCTGCTAATGTTATCTATTTGCTTGACGTTTGAAATATTTCCTTGCATATAGATACTGGTAGCAGACTTGGAATCAATCTTCTGTCTACTGTCAATACTGCATTCGCATACCAAGTTTTGGAAGGAAAATTTCCAGAGATGATGAAACTCTTTGATAATTAATGAATACAAAAAAATAAAAATGACATTTGGTATCTCATTCCAACTTATGATCCAGTCTGACATATAAAGAAACTTCACTGTGTACAGTACGCCTTAAATTGAAGGAGGAATAATGATAGATTGCTTACCTTTAGGTAATAATTCAACAGTTATAACCATGAAGTTTAAGAGTTTTTGATGGTTCTCTTAATTAGGAAACGAAATATATTAAGTTTAAAAATTTGACATTTTATAGAATTATTACCTTATGCAATTTATGTTAAGTTCTTTTTATTGTTATGTCCAATCAAATTCGCCACAGAACGTAGAAATTTAACCCTTTATTGCTTGCCTGGGGTGTATGGTACACCACGTGATGCTAATTAGAAAAACACCCTTCGTTGACTTGTTAATTACTTTCGTATAACTTACCCTGCCTTCCACCTGAATTTTCAGAATGGATTTTTACTTTCCGTTCCCTAATTGCCCTCTCTCAGAATTTTGTAGAATATACTAATGTAATGTATTTAGTACATGAACGATTTGGACATGCATGGCAATAACTCCTCCCTTTACTGAATTATTGGAATGATTCTAAAGGCTTCATTGGAGTTGTTTGCAAGAACGGATGGCGGCGGTCTAAAGTGGCTTGTGGAACGCAGAGGATTAGGTATTTCAAAAGTTTAGTAAGACGCAAAGTGATCTGTACTCCTACGTAATCCCTTGTTTTCTCTCTCTTACCTACTATAGTTTTGGGTATTGGAGATCGAATATCGCAGTGTTACAATTAAGTCTTCTATGCTCAGACGCTTTGTTCATTTGTGTGAGGAATTCCAGTCATTTACTTGAGACTCCTGTAACTGTTCATAAGTAAACGAAAATAGGGCTTACATTAAGGGCGTAAAAATTAAGGCTTTATGACAATTATGATTGGCAATTTAACATAGGAAACGTAGAATCATGTTTTTCTTCACACGGTGTACTCCCATGATACGCGGCAGTTACCGCTTAGGAACGTAGGATGTAGTAAATGTAGCCCCAACAGAACTTAAAACGGTAGCAAGTAGGGTAGCATGCAGATTCAAATTCATCTTACAAGGGGAGACTCTCACTTTTGTCCGGGGATTTTGATGAAACTTTTTGTGGTGATGCAGGAAGTGGAGTAATGAAAAACTGTATTGCCGTTCGTCTGAATGGGCCTTAGTTTTTTCTCAATAATTAATTGAAAATCGATAATCTGAGTATAGGTAACCCCGCATTACGCGCCGGCCAAATCGGTAGAAAATAACCCGCTGTTTGCGAGTAATTCTGTAATATTATTTTCATTTTCTTTTGTTATATTTTTTTCTTGTTAATCACTGATAGACTTAAGACCAATATTTCCATTCTTGCACTCGATATCCGATCGAATAACCTTATTTCAACCAAATGAACTTCGATGACGGAGACCCTCACTTAAAGTATGATGAATGAAGGTTGGTAACATAGCTTTCTGGAATCCTCTGGTATTCGGTGGTTATAATGTTATTGGCTATCCTCTTAAAGTTGATAGGTCTCGTAAAATATCCCTCATAAGCGCGATTTTTCATTTAAGGTTCGTAACGCAAAAAACATGCATGTGAAGCTTTATCCAAAGTAAATAAATTTCCTTACTCAACACTACAAAAACACTTCTATTGCAATGTTTGTTGAAGTCGATACAAATTACTGGATCTGATTTTGGTGACATTTAATAACAGTTAGTTCATGAAATTTAATCGGTTGTGCAATTCAGTGAAATAATGTGATTTATTGGTATGTTTTAATATATCTTTAATTTTTTCTGTAATTCATAACATTGTGCTCAGGTACAAGTATCAGGAAGAAATTTATCAAGAAACATCAAAAACACATACATATACAGCACCATGAGCATTTTATAAAGCATTGCCTTTCACAAGCGCAATTCTTCTTTAGCACTTCGGCTGGGAAACATATCTGGCGCACATTTTGAAAGAAACTTCTTTCCTCCGCAAGTTTTGACGCGTACCAAGCATATTGCAGCATGTCTCTGAATTTAGGCGTGGAAAGCTGATTATGCACTATCGAATGAATACGAATTCCATCCTCTCTGGAACTTATTTCCCGTTTCTCCTGGATGAGGTAAGTACAGTTTTGCAGCCTTGAAATGAATATCTTGATTTGTCTATAAAAATACACATCACAAGGGTGGCATAGTGATGTGCATTTCAGTGGTCTTACCTTTAAGGCGCATTTTGGCATATTTTCGTCGTCAAAAAATATCTCATCATACGTTGCAGAGTTTGTCTGCCCGCCCCATGAATCCACGATTTGTAAAAATGATTATTGGAGACGTATGGTTTTAACACGGTTTTTAAGAAAACTTGGTAAGTTTTGAAGGACAGTTTCCCAGATATAGGGAGCGGAGAGGGGAAGGAGACATTAAGGAGTCGGTTGGGAAAAAAGACACCGACTCCTTAATGTCTCCTTCCCCTCTCCGCTCCCTATATAAGTCCTTTTGTTAAGTATTTCTTCACCAGAAGATGTCATCACGGTGAAGAAACCGGTCGTGGTTGAATAAATCTCTGTGGAAGTTACAAAGGTTTTTCAATTTTTTTGAATGACTATTCTATTCCACGAAGTCACGCTTCAGAATATTAATTTTATTTGAAAGAATGTCAATAAAGTATTATTCGACATGGAATTACGTTATTAATTATTCTCTATACAACGACTATTTGCGTCAGTTACCAAAGAGGTAATATGAATTATGGTAAGAGCACCCTCTGCCATACACTAAAATTCGGTAAGCAGAGTGTGTATACATATGCAGTAGCAAAAAGAAAAGTTAGTAATTCCAATGTTTTTATTTATCGTTGAAAGATAGAGGGAGTTAAGTAGCATTCCTAATGGGATTGCTTTGGGTCTTCTGAACCATTTGTAATGGCCACCAAATCCTGTAGGTGGGCCTTGCGATAATGCACAATTGTACCCACACTCAAACCCCTTCGGGATTACGCCTAAGAGAGGATCCATGGTTAGCCGAATATCCGCGTAGAAACAGACTTTGCCCTTCCTAATTTCTTGAGCGCGATCGTCCCCCAAATCTAAGTCTATGAAACTGGTCTCGACTCGTCCGATAGATAATGATTTACATTAACACGTGTCGATGACTTTGTTTTCAACCTGTCTTATTATTGCGTAGAGAAGGAACGTCGCGACCTATCTCTTTTGATCGAAAAACTCGTGTGGACAGTAACCGCGGAACCTCGCCCGATCCAATCGAAGGAATCATCAGCAACCAGTTTCTCCACGGCATTTCTTCCATCACCTGCAGCTCATTCCCTACCAACCACCACGCGCATTACAGGTATGAATATTTTCATTTTGTTTCTAATTTATTAGAGACATTCGTATATTTGATCAAAATAACCTATTCGTCTACAATGGCTAAGGGCTACAAGGATCAAACGCCAGTTTGCAAATAGAGAACTCAAAGTCATCGATAAATACAATAATTTCGGAAACCATTATAGCCGTCCAGTCGCAGGTGCCGTGGCGGACACATGCAACACGCTTCTCAATGGAAGACAAGCGGCCCCTGCGCCTAGGAAAGTGTCGGAAGACACCGTAGTCCGCAGTGGCATCTTGCGCAAGCCCGAGAGCGGACACCGGTGTCCGCCACGGCATCGAATCTGTTAATTAAAGCAAATAGAAAAATTTCTGACCAAAATCAGTTAGCCTTGTTTGATCAATCAGGAAGTACCGGCTTCATCAGGATATTCAGGCTAGTTCTAACTTTTTATCATATTTGTAAGGTGAAAAAAGTTTGAGCCGAGTGTTTACTCTTCATAAGTTTCTAGCTAGATAATGTAGGATAGGACGTAATCCAGTTATAAAGGAGAAATGCTAGCAGTGAGGCGGGTTTATCACGTAAGTGATTTAGAAAGAGTGCATACAAAACCTCAGTAAAAGCTGTAATCATTATCATGGTTTCATATTTCACCATTTATCTCTTAAATATGAACTTAAAAGACTAGCTCCAATATATTCTCAAAACAGATTTACGAGATGAACTTCTATCGATATCTCCTGTTACTTATATATCTTCTTTAAACTCACGGCTGGCTGCGGTGTGCTAGGAATAGGGCAACTAAATAATATTTTTATCTGTAACAGGTAAGGCTTTGACGCTAGATGCCTCAGCGCCTATCATCAAGAAAATTCTCCTATCCTGAAAACGACTTATCAGCGTAAATTATTCAAGGATCTACGTGCCTGTCCTACTTCATCAAACTGATACCCGAAGAGGCATCAATACATTCCCTAGATAATGGTATGCCTTGGTTTTTATCTTTCATACAGTATTATTTTCAAAATAATTTATATGTAATATTTTATGTTTTACAGTTTAAAATAAAAATGCATCGCAAGTTTTTGAAAGTCCTCGAGTCAACAGTATAATATCTGTAATTCTAAATTAATGTTAAAATGATTAAGGCAGCCTTATTATTATAATTACTATATTAGGTACTTAAAGCATATAAGTTGATGATTTAAATTTTTTTAGGAGTTGGGGATAACCTCAAAATCAATCCAAAGATCTTTTGTGGCACTTTTGCTGATTGTAGTAGCCATGATGGTTACTTTTTACCAGGGGCATGTTTTTGATTTTTATGAATCAATGACTATTAAGAGAATCAACATTGAACAAAATGAGTTTCAAAATTCAAGAGTAGGAAATCAAGAGGTAAGCATACCAAAAACAGAACTTGGATATTATTATTATTTGAATTGACTCAGTTGGGTTAATGAAATTAAACACATCAATCTGATTAGGAAATTAATGAATATATAATAAAAATATAATTATGAAATAAAATACAATCATTCTAATTGAATATACAGTGAAAACTGTGTTAAGCGGAATCTCTCGGGACCGTAATTTTTTTCCGGATAAGACAGTTTTCCGCTTAACCCAGGGTCTGACATTTCAAAAAACCCTTGAAAAGCATATCGCGCCCATAACATGCTTCGCCTAAAAGGCTGGTTTTACTAAAATTCTACATAGACGAATTTTCTATGAATATTCTATGTAGACGAAATTATTATGGAATAATGAAACAACAGTATCACATTGCGGTTAAATTTATTTATTTGAAGTAACATAAAAATTTATTTATAAAATGCGCATATAATCCGTTATTTTGTCTGTTTTTCCTATATAATGCAATTTCTACGCTGCCAATAGCCTCATTAAGATATTAAATAAATCGGCGTTACTTTGGTTAAGACTACATTCTGCTAATTCATTTAAAGAAACCAACATTTCTCTTTAGGACTTTTAGTTTCCTCACATATTACAGTTATACATATATTTCTTCGTCAGATTCACAGGGTTTGTCTTCCATTATAGCGTCTGTCATGGAGCCATCTTCATCGCTAGTCAGAAGATCGTTCATATGATTGGATAGAATTTGTTTTCTTTACCGGTCTCGGGGACCAGTGCTGACAGAAATCCAGCTTCAGCGAAACATTGTTGAGCAGTCGATGTTTTATTATCTTTTACTGCCAAATTAATCCGATTTATGGCATCCTGCGCTGATATTTTTTATCACCTCCGACACTGTATTCGCAGTATCTGTAGCAGCCAATAAAGATCGCATCATGTAATTTCTATATTGTGCCTTCAGCGTTCTAAGTACCTCCTCATCCATTGGCTGAGTGATGCTAGTTGTGTTTGCCGGCAACCATGAAATATTCGAAAGGCGAATTTTAGGGTGACAGGTTGCTTTATCGAGGAAAAGTATGACATTCCTATCTTTCCTCTACGTTTCGGGGTTGAAACTTTTCCGCTACTCTTCTATGATTGAAGCCGTGTTCCATGCTTTTTATTATTTCTCTATGTGATTGGTAGCTTTTCAATGGCAACGTTTTTGAAACATCGTGATCAAGCTGATTTCCGGATTACAGGATGCTTTAGGAGCTCCCCAGCCATATTGCCACTAATAAAAATGATGAAACGCTCGCTTGAGAGCTTCCTTTCTAAAGAATAAGCGTAAATGTAAGATAATTGTTTCCATTTCTGCACTAATTTCAAGAAACAGAACTTGGAAAAGGAAAAACCCTAGCAGTTTTCTCCTTTAACACAAAATATTTTAGACAGCAATGCCCCATAAAACATTCCGGTTTAGTCCCAGATGTAGATATCACATGGTTAATAGTCTTAATTTATTCTTGAACCTTGCCTTTCCAGTCCTCTACGGCTACCACATCCACGTCGTTCGAATTGCCGACACCTATGTCTCATATAACATTGTGTCTTGCCCTGAAGCACTCCAGCCAAACATTCGCGGCCTTAAGATCAAGTTTTCCTAAAGAAACTGCAAACTCCTATGCCTTTTCTTGCACCATTGGACCTGATGAAGGAATATTCCTCGATCTTGCTCGCACAAACCAGTCCCAAACTAATTTGTTTAATTCTTCATATTCGCAGAGAGGAGTTTGGATGTAAATGTAGGCCTAAATTATTAGACAGAAATGACAATTATCTTACGGTGAGTTGGTTTGCAAACTATTGTTGTATGGGATATGAAGAAATACGTTTCTTAAGACCAACCTCCTTCAAACTCTTTCTTAATTTTCTCTTCCTTCTTGGACCGGCCGCGGTTAGCATGCCTACATGTTAATACTCCAACGCCAAGGTCCAGGATTCGAATCCCGGCTATCCAGATTTTTCTGGCAAGGGAATGGTCATATGTGTTCGTCTATTGTTACTGGTATTACCTCACTGTAAATTGGTGTTTCGCTGTATGTGATGGATTGATAAAAAAATGAAATAAAAAAATAATTGCTTCATAAACTTACGTATTTCCACACTTACACCTCTCTTCTACCTGCTTTACGGAAAGCTTTTCGTTCAAAGCACTCGATCAATTCCAGTTTATTTTTCAGCGTTAATACGTTACGTGGCATTGCAGAAATCAATCAACAGTTCCCCTAAGGTACTCTGGTGTGGTCTTACCCTGTCAGTAGCACGTAGGAAAATGATTCCGTCTTCTAAAGAGACGAGCAAGTCTACACAATAATTTTTATCCCTTTCCGCCGTAAACTGTCCGAGATTTAATCCTCACTAATATAAGAGGCAAAATTTAAATGCCTATCTACGTATTAGCTGAAAATGATTCCTTTGTTCTGATATGTTTATAAAGAGCCATTCATCTGCAAATTGAGATGGATAAGGAATGCCTCGGTCTGCAAAAGGAGTGGCCAAGATTCCCAATTGCATTTGCGTGTTGGTGTCTCGGCTTTCATAAACATAGAGACAAAGTAACCCTTGTCCAGTGCAAAGCTCTTGAAATGATATTTACGATGGACGCTCATGATTTAGGATAACATCTACCATGGGAAAGCTTCGCATCTTCATAGTCACCTCAAGTAATTCAGATCGCAATTGGAATTGCTCTTTGCAATTCCGCTTAGCCCAGGTTCACCTGGCCGGGAATCGATTCCGTTTCCGCGTTTGACAGTTTCCGTTCAACACAGGGTAACAATGCATGTAAAACCCTATTACGACCGCCGGGACCAAAATTTTTTTCCGGATAAGACAGGTTTCCGTTTTACTCAGGTTCCGCTTAAGGCAGGTTTCACTGTAATTAGTTAAAAGTACATATAGAGAGATAAAAATATATTTCTAAAAGACAAATCATTAAGAACATATGAAGTTCACTACTGAATATAACTTTGAAAAGATATTCATGAATTCTTTTGTGAATTTTTCCCAAAAGGGTATTTGTCAAATAAGTTTGAAAGAGGTAATAATTTAATAGCTTTAATATTAGCTGCTGGTATTACATATATAATATGTAAAAAATATGAATGCAGAATAATGAGGCCCTTTTAAAGAGTGTTAGTTTTGTTTCTGAAGGGTCTTCTTTGAAGCAAATGTTATGATGGTGGAGAAAAGAATTTGTTTTGAATTAGGGTCAATATATTTTTACAAACAGTAAACAGTTTGGGATGGAAGGTAGGCTAAGAATTTTTAGGTAGTGAAAATAAAGCTACTCATGAGATATGAAATAACTTTGATGGCATTATTTGCAATAATAAAGCTTTACAGGCATCATTTACACTGTCCCAAAAAAAATGGCATAAGTTAGAAAGAGCATATTTTAACATAGTTTCAAATTATCAACCTAAACATTTGAGGTTATCAGAAATAACTTGAAAATTTTCAGTGGGAACTATTCTATGACTGCAACAATATGCAGGGACTTATTTAAAATTTCAGATTCATCAATGCAGAGAAAGGTGGTCAGTGAGATATGCTTGAATTATCAAAGTTTCAGAAAGCCGCTTGAGGTAGGAAGGAGGGTCTGAAATTTTTGTTATGAAATGAGAGAATAACAGATTTATATCAGTATAAAACCAAATAATTAGAATGGTAATAATTGGGCATGCTCAATTGATCCAACTCCATTCTTTGATATATATCAGCATTTAGGTTAACTGCACTTAATAAAAGTTTTATACAGTAAGTTTCATTAGCATATTAAACTGTATTATTAGGTGTAATTTCAAAAAAATATAATTTATATATAAGGTGAAGATTATGTGGCCAATGAATGAAGCCTTGACAAAAACTACTGAGAATGTGCAGATGTTGCAAATGAAAATGCTTGGGACCACTGTGAGTATTATGACAGCATGTAGCTATATATTTCAAATATTAGAAAGATATGAAATAATCCATTTAAAAGGAGTTCTATGCAGTCCATAAGATCTGAACTTTAAAAAATAGTAATTATTCTGACTAAATTTTTTGATAAGTTGTAGATAAGGCCTGCAGTAATTTGCTGATTATATTACCCATTCACTGATGTCAGGCATTTAAACACAAGGAGAAATCAGTTGAAGAGTAAAGAAAACCTGTTTTATCTATTATATTCAAATTAAAAATCATTCCTCCATGTAATACAAAAATTCCTATCTTCAAACTATTCTAATAATCAAAATTCAGCAAATTAATAGTCACCTCAAAGTTTAGTACTTGGAACCAGCTAGAACGAAAGAAATCTAGATTCATTCCAAGCACAGATCCTGGCATAGAAGGGATAAGCTGTGTAGATGTTGTTAAGGACATGGAAAGTTGCAGATGACATTGGTCTACCTTTCCTAAACCCATTCTGTGAGTCAAAAAGAAAATAATCACAAGTATGGAATTAAACTGTAATAGTGGCTGTGGTAAGGGAAGATTTATTGCATTAAAGATCATTCTTTCACAAAGACTCAAAATTATATGAATTAAAAAAGATATGATAGTTCAGGAATACAATTAGGGTCATAAGGAAAGCTCAGTTGTAACCATCTTCATTTCCATGCAATAATATATTGTTTTTTTAATACTTTCAATAATAATAGAAAAACCAAAGTAGAACTTGTTTGCAATAAAATGGCTTAAGAGAAGCAATAAGGTTTCAAATTATTTTAACTAACTTTCTGAAATATGAGTGGTATAACTGTTTCCGAACTTTTTATTTTATATATTTAATTACAATTTAGATGAAACTATGAAGAATATGATGAAAAAGGAAACTTGATACAACTCTACTATAAAAAAATTCTAATTTTCTGTAAATATAGACATTTCATCTCATACATTCTGCAGATTTTAGTTATATGTAAACACATGATATAAAAATATATAGTATCTTCAGTGAATCATAGTAGCCCTGCATTGCTCTTCCAACAGGACTATGTTTACTCATGTTTGAAGAAGCTTCTTTCAGAGAAAAACATGGATTTGATGGAATCATCTAAATCGAATGAAGAGGAAAGGCAAAATCTTTCAATATGTAGCAATGAAGCTAGTAAAAGAGGTCCTCATCAACGTGTTGTATCTTTTTCTTTTTATGGAAAAATTAACCATAAAAGAAATTATTTTCAGGTAGGTTATTACTATATTACTCCATGCCTTAAATTTTGAGTTCCAAAATTAACAATGTATTTATATAGGGAATAGAAGAAAATGCAGAACTAATGGTGAAGATGTATCCCAACTGGATCATGAGGCTATACCATGATATTCCTCCACTTACTCCTAACACTTCCATCTCTAAAATTATGTTGAGTACAGCTGATGGAGCTATTAACACTACATCACCAATGATACAAGGTAGGCTTTGAGAATTATAAATTTCAAAATTACTCCTTACGAATAAGAAGATTCTCCTCATTGTGTTGAAATCTAACCATTAAGTCCATGTTTAAGAAGTCTACAAAGGATTGATAAGCTCACCACAAGTGAAGTTATGCACACTGCAACATATTTATCCAAATTTAGACATTTGTTATGTGGGAAACATTTCTGGTTATGGAAAACTTTTGGGTAAGTCAATCTTATTAGAAATCTTTATCAGCATTTCTGAAAATTTGAGTAGTAATATAGTAGCTCAGGTTACTTGCTTTTAAATATCATGAATATTATTGAACCTTATCCTGAAATTTATTATGTTTGATTATTATTGTTTGGTTGAGTATGCTTAATACATGAAGGCAATATTTTGATTGATGCTCTGGTAAAGCTCCAATCGTGTTGATATGTGCATGCTACATGCATTATATATACTATATTAATAAATAAAATATGAATTAATGTATGTTGGCTGCTTGTATCCAGATCAGAAAATTATTTCCAGTTGTAAACATCACATTATGCCAAGTGATATTTAAATTATATTCACATTCAATCTGACCTGAAATTTATTTCAAGATATATCAAATTCCTTGAAATTTAATAATAAAGTCAATCTCTTGTACAATACATTCTTGTGGAGGCCAGACAGTGGGATTTAATTCATTCTCTCCCAAAAATGAAAGGAATTCCCCTTGTTAAGAAATACTCTTTGAATATTTTATCCTTAAATGCCAGATTTTCACTACAAATTAAAAAGTAAATTTTATTCAAAAGTAAGCCATTCTTGATTATCACAAACACACTCTTTACCTGTATGTATAATAATTCTCAGGCAGCCAAGGTAATATGTGGAGATTCCTTGCAATGGCAGATCCTCTTGTTGATGTCTTTTTATCTAGAGATTTAGACAGCCACCTGAATGAAAGGGAAAAGGCAGCTGTTGATGACTGGCTGAGCTCTAATTTAACCTTTCATATAATGCGTGATCATCCTCTCCACCAGGCTCATATGTTAGGTAATTAAAGAGGTCACCATTTTCTTTTCCCTCTTTACTAAAACTATAGTTTCAAAATAAATAAATTTCATAGTTCATAAAATATGTAAGTGTATTTAAGTGCTCTATATATTATACAAGTAAAAGCTAATGATAAAAAGCATAATGATAATACAAATTTCAAGTCGATATCATACCGTAAGGGTCCAAAATTAAGACTCCTTTATCCCTATCTGAAATGCATATGGAATGGATATGGCTCTCTGGGATTGAACCAAGGGCAATCTGGGAAACCTAATACAGGGTATATGAAATGAATTCATGATCTTCATTCACCTGCCAAGTTTTAAGTTTCTATGTTAATAGGAGGGTTTCAAAATAAATCTTAAAAATCGTAGCAATTTCTAATTTTGAGACAACTGGTGTCGAACACAGGACCCATTGGCAGATGCAAACAGACATTATAACTTCGTAGGGCTTGATCTTATTTAATGCAAAGTTTGAAGTTGATATCACGACGGAAAGTAATTATAATTGGTTTCTATGTATTTTAAATGGGAGATATATTTACCACCCAGCATCAAACAGGGGTCTTTCTGGTGATTCATCCTATGCAGCACATTAGAAGATCACCATCTCTAACTATGTGAGAAAATTCAAGCAGAAATATTGGCTGCAACTGCCTCAAATGATGTCCTACTTTTCCCAAATATACCTTACGAGAGAAATTTTAATGTGCTCTGGCATCGAACCTTGGAATGGTATGGTCTTATCTAATTTTTTTCTCGAACCAAGTCATAATATATATCTTCTAGCAAAGTAAGAATTTCCTATCATGTATTATCAAATGTATTTTAAATAAGAGATTTTTGCATAGTCCTAGTATTGACCCCATTACATTATATGTAAAAGTCATTAATTATTTCAATAGATCATGACCATATCTGTAGGCTCTATGATTTATGATTCTTTGCCTATTGGGGCAGTATATTTTAGAAATTCCCGAAAATCAAAGCAATGCATTTAAATTGGAAAAAATCAGAATTTTGTGGCCATCTGGGATCGAACTCATGGTCAGAATAATCAATATCCTACTTTTCCTGGGGTTTCACATTATGGCCAATTAGTTGTAAAAATTTCGAGTCAATGGCCCTTGTGGTTTAGCCTGTGAATTAGTATCCTATCTATGTATATACCTATATCACCAGGAAGACTCTTGTTCGATGCCGGGCAGTAAATATATCTACCATTTATAATACATTGGGATAGTTTTGATTATTAAGTTTGATGCACTTATCAGAGAAAGTCATGTGTTGGCAACATCAGATTTTTTTTTGATGCACTTATCGAAATGATAGGAATTGTCATTGACTTGAAATCTTTACAGCGTATAGGACCTAACCTGAAACCCTCTGGTAAAAGGTGACCATGAGCCTCAGTGTCATGGGTTTGATGCCAGAAGTCCCTAAAGTCACGATTTTCTCCATAAAGATACATTTTGGGGATTTTCGAAAAGTTTTCTAAGGCACTTCCCGGCAAATAAGAGAGTTGAAGCTCTAGGGATCGCTAGAATCCGTGAATATCCGTTGAAAACCTTAAATACATCTTCGATGATTATCCTCGGTTCTACACTAGGTCAGGGCAAATATATTCCATTTAAAATGCATTGGGGCAATCTTTAATATTTTTTAAAATCACTTCCTGATAAGATGGAATCTTGAAACTCGGCATGTAGATAAACATCATCAATATATTCTATGCATGCTTTTTACTCTTTCCCTGATGGCCTTTGGTTCAATCCCAGTGAGTTATTTACTTTCCTCAATGCATTTCTTATGGAGATAACGGAAATCTTAGGTAATTTTAGGTAATCCCCGGCATGATATCGATTCCAAACTTTGCATTAAATAAGATCAAGTCCTCACAAGTCATAATATGTATTCACACCTTCCAATAGGTCTAAGGTTCGACACCATGCATCTCTAAAATTGGTGACTCATACAATTTTTAAGAATTTTTTTTGAGCAACTTCACGATTAGATAGAAATTTAAAACTTGGCATGTGAATATAGATCATATATACATTTCATATACGCTGTTTTAGGTTTCCCTGATCATCCTTGGTTTGATCCCAGTGAGCTACATTCACGGTATGATATCAACTTAAAAATTTCATTCATATAGGTTTTATTTCCATCAGGGCGTAATATAGGTACACATTTTGCAGTAGGTTTTGTGTTTGATACCAGGCAGTCTATTATTTTGAACCAATGGCGGGAATTTAAATTATTTCTTTTTCATTTTCCAAGAAGGTGAAAATTTTACCGCTGGGCATGTAAACAGAAGAAAATTCATGGAAATTCAGTTGAGAATTTTATTAAGAGTCTGTAAAATATAGTACACTAATCATATGCTATAATCTTATCACTTTTACTCATAATAGATATAAGTGTCTATATGACATGAATTTAGAACTAAATTATCTTATAATTGGTGTAATATTTCTAATTGAACATTTGCCTAAATTATGTTTTTTCTTGAAATACTTATATGGTAAATAGTGAAGTAATCAGTATTCAAAATAGTTATTGAAACCCAATATAAATTGCTAAATAATCAGGTCTCTATGAGAAGTTGATAAAGAATGTTAATTAATAACTAAGTTTAGGTTAAGGGAAACATTAAAAGCTTCTGTTAAAAAAATAAGCCACATTTTTGTTTAAGAGATATAACAAACATGTAAATAAAATTCAGTGTTAAGAAATTTTGAAAATCTAGGAGCTAAATTATTAAATTGCTTCCAGCAAGATATGGTGGTACTCATCCATAATCAGTTGAAAGAAAACAAAATTGGATTATGTCCACTAAATATTCTGTGGACATAGTCAAATTTTGTTATCTTTTGACGGCAAAAAATACTGTTGAAAAATAGTGAAAGTAATGTAAAATTGAAAGCCTATGGCCCCTGCTCAGTAACCATTTTTCATTCTGGACGAGTCCATCTTCCCAGAACTGTGTACTGCAGGTGTTTGGGTGAAAGCAAGCACTATGCATTCTATGCCTTTAGGCTCTGGCTTCTCCTCCGGCTTTCTTACCCCAAAGGAACTTACCCCCTTATCAAAGATTCTCACAACCAGAAGCCATAAGCTTTCAATTTTACTATATTTTCCAATGATTTGCTGCAATTACTATGTATGAGTAAACAAGCATGTATAAAGAGAGGAAGATTTGCATTAGCCTAAGAATCCTTACCACAAACTTTCATATCTTGAGTAAGACAAATTTGGCATCAATTTCTTAATAGCTTCAATGTATTTACCACTACATATATCATTTACTAGAAAACTAATAACTATTCACTAAATCATTGAATCATTTCCATCTTTGATTCTCTTAATTTTCAAAATAATTTCTTTAAGCTGGGATGTGGGGAGCAGTGACTTATGGAGAAAGAGAGAAGCTTGCAAATATAACAAAACAGATGATTGATAGAGGAAAGAAAAACTTGTATAAAAAACTGGATCAGAAACTGCTGAATGTTATACTCTGGCCTCTTGTAAAAGGTAAGATATACAGGTTTTTAAAAAATACTCATCAAGTCTCTTAAAAATCAAAAACCTTGTTACCGTATATTTGTTACTGTAACCTTTTGTAGTTGTATATTTTTGTAAATGTACTAATGCTTAATCATCATGAGCTGTTTTCTGTAAGTGTTTGTAAGAGTATATTATATTACACACTATATTTTTTATTCTCCCTTCTGGATAGCTATAAATGCAAAACCAAGTATGGTTTAGCTATTGTCTCTCTTTTCTGATACTATCTAATGAAATATATTCTTTACATTAGCTTTACTACTTTATGTACTACTATGTATGACTTTCTTACTCTGAAGCTATACCTCCTTAAATAGTCTGCAGATATTTCTTAAATCTCATTTTAACTCCTATTTGTCAATCATTATCTATACCTATTTTGCATTTATTCTCTCACATACATCAGTTCTTTTCCAATTTCCTGAATTGTACCTATTATGTATAAGACTATTTAAGTGTCTAATACTGCATGTTTTATTTATATTATAGGAGAGGTGGGTAGTTAGGGTGGATCATGTAACATAATATCTGTTTTGTATTTTGCTAGGAAGTGTAGAAAATTAATATATAAGGAAAATTGCATGTAGCATACTGAGAAAATAACCAGCTTTGGGAATTGAGAGCTTAGGTTACAGAAAGAAGAGAATAATAAAAGGACGAAAATAAAATATTCAAAGACTATATATTCTGAGTACATACTCTAATTCTAACAATCATATTTATGATCAGTTCATAAAATTTTTGTCTTTAAGATTAAAGCGACTCATCGAAACTCTAGGCACATCTTTAATTGAAAAAGTATGCATTAGGTTATAAGGATTGTCACTTGGTCAGCTAAATGTGCATTTAAACTTGGTGATTAAATTTTTCATGTGAGTTTGATTAAAAGGTACATCATATATACATGATAATAAAGTTGGGAATTTTTCAGATCACCCTAACATACTACCTCAAAAATATAGTAAAAATATTTATAGAAAAATTCTCTGTTACATTTGGATATCACTTTTCCACTAGATACTACTTTGTATCCAATATATTTTAAGTATATTGTTTGTATTTATTTCCTTTATACTTTCTCAGTGAGGATTATTTACTCTCAACTAAACATCATGTAACTTATTCATATATTTCAGAAGATTGCAAACAGCATGACAGTTACTTATGTGGAAAATTTAAAGGCCATGGCAATATGACACCATGGCCAACTCAAAGACTGAATGAGACCTACAATTTTGTAGGTTCAAGAATAAATACCACGGATATTGAACCAATGCTTAATCAATGTCCTGAGCTCTGTCGTCCAAGGAATCACCACGATTGGATTTATTGTTGATCATATCTCATACATTTATATTTATCATAATATTCAGACATTTTTTATTCCACACCAGATGTATACCATCCTAAATATTTTCCTGATCTCCTTTATCCTAACTTTTTGTTAGCATCCATTTCCCTGCTACTAGATCTGTTTGTATCACATCTCTAGTCATTCACTTGAGAACTACTGTTGTCGAACATTTATTTATCTTGTCTCATGTCCTGGTCGCATTCATTGCAGTGATTTTATTTTACCTATATTTAATGTTACAAGTATTTTATACCAGAAATTTCTGAGAATTCATGGGGCAAATATAGAAAGAGAACTCAAGTAGAAATACCCAACTTAATCTATCATAATTTTCTTTATTGTGTACACTTTCGTCAGAAAAATTATCATCTGCACTGCTTATAGAGGTGTTGCTAAAATGCATCACTTGGAATTTTCCCACCCACTTGAATCACTCTTTAACTAGAGTTTGTATAATAAGTGACATATTCTGCAGCTCTAATGTCAGAGTGCGAGGACTAGAGGATTGGTACAGGTTTTTTTTTACTTATTTGGTACACTAACCACAATTTTACTTTCATATTCTATTAGTTATTTCCCTCTCTACCGCTTCCTCGACAACATTGCCAAACTTCATTTCCATGCATGTTATCTATAAAGAAGAGATATCCCAGGGTACAGTGTATCTTTCCTGTTGCTTTTATTGCTAATCAATGAAGGTTGATCTTAACTCAGTAAGTTCAACTTATTCAGAGGCTATTTGAGATTGTTAACTCTATAAAAAACATACTCAATCAAATGGCCCCAATATTGAAAAGTTTTATTGGTTCTATGTAATCTCAAATTCAAGATGATCATTCCCAGGCAGAGTACTAGCGACTATTTTAGAAGAAAGTTTAAACGCAAGAAGTCTGTGAAACCCTTAATGTTTTAGTCATATATATGTTGGGAGTATTAATGAGCTTGAGATGCAAATGAAAGGAACAGAATTTCACCATTGATTACTTAAAGAAATCATTTGAATATATTTTGGGGTGATAAAGTGCATGCTATGTTTTTTATCACCAAATCAAACTAATTATTTCCTTGTTAATGCTCATATTTTGTTCCTGAATATGTTATGTTTTTAAATTTTTTATTTTATTTCCAAACAACCAACAAAATTTGTTACTTTTAAAAATTTTGATGTGCATTTTAATTTAAATTCATGCAATAAATTATGAATACAAATGGATCTCTTTACTTTTAATTAGCAATAATCTTGTACCATTTTTGTAATTTAAAAACTTTCTGCTTTTCAAAACCGAATTATTTAATAATACATTCATCTATACTCAGGGAGTCAATTATGGTTGAGGCAGTTATGCATTTGCTGACTGACTGACAAATAATGTTCACTTCCTGCTGTAATACTTTTGATCATGGCTCCAGACTAGAGATATTATCCATGGTTTTCCCTTATGCATTTTAAGTACACTTTCTTTTTGAAGATCGCTAGGTAAGGGAGAGCGTCTGACATGGGTATAGATTGGGTTATGGTTTCTTCATTTTGCACATTTAATGATGGCAGTATTTGTTGATAGTTGTGTTTAGGTCGTAATCCCAGATTGTGGAAAATATGCTATTTTGAGTTTTTTAGATTTGAGTTGGACCCTTTAGTTAAAATATTTAAGGTATTGGAGAGAGGTATGATTCTGTGGTATTTGTACATACCGCACATACTCTGAGGTACTTGTGGGACATGGGACATTTAGAATCCCCTTGATGGTTTTGCTTTCGAATCTGCGCCGCTTCTGAAGATAGGATTTATACGTATAATGCCAAGTGGGTGATGCATAAGTGAGTATTGGTCTGATTATTGTTAAATAAGTCAGTTTTCTATTAATGTTGACCTAAGGTTCATTAAATATGATTCCAGATAAGGCAAATTTAGATCTGTTTTTTTATGATGTTTTCAATGCTGCTTTTCCATGTTAATTATTCATCAAGTGTGACTCCTAAAAATTTCTCAGATGTCTTTTTAGGTATTAGTTCTCCTTTCCTCCCAAGGTTTCAACAATCTTTTCTCCTGTTTATTTGACGGAAGTGTATACATGCAAATGTTTGAGGATTTAGAGCAATCTTCCATTTATCTGCCCAGTTTTTTATGAGGCGTAGATGGACCTGCACATGTAGATTGGCAAGATTTGGGTCTGTTGCACTGCTTACCATTGTGGCTCATAAGAGTAGCGTAGTATTGCGATGATGTGGTATGTTAGATATGAATATGTTGAATAGAGTTGGGGAAAGTATTGCCCCTTGGCGCACTTCTGCTTTAATGGGAAATCCCTGAGACTTTTTGGCGCTGACTTGAGTGATGAAGGACCTTCTCTCCAGAAATGAGAATATAATATTGTTGAGGTAATTTTTCAGGCCTATTTGAGTGATTTTTTATTTTAGTCCTGTTGTCCATACTTTGTCGAAAGATCTTCTCAGATATAAAAATACGGTTGTTGTTGCTATTTTGAAATTAATTCCTTTCGTTATTAATTCTACCAGATGAAGAATTTGATGGTTGGTAGACAGGTTTTCAGTAAATCCTTTTTGTTCTTTGAGGATGACGTTGTTAATTTTAAGAATTGGTTTTAGACGAATCAAGATTACTCTTTCGAATAGCTTCCCAATGGTAGGCAGGAGACTGATTGGGAAGCAGTGGTAGAAGAAAGATTGGTCTTTTCCTGGTTTTGGAATAGCTTTAATCATTGCTATAGTCCAGTGTTTCCCAAACTTTTTCGAGCCACCGCCCCCTTGGATCCATAAACCTAAACTCAACGCCCCCCAACCGGCAGCTTTAAAATAATATTTTTGTGACATAAAACGTGATATCCACTCATTAGATCCCCACATTGCCCATGCTTATTTGAATATCTTTCGTTATTAGACTATATCATCAGCAGGTTTCTTAGGAGTGACTTCATCCCTTGTTTTTAAATTAACTCCTCTTCTAAGAAACAAATATCATTTATGGTATCGTTTCGCTTCGTTAAAAACTAATTTATATCAGAATTCTCTGGTAGGCTTAGAATTAAGTCTGATTTCGTTATTTATGTATTAGCTAAGTATTCAATTGAATGCGTCACAAACCGAGAATTAAAAATTCGGCTGCATAAAAAAATACAGTATACTCTTGATTATAGTAGATATTATAATTGAATTTGCAGAATTAAAGTTACATACTAAGGTGAACAAAAATGAAGTCGTCAACTTACAATTATTTAGACCAGTGTTTCCCAAACTTTTTCGAGCCACCGCCCCCTTGGATCCATAAACCTAAACTCAACGCCCCCCAACCGGCAGCTTTAAAATAATAATCAAAATCTTAGACTAAATAAACAAATGAGGAACGTTGTAATAATTAAATTAAAAACAATGACTAATCAAATGTTTATTTAGAAACCAATAAATGCATAGTTTTCGTAGCACATTTATGCAAAAGACTTAATACACAATTATATGAACTTAAGTGAGAATTTACTTTTTACATAAAAAATAAATTATCAAAACAAATAAGTTTAAGAAAGCTTTTTTTAGAAGTTTACATGTTATTTTTTTACTTAAAATAAGCAATTATTTAACATGAACATTTTCAATTTATGCAAATAGAAAAACCAATCATGTTTTTTTAAAATTAGTTAAACAATTAAGTGACCATTGATTATGGTTTTCATGGTCTAGAAGTCATTAAAGGAGATTCTATTGCTTAATTTAATAACATATTTCCATCAAATAAAATTTTAATGGGATGGATGGGCTTGATGACATGATACCAGTTTTTCAACGTCCGGTTTAATGTCACTTAGCAGGAGTCTTAAACCACCGCGTTCACAAAGTCTGTTTCTCTGCTTGGAAACAAGCTGAATGACTGCACTGAAACCACGATCCACCAAATATGAAGTCGGAAATGCAAGTCTTTTAACCACAACCATAATGCAGGATAACGATCGGAAACCTCCTTCTGTAACCAAAAATCTTGATAATTTATCTTCAACTTTGGTTTCAATTTAACGTCATTTTGTATTCCAATTAATTCTTCCTCTAATACTCCAACTCCCTCAATACGGATTTATCACCTAGTCTGGAATTTCCAACATAAGGAGATCCTCAAATCGCTGCGTCATATTTTTATGCAAGGTGGATCAATGGTCACAAAAGACTATCACCTATACCAGCTTGCTCTTCTGGTTCAAGCACAGAAGGAAATTGATAAAACTCGCGGCGACCTATGTTGCGCTTAAATAAAAGCAACTTGGAAATAAACACTGTCACCACAGATTTTGCCCTTATAAGGTTTGTATCATTTCTCTGCAATTGTAAATTCATTTCATTAAACTTCGCGAATAGTTCAGACAAAAATGCAACGTCACTCCTAATCTCTTTAAGGTTGTCTCTGAGAAAAGCATCTTTCTCCTCAAAAAACTGCAGGACAGTGTCAAAAAGATTATAGAAGCGACTTATACAATTGCCTTTTGATAGCCAACGAACTTCCGCGTGTAGTAACAAACATTTAAAATCTTCGTCGTTCTCATCACACAACTCTTAAAAGAGTCGATCATTAAGAGCATGGGCTTTGATTTTGTTAACTGCTGTAATAACAATGTTTAAGGACTTGTGAAGGCGATCACTCAGTTTTTTGGCCACTAGATGTTCTTGGTGAATCACACAATGAATAGCAAAGACATTTGGTACATATTTTCTCAAGTACAACCATGGTGACGACCAGTCATTCACGGAGCTCCGTCTGTCGCAACAGCAAATATGTTAACAAATGTGGAATTTTTTGTCCCTGAAGAACTGCTCTACGATACGATATATTGACTCCCCTTTAGTGTCAGTTTCTAATTGCCTTGCAAACAACAACTCCTGAGATAGATTTTCATTTTTAATAAAGAGTACGAAAGCTAGAAGCAAAGATTCATTACCTGGAAAGTTGACTCGTCCAACTGTAATGCAAATTCTGTTGTTCTCAGTATGCTGCACAATATAACTTCTACATTTTCAGCCATTTCATCAATTCGTCATTGAACTGAAGTGTTGCTTATGGGAATAATTTTTATTGTATCATATGGTGGCTTATGCAGAACAGTACTCAGGTTTTCACTTACTGCTGGTAAGATGAGTTCTTCGCCAATTGTATGTAGCTTTCCAGATTTGGCAATCAATAGTGAAATATTGTATGATGCACGCAAACCATCAGTGATGTGTTTTGAAGCATTATACAACATACTTGAAAGTTTTGGACGATTTTGTACTCTGTCACGACTGAAAAAATGTCGTTTCTGTCTTGTCAGGATGTGCCTTCCTAAAATGGTCAATTAGTCTGGAAGGCTGCATCGCCTCATTTGAAAACACCCTTTCCCACAGTAAGCACATGTGATTGTTTGTAGGTGAATCTATGAATCCGTACTTCATAATCCACATCATACTGTCTACATTTCTTCTTTGATGAATCAGTTCCTGCCATTCTGCTTCCACAATAAAGGTTTAAACATTAAATTTTGTTAAAATAAAATTTAATATATATTAACAAAATAGAATACGGGTATGTGTTAATGATGAGACGTGGATTCAATCTTTAAGTGGTTGCTTTTTAAAATAAAATTACTAGTAACCATATGAAAAACATCAAAACAAAATATTTATGTGCTTGCGGCATACAGTAGAACCCCGGTAATCCGGACGAATTCAGGCACATAGGCGTCCGGATTAGCGGGGTTTCCGGATTAGCGAGGTTTTAAAAAAATAACGTAAAAGGAAGGATTGTTTTTTACGCCTCTTCTCTCATAGCTATTTAATGAAAGTGATGTTTTGAGAAGTGATACCCTGCTGCAACTGAAAATTTATTGTCTTTCGAAATTTTTTAGTCTCGCACGTATTAAGCATTCCTCTAATGGAAAAATGCTGTCTCAAAAAAGTATCACTACTGAGATGTGTTATCACAATAAACGAAATACTTCGCTCTCCATTACATCATTGCAGCCAATGGACAACTTTTTCAAATAGTCTGTCCACCTCTCGTTTCTTGTTACTATGTAATATGCGTGTTTATATGTTCACAAGAAGAAGTTGCGGGTTTGCATAACTCCCAATGGACCGTCCGGATTACCGAGGGTTCCGGATTAGCGAGTGTCCGGATTACCGGGGTTCTACTGTTATTTCAAATCTGGTAAACTGAAAATATTAATAGAGTTTATCTATTTTATATAAATATCGTACATTTCATATCCAAATGCAATACATTTATCACGCGAGCGCGAATTCGAAAATGGTTCATAGGGAGTTTGTGCCGGAGGTGTGCACATGCACCTTTGCCGTCTTTCTTAGAGAAACCAAAGAACTCGGCTGTCAAAGTAAGCTCTCCTCGAATTCAATTTATAATACTGGTTTAGTCAGTTGAGGGTGAACTAATATTTCTTTGGCTCCTATTCTGTCGTTATGAATCATATTAGTTCATGCAATTCCCTAAATTGAATTCATAAGAAAGGCAGTTCAAGGGACTGTTGCGGTGAAATTAGATTTTATTCAATTTTTGGAAACTTTTTTGTGCGTTGGTTCAACTAAAGTTTATTCCGTAGCAAGGCCACCTTTTCATTTGATAATATATTATTAAGAGGAATTTTGTGAAGAAGTATGTTTACTACTCAATTTACTCGTATAGGCGAATTATTTCCAATGTGTTCTTTTTATTCAAAGAATTATTTTGAATATTACCCATTGTTTGAAAAAAGCTATGCTCCAAGGAAATCATTTCCTGCCTGGGTCGTTTTCTGTGTATATACGTCTATGTTTTTTGTTTGTTAATTTTGCTTCTATTTTTATTTTGTACAAACATGCAAATTTATTTTAAATATGTTATTTTCTTTGTCTGTTAATTGTATTCACTTTAAAATGATCTCAAAACTCTATGTGAATCTTTGAATAAATAAAAATATATAAAAAATTCACGTCAGCAAAACCGTGACTTAGATCAGTAAGCGGGGAATTTATTAAATTGATATCCAGCCGCCAAAGTGGAAATTTAATCGTATATATACGAAGTCTGAGAGAAAAGGTCCTCGTTTAGAACAATCTATTACCATTTCATGAAACCAAAAAACAATATACTGGCCTTTTATTTTTATAATATACTTCGCCATCATAAAATAATACAAAATATTATATAATAGTACTATAACAAGAATGATATCATGCGATGAATGAAAACTAACTCACCAATACAGCCTTGATAATATCGTTGGAACCGACTTGTTTGGAAAATTATTATTCAGGTAAAAATTTTATGTAAAACCACCGAACCTAATTATCAGATGACCTGATTCCTCTCCAGATTCACACCCGTTTTATTCACACTGAAACTTATAGCCGAAGTACTCAGTGTCGTGAAGTTGTGCCAACGATAGACCAAATGAGATCAAACCCCTTCAAAAGTTTCCCTTGTGCGAGAAAAGCTTGGAAATATGTTTCAACTGTTCTTACTTTAAAATGTAAGGATACACATGGTTTAAATTATGTACTTCCAGATGCGGGAAACAATTTAAACTTTAAAAACAAAGCATGAAAACAGACAAAAGGAAGGTTACCGAGCCTTCACATTTGTCACATTGTCAGGACCCTCCGGCGCCCCCCTGCCGCCCCCTTGGCTCTTTCCGCCCCCCTAAACTAGTGCACCGCCCCCCAGGGGGCGGTAGCGCCCACTTTGGGAACCACTGCTATAGTCCATGCTGAAGAGAAGTTTCCATTAAATAAACAGGCATTGAATAGTCCAGCTAGTTTAGCAATTATATTTCTTGGTAGGTTTTTTAATATCTTGTTAGTTATTCTGTCTATTCCTTGAGCTGAATTATTCTTTAGAGATTTTATGTAAAGTTTAATTACTTTCGGGCTGGTTAATTCTGGTAGGTTACATGGCATGTGTAGGATCTCGGATATGGTGGAGTGCATCTCTGTGCAAAGATTATGTGGAGTTAGGATATGATGGATCTGGAATGTTTCATTTAGAGTTTCAGAAAGGGCAGCACATTTCTCTCCATCCATTATTAATACTCTATTTTTAAAATATATAGTAGTTGGAATGGCAGTTTTGGGTTTACATAGGCTGTGAGCTAACTTCCATAAGGACTTATCTCCTAGAGATAAGCTTTCTATATTTTGCTGCCAGCATTTGTTTCTATGTGATTTCAGTTTGTAGTTTATTTTATTCCTTAGATGTCTGTATAAATATCGGTAGATTGGGTCTTTGGTTCGTTTAAACATTTTCCTTGCTATAATCCTTGCTTTCATATCCTCGAGGATTTCAACTGGAAGGTTTTGGTGCAGGTATGGTTCGTAAGGTAAGCTGGTTTCATAAAAAGAGGTAAAATGGTCGATATAAGGTAATCTATGTTTGTGTCTATGCCATGCTGAGTATTTAGTTTGATGTTATTAATTGAGGGAGATTTGCTTGATAAAAGGGATTGAAACTTTTTCCAGTTAGAAATTCGGAGAGGAGAGGAAGGAATGGATAAAGGAGATTTTGTACATTGATAATGATTGGATGATGATCAGAAGATAAGTTAGGTAATGCTTCAATGGGGGATATGGATAGGGACAAAGGTTAGCAATATATCAAATACGAGTAAAATGTTGCATGCATACTGTAACCATATTGATATCACAAATTTCAAGTCAGCATCATATCGAGAGGGTCCTCAAAAGAAAAAAATTATTGTAAATATTTCTAAAGTTTGCTGCAATTTATCCGTCTGGCAACAAACCCTGCTGTTCCTGGTAATTCTTACTATGCAGCACAACAGCAGTTCACCATCTTAAACCATGTGTGAAAACTCAAGCAGAAATATTGGCAAATACGTCCTACTTTTCACATATATTCCTTATTTGAGAAATTTGAATGTGCTCTGGCATCGAGCCCAAGAACATCATGGTCTTTTCTAATTTTTTTTCTTAAAGCGCGTCTTAATATACATCTTCTAGCTGAGCATGAACTTCCTATCATTTCCGTAAGTGCAACAAATAAAAATAAAAATTTACCTCAATGTAATTTAAATGAGAGATTTTTGCATTGTCCTAGCATCGAATCTATTTAATTTTCTGTAAAAGTCATAAATGTTTTTGATAGATCATGACCAGATTTGTAGGCTCCTTGAGTTTTGATTCTCTACCTATCCGGGAAATATTTTTTTAGAAATTCCCGAAAAACAATACATTTAAATGGGGAATTTGGTGTTTTCTGGAACCGAACCCATGACACTGGGGTTAAAAAAGGGAAATTTTTTCTGGGGGTTTCACGTTAGTGCCTATACACTGTAAAAATTTCAAGTCAATGACGCTTGTGAATTAGTATCATATCTGGCTATCTAGTATATGAATGAATCCGGAGAAGGAAATATATATAATTGCTCTGACTTGAACTGACTACCATATTCTACTGGAGACAGAGAGCCGAATTTTAAGACGCCACCCCTTTCTCAGCCGTTCGTCTATCACATCAGATAGTCTAGGGTTAAAGAATATTTGGTATTAAACCGTTTTCTGATAAGCTGATAGCGCGTCTTTCCTCATAAATACATACATTGTTGTAAACGTACGAGAAATCGTTGAAAAACTGCCGATAGCCAGCGCTTTGCTGAACATGTATTTTAGACAGTAATTTAGTTTTGTGAATTTATTCTAAAGGATTCAAGCTGAATTCGCGTAAGTGTCACGAGTTACGAGTGATCAAAAATATGACAATAAATACGTAAATAATACAGTTATATATTGTAAATTTATTTAAATCATAATAATATTAAATTGTCCTCTCTTAAAAACGATGAATGAATCGAAAATCACAAAATCCGCGCTGCTTGTTAAAACTGCCGAAATTAGCGTTATTTCGCTAAATTGGCCAAAATTCGCGTTGTTTGTAGGTTTTATCGCTTATTTCGAAAAACAAACACCTCTATCTTGTTGCGTTTACAGAACAGATGACGCACTTGGCGCCATCCGTAGAACTAGATATGGCAAACAGGATTAATTGCGCTAATGCTGTAATAGACACAAAGGACGTCCATGAAATTCAACGGGAGAATGTCGTAGCAGTCGTTACAGATTCGGCTCCTTGCATGACTTAGTGCTTGGAGACTCTGCAAGGACTGATGGAAGGAGTGAACCATGTCCAGTGTTGGGCCCATAAAGTTAATTTAATCGGCAGAATTTTCGGACATCACATGAAAGAATTTTATTTGGCGATTATGAATATAAAAAATGCATATCAAAATTACCGAAATCTCATAAGCATCGAATTTCTGAAAGGAAGGGATCAAGGTACTGAAGATTAAGGAATGTTTGCAAGATTTCCCATGCCCTTACATACGAGGTGGAACTC
The DNA here is from genome assembly GCA_947579665.1 of Sympetrum striolatum. Lineage (NCBI taxonomy): Eukaryota > Metazoa > Arthropoda > Insecta > Odonata > Libellulidae > Sympetrum > Sympetrum striolatum. The sequence goes on from OX388341.1 coordinate 112,564,187, forward strand.
TTGGTTTGAGTCAGCTATTTATCTTACTACTTACATTGAAGATTTAGTGGAATATTTCAAAACTTTGGATGATGGTAATGCAGGGGTGTCCTTCCTAAAAGACGCTTCATCAACAGACATACAGATGATAAAACTACAGGCAGTCTACATCCTAACATCAATCGTGTCAATATGTTTTCATGAAAATATCATATTTTGTTGATATGTAGGTGTGAATGGTTTAAAAAGCAGTTTTAAATCAATTTACATTAACTTATTAATTTAATATTTTGTATAATTTACAATTAATAATATTTCAAATGCTTTTAATGTTTATACTAAAGTGTACCGAATATTTTTCCTTTGCTTACATGAGACTTTGAAAATTAGTAACATCAAATGTAGGAAACATAATAAAAACACAAAACACCACAATTCGGTTTTCAAATCAACAAATTTCAGAAAAAATTAAAACATTTTCAAACACCTCTAATAATAGATATCTGCTTTCTCAGCATGATTAGTCACAAAGTGGGTTGGATTCTTTGGGGCGTGAATTTACAAATCGGATCTTGAAAAAAACTGAAGAATACATGTATCGCTTTTGTTTGTACGGTTACATCCCCAACTTTGATGTTTCGCATTATTTAGATTTTCGATTTAGATATATACCCCGCGAGCCGCCAGAGGCGTGTGGCAGGGGGTGTAATACACTACCATTATTACTTTCCTCCCTATTAGCATCTCTAATAGCCTGGGGAAAAAACAAGCACAAGTTATTATCCGTCCTTGCGATTACTTCCCTATAACGCTTCGTCGATGCCTCTCGGAGTTCGCGTTCGCTAATAACTAGCACTAATATTTCACTTACTTCGTAAGATATCTAACAGTTATAAAAAAAAATGAACATTATTGATAGAAACTAGATGTAAAGGTCAACTACATCATGAGCGTCATTTTACATTTTCAATATAAGCTTAAGTGTACTGTAAGCCAAAAATAATATCAGCTATATAAAATACGTATTTAAAAGCAAAATATATTTCCAAATACCTTGATGCAGTAAAACCTAGCTATCATCAGAATCTGGGAGCTCCTGTATTCCTTCAAGAAAATGTTGACTTGCTCTCGATGGACCTGGCTGTAAAGATTCTTCGTCGCTGCCAGACTGGCCGCTCTGGCTGCCCGATGTGCTGCTGTTACTCGTCAGCCTTATGGTGAATGGCTCCACATTATCTTGAAGGCTTTCCACATCTCTTCCTCAACCTTTTGAGTGTGGCTATCATAGCTTGCCCAGTTCGCCACTGTGATTTCCTCAAATGCGTTGTCGATAAGAGATGACATCTCTTTGGCCGCAAACGATACATTATGAGAGGCTATATGTCTCTTCAACTGGCTCCACACTAACTCAATGGCATTGAGTTCACAATGATATGGTGGACATCTGCACACAATTATATTCTTTTCCTTAGCAACCTCGTCTAACTCGTAGGAAGTGTATTTGCTACGGACAGAGTTTATAATTTGTAGAAGTTCGACCTTCAGACTATTCTCATGATAGGGAATTTCTTTCGATTCAAGCCTCTGTTGCATTTCCAATTTATTACTCGAAGAAGTTAGGATCTTTTCTCGTCTCCGACTACGGTACTAAGCATTGTCCATAACTATTCACGAACCATCCCTCAGATTTGGTAGCAACTGGTTTTTGAGCCATTCCTCGAATCTTCTACTGTCCATTTCCTCTTGGTAATCCCCCGAACTTTTCTTTGCTTAGAAGACCAGTTTGGCATTTGAAATAAATCCACGAGTACTTCCTGCATGTAAAATCACGTACCGAGGTCCTCTTCCTCTTGGTGGCTTTAATCCAGTAGAAAGCCCTGCTAATTGCACATGTTTTTTCGTTTTAATATTAGTGTCTTTCCACTCTCTTGATACTGTGCGTCCTGCATTTACCCATGTTTCGTCAAGGTAAATTATTTCTCGGCCTTCTTCGCGAAACCTTCTTATTTTTCTCAAATATGCATGTCGCATGGCTACAATCTCATTATTTTCGATGAGTAAGGCTTTGCCGCTCCTTTTCTCGAATTGAAACCCAATTTCCTTCAGCAATTTCCAAAATGTTACTCTTTTAAAATTTGGAAGTGTTTCGTCATCATTTACGACTCGAAACACTGATTTGACTGTCGGAGGAATGTTTTTAAAAGAGAATGAATGAACATGCCGGCGAATTGCACTTCTTACTGGTTCATCGTACTTAATTTCTCGACTATTGGTGTATGTAAGGCCAGTTTCACGTACTTTACGTGGGGTCACCAGTTGTCCTTCAGCACTTTCTTTCTTAATTCGATAAAGGTCCATTAGCTAACACCAGTAGTCTCACAAATGTTCTCTATAACATTCATTTCACTTTCTTCAGGGAAATATTTCTTGAAGTATTTGTACACCGTTAAAACGGTTTGTCTTTCACCACTTTTAAGGATTTTCCCTTTTTTTCTGCTCTCCATCTCTGAAAATGCGGTAGAGATTCCATAACGATATCCATCCCACAATGTTACATTAACAAAAAAATACCGTAGACTGTATGAAACAGCGCTGAGTACATTTAACAACATGTATAGAGGAAATATTTTATATTTCATCAATATACTATAAATTTCAAATGAAAAAGGGGCGATGAAGTAATAAAACAACTTACCAGTAATATTTCCTTAACTCAAACAGGAAATGCGGCAGGAAACTCCTTAAATACACTATTAAAGGAAGGTAAAGAGCTGCAGAAAGAGCACAAGATCACAAGTTTCCTTCTCCACAGGCAAAGTAAAACAGAAACTCTCGTAGTTAGCGAAAATTTGAAATCTTTAGACAACATGAAAATACAACGATATCTAATCTAATTCTAATCTAATCCTAACGATAACCGATAATCCCTAAGAAGGAAGCAGCACATCGTAAAATAAATCCTTTAAACATGGGGAATACACCGCATACGCCCATGTGTGGGTTAGTTTTCAAAGACAAAGGGTCTGACAGAGAAAACATGCCGAAAAAACATCAAGAACAGCTTTGATAGGATTCAATAATGTAAAAAATTAATAAAATCATAATAGAAATTACTGATTACTAACTGTTAGATATCTTAAAAAGTGATCGAAACAGGGGGAACACTGAATACAACGGAATAGCCGCACGAACAATCACGGCCGGCGTCGCGTAATGCGGTACGCCGTAAGAAAAATTATATTTCTTAAGTTGTTTATGAACTTAAAGGGTTCGGACTTGCACAGAAAATAAATTCACTATTTTCTAAGAAACTTTCTCGCTGGATGTTTTTCCGTGGGCGAATTGGACGAAAAGTGGCAGGCAACTACTTTTTTCAATGCATTTTGCGAGAAATTCTCGACTTTTTTATTAATTTCTGTTGAAATTTTCCCTAAAATTTATTCAACTGCCTAAGTATCAACACTAAAGAAAAGAGAAAGGTTTGAAGCTGATATTGATGTAAAAAAATTCCATGTTTCTCGAATTAGAGAATCAATGGCACCCATTCCAAAAGAAACGGAACAAAACGCCGTATTTCTTTGAGATGTAACATTTTTGTTGTTTTTTGCCAACATGTTGCAAATAAACAAAAAAATAATCACGGTTTTATGTGTGGTATCACTGATACTAAACACTGAAAAAAATTGAAACAATTTCGACCAACTCCATAATTTTTTGCAAATTTAGCAACGTCGCACAAATTTCTCCCGTTTAAAATATATGGGCCTATGCATTTTAAATGGGGAGAATTTTTGCCTTCATGATGGTGAACCGACTATAGTTAATCATTGCATTCTATTCGATTTTCCTATTGTATCTGGAATATGTTCTTTAAAAGATAAGTTACCGCTAAACGTGACTCCTAGGTATTTGTTGTCGTGCACTAACTCTAATGGATGCCCTGAGATATGGTACTGCGCGGGAATTATGTTTGTGGATCGCGTAAAACTTATGGCAACGCATTTATTAATATTTAAATCCAGCTGCCAATCTTTACACCATCCTGATATTACGACCAGGTCGATTGAAGTACATTACAATCGTTTTCTTACAGAATCTCTCTGTATATCAGGGTATCATCGGCAAATAATCTAACCTTACTCTTTAAGTTATCTACGAGATCGTTAACGTAAATTAGAAATAAAATCGGACCAAAAACACTTCCCTGTGGAACTCCTGATGAGATACTTATTTCTTCGGATAAAATTCAGTCTAACGCAACTCGCTGAGATCTGTTTTCTAGAAAAGATTTGGTCCATCTGATAACTTTTTCGTCGATCGCGTAGGCACTCAGCTTTTGGATAAGCTTTTCGTGAGAAACTGAGTCGAAAGCTTTCCTGAAATCTAGGAAAACCGTGTCAGATCTAACACCGCCGTCTGCTGCTTTAGATATGTCATTCATAAAAAGCGCTAACTGGGTCTCACAAGAACTACCTTTCCGGAATCCGTGCTGGCTCTGACTGATTGCTCTCTCTTCGGAAAGAAAGCGCATGATAGAACTCGCTATAATGTGCTCCATTATTTTGCAAAATATTGAAGTTAATGAAATAGGCCTTAATCATCTGGTTTTGACGCACGCCCTATCTTAGGCATGAATATTTTGGCAGACAGTTAACTCCAACATATCTCCAGTCAAGCAGAGTATCCCCGACTCCTTCTGCTTCCAGTATGGAATCTATGGATTTTGTCATGATGTAAATGTGATTCTAAATTAATTTTTGAAGCATTTTTCTGTATTTTGATTTATTCACATTCTCTTTCTATTGCTAATAAAAGCCCTATGCTTTCTTACATGGATCTTTAATATATTATAAAACCGGAAAATAAATAAATCATAAAATATTTTTAAATATCAAATTCTCGTTACTTCATTTGGGATTTCTTGTACTCTGAAGGAGGAGTTTAAGGGGAAGTTTTCTAAGCAAAATAAAATATCTTTCAAGGAAGATGAAACCGTTGTCGTAAAATTAAATAACTGGATTAAAATATGTATTGATTTTGAATAAAGGATTACCTAAGGATTGTCTCGACGAAAAGTAACATTCCAATATATAACTGTAAAATGTACGAGGCTTGTCCAGAAAGTAAGTGTACTGAATTTTTGAAGGTTACAAAAATTTATATTTGAACAAAAAAATTACCTGGTTACATTAGTACATATGTAAGCTATTATTCAACATAGTCGCCATTCCTCTCAATGCAGATGGTGAACCGGGGTATTAATTTTTTGATGCCTTCCTCAAAGTAGTTTCCCGCCAAACCCTTCGTTTACTTCTCCACTTCCCCATTCACCTCCTCGTTGGTTGAAAATCTTTTTACACCCATGTGCAGCTTCAGGGAGGTAAAAAGATAGTAATCTGAATGTGCTAAGTCAGGGGAATACGCGGGATGGTTCAGGACATCCCATTTAAATGAGGCGAGCAGTTCCTTCGCCCGGCCCGGCCTACACTCGATTCAAACTTGTGTTGGTCTGTCAGCTGTTTTGGGACCCACCTCGCAGACAGTTTCCAATATCCGAGGGTTTCTGTGATGGTTTTGTGTAGCAGAGATCTGGATATTTGTGGAAACATCGCAGAAAGTTCATCCACAGTCAATCTGTGATCGTCACGGAGCGCATTTTCGATTTTTTCCACAATTTCGTCAGTCACAATTGAAGGTCTTCCGCTCCTCTGATCATCATGCACAGACGTACGACCGTTTTTAAACTCGCGACACCACTTGAACCCACTAGTACAATTCATAGTTTTATCACCATATGCAGTTTTTACCTCATTATAAACCTCAAACGGAGTTTTTCCCTTCCAAACAAGGTAACGGATGACGCCGCGTATTTCGCACTTGGCGGGAGATCGGGTTGACATTTTTCACGAAACTTATTGTCACGTCGACAGTTCTCAACGTACTGACATTGAACCAGTCATGTTGTATAGGGGAGGAATCAGGCTACACGGCAGAGTAGCTAACATGTCAAAAAAATCCCTCCGGCCGTGAGAGCCTCAGTACACTTACTTTCTAGGCATGCCTCGTATTATCAGTATGCTTACCTGATTGTCAACGCCTGCATCTCTACCGGTTGAATACAGTCCCTCATTTGAGTATTCTGGTTTTGAATACTGCTTTCCAGTCGAGCCAGCAATTCATCGAATAATGCCGATGGCATACGGAAGTAGTTAAAAAATTTATTTTGGTCGTCCCTTAGCTGAGGAAATAACGTGTTAAACGCACTTGCTTCCACTCTCCGTTAATTGATGGGATGAACCCAATACATTCTTTTTCTTTGGATCCTTCTTTTCCTTTCCTCCTTTCTTCGACGATGTAAAAACCACATTGCAATCATTCGTTTTCTATCCATTGTCCAGAATGATCACGTCTGCTCTGTTCGGCTACCAAACATTAACTGCTCATCCGCGCGGCTTTACTAAGCTGTACCGCTCCGTGTGAAAGGCAAACCGCCCAACAGAAAATCCGCGCAGAATTTTACCGCGCGGAAAAACCCGCCCTGTGTGAAATAGGCCTAAGGGTGTGGTATCCCGCTGTCCCTACCGTTTCTTGGAATCGGTCACCCAGGAAGTGACCATCAGCCTCCACCGTCCTCGCCTCGTCCTCTGAGTGCCTTATATAACAACCATAAAAATCGATCCCCTGCCTTATCCCCGGCATTACATATGCCTCGGTGGCTTAAGAGATTTAACCGCTACTGCTTTCATCCCCGCCATTATGACATCATGGTCTGAAATACCCTCAACTATATCGAGATTAGTTATCAATTGTGGGTGGGTGGTGGCTAGTAAATCTAGGATGTTACCTTCACCCGCACGAGTCGTTCGAGTATTCGTCAAGTTTACCTATCAATGTTTGTGTCTATGCCAGGCTGATAATAATAATGGATCAATCGCTATCCCTCTGGTATGACCTCAAGGGAGCTTGGAGTAGAACGACACACAGTTGGACAAGTGATTCAGGCCTTCAGGGACTTACTGTGTGTCTGGATGCAAGAAGAGAGCTCACAGATCGGTGGCCCAGGACACACTGAGGAAATTGACGAGAGTGCCTTGGGTCGTAGAAAATACAACCGTGGTCGTCTAATGAGGACGAAATGGGTCCTGGGGGGCATTGATCGCGACACAAGGGAGACTTTCCTTTGCGTGGTCAATAGGCGAGATGCTTTTACGCTCCGAGAAGCAATCGAGCGTATCGTCAAGAAAGAAACCTGCATTAAAACAGATATGTGTAGAGGCTATGCAGGCTTAAGGAATTTAGTCTACATTCACGACACAATTAACCATTCCCTAAATTTTGTTAAGCCAGGAGAAAAAGAAACTCACACCGAAAATGTGGAAAGTCTGTGGACTGTGATTAAAAGAGACATGAAGAATCGGGAGGGTAGGAGTAGGATCGTTCGAAACATACGTGGTCGAATTTTTATGGAGGAGTAGGCATCGCACTCCAGAAAAACTATTCCAATACCTCGTGCGGACAATGAATTGCTTTAATCCGCATCTATAGTAAGGAAGATAAGAGAAGATTATGACTTGAGCTTGGATATTTGAAGAGGCCGATGGCTACACAGTAATAATGTTCTTTACAGGGCTGCTTATGTAATCTATTTGCTTGGCGTTTGAAATATTGCCTTGCATATAGATACTGGTAGCAGACTTGAAATCATTCTTCTGTCTACTGTCAATACTTTATTCGCATACCAAGTTTTGGAAAAAAAATGTCCAGAGATGATGAACCTCTTTGGTAATTAATGAATACAAAAAAATAAAAATTACATTTGGTAATTCATTCCAACCTATGATCCAGTCTGACATATAAAGAAACTTTACTGTGTACAGTACGTCTTAAATTGAAGGAGGAATAATGATAGATTGCTTACCTTTAGGTAATAATTCAACAGTAATAACCATGAAGTTTAAGAGCTTTTGATGGTTCTCTTAATTAGGAAACGAAATATATAATGTTTAAAAATTTGACAGAGTGTAGATGTGTGTTATTTCCCTTACTTATAGTGTACCTTAGAACTCAGTACTACGAGTCAATTACCTGATTGACTTTGGATGAATTCTTGTCCGAGAGTGAACACAGTTCTGGTTCAGAGTATTTCCCCAGTAGCGATGAGACATCAGATGAGCCGTCTGACACAACAAATGAGGAAATGGAAGTGTTGAGCGTGATGTGTTTTCAAGAATAATTGAGGATGATGTCCTTGAAATGATTTCAGAGCAAACCAATTTATGTTTAGAGCAAGTCAAAAGTAACATTAGTCAATTGGGCAAAAAATGCAGGATCGCGTAATGGCAACCAACAAATATGAATGAAATAAAAAAATTCTTAAAAGGAAAGACTCTCACTTTTGTCCGGGGATTTTGATGAAAATTTTTGAGGTGGTGCAGGAAGTAGAATAATGAAAAAATGTATTGCCGTTCGTCTGAATGGGCCTTAGTTTTTTTTACAATAATTAATTGAAAATCGATAATCTGAGTAGTATGACCACGCATTACACACCCGCGCCTGCCAAATCGGTAAAGAATAACCCGCTGTTTGCGAGTAATTCTATGATATTATTTTCATTTTCTTTTATTATAATTTTTCCTTGTTACTCACTGATAGACTTAAGAGCAATATTTCCATTCTTGCACTCTGTTCGAATATCTTTATTCTTGCACTCTGTTCGAATATCTGTTCGAATAACCTTATTTAAACCAAATGAACTTCGATTGACGGAGACCCTCACTTAAAGTATGATGAATGAAGGTTCGTAACATAGCTTTCTGGAATCCTCTGGTATTCGGTGGTTATAACTACATCGGCTATCTTCATTAATTTTTAGTATGCCCGTAAAATATCATTCACAAGCGCGATTTTTCATTTAAGATTAGTAACACAAAAAATGCAAAAGATATTGCGTTCGACTGATTCAAGATTTCGTAATTAAAAGTAGCGGATTACTTCCGTAATTTAATTTTTCACCATTCACAATATACTTTATATTTGTTGATTGGATAATGAGCAATCCGCTCTGGTTACATATACACCAGCAACTCCTTGGTTAATGGGAAACTTTCCATAGCTTCCATCTTACTCGACGTCACCTCTGCTATTGAAGAAACTCAAACCTACCATTTATCAAAAAATGTAAGAATATTCGAAGATAAACGTCCCATCATTAAAAGATGTGGATACATTTGAAGAAAAAAATACGTAATTTATAAGTAAAAATGCTAACATAAATCATAAGAAATACATGTTTCTTAAATGTATAAACATGCAAATATTGCTAAAAATAACTTTGTTTATAATAATAAACATCATTTAATTTATAAATAGTGTCTACTTGTCTCGTGCGTCTCCTAAGAATCATCGTCAATTGAATACGTATTTGTAAAATGTATTCCAAATGTTAAAAATTTCATCATACCATCACGCGCATTATGAATATTTTCATTTTGTTTCTGATTTATTAGAGGCATTCGCGGGTAAGTATATTTGATTAAATATACCTATTCGTCTACAATGGCTAAGGGCTACAAGGATCAAACGCCAGTTTGCAAATAGAGAACTCAAAGTCATCGATAAATACAAAAATTTCGGAAACCATTATAGCCGTCTAGTCGCAGGTGCCGTGGCGGACACATGCAACACGCTTCTCAATGGAAGCTGCGGACAAGCGGCCCCTGCGCCTAGGAAAGTGTCGGAAGACACTGTAGTCCGCAGTGGCATCTTGCGGAAGTCCGAGAGTGGACACCGGTGTCCGCCACGGCATCGAACCTGTTAAATAGAAAAATTTCTGACCAAAATCAGTTAGCCTTGTTTGATCAATAAGGAAGTACCGGCTTCATCAGGATATTCAGGCTAGTTCTAACTTTTTATCATATTTGCAAGATGAAGAAAGTTTGAGCCGAGTGTTTAGTCTTCATAAGTTTCTAGCTAGATAATTTGGGATAGGCCGTAATCCAGTGATGAAGGAGAAATGTAAGCAGTAGGTGGGTTTATCACGTAAGTAATTTGGAAAGATAAGAGTGCATACAAAACCTCGGAAAAAGCAGTAATCATTATTATGGTTTCATATTTCACCTCTTATCTCTTAAAAATGAACTTAAAACTTAGAAGACTAGCTTCAATATATTCTCAAAACTGTTTTACTAGATAAAATTCTATCGATATCTCCTTTTGCTTATCTATCTTCTTTAAACTCACGGCTGGCAGCGGTGTGCTGGGAATGCGGCTACTAAATAATATTTTTATCTGTAACAGGTAAGGCTTTAACGCTAGAGGCATCAGCGCCTATCATCAAGAAAATTCTCCTATCCTGAAAACGACTTATCAGCGTAAATTATTCAAGGATCTAAGTGCCAATCCTACTTCATCAAACACGTACCATCAAAACACTCCCTAGATAATGGTATGCCTTAGTTTTTATCTTTTACACAGGATTATTTTCAAAATACTTTATATATAATGATATTTAAAATAATATAATTTATGTTTTATAGTTTAAAATAAAAATGCAACGCAAGTTTTTGAAAGTTCTTGAGTCAACATTATAATATCTGTAATTCTATTTTTTATTAATTTATGTTAAAATGAATGAGGCAGCCTTATTATTATACTTACCATATTTGGTACTTAATGTACATAAGTTGATGATTTAAATTTTTTTAGGAGTTGGGGATAACCTCAAAATCAATCCGAAGATCCTTTGTGGCACTTTTGCTGATTGTAGTAGCCATGATGGTTATTTTTTACAGAGGGCATGTTTTTGATTTTTATGAATCAATAACTACTAAAAGAATCCATGTTGACCTAAATGAATTTCAAAATTCAAGAGTAGGAAATCAAGAGGTAAGCATACCAAAAACAGAACTTGGATATTATTATTTGAATTGACTCCATTGGATTAATGACATGAAACACATCAATCTGATTAGGAAATTAATGAATATATAATAAAAATATAATTATGAAATGAAATACAATCATTCTAATTGAATATAATTAGTTAAAAGTACATATAGAGATAGATAAAACTTAATTTTGGTAGACAAATCATTAAGAACATATGATGCTCACTACTGAATATAACTTTGAAAATATATTCATGAATGCTATTGTGAATTCTTCCCAAAAGGGTATTTGTCAAATAAGTTTGAAAGAGGTAATAATTTAACAGCTTTAATATTAGCTGCTGATAATACATATATAATATGTAAAGAAATATGGATGCAAAATTATGAGGTCCTTTTAAAGAGTGTGAGTTTATGATCCTGAAGGGTCTTCATTGAAGCAAATGTCATGATGGTGGAGAGAAGAATTTGTTTTGAATTAGGAACAATATATTTTCACAAACAGTAAACAGTTTGGGATGGATGGTAGGCTAATAATTTTTAGGTAGTTAAAATAAAGCCACTCATGAGATAAGAAATAAATTTGATTGCTTGCTTTTGCAATAATAAAGCATTACAGGCATCGTTTACACGCTCCCAAAAAAATAGCATCGGTTATAAAGAGCGCATTTTAACATAGTTTCAAAACATCAACCTAAGCATATGAGGTTATCAGAAATAACTTGAAAATTTTCAGTGGGAACTATTCTATGACTGCAACAATATGCAGGGTCTCATTTAAAAGTTCTGATTTATCAATGCAGAGAAAGGTGGTCAGTGAGATATGCTTGAATTATCAAAGTTTCAGAAAGCTGCTTGAGGTAGGAAGGAGGGTCTGAAATTTTTGTTATGAAATGAGAGAATAACAGATTTATATCAGTTTAAAGCCAAATAATGAGAATGGTACCAATTGGGCATGCTCAATTGATCCAACTCCATTCTTTGATATGTATTGGCATTTAGGTTATCTGCACTTAAGAAAGGCTTTATACAGTAAGTTTCATTAGCATATTAAACTGTATTACTATGTGTAATTTTAGGAGGAATATAATTTATAAATAAGGTGAAGATTAGGTGTCCAATGACTGAATCCTTTATATATATAAAAAATATTATTAATTCTGCCTAAATTTTTTGATAAGTTGTAGAAAATGCCAGCAGTAATTTGGTGATTATATTACCCATTCGCAGATGTCAGGCATTTAAACACCAGGAGAAATCATTTGAAAAGTAAAGAAAACCTGTTCTATCTATTATATTAAATTAAAAATCATTCCTCCGTGTAATACAAAAATTCCGATCTTTAAACTATTCTAATAATCAAAAATTCAGCAAATTAATAGTCACCTCAAAGTTTAGTACTTGTAACCAGTGAGAAGGAAAGAAATCTAGATTCATTCCAAGCACAGATCCTGGCATAGAAGGGATAAGCTGTGTAGATGTTGTTAAGGACATGGAAAGTTGCAGATGACATTGGTCTACCTTTCCTACACCCATTCTGTGAGACAAACAGAAAATAATCACAATTAAGAAATTAAACTGTAATAGTGAGAGGGGTAGGAGAAGATTTATTGCATTAAAGAGCATTTTTTCACAAAGACTCAAAATTATATGAATTAAAAAAGATATGATAGTCCACGAATACAATTAGGGCCATAAGAAAAGATCAGTTGTAACCATCTTCTTTTCCATGCAATCAAATATTGTTTTTTTAATACATTCAGTAATAGTAGAAAAAACCAAAGTAGAACTTGTATGTAATAAAATGGCTTAAGATAATTAAAAAGGTTTCAAATTATTTTAACTAACTTTCTAAATTTTGAATTGAATATTAAATTTTTGTTATGAAACGAGAGAATAACAGATATATATCAGTTTAAAGTCAAATAGTAAGAATGGTACCAATTGGGCATGCTCGATTGATCCAACTCGATTCTTTGATATATATCGGCATTTCGGTTATCTGCATTAACAAAGGTATTATTTCCAGTAAGTTTCATTTGCATATTAAACTGTATTACTAGGTGCAATTTAAGGAGGAATATAATTTATAAATAAGGTGAAGATTATGTGGCCAATGAATGAAGCCTTGACGAAAATTACTGAGAATGTGCAGATGGTGTGAATGAAAATGCTTGGGACCACTGTGAGCATTATGATAGCATGTAACTATGTGGCACATATTAGAAAGATATGAAATAATCCAATTCAAAAGAGTTCTATGCAGGCCATAGAATTTGAATTAAAAAAATAGTATTAATTCTGCCTAAATCTTTTAATTAGTTGTAGAAAATTCCTGCAGTAATTTGGTAATTATATTACCCATTCACTATGATGTCAGGCATTTAAACACAAGGGATTTTATGGCAGGGTAATCAAATATCTTAGCAGATTTTTAACGTTAATTAAAATAAACTTGTACAAGTTAGTTGAGGGACAGTGGTGAGGGAAAGTTTATTACAGTAAAGAGCATTCTTTAACAAAGACTTAAATTATATGAATTATAAAAGATATGATAGTCCATGAATATGATTAGGGCCATAAGGAAAGCTCAGTTTGAACTATCTTCTTTTACATGTTATAAAATATTGTTTTTTAATACTTTCAATAATACTAGAAATTACCAAGGTAGAACTAGTTTGCAATAAAATGGTTTAAGATAAGCAAAAGATTTCAAATTATTTTAACTAACTTTCTGAAATATGAGTGGTATAACTGTTTCCCAACTTTTTTATTGTAAATTTTAATTACAATTTAGATGAAACTATGAAGAATATGATGAAAAGGGCCCTTGATACAACTCTACAATAAAAAATTTCTAATTTTCTGTAAATGTAGACATTTCATCTCATACATTCTGCAAATTAGAGTTATATGTAAACACATGATATTAATATAGTATATTAAGTGAATCATAGTAGCCCTGTATTGCTCTTCCAACAGGACTATGTTTGCTCATGTTTGAAGAAGCTTCTTTCAGAGAAAAACATGGATTTGATGGAATCATCTAAATCGAATGAAGAGGAAAGGCAAAATCTTTCAATATGTAGCGATGAAGCTAGTAAAAGAGGTCCTCATCAACGTGTTGTATCTTTTTCTTTTTATGGAAAAATTAACCATAAAAGAAATTATTTTCAGGTAGGTTATTACTATAGTACTCCATGCCTTAAATTTTGAGTTCCAAAATTAACAATTTAGTCAATTAGGGAATAGAAGATAATGCAGAACTAATGGGGAAGATATATCCCAACTGGACCATGAGGCTATACCATGATATTCCTCCACTTACTCCTAACACTTCCATCTCTAAAATAATTTTGAAAACATCTGATGGAGCTATTAACGCTACATCACCAATGATACAAGGTAGGCTTTGAGAATTATAAATTTCAAAATTACTCCTTAAGAAATAAGAAGATAATCCTCATTGTGTTGAAATCTAACCATTAAGTCCATGTTTAAGAAGTCTACAAAGGATTGATCAGCTCACCACAAGTGAAGTTATGTACACTGCAACATATTTATCCAAATTTAGACATTTGTTATGTGGGAAACATTTCTGGTTTCGGAAAACTTTTGGGTAAGTCAATCTTATTAAAACTGTTTATCAGCATTTCTGAAAATTTCAGTAGTACTGGAAGCTCAGATTTCTTGCTCTTACATACCATAAATATTATTGTACCTAATCCTGAATTTTTATTATGTTTGATTATTATTGTTTGGTTGAGTATGCTTAATACATGAAGGCAATATTTTGTTTGTTGCTCTGATAATGCTGCAATCGTATTGATATCTGCATGCTTTATGCATAATATGTAATATATTAATAAATAAAATATGAATTAATGTTTGTTGGTTGCTGGTATGCAGACCAGAAAATAATTTCCAGTTGTAAACATCAAATTATGCCAAGTATTATTTTAATTATATATTTACGTTCAATCTGACCTGAAAATTTATTTCACGATATATCAAATGCATTGAAATTTTAATGATAAACTCTATCTCTTGTAGAATACATCCTTATAAAGGCCAAACAGTGGAGTAGTCTTTTTTTTATCTCCCAAAAATTAAAGGAATTCCCCTTGTTAAGAAATATTCTTTGATTATTTTATCTTTAAATGCCCGAATTTAACTACAAATTAATAAGTAAATTTTATTCAAAAAGTAAGCCATTCTTGATTATCACACACACACTCTTTACCTGTATGTATAATAATTCTCAGGCAGCCAAGGTAATATGTGGAGATTCCTTGCAATGGCAGATCCTCTTGTTGATGTCTTTTTATCAAGAGATCTAGACAGCCGCCTGAATGAAAGGGAAAAGGCAGCTGTTGATGACTGGCTGAGCTCTAATTTAACCTTTCATATAATGCGTGATCATCCTTTCCACCAGGTTCATATGTTGGGTAAATAGCAAGGTCTTAAAGATATTCTTCCGTTTTCTTCTTCCTCTTTAGTAAAACTATTGTTTCAAATATCTAAATTTCATAGTTCATAAAATATACAAATGTATTTATGTCCTCTATATATAATACAAGTAAAAGTTTCGAGCATTCTGCAAGCATAATAATACAAATTTTAAGTTGATATCATACCATAAGTGTCCAATATTAAGAATCCGTTATCCCCATCTGAAATGCATAAGGAATGGAAATGGCTCTCTGCGATCGAACAAAGGTCGATCAGGGAAACCTAATACAGTATATATGAGATGAATTTATGATCTTTATTCACCTGCCAAGTTTTATGTTTCTATGTTAATGGGAGGGTTTCAAAATAAATCTTAACAATCATAGCAATTTCTAATTTTGAGATGCCTAGTGTCGAACCCAGGACCTATTGGCAGATGCAAATACATATTATTACTTGATAGGACTTGATCTTATTTGACGCAGAGTTTGAAGTTTATATGATGCTGGAAGGTATCTAAAATTGGTTTCTATGTATTTTAAAAGGGAGATTTATTTACCACCCGGCATCAAACACGGGTCTTTCTGGTGATACTTCCTATGCAGCACAATAGAAGATCTCTAACTATGTGAGAAAATTCAAGCAGAAACATTGGCTGCTACTGCCTCAAACGTCGTCCTACTTTTCACCTATATTCCTTACGTGAGATATTTTTATGTGCTCTGGCATCGAACCTTGAAAAATTATGATCTTATGCAATTGTTTTTCTTAATCCAAGTCATAATATACAACTTCTAGCAAAGCAAGAACTTCCTATTATTTCAATAAAGAGATTTAAAAAAAAAACAAAATAAAAAACTACCAAAATGTATTTTAAATGAGAGATTATTGCATCATACTACTGTTGACCCCAGGAAATTATATGTAAAAGTCATCAATTATTTCGAGAGATAATGACCATATCTATAGGCTCCTTGTGTTTTGTTTCTCTACCTATTCGGGAAGTAAGTTTTAGAAATACCTGAAAAAATCATCCTGTTATCTTTATTATAAATAAGTTCCAGACTCCGTATTCTTAGACTTCTCAAAAGCATTTGATTCTGTAACTCACATCTCCTTCTTTGTAACTAGAACACCGCTTTGGAATTAATGGTAACTTTCTATTTCTGTAAAATTTCTGCAAATCTTACACATCGCACTCAATCAGTTGTAATTGACAGGATTAAATCGGAATGGTCTGTAATATCTTTGGGAGTTCCTCAAGGCAGTGTACTCGGTCCATATCTTTTTACACTATACATAGATGATCTATCTACACTCTTCCATTCTCCTAAAATCAATTCTTTGCTCTTTGCAGATGACTGCAAATTATTAAGTAAAATTGATAGCGTTGGCGACTGCTACCATTTCCAGCAGGCATTAGATGAAACAAATAATGGTGTGAAAAGTGGAAACTACATCTAAATCCCCAGAAATGCTCTATAATGTCTATTTCCTTACGCAAGTCCCCTCTAGATTTTGTTTATACCTTAAACTCTACTCCTCTGAAAAGAGTCAGCTTCCAAAAAGACTTAGGAATTTTAGTTGATTCTAAGTTAAATTTTATTGACCATATCCAGGCTGTCAGAAGAGAGGCACTTTTGCTATTAGGGATTTTATATCGATTCAGCAAAATGAAGCACCCAAACGCTCTTAGATTGTATTTCACTACCATCGTAATCCCGGTCATTACATATTGCTCTCCTATCTAGTCCATGTAAGCCAATACTAATATTGCCTCCCTCAATCAAATCTTTAATTTTTTTAATTTTATCGTTAAATCTCGTGTTCCCCATCTACGAAATACCAATACAAAATACCTTTCCCTATGATCCCTAAAACAAACTTTAATCAAGGCCAATCTTTCATTAATATTTAATATAATTAACTTCCACAATGATTCCCATGAACTAGTTTCCTTATTAGGTTACTTATACAGTGAAACCTCTGTTCACGGACACCTCCGACTTAAGGACAGTATTCAATTCCCCGGCAGAAGGATATGCATTTATATAGAGATCGAACCTCTAGTATACGGACACTCCCACTTACGGACACGGACACCTTGTTGGACATAATTTTTGTCTTATACGGACACCATCGCCATGGGTTTTCTTACCCATCTCTCAAAAATAGAAAGTATTTTCTTCTAAAAATAGCGTTAATGAAAAGCTGGGGGAAAGAGGAGGCAAAAATGATCAAACCAGTGAAGATACAACAATGTGCATATCAGGAAATTAACGAAAGTATGTCCTGGAATGCATTCTTGGAAATGCTAATCCCCAAACGAAAGAGCACCTCGGCCAGACGCGCATGTGACCCTCGATTGCTTGCCTATGATTCATACGCTTTGGATGTAAAACTTTAAGGGCTTTCGACAGATCCTACACTTTCAGTACCTTTCGAACCTCTCCAACTGTGCCACCTTGCCATCACTTTTGCATTCATACGGTTTTCGTAGTTAGGGAGCATCATGGGCGTCGCCAGGGGGGGGCAGGGGGAAGCAGCTGCCCCCCCCCCTGGAGACCCATTCGTATTTTGGTTAGGGATGTGTTGTAGAAACAATTTTTAGGCACGAGTGTATTTGAAAAGAATTTAGACCCAAAACAAAGTCATGTGTTGGCACGTGTAAACACCAGTGATGGGAAAAGTACTTCCTCGTAGGAAATTCATTTATATCTCCAGCGCAGCACAAATATTTCAAGAATACTTTGCAGCAGAGTCAACAGCCATCCCCTTCCTTCCCAAAAGAAGAAAAGTTCGGTTTCAGGGTGAACAATGTAGTTAGAACTGCCTCTCGATGCGATCAGAGCGCGTAGTTATGCGATTATGTACTCTCTCTCAAACTTCATTGAGTATCGTCCGACAATCGCCCGCAGAAGACAAGGGATTCAGTTTTTTCTCGTTTTCCCTTCAAAATGGACATAAGAAAGTTTTGCGGTGAGTATTTTGCAAAAAGGCCCAAGCAGTGGCGCAGCGAGGGGGGAAGTTCTGGGGTTCAAACCCCCCCCCCAAGAGTCAAGGCCTATGACTAGCTCTGTGCTTTTTTCTGCTGAAGAGTACAAAACCCCAATCATTTGCTTGATAAATTCAGCGAAAGCTTTGCATGCCAGTAGATATGGCTCGATTACAGCTAAGTTGATGTTTTCGGTAGCAGAGCAGGCCTAGAGCCGACATCGATATCAATGGGACGCTACGAGTGTTTCGCACACAATGTCCAACGCATGCACTTCTTAACCATATCCTTTTGTTAGATGACTCACACCATAAGATAAGATTCCCATGAGAAGAATTCGAAAGTGCTGATTCGATTACTCCTCGCAAAAACACAAGGGAACATTCGAGAAGTAATTCGAAAATTACACCCTGAAAACAGAGATTAAGATTACGTTTGAGAGACAACCAGGTTGATAAAACGCTCAGTTAGATCTGTTGCATGTGACTGTTTTGAGGGTGTGAATGCAAAGCTAGGCTCGTGAATGGTGAATTTGAGAAATTCACAGGGAACAGCTCGAAGGAGAGTTTAGTTTGGATTTCATAAGATACAGATGGACATCCGAAAATTTTTTCATAGTCCGCTAATAGCTCGAGGCCTCTATCGGGAAAACGTAAGTTAATGTCTATGTAGTTTTTTGTAAAATGACCATTATTAGTTGCATAAATTAGAATTGTATTATTTTAGGGCTGTTATCGGAGGGCACATCTCAAGATGAGTTTAGCGACAATTCCAAAGGAACTGGTTCCTTTATTAAGCATTCTGGACGATTAAAAGTCTGTACAGTAGACTCTTCATTACTCGGGATGATATAAAATATACTGATCCTTATTTTATAATTACCCGTTAATTTGCTGTATAGTTACGAAAATAATTCAATAACCGGGTTTCCGTAGAAATTTGTAAAAGTATTGGAGCAATACTGTACAATATCAGTGAAAATTAATTTTGTATGATATTATTAATAATATACCCTTTTGGAAGCAAATCAGTCAGCTGAAAGGTATTGTGCGCGTAAGTTACGCACATATTTATCGGAACTGTGACTTGATGACTTGAAATAAATTTGAGAAACGGTTAAAACTGTGACTTTAATTCTTCAGCTTCCTTTTCGATGCAGCCAATTTTTTCTCTTGTGATAGAATCCCACTAATCTCATATCTGGTTATGCAATGTCCATTAAAAATTTCAATTCGTGGAAACTTTTGTTTCCTTTGAACACTTAGTGCGTAAGACTGGGTTTTGTATCATCTCTCTGCTGGTTAAACCACCTATTACTTAGTCTAAATAATTGTAAGTTGACGTCTTCATTTTTTCCACCTTGGTATATAACTTGATTTCTGCAAATTCAATTATAATATCAACTATAATCAAGAGTCTACAGAATATTTTAATGCAGCCGAATTTTTACTCTCCGGTATGTGACGCATTCAATTGAAAACTTGGCTAATACATACATTACGAAATCAGGCTTAATTGTAAGCCTACCAGAAAATTTCATCTGATATAAATGATTTTTTGTTTCTTAGAAGAGGAGGTAATTTTAAAAGCAACGGATGAAGTCATTCCTAAGAAAGCTGCTGATGATATTGTCTAATAACGAAAGATATTCAAATAAGGATGGGTGCACCAATGTGGTGATTTATTGAGACGTTTTATATCGGTTGTCAAATAACCGTAACTATTTTTTCCTTTTCACGCTTGGAAATACTTAAGCATCGAAAAAAAATAATTTTTAATAGAAATTGGACGTAACCAAACTAGAAATCCAAACAAAACTTATGATAAGTTTCCAATAGTTTGCTTATGTAAACTACTATCTTGGAAAGTTTAATGAGTTGGCCATATAAGCGTTAAACTCCTCTAGTTTTCAATACATTTAGTTTTTGAAAGATTAGATATATTTGTAGTAAGAAGCGGGCATGAATAAACTAGCCCCTGTAAGTTAGGCATTTTTCATTTTATCTGGCAGCTTGCCCCCCCCTAGCCCAGTGGCTGGCGACGCCCTTGGGGAGCATCTCGATTTTATCACGCGATGCCGAAGGATATAAGTCTTTCCTTACGAGAGAAAATGCTGCTGTTGGAACATGTGGATAGAGAAAAGAGTGGTGTCCGTAAATCAGCGGTTCATTTTGGTGTGAGTAAGACCTAAATTGCTGATATTCTGAAGCAGAAGGAGACCATCATGAAGTTGTGGACGGAAAATCATAATGAAAACGTTAAGAAAGTGATTCCATCGGGAAACAAATTGGACGCTATTCTCTTCGAGTGGTTCACGAAAGTGAGAGCAAATAATTTGCCACTCTCCGGACCACTTTTACAAGAAAAAGCCCTTTAAGTTGCAGTGACCCTGGGTATAGAAAACTTTAAGGCCTCAAATGGGTAGCTGGAAAAATTCCGTTTAGGACATAATATCGTGTTTAAAGCTGTGTACGGCGAGGCTGCAGAGGTGTGCAAAGAAGGTGCTACCATGGAAGGTGATATTCTGGGACAGTTGGTGATAGGAAAAGCTGAAAATCCAAGGCGCTTCAAAAGAGTGAGTAAAGATAAACTACCCAGTACGTGGAAATCAAATTAAAATGCTTATATACGGAGATAATGACCGATTGGTTGCAAAATCTCGATAAAAAAATGGGAAAGGAAAAAAGAAAGATTTTACTATTGCTTGACAATGCTTCTTGTCATCCCAATTTAAAGTTAAGAAATATCAATTTATTTTTTTCCCTCCAAACACTACGAGTGAATTACAACTAATGGACTAGAGCATCATTGAAAACTTCAAAGTCCTCTACAGACAGTTAATTTTAAAGAAGATGCTTTCTCAAGTTGACCAGGGGTATTCCCACACTCGTGTGGGGATGTCCATTACTGATTTTGAAGCAATATTTTGGATTGATCGAGCGATCAAAAACATAAAAAGTTCAACCGTGTGTAATTGTTTTGTTTAATCGGGGTTGGTAACAATGAATTACCACCAGAGGTGGAAGATGTTAAAAATGGCTTGCAGTTAGAAATTTTGTTAAATGATCCGGGCGAAAGTGCTGAATATGCAGGCATTGATTCTAATTTGTTGACCGTGGACTACGAGGTTAACATGGAAGAAATTGTCGAAAGTACTCTTGATATAGCAGGCGATGAAATCAGTGAAAGTGATTACAGTGATACTGACAATGAGCCTATAGTGGAAGAGATGCTTGTGGTATTGTATGCCGATGCGTTACACCAAATTGAACTGTTAAAGAAATTTTACATTTCAAAAGGCAACAGCGAGGCATTAAGTAGCCTTATTGATGTACAGTTAAATTTTGAAAAAGATTTTATTATAAAAAGAAATAAGCGAACCAAAATCAATGATTTCTTTACGACTAAGTGAGCTATGTTTTTGTATGTATACATATTAAAATGTGTGAATGCTTCGAGAATTTTAAATATACATATGCGAGTAAATACATTACGTTATTTATTGTTTCTAATTTTTTATTAATTATTCAGAAGTGATATTTGAAGTAAAAGGATTTCTTTCAGCTGCCTTAAATTCCTACAGTATAATATTTGCATGGTAAAATAAAGCGTAAAAATGAGGTTTATTGGGTCACCTCCAACTTACGGACACATTTTCTCGGACCGTTGATGTTTCACTGTAAAATGGTTGCAGAACTGTATGTGAATCGTTGAATAAATAAATAAAATAAATATATATACCTATATCACCAGGAAGACTCATGTTCGATGCCGGGCAATAAATATATCTACCATTTATAATACATTGGGATAGTTTTTATTATTACTTTCTCCCTATACGTAGTATAGAGAAAGTATTGTATTCGAAAAAAAAATCGGAAATAGATGTTTTAGGGCCCATAGAGCTCGTTTTCGCTATTTTCCGGAACATGTCTGTCTGTGTGTCTGTGATTAAAACATTTGTGGGCGCTCTATCTTAAAAAGTCATTATCCGATCATTTTCAAAATTCATATTTAGAATTTTCCTAACAATGCCAAGAGTTGATTAGTTTTTGGAGAATATCGCTCAACCGGAAGTTACTATTTATTCGGAACAAAATTTTGTTTCTCAAATATCTCTGTAAGAATGCAATATAGGTATACACATTTACACACAAAAGTTGTAGATAATGTACTTTACTACAACTTTTGTAAAAACATTTTTTCGTAACACTGATTATTTAGGAGTTATTCTTCATAAATGGTTAACCGGAAGTTGTTGTTTACCCAGAAAAGGAAGTTTTTCATACATATCTCTGTCAGAATGCAATATAGGTATATACATTTACACACAAAAGTTGTAGATAATGTACTTTACTACAACTTTTGTATAAAACATTTTTTCATAACACTGATTTTTTAGGAGTTATTCTTCAATAATGGTTAACCGGAAGCTGTTGTTTACCCAGAAAAGGAAGTTTTTCATACATATCTCTGTCAGAATACAATGTATGTATATACAATTGTGTACCAAAGTTGTAGATAATATTTTTTACTACAAAGCTTGCATGAAACATTTTCCTGTAACACTCATTGATTTGGAGTTATTTGAATATTACCGGCATAGGCTTATGTTTTCAATAAATACAGAGAAAGTCATGTGTTGGCCACATCAGATTTTTTTTTGATGCACTTATCTAAATGATAGGAAGTGTCATTGACTTGAAATCTTTACAGCGTATAGGGCCTAACCTGAAACCCCCTGGTAAAAGGCGACCATGAACCTCAGTGTCATGGGTTCGATGCCAGGAGGCCCTAAAGTCACGATTTTCTCCATAAAGATACATTTTGGGGATTTTCGAAAATTTTTCTAAGGCACTTCCCGGCAAATAAGAGAGTTGAAGCTCTAGGGATCGCTAGAATCCGTGAATATCCGTTGAAAACCTTAAATACATCTTCGATGATTATCCTCGGTTCTACACTAGGTCAGGGCAAATATCTCCCAATTAAAATGCATTGGGGCGATTTTTAAGATTTTTTAAAATCACTTCCTGATAAAATGGGAACTTGAAACTCGGCATGTAGATAAACATCATCAATATATTCTATGCATGCTTTTTACTCTTTCCCTGATGGTCATTGGTCCAATCACAGTGAGTTATTTACTTTCCTCAATGCATTTCTTATGGAGATAACAGAAATCTTAGGTAATTTTAGGTACTTACCTTACTTATTCAAACTCTGTATTAAATAAGTTCAAGTCCTAACAAGTCATAATATGTATTCACATCTGCCAATAGGACCTGGGTTCGACACCAGGCGTCTCTAAAATTATTAACAGATACAATTTTGAAGAATTTTTTTGAACCCCTTCCCGATTACATAGAAATTTAAAACTTGGCATGTGAATAAAGATCATAAATACATTTCATATAAGCTGTTTTAGGTTTCCCTGATCTTCCTTGGTTTGATCCCAGTGAGCTACATCCACGGTATGATATCGACTAAATATTTCATTCATATAGGTTTTCTTTCCATCAGGGCGTAATATATATTCACATTTTGCAAAAGGTTCTGTGTTTGACAACAGGCAGCCCAATTATTTTGACTCATGGCGGGAAGTAAAATTATTTTTCATTAATTTCGGAGAAGGTGAAAATTTTACTGCCGGGCATGTAAACAGAAGTAATTTGTGGAATTTCTTTTGAGAATTTTATTAAGTCTTTGCAAAGTATAGTACTATAATCATATGCCTACTGTATGCAAGCAACTTTTACTCGTAATAGATATCCGTGTCTATATCTGATGAATTTAGAATTAAATTAATATGGTTAATAGCGAAGTAATCAGTATTCAAAATAGTTAGTGAAACCAAATATAAATTCCTAAATAATCAGGTCTCTATGAGCATTTGGTAAAGAGTGTTTGTTTCTAACTAAGTTTAGATAAAGGGAAACATTAAAGCTTCTGTTAAAAATATAAGCCTCATATTTGTTTGGGTGATATAACGAACATGAAGGAATAATTCAGTGTTAAGAAATTTGAAAATCTAGGAGCTAAAATATTAAATCGATTCCAGCAAGATATGTTGGTACTCATCCATAATCAGTTGAAGGAAGAATAAATTGGATTATGTTCACAAAATATTCTGTGGACATAATCAAATTTTGTTTTTTTTGACTGCTAAAATACTGTTGAGAAATAGTGAATATATAGTAAAATTGAAAACCTATGGCCCCAACACAGTGGCCATTTTTCAGTCTGGACAAGTCTACCTTCTTAGAATGGTGCGCTGCAGGGGTTTGGGTTAAAGCAAGCAGTTTGCGTTCTATGCCTTTAGGCTGTGGCTTCCCCTCTGGCTTTCCTACCCCAAAGGAACTTACCCCCTTATCAAGGATTCACACATCCAGAAGCGATAAGCTTTCAATTTTACTATATTTTCCAAGGATTTGCTGCAATTAATATGTATGAGTAAACAAGCATGTATAAAGAGAGGAAGATTTGCAACAGCCAAAGAATCCTTACCACAAACTTTCATGCCTTAAGTAAGACAAATATGGCATCAATTTCTCAATAGCTTCAATATATTTACATATTTATAGTACATACATAGTACATACATATTTTACTAGAAACCTAATCACTGTTCACTAAATCATTGAATCATCTCCATCTTAGATTCTCTTAATTTTCAAAATAATTTGTTTAAGCTGGGATGTGGGGAGCAGTGACTTATAGAGAAAGAGAGAAGCTTGCCAATATAACAAAACGGATGATGGATAGAGGAAAGAAAAACTTACGTAAAAATCTGGATCAGATACTGCTGAAAGTTATACTCTGGCCTCAAGCAAAAGGTAAGATATACAAGTTTTTAAAATAAATTAATCAAGATTCTTAAAAATCAAAATATTTGTTGCTCTACATTATTTTATTGTAAATTTTAGTTAATTTACTAATGCTTAATCATCATGAGCTATTTTCTATAAGTTTTTGAAAGACTATATTATATTACGCACTATCTTTTGTATTTTCCCTTCTGGATAGCTATAAATACAAAACCAAGTTCACTATAGCTATTGTCTCTCTTTTCTGATACTATCCAATGAAATATTTTCTTTACATTAGCTTTTCTTCTTTATATACTACTGTGTATGACTTTCTTTATCTGAAGCTATACCTCCTTAAATAGTCTGCAGATATTTCTTAGATCTCATATTTGCTCCTTGTTTATCAATCATTACCCTGTATACAGAGTGTCCCGATGAAAAGTATCCAATATGAAATATTTATATCTTGGAAAGTATTTATAATAAACATTTCAGGTTTTCAGCATTACAAGGAAAAACTTTTAAAGTTTAGTTTCTCACTTACTTTAATTCAATGTGGTCACCCTTGGTCGCATGACAAACATCTAGGCGATATTCGATTTCATCCCACCTCCCTTGAAGCATGTCAGTGTTAACATAACCACAGTGTCCATTTCATGGGTTTTCAGGTGCTCAATATTGTTAAACTTAATCTGGAACACAAAGTTCTTAACAAAAACCCACAGGAAAAAATCTAATGGGGTTAGGTCAAGCAACCTAGGAGGCTAAGCAATTGGCCTGACTGGGCCAATCCACCTTCCAGGCATCTCGTAGTTCTCAGTTTGTTGCCCCAAAACAAGATGCTTCTGCTTGTTAGAGATTCACATTCATATTTAGATGTAAAACTATGCTGAACACAGACTTTAATTCAGCAAGCCACAACATGCGTACAACCTTCTCCTGCGGTTATTCCTTTAGTTTTCAGCACATGCGCTGAAATCTCTCAATTGTTAGGACAGATTGTACATATAAAAACACTTTGAGAGATTCCCTTTCAAATGGTGCATACATGACATATGTAAAATACATACTTTCCAAGATATAAGTATTTTTTTTGGATAACTCTTATCCAGACACCCTGTATAATTACCAAAACCATTTCACTAGATCTTTAACATAAGCTTCATAATACATAGATTTTTGTTGCCATAATATACTTTATTTCTATGCTAAATGTGTTCTTCATGTTTCATTTACCTATTTTGCATATAATATCTCACGTAGTTGATGTCAAAGTTCTTTTCCAATTTCCTGAATTGTACCTCTTATGTATCAGATAAATGTTACTTTAAATAGTCTAATACTGCATGTCTTATTTATATTATAGGAGAGGTGGGTAGTTAGGGTAGAACATGTAAAATAAAATCTGTTTAGTATTTTGCTAGGAAGTAAAGAAAATGAATATACATTATAAGGAAAATTGCATGTAGCATACTGAGAAAATAACCAGCTTTGGGAATTGAGAGCTTAGGTAGAAGGCTACAGAAAGAAGAGAATAATAATAGGACAACAATAAAATATTCAAAGACTATATATTCTGAGTACATGCTATAATTCTAACAATCATATTTATGATCAGTTCATAAAATTTTGTCTTTAAGATTAAAAATGACTCATTGAAACTCTAGGCACATTTTTAATTGAAAAAGTATGCATTAGGTTATAAGGATTGTCACTTGGTCAGCAAAATGTGTATTTAAAGTTGGTGATTCAATTTTTCATGTGAGTTTGATTAAAAGGTACCAGACATCATATATACATGATAATAAAGTTGGGAATTTTCCAGATCACTATCATACAACCTCAAAAATATAGTAAGGAATATGTATAGAACAATTCCCTGTTATATTTGGATAACTCTTTTCCACTAGATACTACTTTGTGTCCAATATACTTTAACAATATTCTGTTTGTATTTATTTCCTCTATACTTTCTCAGTGAGGATTATTTACTCTCAACTAACCATTATGTAACTTATTCATATATTTCAGATGATTGCAAACAGCATGACAGTTACTTCTGTGGAAAATTTAAAGGCCATGGAAATATGACACCATGGCCAACTCAAAGACTGAATGAGACCTACAATTTTGTAGGTTCAAGAATAAATACCGATATTAAACCAATGCTTAAGCAATGTCCTGAGCCCTGTCGTCCAAGGAATCACCATGACTGGATTCATTGTTGATTATACCTTATATATATATATATATATATATATATATATATATATATATATATATATTAATATTCTGCCATTTTTTATTCCACACCGGATGTATATCATCCTAAGTTTTTTCCAGATCCCATTTTTCTGAACTTTCTGTTAGCATCCAATCCCCCGGTACTTGATCTGTTTGTATGTTCTATGGTCATCTTAGTCACTTCACATCTCTTGTTATTGACTTGAGAACTACTGTTGTCCAACAATTCTCATTTCTTCTTGTCTCATGGCCTGGTCACATTCATTGCGGTGATTTTATTTTACTGTGTTTATTTGTATGTTGTGTCTGATGGCCAATGCCATCTATGGTATTGTATTTGATTTAGTGATTTTATATTTCAACTTTTTTTACTTGTTGTAGCTATCTTGCTTATTAAAGTTTTGTCTCCATGAGCTTGTTGATGAGATAAGGTCTTCCTTATTTCATTCTATCCTTTTTGTTATCCATTGCTGTATGAATGGCGGATTCATAAGTCATGTAACAACAGGTTATTGGCCCAGGACTAGGAATGCGCCCATATTGACCCGTTATTAACACGGATGAATCCAGATTTAGATTCGCCAACAGCAACACAATTATAGACACACACACAGACATGGCGGGCTCCATGCTGCCAACTTTCAAGAATCTAAGAGGGAAGGAAAACTGGAGCACATGGAATTTCATGATGGAGAAGTATCTTGATCATAACGAATTATGGGATGTTACGAGACCCGGCAATTATCCAGAAGATATCCCATGTGAAAAGGCAAAGCAGAGGAAGGCCATTTGTATGATAGTGCTCATGGTGGAACCATGTTGCATAACGCATGTTAGGGCTGCGAAAACACCAAGGGAAGCGTGGAAAAACTTCCAAAGCGCTTATGAAGATAAGGGGCTGATGAGACGCTTGAGCTTTCTACCGAAGTTATTCGCCGTTAAACTGGAGGAGCACAACAGGATGCAGGCTTACGTGACGGAATTGATGCTGTTAGCCCAGCAGATCGGTGACATCAGCGATCCAATTGATGACGAATTTATTGGAATTATTATGCTGAGCGGACTAACTCCGGTGTACAACCCATTGGTGATGGCGTTGGAGAGCAGCAACTTCAAGATCACCAGTGACTTTGTTAAATGAAAGCCACTTCAGGAAGATTCCAAAAGGGAGGATGTCACCCCAAAGGCATTAATGGCAAGTACATATAAGAAACCACTGATTAAATGTTATAATTGCCAGAAATTAGGGACATTAGCAATAACTGTAGGTTGAAGAAGGCCACATATGAATACAGGTCAGTTAATTATTCAAAAGGTAAAGCAAAGGAAAAGGGGGTAAAATGAAGAATTTTTCTCTTTTTTCTGCTCTTTCCGCGAAAGTTGAATCGAGTGGATGGTATGTTGATTCCGGTGCAACTTCTCATATGCATGAAAGTTGGTTGACTGATTGCGAAGAGAATTCATTACCTATGAACGTTACTGTGGCCAACAATGAAATAATGAAGACTCAAGGTCAGGGAAATGTTAATGTTAAATTAAAAGGTGACGATACTGAAAGGGTTATTTCTGATGTTTTGTATGTTCCCAATTTTTCCACAAATCTTTTGTCTGTGAGCAAACTTGTTTCAAAGGGCATCAATTTAATATTTAGTGAAAATGGATGCCAATTGTATCTGAAAGATAATTTTGGAGTTAATGGGAAAATAGTTGCCACAGCAGACTGTGTGAATGGGATGTACAAATTGAATGTGGAAGACTCTAAGGTGCTAAAGAATGAAAAAACAGAGATAGCGTGTTCAGTAACTAATGAAAATTCTGTTGATAAATGGCATAAACGATTAAGTCATCTCAATATGAGATCAATGAACTTGTTGAAAAATGTTATGGAAAAGGTGTCGAGTTCACAGGATCGGACTACGAGCTATGCGAGTCTTGTGTGTTAGGCAAGCAGACGAGACCACCTTTCAGCAAAACCAGTGGCAGAAGGGCATCGAAGAAGCTGGAGCTGATCCATATTGACTTGTCTGGACCAATGCCTGAGAGATCTTTTGGTGGTGCAAGGTACTTCCTTACTTTTATTGATAACTTTACAAGAAAGACATTCGTTTAACTTCTTAGATCCAAAGATGAAGTCTTATAGCACTTCAAAGAACTATAAAGTGTTTGCAGAGAAGCAAACAGGTACGTGCATCAAGTCAATTAGAAGTGATAATGGTAGGGAGTATGTAAATGCATAAAAGTTTTTCGGCGTATCTGAAGAGTGAGGGGATTGTCCATCAGACCAAGGGCGTCGCCAGGGGGGGGGGGGCAGCTGCCCCCCCTTGGAGACCCATTCGTATTTTGGTTAGGGATGTGTTGTAGAAACAATTTTTAGGTACGAGCGTATTTGAAAAGAATTTAGACCCAAAACAAAGTCAAGTGTTGGCACGTGTAAACACCAGTGATGGGAAAAGTACTTCCTCGTAGGAAATTCATTTATACCTCCAGCGCAGCACAAATATTTCAACAATACTTTGTAATCCCGCCTTTCCTTCGCCCCTTCCCTCCCAAGAGAAGAAAAGTTCGGTTTCAGGGTGAACAATGTAGTTAGAACTGCCTCTCGATGCGATCAGCACGCGAGGTTATGCAATTATTTCCTCTCTCTCAAACTTCCTTGAGTATCGTCCGACAATCACCAGCAGAAGACAAAGGATTCAGTTTTTTTTCGTTGTCCCTTCAAAATGGACATAAGAAAGTTTTGCGGTGAGTATTTTGCAAATATGCCCAAGGAGTGGCGCAGGGTTTTAGGGGTTCAAACCCCCCATAAGAGTCAAGTCCTATGACTAGCTCTGTGCTTTTTTCTGCTGAAGAGTACAAAACCACAATCATTTGCTTGATAAATTCAGCGAAAGCTTTGCATGCCAGTAGATATGGCTCCGATTACAGCTAAGTTGATGTTTTCGGTAGCAGAGCGGGCCTAGAGCCGACATCGATATCAATGGGACGCTACGAGTGTTTCGCACACAATGTCCAACGTATGCAATTCTTAACCATATCCTTTTGTTAGATGACTCACACCATAAGATAAGATTCCCATGAGAAAAATTCGAAAGGGCTGATTTGTTTACTCCACGAAAAAATGCAAGGGAACATTCGAGAAGTAATTCGAAACTTACACCCTGAAAACAGAGATTAAGATTACGTTTGAGAGACAAACAGTTTGATAAAATACTCAGTTTGATCTTCTGCACGTGACTGTTTTGAGGATGTGAATGCAAATCTAGGCTCGTGAATAGTGCTTTTGAGAAATTCACAGGGAACAGTTCTAAGGAAAGTTTAGTTTGGATTTCATAAGATACAGATGGACATCCGAAAATGTTTTTCGCAGACCGCTAATAGCTCGAGGCCTCTATCGGGAAAACGTAAGTAAATGGCTATGTAGTGTTTAGTAAAATAACCATTATTAGTTGCATAAATTAGGATTGTATTATTTTAGGCCTGTTATCAGAGGGCACATTTCAAGATGAATTTAACGACAATTCCAAAGTTACTGGTTTCTTTATTAAGCATTAAAAAAACTCATTTCTGCAAATTCGATTATAATATCAACTATAATCAAGAATCTACAGAATATTTCAATGCAGCCGAATTTTTACTCTCTGGTATGTGACGCATTCAATTGAATACTTAGCTAATACATAAATAACGAAATCAGGCTTAATTGTAAGCCAACCAGAAAATTTCATCTGATATAAATGATTTTTTATTTCTTAGAAGAGGAGGTCATTTCTAAAGCAACGGATGAAGTCACTCCTAAAAAAGCTGCTGATGATATAGTCTAATAACGAAAGAAGTTCAAATACGGATGGGTGCTCCAATGTGGTGATCTATTGAGACGTTTTATATCGCTTGCTGAATAACCGTAAAACCACTTTCAGACTGGACGATTTTTCGCCGGCCTCTGCCTACGGCACGGTGCAGTGCTTTCAAAAAGTCGTATCGTCTGCAAGCGGCCTAGCACCGTGCCGTGGACGGCGGCCGACGAAAAGTCGTCCTGTCTGAAAGCGGCCTCTGAAGAAGTCAATTGTAGCACTCTGTGTATTTACGCCGTAGACGGCGCACCGCCGTGCCAGATTGAAATGGGCGCCGTTTTGACAACGGCGGCCGTCGACGGCGCCGAGCCATGGAGCAATACTTCAAAACAACATGGAAGAATCCTTCAATCCCATGGCCGAGCCGTGAGCGGCGCGCTTCGTGTTGTTTGAAGACATCCATTAACACCCATGGTTATTTGAAAACACGGCGCCATGCCGTGGACGGCGGCCGGCGAAAAGTCGTCCCGTCTGAAAGGGGCCAAACTATTTTTTTCCTTTTCATGCTTGGCAACCTCTTGGAAGAAAGAACTCTCAAAGCCTCGGGAAGTTTATATCTACAGCATCAAAATATTTAAGCATCGAAAAAAATGACTTGTTAATAGAAATTGGACGTATCCAAACTAGATCAATCTAGATAATCCTAACAACACTTATTATAAGTTTCCAATTGTTCGCTTATGAAAACTATTATCTTGGAAAGTGTAATAAGTTGGCCACATAAGCATTTAACTCCTCTAGTTTTCAATACATTTAGTTTTTGAAAGATTTGACATATTTGTAGTAAGAAGCGGGCATAAATAAACTAGCCCCTGTAAGTTAGGCATTTTTTATTTTATCAGGCAGCTTGCCTTCCCCTAGCCCAGTGGCTGGCGACGCCCTTGCATCAGACAACTGTGCCTTACACACCTCAGCAGAATGGTGTGGCTGAAAAGGCAAACAGGACTATTGCTGAAAAGGCACGGTGTATGTTGCAGGACTCTAACCTTAGTGAACAATATTGGGCTGAGGCTGTGAACAGCTGTTTATTTAAAGAATAGAGCCCCATCTAGAGCTGTAGTGGAATCTACCACAGAAGAGAAATGGAGTGGTAATGAAGTGACTTAAAATCATTTGAAAGTATTTGGTTGTAAGGCATATAATCATGTTCCTGTTAATACAAGAAGGAAATGGGACTCAAAAAGCAAGCCTCTTATATTTGTTGGTTATTGTGAGGAAAATAAAGTTTATAGACTGATTGACCCAGAAAATCCTAGAAAATGTATTAAAGGGAGAGATGTTGTTTTTAATGAGAATCAGTTCATTTCAGATCTTCCAGGGCGTTCAGAAAAGGATGCAGGAGTTCTGAATTTGGGAGAATTCTCAACTGAAATCGAGCTGGATGAGATTCCACAACATCAAGTTTCTACTGAAGCAGTTGAGAGACAGGCAACCTAGATCTTTTGATGATTATCAATTATATACTGTCTTAGGTGAGGAAGACATTAGTGATGATTCAGATCCATGCAGTTTAGATCAAGCTATTTCTTGTGATGATGGTATTAAGTGGAAGAAAGCTATGGAAGAGGAGTATGAAAGGTTACTCAAAAATGAAGCATGGGTATTAGTTGATCCTCCTGATAATGTAAACCTAATTAAATGCAAATGGGTAATTAAGAAAAAGAAGGATGCAGAAGGTAAGATAGACTGATATTGTGCTAGATTGGTTGCAAGGGGATTTGATCAGAAAAGGGGTATTGATTATGAGGAGACTATTTCCCCTGTTGTGAGGAATTCTACTGTTAGGTTATTATTTGCATTATCTGTTGAGATGTCTGTTCCAATTGAACACTTAGATGTAAAGAATGCATTTTTGTATGGAGATTTAAGGGAAATTGTTTATATGAATCAACCTGAAGGATTTACTGTTTAGGGACAAGAGAATAAAGTTTGTCTTTTAAAAAGGGCTATTTATGGGTTGAAGCAATCCTCTAGGGCTTGGTATGAAGAGCTTCGTTGCATTTTATTAGAACTAGGCTTTGAAAGGTGTGATCTGAGCCCTGTGTATATGTAGGATCTAAAAATGATTGCTTAGCTGTACTTGCTATTTATGTGGTTGATATGCTAATATTGTGTAATAATGTTGATGAGAAAGGTAAACTAAAAAGGCAGCTAATATAAAATTTTAAATTAAAGATCTGGGGGAAGTGAATTATTTGTAGGGTATGAGAATACAGAGGAAAGGTGAGAATTTGTTTGTAGATCAGAGACAATATGTTGAGCTTGTCTTAAAGAAATTTGGGATGTGGGACTGCAAGCCTATTGCAACCCCAATGGAACCTGGTGAGAAATTGCTGAAGGGAGAGGTATAGGTTCCTAATATTCCCTATCAGACATTAATTGGATGTCTTATGTAATTGGCTGTAAAAACAAGGCC
Source organism: Sympetrum striolatum (assembly GCA_947579665.1). NCBI lineage: Eukaryota > Metazoa > Arthropoda > Insecta > Odonata > Libellulidae > Sympetrum > Sympetrum striolatum. The sequence continues at coordinate 112,597,816 of OX388341.1, forward strand.
TGATATTGCCTTTGCTGTAACCTATTTGAGCCAATTCAATTCATGTCATAATAATGAACATTGAGTAGCTGCAAAGAGAGTCTCGACCCCAGTAGCAGAGAAAGTGGTCCCAACGCTGTATCAACGTTACAATGGGAAAAACCAAATGTTGTCACAATATTACATAACGTTGATGCAACGTTGATACAATGTCAAAGTTCCCAGGAATCAACGTTACCACAATGTTGTCCTCACGTTGCTACAACGTTGTCACAACGTTAACATTGATGTCACAAAGACAATAATGTATCAACGTTACAATGAGATAAACCAAATGTTGTCACAATGCTACCAAATGTTGTCACAAGGTTGCATAACGTTAATGCAACGTTGATACAACGTTAACATTGCAACAATGGTACCACAATGTTGTCTTAACATTGCTTAAATGTTGTCACAATGTTAACACTTATGGCACAAAGTTTATAATGTTGTCGTAACGTTACCCTATGTTGTCACAGCATTTCATGAACGTTCATTCAACACTGTTAATTTGTTACTGTATCATTAATATTTCTTTTCTTCTTTCTCTCATTTCTGAATTTCCCATACTTTAGCCACTCCTGAACGCAGGCTGTAATATTTGCTTGTGTTTCTTCCTCTCTCAATTTCGATATCCTTACTGTACAAGAAAGCAAATTTTAGATAAAGTTGTGGGCACATCATAAGTTTTAATTTGGCATAGTACAGTCCCTCACAAAAAACGTTACTACTATAGCTGCGACCCGCTTAACAGTCGTGAGGCACAATTAGAGCAAGTCTATGAGCATCTCTGCTTTTAGCACGCATTTCGTCTTCCTCCTTACGCATGTTTAGAGGCTTTTGGGGTGTTATTTTTTAAATTTTGGTTAAAATTCATTGATTTGGATGGTATATAAGCAATATAGTATTATAATGGAAGTAAATTCGCCTTAAATCTGCTCAAATCGCAAGTGTAATTTACTCTTCTTAAAGAATATCTGACAAGAAATACTTGGCTTTGGCTGCTCATATTTTTTTCCTAATGTAAAAATTCCAATCAATGGAGGTTTTGAAAGGACTGGGTTATTTTGTTTCATGCTCCACATGCTCGCAGTACGAACTTTTCAGTAAGAAATAATAAGTGATAGAGCTTAAGTATATGATAATTAAGGGAGTATGGACTGATATGTATTGGAACAAAAGAAGAGGAAATTAAAGGCTACGTATTTAGTAAAGAAATACAGTAATATGAAAGAACACGTTAACCCTTCAAGGTCGAGCGACGTAGTGATTACGTCGCGGCGTCCTACCTTACAACTTAATTTTTTATGCATTATAATCTATCTAGAATTTTTAAATTTTGACTTAATTAGTGTAAAGAGTATTAATTGTGCTTTTTAAATTGACAACAGCAGTTATTTGTCTATGTAAGAAATTTTATTTTTTTGCGTTTTAGTAAAACAGAATTTACGGAATTCACCTTCACTCTCGAAATGTTTGGTGCTTCACATTTCTTCTTGAGAGATGGTTTTTTGGGAGCCATGGTTGCTTTTCTTTCGATGAAGTAATTCATGTCGATAGGAATAATACAAAGGCCAACACTTTGTGCATATTTTTCCACCAAAGGACTTTGAACTTGGCCCTATTCCTCAATTGTAGGATGATTGATGAGGTTTCAATGTTTTATTCTTGGTTACTGGTGATTTTAGAAGCCAAAGGATCTAGTTTCTTCACTCAGTAGGCTAATTACGTAACTCATAACGCCTCGATTTTGACGTTATATAGCGCCAAATCGCTATATAGCGCCCCTCGCGATTACATATCGGCTGGTAGCACCTCTCCGGCGCTATTTAACGTCCAACCGTGCTATGTCTACGCCTGAAGCGTTCACGTAACTGCAAAGGACGCTATATAACGCCAAAAACGAGGCGCTATGGTAACGCCATGTTAGAAGTCGGTCTTATCATAGCGCCTAGCAGAAGAGTATGCTTATATGCAGCAGTGGCTTAGTATTTCATCTTCTAAAAACAACCGCCGGATGCAAACATTTATCTCGAAGACTTTAATCGATGGAAATTGAATGGTACAGTTCATTTTTCATTGATTTTACAAATCATTATTGACATCACCTCAAACTCCTTTGGACACTAACATTTTGCTCTTCATCGGATTATACCTTCACCTTAATAATGGCCGAAGTGGGAAATTACGTGCATTAACTCATTCGGGTTATTGCCATATGTTTTTCTCGCTTTTATGTAACAAGTTTTCCTTACATATATGCTACATCACTGACAAGCAAAAATATTGTAATCGCATAAATATTATTTTAATGAAACCTGCATGCAAATTTCGGAATCTCTGATAAATGAACGAATGTCATGCAATCAACCAATATATTCAAAATGCCAATCCCTCATCCCTGTCAGCTTCTAGATGGTGAGCTGTGCTCATTGAAAACGGTTTTGTGTGCCCGGCGGTGAGTACATAACCTTCAAAATAGGCCGCTAAAGTTATGAATGATAATAATCAAGCAACGTTAAATACTGGAAACACTGAATATAATTACATACTCAACCATAATCTCATCAAACCATTCCATGGATATCTCTATCTGTATCCCTTTTGTTGATGCAAGGGGTTTCTTGAGCTTCGCACTTTGCTTTCCCACCCAATGTATTTATTTAACGAGCAAGGTCCACATTTTAGAATATGCAATCCCATACAAAAAAATCTGTGCTGCGACTGTACTAAAGCTGCACTGTAACTGTGCTAAGGGACTGTACTGTGACTGTACTTAAATCGAAACACCACAGTGTAGTTATAGCACAGTCACAGTGCAGTTATAGCACAGTCACAGTGCAGTTGCCATCGCCATAGTACAGTTCCAGTCATGTTACCCAGCCCTGTCGCAGTGCAGTTTGAGCCATAGTACAGTTCCAGTCATGTTACCCAGGCCTGTCACAGTGGAGTTTGAGCCATAGTACAGTTCCAGCGCAGTGATTCAGCACTGTTACAGTACATTTCTCCTCCAAGTCCAGCTGCCATAGTCTAGCACAGAAAATTGCACTGTGACAGTGTTAAACAGAGTTTAGTCCAGTTACAGTGCACATCTAGTAAAGCCACAGTTCAGATTTGTTTGTATGGGATGTTATGAAAATAAGATCCAAAAAAACAATATTAAAACTAACATCACAAGATAGCTATAAAAATCACAGTGATTCAATATAAAAACAAACTTAATATCGTAGAATATTTACATTTCTTTTCAAATAATAAATGAATTGCTGCAATGCCAAGACAAAGATATCTATAGAATATGGGAGGTTATTATAGCTCTTCTCATCATTCTTGCAATAAGACAACTAAAAAGGTAATTATATATATTCGTAAAAGTTAACATTAAATAAATTTGTTTTTCTGGTTTTACAAGATGGAACATTGAAATTAACAGTTTGCAAAATATAAGGACAATCAATTACAGAATGGATTAAGCTATAATGAAACAATAATTCTTGAAGGTTTCTATGTTGATGAAGGGTTGGAAGCCCTAATTCTTACATTATCTTGGAATATTATCAGTTGGGTAGTGTAGTTTAATTTCGATCAAACGGATGAACCTTCTTTGAATAATTTCTAATTTACCTTTATAAGTTGCCTGATTGGGGGAACATTCTAAGGTGGGACTAACAAGGGAACAATACAGACGCTTTAGAGCATGAATGTTTTGGGAGTCATTGGTGCTTCTATGTAGAAAACATTAACAGAGCATTTTAAAAGCCCTACGTTTAACGAAATCAATATGCGAGGAGAAATTCAGTTTATAATCAAAATGTACACCAAGGTCTTTTGTCACAGACACTCTTTCAACTTTTTTAGAATCGATATAGTAATCAACATGTATGGGCACGTGAATCCCCAAAGAGACAGTGACAATGCAATAATCCCCGTTTTTCTCTCTCTGCTATGATTTATGAGATTAAAGACATAAAATGGTGCTGTAAGGTAGATTTGAACGTTTATTTCTAGTATATTAACAATCATGAATAATTAACTCACCTCATTCAATAATTGGATGATTCATTTTTCGAACTTAATCATATCATCGTGCATCACTGTTTTATCATAAGCATACTGTATTTCATCATTTTTAACACCACCACTCTTTTAACATTTTCTGATAATTCTATCACCGAAACTGCTCGTCGTCTGCGAAGACTCGATCAAGTGACCGTTTCTCCTCTTTCGCATTGGATGGATGGATTCGTACAAGGGACAACCGGGTCGGACCATGGACGAACCCAGCAGAATGAAACCGCTCTCACAAATTTTTCATACTATTGATAGCGCCCCGACCAGCCCGACTGCGCCGACGTTAAAAATAGCTCCTTGAGATACGTAATCGCACAGGGCGAAGTTTTCTTATAGCGCGACGTTATATAGCACGGGCAGTTACGTAATCAGGGTGTCAATTTTGTAATAATTCCGACCCGAATGGAATTCATTTTTCATCGGAATTATACGTCATCATGGCGCTTTCTTCGAGTGGAATTGCTTTAGCGATTTTTTAACCCATAATTCCGGTTTCCGTCGGAATTAAATTCCGCAGGTGGGTAAAATTTCTTCCGCCTACAAAAAGTAGGTGGAATTCCAAGGCGGAATTTTTAGTAAACAAAAATCATGCAGGTGTGGAGAGAGAGAGTTGAAATTGGTTGGATTCAAAGAATAATAGTTACCTGACTGATTTATTATTGCAGTTATTCATTAGATATACGTTATATTTAAAATAGCAAACAAAAACCCGTGACTTATCAAATTACTAGAATATGTCACTTCAATTAATGAATTACACTATAAGTCATTCAATTTTACCCCGTTTTTTCACAATTTCCAATCCGTTACGGGTTTTCTTGAGCAAAAAGGGGTGTTGGGTGGGTTGTAATAACAGACTGATTGACCTGTTTTTCCTCAATTTCCTACTCGGTTATGGGCTTCATATTTGCAACAAAAACACTGTTTTTCCTTTAAAAGACCTTGGAAACCAATTAAGCTGACAAACCAACTATAACTTGCGATCCGAACGTGAAGGTTCTTTTTCTTAAATCTTTTTCTTAACACAAAGCAACATTTGCAACAACAACACTGTTTTGGCTTTAAATTTAACAATTTTGTACATAGAACTTTTTCAAAAAGCAGATGGATTATTGACAATTTATTGCATGAATTTAAATTACAATGCACATTTAAATTTAAAACGATAACATAAATTCTGCTGGTTCTTTGGAAATACAATTACAAATTAAAAAAACATAGCATATTCAGGAACAAAATATGATCATTAACAAGGAAATAATAAGTTTGATTTGGCGATAAAAACATAGCATGCACTTTATCACCCCAAAATATATTCAAATAATTTCTTTAAGTAATCAAAGGTGAAATTCTATTCCTTTCATTTGCATCTCAAGCAGCATTAATACTCCCAACATATATATGACTAAAACATTAAGGGTTTTACAGATTCCTTACATTTAAATTTTCTTCAATAATAAACCCTAATATACTGCCTGGGAATGATCATCTAGAATTTGAGATTACATAGAAACAATAAAACTTGTTCAAAATTGGGGCTATTTGATAGAGCATGATTTTTTATACGGTTAACAATCTCAAACAGCCTCGGAATAAGTTGAACTTACTGAATTAAGATCAACCTTCATTGATTAGCAATCAAAGCACCAGGAAAGTTACACTGTACCCTGGGAAATCTCTTCATTATAGAAAGCATGCATGAAAATGAAGTTTGGCAAAGTCACAGAGAAAGGGGTAGAGTGGGAATTAAATAATATAATTTGAAAATAAAATTGTGGGAAGTGTACCAAATAAGTAGAAAAACCTGTACCAACTCTCTAGTCCTGTCACTCTTCTATTTTAGAGCTGCAGAATAAGTCACTAATTTTACAAACTACAGTTAAAGAGTGAATCAAGTGGGTGAGAAAATTCCAAGTGATGCATTTTAGCACCACCTCTATAAGCAGTGCAGATGTAAATTTTTCTGATGAAAGTGTAAACAATAAACAAAATTAAAATTGATTAAGTTGGCTAATTCTACTCGAGTTCTCTTTTTATATTTGCCCCATGAATTCTCTGAAACATATGGTATAAAATAGTTGTACCGTTAAATATAGGTAAAACAAAATCACTGTAATGAATGTGACCAGGCCATGAGACATGAAGGAATGAATGAATATATTTGCTCTAAATATTGAATACAAAAATTAATAAATATAAATTACAAAGTTTTATCAGATATTAGAGCTTTACGTGTCAATTAAGGTTTTCCTGTGTTTTTGACACGGATATCTATATAAACAGTACGTATAATGAGAATGAGAATTGTTGGGCAACAGTCGTGCTCAACTGAATAGCAAGAGATATGAAGCGACTAAGATGACCATAGAACAGATCAAGTACCAGGGGATTGGATCCTAACAAAAATTTCAGAAAAAAGGGATCTGGAAATACTTAGGATTGTATACATCTGGTGTGGAATTAGAAATGGTTCAATATTATGATATATATATATATAAATATATAAGGTATGATCAACAATAAATCCAGTCATGGTGATTCCTGGGACGACAGCGCTCAGGACATTGCTTAAGCATTGGTTTAATATCCGTAGTATTTATTCTTGAACCTACAAAATTGTAGGTCTCATTCAGTCTTTGAGTTGGCCATGGTGTCATATTTCCATGGCCTTTAAATTTTCCACAGAAGTAACTGTCATGCTGTTTGCAATCATCTGAAATATATGAGTAAGTTACATAACGGTTAGTTGAGAGTAAATAATCCTCACTGAGAAAGTATAGAAGAAATAAATACAAACAGAATATTGTTAAAGTATATTGGATACAAAGTAGTATCTAGTGGAAAAGAGTTATCCAAATATAACAGAGAATTGTTCTATACATATTCCTTACTATATCTTTGAGGTAGAATGTTAGTGATCTGGAAAATTCCCAACTTTATTATCATGTATATATGATGTCTGATATCTTTTAAACAAACTCACATGAAAAATTGAATCACCAAGTTTAAATACACATTTTGCTGACCAAGTGACAATCCTTATAACCTAATCAAGCTCATCAACCCTAACCTTTCAGTGAACAATAGTCCTATTAAAACTGTTTCTCAAGCTAAATATCTTGGTGTAATTCTGGATAGTAAATTATCATGGGGGCCTCATATTACTTACTTGCTTTCCAAATTAAACTCCCTTTGTTTTTTAGTAAGATCTCTTCGCTGCTCCGTCAATATCGACGTTTTACTGCAGTTGTATCACGGATCTTTTCAGTCCCACTTACTGTATGGATTATTATTTTGGGGCAATGCTACCAACAGCCATAAGGTTTTTGTTTTACAAAAACGTTGCGTCAGGATTATTGCAGGAGCACATCCCTGTGCTCCTTCCCTACCAATTTTTAAAGCTTTTCAAATTCTTCCTCTTCCTTGCCTTTATATTTTCTCAGTTGTTTCTTTTATCCACTCTAACATTTCTCTGTTCCCTACTAATTCCGTTCTTCACAACCATTTTACTAGATCCAGCACTCATCTTCATCTCGCATATCACAGAACAAAAATCTCTTTTTGCGGTCCCAAGTCCATTGGTTTCCGTCTCTATAACAAATTGCCCATAATTTGTAAAAATTCTACTTCCTTATCTATGTTTAAATCAAGGGTTAGAAGTTTTCTTCTTAATAAAATGTATTATAATTTTAATGACTTTTTGAATGATGTTATTTAGTCTTGAGATTCATATTGTTGATAACTGCTGTGCATGCAATGCCTTTGATTTTCCTTTTGTACTCCTTTTTTTATTTTAAATTGTACTTGACTTGTTCTATATCATTTATATGATCTTTGAATGAAATAAAATTGAATCGAATTGAATTGAATTGAATTAATGCATACTTTTTCAATTAAAAATGTGCCTTGAGTTTTGATGAGTCATCATTAATCTTAAAGACAAAAATTTTATGAACTGATCATAAATATGATTGTTAGAATTATAGCATATACTCAGAATATATAGTCTTTGAATATTTTATTTTTGTTCTCAACCTTTCTCCATTTACTGTAGCCTTCTACCTAAGCTCTCAATTCCCAAAGCTGGTTATTTTCTCAGTATGCTACATGCAATTTTCCTTATAATGTATATTCATTTTCTCCACTTCCTAGCAAAATACTAAACACATTTTATTATTACATCTTCTACCTTAATTTCCCATCTCTCCTATAGTATAAATAAGACATGCAGTATTAGACTATTTAAAGTAACACTTAACTGATACATAAGAGGTACAATTCAGAGAATTGGAAAAGAAGTTTGACATCAAGTATGTGAGAGATTAAATGCAAAATAGGTATAGATTATGATTGACAAACAAGGAGTTAAAATGAGATTTAACAAATATCTGCAGAGGGTTTAAGGAGGTATAGCTTCAGAGAAAGAAACTCATACATAGTAGTACATAAAGTAGTAAAGCTAATGTAAAGAACATAACCATTTTAAATAAATGACCTTAGTATTTTCCACAAAATATATATAATCTGCGACCGGTTTCGTTACAAAATTATTATCATCTGGCAAACATATACAGGAAAATTAGTCTTAAATAGTAAATTTGAAGGGGGAAGGGGTGGGTGGGGGCTAAGGGAACAACGATGTGGGTAGGGAAAGAAGGGGAGAAGGGTTAGGGAACAAATAATCGTTGAAATTACACAGAAAAAAGAGTTTTTGACGAACGAATATTTGTTCCCTAACCCTTCTCCCCTTCTTTCCCTACCCACATCGTTGTTCCCTTAGCCCCCACCCACCCCTTCCCCCTTCAAATTTACTATTTAAGACTAAATTTCCTGTATATGTTTGCCAGATGATGTTAATTTTGTAACGAAACCGGTCGCAGATTATATATATTTTGTGGAAAATACTAAGGTCATTTATTTAAAATGGTTATACCACCGTTCCACCAAGTAAAGATTGGACATATTAATTTTATTTAGTAAAGAACATATTTCATTAGATAGTATCAGAAAAAAGAGACAATAGCAACAGTGAACTTGGTTTTGCATTTATAGCTATCCAGAAGGGAGGATAAAAAATATAGTGTGTAATGTAATATACTCTTACAAACACTTACAGAAAACAGCTCATGATGATTAGGTATTAGTACATTTACAAAAAATTACAACAACAAAAGGTTACAGTAAAAAATGTAGTGCAACAAATTTTTTGATTTTTAAGAATCATGATTAGTATATTTTAAAAACCTGTATATCTTACCTTTTGCTTGAGGAAAGAGTATATCTTTCAGCAATTTCTGATCCAGTTTTTTATGCAAGTTTTTCTTTCCTCTATCCATCATCTGTTTTGTTATATTGGCAAGCTCCTCTCTTTTTCTATAAGTCACTGCTCCCCACATTCCAGCTTAAACAAATTATTTTGAAAATTAAGAGAATCTAAGATGGAGATGATTCAATGATTTAGTGAACAGTGATTAGGTTTCTAGTAAAATATGTATGTACTATGTATGTACTATAAATATGTAAATATATTGAAGCTATTGAGAAATTGATGCCATATTTGTCTTACTTAAGGCATGAAAGTTTGTGGTAAGGATTCTTTGGCTGTTGCAAATCTTCCTCTCTTTATACATGCTTGTTTACTCATACATATTAATTGCAGCAAATCCTTGGAAAATATAGTAAAATTGAAAGCTTATCGCTTCTGGATGTGTGAATCCTTGATAAGGGGGTAAGTTCCTTTGGTGTAAGAAAGCCGGAAGGGAAGCCAGAGCCTAAAGTCATAGAACGCAAACTGCTTGCTTTAACCCAAACCCCTCCACGCACCATTCTAAGAAGGTAGACTTGTCCAGACTGAAAAATGGCCACTGTGTTGGGGCCATAGGCTTTCAATTTTACTATATATTCACTATTTTTCAACAGTATTTTAGAAGTCAAAAGAAAACAAAATTTGATTGTGTCCACAGAATATTTTGTGGACATAATCCAACTTTTTTTTCCTTCAACTGATTATGGATGAGTACCACCATATCTTGTTGGAATCGATTTAATATTTTAGCTCCTAGATTTTCAAATTTCTTAACACTGAAATATTCCTACATATTTGCTATATCACCCAAACAAATATGAGGCTTATATTTTTAACAGAAGCTTTAATGTTTCCCTTTACCATTAATACCATTGCACATTGGAATAATGCGATATAATAAACTAAAACTCAAGTTACGGAAAATAAAAAGATACGGAAAAAACGGCGATCAATTCTGATTATTTTCGTGATTATATTAAAACACATATTGAAGTAAAATATTATGTAAAGTAACTTTGGTACTTGTATTATAATAATAGCAAAAAATATCTGCTACTAGTACATAGAAACACTGTGTATTCTTAGAGTAAACTTATACGAATGACGCTATCGCTTAGAACACTTGACATCACAGGAGTAGTATTACTACCTTCCTCTAGCTCCCAAAAGTGAAGCCAGGGGTAAAGCGGCAGATTGCGCATTTAGCCATGCTGGGTAGCACCCTTCCATGGTAGCACTTTTCGTATCTCCCTATACCAATACATTGTTTTTTCGTGATTTTGCGGCTTTGATACAGAGTTATCAAGGTTTGATCGAGTAAGTCGAACGTTTTGGAACACAAAATGTAGTTTGAGCAATGTGTAACACGAAGCAATTTTGTTATTTTCGCGTTTATAAAGGTTTTATAGGTAAATAAGGTTTGGTTTTGTGTAAGTCGAAGTTGTTGGCGCGAAGTCCGTTGGAGATCGTCCGAGTTCACAAGGCCGATAAGTATCCATTAAATCTTAGATTGTGCTAATTTAAGTTACTTATTGTTCCTGCTTCATTTAGTTTATTAATTGTCTTCCAATCAGTGCATTAGTGACTTATTTCTTGAGTGTTTACTGAGTTTTAAAGTAGTTAGAGTTCGCCTGACGTGTTGCAGCTGTTTTTAACGCGTGATAACTGACATTGTTTTGATTCAAGTCCTTACCTTCGCGATACTTTTGTGTAATTCAGTGCTATCAGCGTTTCAGTTTAACGTAGTGTTAATATAGTGTTTATTAGTTAGGGAGGGTTTAAAGGGTAAAGTTAGTTCAGTTTATTCGTTCTCGTTAGCTGTAAAGTGTAAAGTCAGTCCTCATTTTAAATTACCTCAGTTAAATTTATTCTTGATCGCTCAGTTAATTATTAAGTTAGGATGGCTTCCCCGAGGACTCCTATAAATTCCATCTTGATGACCGCTCGTTACGAGGCACTTATGTCTCGTATCGCGATCCTTGAGAGGGAAGTTGTAGACCTCCGTTCGCTGCTCACTGGGTTGGGCCATGTTTCGGTTCGTGGGGGTTCATCTGCTGCGGGCCCTAAAGCTTGCCGTGCTTCGGTCTCTTGCCGGAGTACTCAACTTGGCAGGCCTATTGGGTCAACTGCGGAGGAATCCTCGCGAATCGTTGCTTGCCCATCCCGGAAGGCTAGTGAGTGGAAGGTGGTCGCCAATCGCGGCAATCGTGGTGCGGTGCAGAGGAAGCAGTGTGCTGGGGATGCTACGGCTGAACCTCTCCTCGCCAGCAATAGGTTTGAGGTGTTGACGGACCTTGAGCTGGAGCACTCGCCCGTTGTCACGGTGGAGGCTGGGCCGGAGGCAAGCTGTGGGGGGAGGGGAGTGTTACTGTTAGGGAGCTCCAATGTCCGGCGTATCATGTCTCCGTTGCGGCGAAGGGCCCGCCGGGGGGGAGTTGTGGAGCGGGTGTTCTCCAAGTGTATACCTGGAGGTACGGTGCCCCAGGTGACGAAGGAGTTGAGGGCGGCGGTCGGGGAGACAGGTTGCTCCTCGCTGCATGTGGTGGCGCATGTGGGCACCAACGATGCCCACATGCGTGTATAGAGCAGCTAGCTGATTCGTTAGAGAATATTCGGAAGAAAGTGAAGGATCCCATCATTGTTGTAGGAGGGGATTTTAACCTTCCCCATATTGATTGGGAGAATTTATCGAGCTCGCACACCGGTAGAGAGAAGACTATATCGCAAACATTGATAGATACGTTTTCGCTTCACTTCTTAGATCAACTTAATAAGAAGGTTACGAGGACAATTCACGAAGGTCAAGGTAGTGTACTTGATTTATTAGCAACTTCGCATCCTCACTTGATCGATGATCTTAATATTATTGCTGGAATTTCAGACCACGATGTCATAACTGCAGTTATGAAAGCGGAAATAGTAAAATCCCTCAAGCCACCACGGCAGGTTTATATGTTTCGCAAAGCGAGATTTTCAGAATTCAGGGATTATATTAATGCGAAGAGGGAAGACTTCTGTAGTTTTTTGTGTGGTAATACTATTGACGATAGCTGGATGGAATTCCTACGAATATTAAGGGAAGGCTTAGCTAGGTTTGTCCCAATTAAAACCGTTAAGGAGCGTAAGGATCCGCGTTGGATGAAACCTAAGTTGCGAGCGTTGCATAGGAAGCAAAGGATTTTACACGCACGGATGAAGAAGCTGGAGAAAATCGGAGTAGACTTTGATCTTGAGCGACAAAAATATTCGGAGATGCGAAGATTGGTTAAGGATGAATCGCAGAATGAGTTTCAGGAATATAGATCTAAAACTCTTTTAGAGTCTTTAGGAGGTGACCAGAAGGAATTTTGGTCATATGTCCGAGAATCTCGAGGAGGTCAGTCTTCAGTACCCAGCCTCGTCAATGACGTGGGTTTAATGGTTACTGAATCGTTAGATAAAGCAAATCTAATTAATCGACACTACCAGGAAAGCTTTACTTTAGACGATGGACGCGCGAACGAATTTTCTGTGCGTGTTGATTCAGAAATGGAACCAATCGAGTTATCGGTGGATGGAATAAGAAAGTTGTTGCGGCAGGTAGACAAGAAAAAAGCGCCAGGACCAGAAGGTAGACCATCGTTCGTCATTCAAACACTGGCGAATGAGCTTGCTCCCCTTCTTTTCGTATTCTATAGGAAAACCTTGGACGAAGGCGTTGTACCAATGTCGTGGAGGAGAGCGCATATCACTCCAATTCCTAAGAAAGGACGTTCCTCGAAACCTGAAGATTACCGTCCGATATCTTTAACGTCAATATTTTGTAAGACTATCGAGCACATTATAGCGAGTTCAATAATGCGTTTCCTAAGTGACGAGGGGGCAATTAGTCAATGTCAACACGGTTTCCGTAAAGGTAGGTCATGTGATACCCAGTTAGCCCTTTTTCTCTACGATGTAGTTAGAGCAGCTGATAAGGGTATAAGAACAGACGCCATATTTCTAGATTTCAGAAAAGCTTTCGATCGAGTATCGCACAACCACCCTAGCCGTAATGGAGAAGGTGGAAATTCCTAGTGGATCACTAGTATTCATCAGTGCGAACGTCCTCGATGACTCCCCTCCGATAGTGACAACCCACACCGTGGCATGTGCCGATCCGGAAAGGGAATGGGTTAGCCCCGGAGCAGTGCTAGATGTCCAGGACGGACGGGTTTCCGTCCCTGTGATGAACCTAGGTCAGGATACCCTTGTGCTACAGAAGGCGCAGCATCTTCTATGTGCGACTGAGGTGGAGTTGGCTGGCTCTCCTTTTGGAGAGCATCAATCTACTCTGAGGTGCAACACCCGCGAGCCGCCAGTGGAAGCCTTGCCCAAGTGGAACGTGGGAACGAGTTTGAATGAGTACCAACGTCTTTCCCTCGTAGAGCTAATGGAGCGTTACAAGTGCAGCTTCGGTGCTAAGGGAGATCCCCTCCCAAGGACGGACTTGGTGGTGCCCCGGATCGATGTTTAGGATGAAAAACCTCTTCATCAGCCCCCACGTCGTGTATCACCTGGCGAGAGACAGCTTATCGCAGAACAAGTGAACGGAATGCTGAGGGATGGCGTGATTGTTCCCTAAACCAGCCCATGGTCCTCCCCGGTTGTCCTAGTGAGGAAGAAATCGGGGGAAGTGAGGTTTAGCGTGGATTACCGGCGGCTCAATGCTGTCACGAAACGCGACGTGTATCCCCTGCCTCACACAGATGACGTCCATGATCGGTTAGGAAGGTCGACGTATTTCTCTTCCCTCAATCTAGCTAGTGGTTACTGGCAGGTGGGCATCGACCCAGCACACCGACAGAGGACTGCGTTTGTGACACCGGACGGACTATACGAGTTCCAGTGGATGCCATTCGGCCTCTCTAACGCGCCAGCAACCTTCCAGAGGTTAATGGACGGAGTGTTACAGGTGGTTGCAACCAAGAACCAAGCCATGGAGAAAACAAGGGAGGTGAAAGAGCATCAGCGTTCCCAGTACGATAAACGACGTCGGGAAGCTCCTAGCTATCGAGTCGGGGAACTAGTCCTGGTGAGGAGGAGAATCAGGAAAAAGGGGAGATGCGCCAAGTTCATGCCGAAGAACATTGGCCCCTTCCAGGTTATTGGTCGGGTAGGAGCTATTACATACAGGGTAGCAGACCCTCCCGGCCATGATACTCGCCCACACCTGAAAGTATTTCCTGTCCAGGTATCGAAATTGAAGGCATATAAGTGTGGCTACTACAGTGGTGATAAGCAGGATGGGGAAGACGGAGAGAGCACCACCAGTGACGACTCCTCTTCTGGGAGCAACGCAGGATGTCCATGTGTTGCTGAGGGACGGGGAGTTCTCTACCCGGAGGAGGTGGAACAGAGAGAAGGAGGAGGCCAGCCAGGGAGGGTGCTGCAGATTCCTCGTCCGATACAGGACTTTGTCTTGAGCTGGCATCACTCGGGGACCAAGTGGAAGGTAAAGAAGGGCGGAGTGTGGTGGAAGCCTTGCCCATGTAGTATCTGCGGGGTCCACTGGGGCTCGGCAGAGTACAGTTAGACTGATGGACCAGACAGAGTGTTAGAAAGTTAGCTCAGGGTGAGGGAAAGAGGAAGGACAATGTGCGAAAGGAAGGAGATAAGTGTTAGGGAGTGATTTCGTGAGTGTGAGTACTTTTATTTAGAGTGCAAACGCGACAATATCAACTTCAAACTTTGCATTAAATAAGATCAAGTCCTAACAAGTTATAGTGTCTATTTGCATCTGCCAATAGGTCCTGGGTTTGGCACCAAGCATCTCAAAATTAGAAATTGCTACGATTTTAAAGATTTATTTTGAAACCCTCCTATTAACATAGAAACTTCAAACATGGCAGGTGAATGAAGGTCATCAATTCATTTCATATACACTGTAGTAGGTTCCCCTGATCGACATTGGTTCGATCCCAGAGAGCTGTTTTCATACCCTATGCATTTCAGAAGGGGATAACGGAGTCTTAATTTTGGACTTGCACAGTATGATATCAACTTGAAATTTATATCATCATTTCGCTTGCAGAATGCGAGCAACTTTTACTTGTATTTTATATAGAGCACTTAAACACACTTATATATTTTATGAACTATGAAATTTATTTATTTTGAAACTATAGTTTTAGTAAAGAGGGAGAAGAAAACGGAAGAATATGTTTAAGACCTTGCTAATTACCTAAGATATGAACGTGGTGGAAAGGATGATCACGCATTATATGGAAGGTTAAATTAGAGCTCAGCCAGTCATCAACAGCTGCCTTTTCCCTTTCATTCAGGTGGCTGTCTAAATCTCTTGATAAAAAGACATCAACAAGAGGATCTGCCATTGCAAGGAATCTCCACATATTACCTTGGCTGCCTGAGAATTATTATACATACAAGTAAAGAGTGTGTTTGTGATAATCAAGAATGGCTTACTTTTGAATAAAATTTACTTATTAATTTGTAGTTAAATTCAGGCATTTAAAGATAAAATAATCAAATAATATTTCTTAACAAGGGGAATTCCTTTCATTTTTGGCAGAGAATGAATTGACTTCCCCACTGTTTGGCCTTTATAAGAATGTATTGTACAAGAGATTGACTTTATTATTAAATTTCAAGGAATTTGATATATCTTGAAATAAATTTCAGGTCAGATTGAATGTGAATATAATTTAAATATCACTTGGGATAATGTGATGTTTACAACTGGAAATAATTTTCTGGTCTGCATACAAGCAACCAACAAACATTAAATAATATTTTATTTTTTAATATAGTATATATTATGCATATAGCATACAAATATCAATACGATTGTAGCTTTACCAGAGCAACAAACAAAATATTGCCTTCATGTATTAAGCATAGTCAACCAAATTATAATAATCAAACATAATAAAATTCAGGATTAGGTACAATAATATTTATGGTATGTAACAGCAAGAAACCTGAGCTTCTAGTACTACTCAAATTTTCAGAAATGCTGATAAAAAGTTTTAAGAAGATTGACTTACCCAAAAGTTTTCCATAACCAGAAATGTTTCCAACATAACAAATGTCTAAATTTGGATAAATATGTTGCAGTGTACATAACTTCACTTGTGGTGAGCTGATCAATCCTTTGTAGACTTCTTAAACATGGACTTAATGGTTAGGTTTCAACACAATGAGGAGTATCTTCTTATTCGTAAGGAGTAATTTTGAAATTTATAATTCTCAAAGCCTACCTTGTATCATTGGTGATGTAGTGTTAATAGCTCCATCAGCTGTACTCAACATAATTTTAGAGATGGAAGTGTTAGGAGTAAGTGGAGGAATATCATGGTACAGCCTCATGGTCCAGTTGGGATATATCTTCCCCATTAGTTCTGCATTATCTTCTATTCCCTATTTGGTTAAGTTTGTTAATTTTGGAACTCAAAATTTAAGGCATGGAGTACTATAGTGATAACCTACCTGAAAATAATTTCTTCCATGGTTAATTTTTCCATAAAAAGAAAAAGATACAACACGTTGATGAGGACCTCTTTTACTAGCTTCATCGCTACATATTGAAAGATTTTGCCTTTCCTCTTCATTCGATTTAGATGGTTCCATCAAATCCATGTTTTTCTCTGAAAGAAGCTTCTTCAAACATGAGCAAACATAGCCCTGTTGGAAGAGCAATGCAGGGCTACTATGATTCACTGAAGATACTATATATTTTTATATCATGTGTTTACATATAACTAAAATTTGCAGAATATATGAGATGAAATGTCTACATTTACAGAAAATTAGAAATTTTTTATAGTAGAGTTGTATCAAGTTTCCTTTTTCATCATATTCTTCATAGTTACATCTAAATTGTAAATAAAATTTAAAATAAAAATGTTGGGAAACAGTTATACCGCTCATATTTCAGAAAGTTAGTTTAATTAATTTGAAACCTTTTTGCTTATCTTAATCCATTTTATTGCAAACTAGTTCTACCTTGGTAATTTCTAGTATTAATGAAAGTATTATAAAAACAATATTTTTATAACATGGAAAAGAAGATGGTTACAACTGATCTTTTATAATTCATCTAATTTTGAGTTTTTGTTTAAGAATGGTCTTTAGTGTAATAAATCTTCCCTCACCACTATCACTATTAAGGTTTAATTTCTTAATTGTGGTTATTTTCTGTTTGTCTCACAGAATGGGTGTAGGAAAGGTAGACCAATGTCATCTGCAACTTTCCATGTCCTTAACAACATCTACACAGCTTATCCCTTCTATGCTAGGATCTGTGCTTGGAATGAATCTAGATTTCTTTCCTTCTCACTGGTTCCAAGTACTAAACTTTGAGGTGACTATTAATTTGCTGAATTTTAATTATAAGAATAGTTGAAAGATCGGAATTATTGTATTACATGGAGGAATGATTTTTAATTTAATATAATAGATAAAACAGGTTTTCTTTACTTTTCAAATGATTTCTCCTGGTGTTTAAATGCCTGACATCTGCGAATGGGTAATATAATCACCAAATTACTGCTGGCATTTTCTACAACTTATCAAAAAATTTAGGCAGAATTAATAATATTTTTTATATATATAAAGGATTCATTCATTGGACACAAAATCTTCGCCTTATTTATGAATTATATTCCTCCTAAAATTACACATAGTAATACAGTTTAATATGCTAATGAAACTTACTGTATAAAGCCTTTCTTAAGTGCAGATAACCTAAATGCCAATACATATCAAAGAATGGAGTTGGATCAATTGAGCATGCCCAATTGGTACCATTCTCATTATTTGGCTTTAAACTGATATAAATCTGTTATTCTCTCATTTCATAACAAAAGTTTCAGACCCTCCTTCCTACCTCAAGCAGCTTTCTGAAACTTTGATAATTCAAGCATATCTCACTGACCACCTTTCTCTGCATTGATGAATCTGAAATTTTAAATAAGACCCTGCATATTGTTGCAGTCATAGAATAGTTCCCACTGAAAATTTTCAAGTTATTTCTGATAACCTCATATGCTTAGGTTAATGATTTGAAACTATGTTAAAATGGGCTCTTTCTAACCTATGCTATTGTTTTGTGACAGTGTCAATGATGTCTGTAAAGCTTTATTATTGCAAATAATGCCATCAAAGTTATTTCTTATTTCATGAGTGGCTTTATTTTCACTACCTAGAAATTATAAGCCTACCATCCATCCCAAACTGTTTACTGTTTGTAAAAATATATTGTTCCTAATTCAAAACAAATTCTTCTCTCCACCATCATGACATTTGCTTCAAAGAAGACCCTTCAGGATCATAAACTCACACTCTTTAAAAGGACCTCATAATTTTGCATCCATATTTCTTTACATATTATATATGTATTATCAGCAGCTAATATTAAAGCTGTTAAATTATTACCTCTTTCAAACTAATTTGACAAATACCCTTTTGGGAAAAATTCACAATAGCATTCAGGAATATATTTTCAAATTTATCTTCAGTAGTGAGCATCATATGTTCTTAATGATTTGTCTACCAAAATTCAGTTTTATCTATCTCTATATGTACTTTTAACAAATTATATTCAATTAGATTGATTGTATTTCATTTCATAATTATATTTTTATTATATATTCATTAATTTCCTAATCAGATTGATGTGTTTCATGTCATTAATCCAATGGAGTCAATTCAAATAATAATATCCAAGTTCTGTTTTTGGTATGCTTACCTCTTGATTTCCTACTCTTGAATTTTGAAATTCATTTAGGTTAACATGGATTCTTTTAGTAGTTATTGATTCATAAAAATCAAAAACATGCCCTCGGTAAAAAATAACCATCATGGCTACTGCAATCAGCAAAAGTGCCACAAAGGATCTTCGGATTGATTTTGAGGTTATCCCCAACTCCTAAAAAAATTTAAATCATCAACTTATATACTTTAAGTGCCTTATATAGTAATTATAAATATTATTATAATAAGGCTGCCTCATTCATTTTAACATAAATTAATAAAAAATAGAATTACAGATATTATAATGTTGACTCAAGAACTTTCAAAAACTTGCGTTGCATTTTTATTTTAAACTGTAAAACATAAATCATATTATTTTAAATATCATTACATATAAAGTAATATGAAAATAATAATGTATGAAAGATAAAAACCAAGGCATACCATTATCTAGGGAGTGTATTGATGCCTCTTCGGGTACCAGTTTGATGAAGTAGGATAGGCACGTAGATCCTTGAATAATTAACGTTGATTTGATGTTTTCAGGATAGGAGAATTTCGTGATGATAGGCGCTACACCCTCTCTGTTACAGTTAAAAATATTTTTTTAGTAGCAGCATTCCGAACACACTGGAGCCAGCCGTGAGATTAAAGAAAAGAGATAAGTAACAGGAGATATCGATAGATGTTTATATCGTAAGACAGTTTTTAGAATATATTGGAGCTAGTCTTCTAAGTTCATTTTTAAGAGATAAGAGGCGAAATATGAAACCATGATAATGATTACCGCTTTTTCCAAGGTTTTGAAAGCACTCTTATCTTTCCAAATTACTTACGTGATAAACCCACCTACTGCTCACATTTCTCCTTCATCACTGGATTAAGTCCTAACTAACATTATCTAGCTAGAAACTTATGAAGACTAAACACTAGGCTCAAACTAGCCTGAATATCCTGTCGAATCCGGTACTTACTGATTGTTCAAACACGGCTAATTGTTTTTGCTCAGAAATTTGTCTATTTGCTTTAATTACATTTAATCTATATCTACATTGGTGCCTTATAAGCCGTATTTCGGCGTGTGGCGGAGGGTGTTTTGACTACTTCTTTAAGTTGCTATAATCGGAAACTAGTGAATTTCCCCGGCATAAAAGACAGGATTAATATTAAATATAGCTACCAAAAAATTTAATTAATCCCAATACTTTGTGGGAGAAGGGGTATGACGCGGCCAGTCTCGGTAAAACGCCGAAGGCTTTGTTATTTGAATGCAGGGGATGGGGTATACCACCTAAGCATCGTGTAGGCGAACAGTCGTCGCTTCGGGCTCAAATTAAAGCTAAATAAATTTACTGCTATTAACGACTACAGCAAATATATATCATAACATTTATAGTTAAATTGAAGTATAAATTACATTAAATAAGTCATAATTTAAAAAGTTAGAAATGTTAATTTTGTAGGGAACCATAATTTTTAAAACTTCGTTCGCCGCTTTAGTTAAAATAATGTTATTTAAAAGCAGTGGCGCAGCCCCAGGATTTGCCAATAGGGGTGTCCAAGGCGAGAAAATGCCTACCAAACCGGGGCTATTGTATTCATGCCCACTACTTACTTATATATGTCAATTATTTCAAAAACTAAATGCCTTGAAAACTAGAGGAGTTTTAAGCTTATGTCGTCAACTTATTACACTTTCCAAGATAGTAGTATACATAAACGAAAAATTGGAAACTTATCATTATTGTTGTTTGGATTTCTGGTTTGGATACGTTTGGATGCAGCGCCCACTTTTTCAGTCAATAATTTGATAGCGCCCCCCTTAGGTTACATCTACATCTACATTAATACCCTACAAGCCGCCTTTTGGCGTGTGGCAGGGGCTGTAAACACCAGTTGAATCTAAACTAACTTCCTTATTCCGTTATTGTCACGTATCGTTCGCGGAAAGAATGAATTTTTAAAGCGATTCGTCCTAGCATCTATTTCTCTTAACTTACGGTCATTATCGGATCGACCGAGATAGCAGGGGGGCTGCATGATACCGATTGTATCTTCCGAAAATGTAGTTTCCCTGAATTTATTAAGCAATCGCAGCCTAGCTTCCAATCTCCTTTCTTTCAAGGATTCCCAACCTACGTCTGAGAGCATTTTTGTGCTTTTTTATCGTAGCATTTCTTAACAAAACGAACCGCTTTACGCTGCACTTTCTCGAGTTCGCGAGTACACGTTTCATCCGCCGTATCCCAAATACTTGCCGCATATTCCAGAAGGGCTCTGACCAAGGTAAAATAACATCGCTCTCTCACCTTTTCATCGCACTTACCGACAATACGCTTTACAAAGCCAAGCCTTTTATTTGCTTTGCCGCAGATTTTTCGAATATGCGTGCTCCAATTTAAGTTATTAGTAATGTTGATTCCCAGATATTCAACTGAATCTACTACTTTGATATGAATTCCATCAATTTTATACGGGTGATTTGGACGCAGATTTTTCTTTTCGAAGAAATTAACTACGGAGCATTTACCTACGTTAATATCTAATTCCAATTTTTCGCACCACCTTTGGATGAGGACTAAAAGTTAATTACATTTTACATGCTATATATTGAAAAACAAGAACAAATTTTTAATTTTCTTTAATCTTAAGATAATGAAATATCAAATTATTGTTTACAGATTGATTAAAATATGTTATTAATAATTTATATAATTTTATTAACGAGACAGCTGAGCTTGATGCGATGAAACTAATTTATCAATATTTGGTGCAATTTTTGTAATTAATAACCTTAAGTCACCGTGTTCCACTATTGACAACCTGTTTCTTTTCTTAGTTAATAGATTGGTCACCATGTTAAAACCCTCTTTATGCTAAATATGAGGACGGAAAAGCAATAAAAAATTTATTTATTGCAGCCCACAAGGCTGGATGTAATGTTGGAATTTGACGTTGAAGCCAGAATTCTTGATACCCATTTTTAAATTTAAATTTCACCTCTTCATTAGTTGACAATTGAATAAAATCCTCCTGCAGTGATAATTCTTTGATTTCTAAGTTAGAGAATGGTTCTATGACCAATCTGGAATGAACATACTGAGTAAATCCTCAAATATAATTGTAAAGTCTTCTTTCAGTGCTTCCAAATGCTGGCAGTAAGCGAGAATGTCGTTATCATAAGTTTCCATTGAGGAAAGATTTGGAAACTGATGAAATTGTATTCTACCCAAATTTTGTTTGTACAAAGCAAGTTTTGACACAAACGCAGAGATAATTTCCTTGGCTTTGATAAAATTCAAATCATTTCCTTGCAGTTGTAGGTTTGTTTCATTAAATTTGTTGCACAAATCTGTCAAATAAGCAATATCGCTCTTACATTTCAATAAATTCACTCTCAATAAATCATCTTTGCTTTCAAAAAACTTAGTAACTGCTTCAAAGAGTTCAAAAAATCGTTTTAGACAAGTACCTTTTGACAGCCAACGAACTCCTGTGTGCAATAGCAACCGATTAAAGTCTTCGTCGTTTTCATCACAAAGCTTTCTAAATAATCTATCATCGAGAGCATTGCTTCTGATCCTGTTAACTGCAGTAATTACATACTGTAGCGAGCGGTGAAGGCGATCACTAAGGTGTTTTGTTACCAAATGTTGTCGGTGAAACACAATGCACGGCGACTACATTTGGTACCGCTCTTTTCAAATCTAAAGCAGAAATTCTGTGGGTTTGTTTGTGGGTTTGTGTGTTTGTGGGTTTGTTTGTTTGTCTTGGATTGGAGTCCACACCGTTTGCCCGATTTGTCTCAAACTTTGCATACGTGTTCTCTGACATCAGGAAGGAAGTACTGTCGCATTTTTATTCAAGAATTTTGCTGGGTTCGAACCTAGACCGCTTAGATAGATTTTCATAAGGAATACACGTAAGCTTCACTTTTATCGGTTGCAGGCTTTATTTCTCCTGAAGAATTAAATTAGAAGGAATAGTTGTACAAAGTCGAAACAAACACCGAAAGAAAGAAAATCGAATAAAGATTCTTATTTTGGTCATGAAATCTTACTTTCGATTAGAATTTGCGAGAATATTGGTAAAATATACAAAAATTTTGTGAAAATTCGAGGCTATAAACAACTCATCCCCCTGACGACCGATCCCATTGTTGAATCCGAGCTCATGTTTTATCCCGTAAAAATACTCGTGGACTTTAGGCTCATAAAGCTGATGATTGAAGAGACGACATATTACATGGATAGCGAGAAATTTTCTGTAAGAAGGTAACCAGCAATTGCAGGTACGTAATTGCAGTGAGGAGATTACCAGCTCATGGATGAGGGAAGTTAGATGCCTTGTATAATATAAAGCAAATATTCTGTGGGTTTGTACGTTTGTTTGTATGTTGTGTATCTTCGATTTTAGTACAAACCGTTTGCCAGATTCGCGTCAAACTTTGCGTACGTGTTTTCTGGGACCAGAAATGACGTACTGTCTCAATTTTATTCGATAATATTTCTGGGTTTGAACCAAGATCGCTCAGATGTGTTTCCATAAATAATAAATCTAATCTTCACTTTAATCGGTAGCAGGCTATATTTCTTTTGAAGAATTAAAATAGAAAAATAGTCGTGCAGAGTCGAGACAAGAAGCAAAAGAACGGTAATTAAATGAATATTCTAATTTTGATTGTTGAATATTGTTTCCGCATCGAAATTTCGAGAATTTCGACAAAATACGCGTGAATTTTCCAAAATTGTTGAGGTTGTAAACAGCCAATCCTCCTCACGATCAATGCGATTGTTGAGCCGAGCTCATGAATTTTCCTGTACAGTAAAAATAGCTTGGAATTTAAGACTATTCTAAAGATAATTTACGCATTGCACGACTGGCAACTTGAATTTAATCTACTTCTATATTCCCCGTTGAGAATCAACGGGCGCTTCAGCTAGTATGAAATAAAACCACGGTGACGTCCAACCATTGCCGGAGCACCATCGGTAGCAATAGACAAGATATTATTCAGAGGAATTCCATTTTCTTCAAAATAGTGCTCCAAAACGCCAAAAACAGTTTTTCCTTTTGTGTCCGTTTCTAACGTTCTTGCGAATAATAATTCTTGACAAATGCTTTCATATTTAATGAAGCGAACGTACACAAGAAGTAAATACTCGTTTTTTAGCAAAGTAGATTCATCAAGCTGTAATGAAAACCATGAGACTGGGATGCTGTCATATTCCTGAGCGATTAGGTGGGCGTTCCTAGCTAATGTGAGCTCGCAATATCTGTCTAATTCCGCATTCTATTTTCTAACCCTATCATTCTTGAACGTATCGTATTTTCATTGCTACTAGATATCTGATAATTTTATATTTTTAATTTAAGGCATAAATTAATTCAATTGAAAGTTATTCTTATGTTTTATGGTAAATAGTAATTACATTTTTTCAAACTAAAGTTGGATACGACGAGTAGGGACCGCAGGACAGGATAGTTCACTCCTTTGTAGTACTTTGGGTTTGGTTTCAGTGTATCAATTCAATGAATAGGAACTGTTTATAAAGGAACACTCCGAGTAACTTCTCGTCAATTATTACGGATTGCACTTTAGTGATGATTGAGCGCGTCAGAGCAGAAATCATAAAAAGTTTTGTTATTATTATTTTCTATTCTGTGTGTCAATCATTGTCAAAATGCATCAACTAAACTACGAGTAAAAGCCGATGATGTTATGACACTGTATCAGTGTTAACCAAATTCGATATAGTTCACTGATATTTGGAAGACTTTTCAATTAAAACGATAATGAATAAAATTGAGTCCGAGTCCCAGTTTGAGAAATATTTTTTTCTCACAATCAGTGGTAATATTTCTAATACTGCTATTTGATTATGCTTACTTATTTTCATTCTATTTAATCATTTCCACATTTTCCTCTCTTTCCGTCATATTCGTACTTTCATTTTTCCTATAATTTTCAGTTGCAAATGACGAACTATCCAAAATCTGAAAGCGCTTTACAGCCAAGAACGAAAATTAATTTACAACGTCATTATGTGTATGTGGAAGGAGGCCGATGAAGAAATGCAATAGAAGTTTTAAAAAGTTTTTCATAGGATCGTGTCATCAACAGAAAAAATCATTGGAACTACTATGTATATTCCAAAGTAGAGAGATGATTTAAAACAATCGCTCGGGGAGATGTGTGTTTTTTAATTGGGTTGAGTTTCATTCTCCGTTTGCCAAATAACCTTTATGCAGAATTTTTAAGGCAGTTACAATGTCCGTATTTCCCATTGAAAATGCAGTATTAGCCGCCCTACAAACAACGTTTGCGCCCCTTTGCCCTCTCCTCAGTACCCCTCCCCTCCATTCCGTCAGCATTCCACGGATAAGGTCAACCCCATTCGTGACGCGTCCTCCTACCAAAAGCTTTTGCGAGAGCTGAGAAAGCATTTATAACAATGTTTCTGATACCTGGCACCAAAAGGCTGTAGCGTCAAAAGTTGAAGATTCGAAACAAAGATGTCAGTATTGCCGTCAGTGGCCATTAAATACGCCAACTGCTCAAGGGGGCGGCGGCTGGACCTCAGCGCCCCCTCAATATGACTTGGACACAGAACGCCCCCCTCAGACTTCTCAGCGCCCACCGCACCGGAGGGCGGTAGCGCCCCCGTTGGGAACCACTGGTCTAACCTGAAATAATCGTATTTACCTTATAAGTAATAAGAACCGCAGCCCGGGCCGTATGGTGTTCGCCAAAACGATTAAGTGGCATCCAACATGAACGTAATTACAATGATAGGCCCAGTCAGAACGGAGCACACCAAGGCTATTAATGCTAAGATTAAGAGAGGGTCGGGATAGCCATTTGGGCAGCTTCGATGAAAGCGGTCTCGGGTTCGATTCCCGGTGGGACACTACGTGCGAAACGACATCCGCTGTCGAATCACTTATAAAATACTACTACACATTAGTGTTGGGCGATACCAGGCAGGGGTATCGATACTCAATACTTTCGGTATCGAAAATGTCTAGTACCGATACCCGATACCTGCGCTGACGTAAGTATCGATACTTCTGGTATCGATACTTTTTATTTTGCATCTGAATTTTTTCTTTTTTATTGCGTTTTTTTGTTCGTTGTTGTCGTTTTAAAGTGTTTTATGCACTTTTTTTATTAAGAAGGAATATGTTTCATCAAATAATAATAACTCCAATTTCAAAATACAAAATTTATTCTCTACAATTCTTACAGGTCTACAGAATCAGACAGTCTATGCACAATATTTCCAGATATTTACCGATTTGCCCGTTTACAATTTTTCCAATTATAAATCCCAATACTTCAAGTCGAGAGAATTCAAAAAAGTTAGAGCTTGAACATTTTTTGGTTTTAACCTATTACGGCTCTCTGTGACAATTTTACCCGTTTTAGAAAATAACCTCTCAGCCGGAACTGAAGTAGCCATCATCGTCATATGCCGCAATGCAAATCGCGCCAGGGGTGTTTGAGGGCGCGAGGCCCAAAAGGCAATAGGGCAAGTTTGAAAAGGGTCTGCGTTCAAATACAATTCTAGTTCTTCTAATGATGTATTTGAATCGCCAGACCCTTTGTGTTTGTTTCCGGATTTGACCGCGGCAACGTGGAAAGCCCAAAAATTACTGACATCATCAGTCTCTACTTCGGAATCATCTATGACTTCACTATTTAACTCGTAACTGTTTGGGTCAGTTATTTGAGGACTTTCCATAATCACAGCCTTGATACTGTTGACCGCAGTATTATAATCCTCCGGCTTTTTGACTAAGTATAACTTTTTAAAACGAGGGTCTAAAAGAGTAGCAACTGCAAGCATAGTATTGCTTTCCACGGTACCGAATCGTTGTTCAAAATTTTTTACCACGGTTAATTTCAATTTTCTTCCAGTGTTTGTGGCAGGTACAATATTTTCTAACTGTATCCGTATCCCATTGATTATTGGGATTATTTTGCTTGCCATAAGATGTTTTTCTTGGGAAACTATTTTCGTAGCTATTTCAAACGGTTTTAAGATTTTAATGAATTCTTTCAGGGCTAGTAATTCAACGGCATTCAACATTTCGGGAGCCGCAGAATTATTGAGCAAAATGGGGCTGATTTTATCCGCGATAAGGACAAATCTTTCCAACATGTAATAACAAGAATTCCATCTAGTTTCGCAACTATTTATCAATTTAAGATCGGTCCTTTCTCTGAGTTTAACCATGTCTTTTTCTGTTATGTGGAAATGATGGGCGATTTTTTTGACTTTTTTAACAAGAGGACTGATTACTGGATCTTTCTCTAGAATAGGCGAGATAACTAAATTGAGCGAATGTGCATAACACCCGAGATATTTCGATTGACCGAATTCGTCAATTACGGCTTTGGTGATATTAGATGCGTCATCAGTGACAAGATTAACAATTTGCGCTAACGAAATGCCCCATTCGTCCATTACTTCAGCGAGCCAAGCACTAATGTTGGGAGAGGTATGACTGTCCGGAATATCTTTGACTCCTAGCGTGATGCTTTCAGGTGTTAAATTATTTATGAAATGAGCCGTTATGCCCAAGTAGCTGCGAGTATTATACCTATCGCGCCAAATATCGGTGGTGAGCGAAATACTGTGAACGTCCGCGAGAACTCCTTTTATTTTCGCTGAATAATGTTGATGTTTGGTGGTTAAAACTTGGCTCATTGTCTTTTTGGACGGAATTTTGTAGAGAGGAGCAATGCCGTTCATGAAGACTTTGAACCCCTCCGTTTCGACCAGGCGAATAGCCAAATTGTTTTTGGCGAGCATGAACAAGATTCGTTGCGTGATGTCCGCATGCTTTTCTCCTCCAGCTGGAAAAGTAATATACCCCATTAATTAGAGCTCCTAAGGGTTAGAAGGGGGCTGAAAACTGCACGTTGCTTGACTCGAAAATGCTCACCTGACATAGAATTTTGTCGCTCCCAGAGTTGATTCTTGGTTGACTTGCGCCAATCTTGTCATCAATGCGGTCCACTTTGGTACTTGGAGGCAATTTTTGCACATGTACATCTTTGTGCACGTCTTTCAGATGTTTGTGATAATTCGTTGTGCATCCTTTGCTTTGAATCGTTTTGGAGCAGAGTTTACACATAGCACCCACTTTTTCCACTTTTACAAAATATTTCCAAACTGCACTTGTCTTCGACATGGCTCTTACTTATTGCCAACCTTGCACTTGGACTGCCACGAATTTTGATCTCGGAATTGAGACAACAGCACTAACAGCGAGAAATGCGTAGCGAGAAATGTGTGACGAGAAATTTGTGAGCGAGGCGGCAGAGTTGATGTCCGTCCTCTACAGCGAGTTTCTCACTTAGCTTGAGATACTTAGTTGCGAGTTTCTCACTTAGCTTGAGATACTTAGTTGCATCGAGACCGCGAAGGATTTCGGATGTGGTGTGATCTCAGTTGTTGAAATGTTTAGTGATACTTTGAAACGTCATATAATTGATTCTGACTCGAATGACTCAGAAGAAAGTGAAGAGGAAAATGCTGTTTTGCTTTACCTGGTGACTAAGAAAAAGAAATCACGGACCTTCTGGATGATTCGTTACATACATTCCAGGCGGGAATATGAAGAATTTCATTGTCAAATCCCGCAACTTGATAGTGAAACTCAGACGTCTATTCAGAACGACAACTGGGTAGAACTGCCCCACTGTGCAACTGGCCTAACACCTTCAAAACTTGAAATGACTGCAGGTTCTAATCTCCAGCCTACTTATAGGAAGATTTTGACAACAAGCCCCCAAAATTTTCTTTAATCTTGGCTTAGGATTGGAGGGACTTTGACCGGAGCCTTCTCTCCGCGCCAGGGGGTAGGGAAGGGACGTTGATGAGGCTCATGAACTGTCAAGTAAATTTCCCGATTAAGTAACCACCCGATTAATGAACCCTCAATTTCAGCTATGAACAAGCATAATACAATTGCCAATAAACCCATCGGTTTTCAGGTACGACCACTCATGACTCTAAGAAAAATATTTTCATTGCCGCTCATTGTATCGAAACCATTCAATAGGCGGTTCCCAAATAGAAGAGCTTTCCAAAGTCCGGTGGGATTTTCGGAGTCATAAAATTGATGGCGCAGTTCGATACAAGTGTCTCATTGAAAGAGTCATAAGAATACAAACTTGCTTTCTCTCTCTCTCTACTCTCTAGATTGATGGTATCGTGGGTTGAGTATCGATACCCGATACCATCGAAGGGTCAAGGTATCGATACTTTTACCCCCGATACCAGGTTGCCTGGTATCGATACTACTGGTATCGATACCAGTATCGCCCAACACTACTACACATACAAGCGAGAAATATTGAACGTTGAGTTATCGATATGCCTTGCGTGATTGTGATTTTATTCAGATAAAGGTATCTATATATATAAGGAGTAAAATGTAGCTTGCATACTGCAAGCAGATCGACAAAATTAATTTCATGTCCGCATAATATTGGGACGGTACTCAAAAGAAAAAAAGGATTGAAAATATTCTTAAAATTCGCTTCAATTTAATCGGCTGGCAACGAACCCGGGTCTTCCTGGTATACTTACTACGCAGCACAACAGAAGATCACCATCTCTAACTATGTGTGAATATTCAAGCAGAAATATTGGCTGCAACTGCCTCAAACAACGTCCTACTTTTCACATATATTCCTTACGTGAGAAATTTTAACGTGCTTTGGCATCGAACCCAGGAACAGCATGGTCTTTTCTAATTTTTTTTCTTAAACTGAGTCTTAATATACATCTTCTATCTAAGCAAGAACTTCCTATTAATTTGATAAGTGCATCAAAATAAATAATGAATACTAATTAATGTATTTTAAATGGGGGATATATTTACCGCCTGGCTTCGAACCCGGGTCTTTGTGGTAATAATTTCTATGCAGCACAACAGAAGATGACCATCTCTAACTATGTGTGAAAATTCAATCAGAAATATTGACTGCAACTGCCTCAAACGACGTCCTACTTTTCCCTTATATTCCTCATGAGAGAAATTTTTCAAGTGCTCTGGCATCGATCCCAGGAACAGTACGGTCTTATCTAATTTTTTTTTCTTAAACTGATTCTTAATATACATCATCCACATAAGCACGAATTTCCTATCATTTCGATGAGTGCATGAAAAAAAATAATGAAAAACTACCTCAATGTATTTAACCGCCGATTTTTGCATCGTCCTAGCATCGAACCTTGGGTATTTTTTGTGGAAGTCATTTATGTTTTCGATAGATCAGGACCATATATATAGGCTCCTAGAGTTTTGATTCTCTACCTACCGGAAAGTATTTTTTTTAATTCCGGAATTTCAAAGCAATGCATTTAAATGGAAAAAATCGGGACTTTGGGGCCCTCTGGAATCGAACCCATGACACTGAGGTTCAAAATCGTTCAATTTTTCTGGTGATTTTACGTTATGGCCAATACTTCGTAAAAATTTCAAGTCAATGACGATTGCGGTTTAGCCTATGATTTAGTATGCTATCTATCTATATGAATGAATCCGCAGAAGCATCTATGTATAATAAATATTTACAGAGTCTTATATAAAAATACTAATACCTAATTTAATAAACTTATTTCAGTTTATGTTCCATCTGAATTTCACAAATTAATAATATCACGTTTTAATAAAATAAGTGCACAGTGTCAGCATTTAAGTTACATGGATGATTCGAAACATAATTTGAGGAATGTTTATTTATAGAGAAGGGAGTCATAAATTTAACCCATAACCCATAATTGGCCATAACGTGTAACCTGGCAGTTACACGTTATGGCCAATATGTCGTAGACATTTCAAGTCGATGACGCTTGTGGTTTAGCCTGTGAATTAGTATCCTATTTATCTATCTATCTATCTATATGAATGAATCCGGAGAAGAATCTATATATAAAAAATAGATAAATCTGTAGAGGGGGTCGTGTCTGTACATTGATCCAATTTCAAAAAAAGTTGTATTGCTGGATACTGGGGTAGTTCCTGAGTCCGAATACATGAAAATATCATCTTCGATAAATTTCACTATAGGAATCATGTCCCTGGATTTCAATCATTTGCCAATATCACCGAAAACAATCGCAAATGGTTAAACGAATTGACAAAAATTGAATCATTGATATTGAAAATAGGTTTTGCTCTTCTTGGTACATCTTCTTTCTATTGGTGTTCGTTTTAGAGGTGCTGTGAGGTTAAAGCAGAATTTATATTATTTGTTCCTGGCTGCGAGTTAAAATCATGCAAATTAGACAGAAAAATAAATGGCCAAGTAAAAGAAATGTAGTTAATTTTTGTTATTAAATTTCATGAATTTTTATGGAAAGATCGCGAGGAAACTTGCGAGCATTTCTTATCACTACTGATTACATCGCTTAAATGAAATAACTCCCATAATTTTGAATGTCTACTTTCGCTTGGATTACGTATCCTCATTCCACGTTTATAAATATTCAGAAGACAGTATTTTACGTCAACGGGATCTGAAAACATAGAAATTAAATTAAATCCTATTCAAGAGAAGAAGTAAGAGTTCACTCTGATTTTTCAACATAATGGTCAAATTATAATTGCGATTTAATTAAACAGATGCGCCGCTTATATTATTAAAGAGATAATAATTTTCTAAACAATTCTAACAGTTAATTTAACATCAGAGTGTTAGTAATAAAGTGTTAAGTAATTTAATTATAGACCAACCAATGCCATCTTAATGAATAAATTAGGAGTTAATTCATGAAAGGACGCTTTCTAATTAGATTAACTACTTTACATTGTAGTTCGTTTGCGGTGTTTATTTGTTTATTCGTTTATTTGATAGTTGCGATGATTTCACTCGCTCGCTGTCTGTCAGACATATTGGATGTGCTAAGAGACTGGTTCATTCGTTTTCGTTTGTATTTTACAAGATTTGTTTGGCTATTTTTGTAATTTCATCTCTATTCATTTGGTACTCAGTTATTTCCTCAATTTGTTGTAGCGACTGGTGAATTAGTTTAGCCTGTGATTTACAACTGTGTAGCTGTCTTTGTGATTTCGAAAGTCACATAGGATAAAGAGAAGCATTGTTTTTTTGTAAATTTAACACTTATCATATCTAATTTTTTTCATATCTAAATTTCATTACTTTCGATTTATATTCATTTTTCAGTTGAGAATCAACGGGCACTCCACTAGATGTAAATATATTACTACATTAGTTTTATTATGGAAATATAATTTGAGCAAATCCGCAACCCTCAGGCATATTAAAATATGACGTAGTCTTTTAACTAATAGTATTTTAGCTAAAGCGACGTGTCTGTATTGTAGTCGTCAATATTCAATGGAGCCGGAGTTTACATACAGGTGGAAAATTTTGGGTCTCCTCGTAACGAATAAAGAGGAATCTGTTTCTATCTTACAGCCACTGCCCTATTAGAAATATAATACCTTACTATTTTACGAAAACGTTACAGAAATCGCTGATATAGCATTCCCTGAAACCTCAAGATAAGAGCCAAACTTATCTCTCGACCATACAGTGGTGCCAAACCCTGTATTTCAAAGCCCCTTAATCTTATGCAGCTACGACCGCGTCGTTCGATTTTTTTGTGGGGAGCGTACAGTTACAATTCATACTCTTATTTATCTTTAGGAAACGGTTTAATGATTAGTATGCGAACTGAAGTATGGAAATGAGCACATTTATGTACTGGTCCTTTCCCTCCGACTGAGTATTCTGATGTTCAAAGATTTTTGGCTGCACTGAATGGCATGAATTACACGAAGAAATAACAAAAAGTAGTAGTTGTGGTATTCATTTCACTTTTTACGAAAAAATGCAATTCGATAAAGCTACATTCTCACCAACAGTTGATTCAATACAAAGTTTAGTCAAAGTATTCACCTCGCTCTCTCGTGAAAAGTCTAAACATGACGCTGTATATAACTAGGAAATGGATTCAAAATGATTTCGTGTCTTGCAGCAGGAAAATATTACCAAGAAGCAATGCATGTAACGCATTCAATGTCAGCATCACCATTTCGGATTTAGGCCTACTTTTTTAAGTTGTTCCTATTCACCCGCTGGTACGATTAACCCCCCTCTCCTTTCTTTAGAAGATATCGAACAAAAATTTAAAATATCACACAGATTTCGATGGTTTTTTGGGCATTGCTCAGCCCGCACAGGTCTTCCGAAGCTACAATATCGAACACATACCGCTGGTCCCAACAGCATATAAAAATATCAGCCATGCATACCTTTTGTAAGTTCGGGCCCTCTTATGTGTCTAATTTGACTGGACTATAATGGTTTTATTGCCATGAAATGTCGGATGTTCATCCCTATACATTTCTTATGATGCTATCTTTTTAGTAAGGGAGTTGAGTTCAACGACACCTTTACTGTTAGGGAATTGTTTACGCACACAAAATTACACGAAGTTTTCGTCATTTTTGTCCGACTTCTCTCAATCTCGACCACGCCCCTGAAGCTCCCTATGCTGACTATACAATCGGCTGACGCCCTTAATGTCCGCAGCCGCGAGATGGCAGCACTGAAGCTCGCCCTTTGAAACCATAATCTCATATCGAGTAAATGGAAAAAACAGCACGATTATGATACTTTTTCCCTCTTTTTCTTTGCGGGAGTAGTATATACCAATGATGGAATTCAGAGTTAGTGATTTATCTATTTATAAGTACTTTAAACAATTGAATAAAATGGGCAAATTAGTAAATCCGAAGAATAAGTGCAGGTTGCCTTCAGGGCACACCACAAGTAACTTCATCGCTGTGAAAACATTATTCGTAGATCAGCGAAGTGCAATGTATTCTGCTTGGATACACAGAAAATAATTGATCCTTAATAAATTACCAACGTTACATCTACTTTCAACTAGGCCTTTTAAAACTAGAATCGCAGGATGTACATGGGTGGTCTGAAAAGTTTCCGACATTTCAACATTTCTTGACATGTTCTCTGAAAATGTTTTGAAGATGTCTGAAAAATCTGGGGTCGGAAACTTTTTAGACCACCCTCGCATATACATTTCCTGAGAAAAAATCGAAGTTCCCAGAAATAGTCTCCTGGAAATGAGTAAACGGTCAATTATTGTTGAAACAAACATAAATCCAATAGTATCAAATTTTAATGACTGGCGTGGACTGCATTTTATCTTGGGGAGGCTGAAATGTGAAGTTAGGTTATACAATATACAAACATAAAGGATAGAGTTGTATAAAAAATTTATTGACAAAACATTAAGTTTTAGACAGTTTCGCAATTTTCCTTTTCGATGCTCTTTCTTTAAATTTATAAACTTTGCATGCTGTCTAATCCTCATAGTTACATAATATTTTATTATATATGCTATGATTTCATTTCCGTGCTCAAAGCATGGGAAAGTTATCTCTTCATCACCTTCAAGTAACTCTGTAATTATGCACTCAAGCACATCATTTGACTCACAGTGCTTTACAAATTGTTCCTCCACTTTGAGGATGAAAGTATGAAGGTTTACATTAGGATGAACTAAACCCCCCATACTTTTCATACTTGTTAACTTTGCTACTGGATGGCAAGAGAATGCCCCCGGATGAATTAATGCTGCCTGGCAAACAGCACCTTTGCTGTGTTACTTTATCTGGTGCAATACAACGATGACCAGGCATTTTTAAGATTAAGGATTAGGATTAAGGATATCTTAAAATACATCAGAAGTCTTCAAGCGCAGTTGCGACAATGAAGATCTCCAACTAACACAACGTGGTCGCACTTTCCAACTCACATCAACGTTACCGTAAAAAGGGGTGACTTCGGCTACGCGTGCACTGCTCCACAAATTGTATAAATTTGTAGAACATTATCTAAAATTTCACAAAGTAGCTATTTTTTCCTGCCCTTTAGAATTTAGATTGTCTTGACATATCGCCAGCAAATCCGTCTTGCTCCTTGCAACATTGACAGTTTAATTATCATTGGGAACTAAATTGAAAATCGTGCATTCTCGAGACAAGTCTACGAAACCTCAGACTGGTAACTTCTCTCAGTAACACTCAGCAAGATGGGAAACATTTGAAGACAATTGGAGGCCAAACAGTACTTCTTCGTGAAAAAGAGATTAAATTAGTGGAAGTGCTGTTAATTTTTTATGAGTATTCGTGATATCCAAATTTTAGTACAAACGTATTTGAACAGTAAAAAGTAAACGTTCAGTAATTTGACAAATATTCCAGAAATTGTTTAGGTTCGGAAATTCATTAGTAGAAACAAAACACTGATTCTAAGGCCTGAAAAAAATTTGAAAGGGTTCGAGTGACAGTGAGTAGAAGTTTTCTACATGAAAAGTGGAAAAACGTTATTATGAGTCAATAACTTCTTATCTCAGTACCTATTAAACAAAGATTAAATATAATAATAATTTGAAAATTTAAAAATATATTAATGGTTGTAATATTAGTCAAATAGTTAATTTTATAAGTGATATTTAGGAAACATATTTAGTTTTAGTGACATTAAGTCACTCCATCGGTTGGGGTGCCTAAGGCCTCTATTCTTTATTTTTTAAACAAATTCCGTTGTTTAAGAAAAATTTTTAGATACTATTTGGATGAATAAGAATTATCTTCACGTAATTTAAATTTTCTGAGCAATGTAATTGAATACAGAAATATAAAAAAATCTAAAAAACGGCCAAAGTCACCCCATTCTACGGTACGGTTCATCGCATTTCAGTGATTTACGAAGAATGTTTTAACGGCGACAAAGTTACCTGTGTTTTGCACATAAGGCAAGCACCTATTCTTCGGATTTGCTAATTTTTCCGTCTTATTCAAATGTTTTGTATTCAATTCAAAAATACCTATTGATGGATAAAACAATTACTCTTAATTCCATCTTTGGTAAATATTACTCTTTATTACATATGTATCATAGTCGTGCTTTTTCACCGTTTACTACATACAAGATTATGGTTTCAAAGGGCGAACTTCAGTGCTGCCATCTCGCGGCTACAATCTCGCGGCTGCGGACATTAAGGCAGCCAAAAAATTTCAGCAGTTTCCAGTCCTATACTTTCTAAGTTCGTGATCTCGACTCAAATATAATATTCTACGGCAATAATAAGTTACTGTATTCGATTACCTTTCTTTTGGTACTTATCTCGATTTCGAAAGACCATTATTTCTAATTTAATTCTGCAAAAGAAAAAAATGACTGCAATGCAATGTTTGGTGCATTTCTTATGATAGACGATTCGAGTCATCCAGAGTCGAACTCAAACAATGAAGGTAAGTACGTTATTAAAATTTAAATAAGAAATCCAGTCGAAAAGCCACACTCAAGGGGCCAAAGAGCCGCACGAGCCGTAGTTTTGCCGCCCACTTGTATAGGGGATCCGCGGAAGCATCGACGTGAATGATCCGGAGAATGGCTAACTTGAGCAAGATCCATTCAGCTTTCAGCGGTGTCCTTATCGTTTTAATCTAAACTCAGCTGCGAACGATAAGCACCAGCCGGGCGAAGAAAAACTACGCTGAGGGCATCTATCGAGGAGGAAAAGAATGAGAAAACTCGTATCATTTAGTCCCATAAGGGGGCGTCCATTAATTACGTGGGCGGCGGGGGAGTTAAGCCGAATCTCACTCACTCTCACGTGGAGTAGTCATGTGGGGTGTTCTCGCAAAGATTACGAAATTCTTTATCCGCAAGAAGATAGAATTATGAGATAACTAGGTGAAAGAATTAGGATTAGAATTCTTTCACCAATTTTAGAAGTTCTCATTCAAGTATTTTATTGTTCGATTTTTTCCTTGTGATTTTAGACTATGATCTCAGTCGTCTTAAATACTAGTCTCAACTAGTCTTAAATAAAAATAATTAAATAAATAACGTTTTTTTATAAATCCAATACAATGAAGCAAATATTAACATATTTACACTGAAAACAAGCATTTTGAACAATCTCACGTGAGATTAGAGGAGGGGGTCGAGCCAAATCTCACGATACCTCACCAGGGGGGAGGGAGGGGTCAAAGAATTGCAAAAATCACCTCACGGAATTAATGGATTCCCCCTTAGGTTAGCCCTCTAGTATTGTTACTCTATGGTAATACCTCATTGGACCTTAAATGACTCCCAAAATTTTATAATCCTATCATGTCCGGAACTGCTTGAAATTAATGTTACAATATTATTCCCATGCATTTCTTGCGGTAGGTACTGACATCGGATAAATAAACACATCGGTAATTATTATATAAGATAAGGCAAATGTTGGTTATCATGTTCTCGGAAAGAATGGATTTTAATACGATTTGTCTTGACATCCATTTCCCATAATTTATGCTCGTTATCGGATCGGCTGAAGTAGTCGGAGGTCCCATAATACCGGTTACGTCTTCGAAAATGCAATACTTTCCCTTAATTTATCAAGCAATCGCAGCCTAGCTTCTAATCTCCTTTCTTTTGAAGATTTACATACTGAACCTGAAAGTGTTTTTGTAACACTTTCTCTTTTTCGTATCATTTTTTAACAAAACGTAACTCCATAGCATTGATTATGTATTTATTGTATGTATTTATGTTTTCACAGCTTAAAAAAGTACATCGTAATATTAAATTCATAGTTGAAATTGAATCTTACAACGCATCAAATACTGGATTCTACTTGCTAGATCTAAGGTTACCCAAAGACAATAACTGTGTAGCATTTCTCAATTTTTCGCAAACCTGCATATTATAGCGACACTATTTATCAAACATCCCATTCCACTTAATCACGTTGCTTTCCACAGCCTCATACACGGATTAATCAACACCCCACTTCTACGCAACAATTTTTCCCATGAATTACGCATCATACAGCTCATCACGGTCGCCATTGCTTATCCTGTTTCCCTCATCAATCAAATCCTGACTAAAAAGCAAAGAAACTACAACTTTAGCCAGTGGCGTAACTATACCGCCGGAGGCCCGTGGAAAATTCATTGGATGGGCCCCCATTGAAAATCGTCACGTTGTAATTTAATTTTAATAAATCACTGAAGTAGTTACCCAACAGTAATACTAATACTGTGTGCATTTTAATGAAATATCTAATAAACTTAATTTTCAAATGCATAGGTATTACATATTTATTATAAAAGAACGATTTAATCTTAACAATGTATTAATTAATAAAATTATTTTCTCCAAGCTTTCTGTTTTGCAAAAGTATCAATAACATCATCCAAGCTTAAAGTTCGGGCTATAGAATTTTCAATAGGCAGAATAGCCAAGTTACGTAGCCTGTCTTGTCCCATAGACTTCCTTAAATAGGTTTTTATTAATTTTAGTGTCTAAAATGATCTTTCAGCACTAGCTGTATTCACAAGAATTGTAACAAATAATATTAATGCAGTACATACTTCAGGAAAGCTGCATGACATAAAATGATTCTTCATTATTATTAATAAATCAGTAACTTCTCAATTACGCGAAGACTTTTCTATTTCCTCTCTGAAGGTGGACCGAAAACTGAGAATTTCCCTGGCAAATCATTCAGATGTGTTTTTTACATATTTCAACAAATTCTAAAGCTTTTTTCAATAGATCAGTATCATTTAAATTTTGAAAAGTAGCAGGTCGCAAAACACTGAAATTGAAAACAATTTCATTCATTGGAAGGAAACGCGATTACAGTTCATTGATAATGATGTCCAATACTCGATAAAAAATGTTCACTTAGAATACAACTTTCCAGATCTTGGAGACGCTCATCTTCGCAAAGCTTGACTTATTAAAGTACTTATATAAAATTTATAATTTTGGCTAAATTTTGTGAAAGATGTTAGGTTACTTTTAAATTCGAGGCCTCTCAGGCTGAGGGCCCCGTCGGTCCAGGGGCCCGTGGCATTTTGCCACCCCTGCCACCCTATGGTTACACCACTGACTTTAGCATATCTAACACAACTTTTCATCAGATTGTGACTCAACCAAATGGGTCAAATTGCTTACGACTGCACCAATCGTAAATAAATAGCTAATGCTTTCCCATATAATTACTAGCCTACTTTTTACACGACCCATAATTTAAAAAAACTCTTCTGAACAATGAAGATTAAAAAACTCACTCAAATTTGGAATTTATAAATTAGCTTGTAATACTTGCGGAGCAATTGTCATTGGACACACTGCCTGTAATTTAAACACCAGAATTAGAGAGCACAGAAAATGTTTCATAAACGGTACAGAAGCAACTTTGTGAAGCACCCTCTCGACCACATTCACTTATCTGACTTCTCCGTTCACTCTCACAAACATACACCAATTCATGAACCCCTCCCTCCTGCTGTCAACCTTCCTTAACCCTCTCTCCACCCATCTTTCCCCTCCCTAACCCTCTTCTTCTCAGTCTGTTTTGTCACTGGCACTTTTCTTATTCGTGACCTGGCGATGACTATGATTAGTCGAAACCTGGTCGCCATTATACATTCTACATTTATAGAACAAAGTATTTTTATTTTATTTCAGTATCTGCCTGATTATATCGTATCTCATTGCGCTAAACATTCCTGAGTTCGGGGGTAGACCTTATATTCGCCGGATCTCATGTATCTGTCACATATTCCAATTTGGACCAAACCGACGAGGAATCACTTCTCTCTTTTCGTCGCTGTTCAAAGCCGAGCCTTTTAACAGCTTAACCGCAGATTCTTAGAGCATACGTACTCGAATTTAAATTATTTGTAAGGGTGATTCCAAGGCATTAAACTGAATCCACTACATTCATATTTCTTTCGTTAATTTTCTTCAGGTAATTAAGACACAATTCTTTCCTTTCAAAGAAATCAACTATGGAGCATTTACTTACTTTAAGATCTAATTTGCCTGTTTTCTCATCTGAATGAGGAATATATTTTAAAATGTAAAACCCAGATTTCTTTCACACACATTGTATCTTTCTACCAGCTTTTTCTGTCAGATAGGTAACTCTAATGATCCTCAAGTCTTTTGCTGTGTATATATTATGAGATATTTTTGCGAGAAAAAAGACATCATAAAGGTATATTTAATATTTTCTACTTCTTATTATTGCACATTAAAATTCGCCCTTCTTTCTCTAATTTAGCGTAATTTTTCATTAAGATTTTTCTTTAGACATTTTTATGCATACATTTTACTATAAAAATTACTTTAAGTGGCTATCTTTCCAAAAATTATTTTCATTTAAAACGTGTACTCGTACTGTAGGTGATAAATAAAGTTTCGCGGGAATTAAAATTCACATAAAATTAATCGAATGGCAATTTTAAACATACTGGTTATAGTTTGCATTGCAATTATCCTGTTGAAGTAAATAAATAAATAGGCTTATGAAAGGATAGTCAAATGTAATTAGCTAGTTAACAATACGAACTGCTGGATAACCCTCGAAAAAGCAAGAAAAAGTCTCAGGAAGGAAGTGGTGAAAGAAATAGTTACACAGTTAAGAAAATAAGCTATAAAAAACCTCAAGAACATTTTCATTACGACACGAAGTCATCCTCTGTTTAGGCTAATGTACACAAAACAAGGCCACTGAAACCACGATTCATTACACAAATCTGAATAACACAATTTCTTTTCTTTGAGTTATGATTCCTATCTTCGTAGCATTTCCTAATCACTTTTGGATATTCAGACATTAAGCTTAAATTACACTAAGAGAACACTGCTGACTTGCAAGCTGAAATAGTAATCTTGTCTTAAATTTTAATAAGGAAAAAGGAACATAAACGTACCTATTTGGGTGATTGTCCTGTAATATGCATATTTCATATTAAATCATGCACATGAGAGAACAAACGTATATACTCATTAGAAGTTGGTTCCTCAGTTGCCGTCACAAGTGCGACTGAGGGATGTCGGGTATTTCTTTCGCATTTATACTTGTTCAAATTGAAAGGTTCGCTGACGTCACATATGAACTTGAAGCTGATCCATGGAGTTAGGACAGCGTCAATGATCATTATATATCTGCTTGATTGCTTGTAGATTCTTTCCTAACTAACTTCTTATCTCTGGTAGTTCGCTCCTTTAAAATTTAAAGGAAAATCATAGTCATCAATGTCTAGTTTTTCGCTACAAAGGTTAAATCTCTCACCATTAAAGGGTGTTTTGTTTTTAAATTTTTTTACTAGACACCTTCCATCTGTCCAGTAGCTGCATTGCAACTTATCTTGTAATTATAGATATCTTAAAAGAATGAATGGAGTCTTTTTTTGTGGTATTTTTTTTGGTATACTGGAGATTTTGTCCTTTTTTGGCATTCTGGCACGTTGAGGAGAGCAAAGAAACGTTCATTCTCAGTGAAAACCAGCTGGACTTTCCAGAAAGACAATTGGAAAGAGGAAAGTTGAATGCCTGAAAGGAATTGATGACAATACTAAAAGTTGACATGCGATAGAAGGAAAATGCTCATGCTGATTTTGTACTTTTTTTGCATTCTGGCACATTGAGGAGGGGAAAGAAACTTTTGTTCTTCGTAAAAACCAGCTAGTATTTTCAGGAAGACAATTGGGAAGAGGAAAGTTGAATACGAAAACCAACCAAGAAATCCGTAGTGTATTTAAGTATTCTTATATTTCAGTATTGCTCACCATTTGGACTTTCAGTAGCTATTTTTTAGTTTTTACTCTGCAATGCTTTGAAGTAATAGTTTACGTTTTTATTTATTCTATTTCGTGATGTAAAAAAGTCATGGTAACCGTTTTTTGAGGCTGAGTTCGGTTAAAAAACCACCATACATAATTATGTCTATTTCATACACAATTTTAAAAGTAATGTGAGAGATTGTGCATAACTCTGCTTCAATAATGGCGTTGACCATCCATTTGACAGTTTCCGGTAGTAACAAATTATGATGAAATTAACGATTATATTATTTACGTTTTCAAAGTTGAAGGCAATAAAATAAAATGTATATTTTATCTTATGACATGCTTCTTGACGTCAACGATTATAATAGTAATAATAATAATAAAAGGACTTTATCAGGGCGATGTGAGTATGAACATGAGAAATGAACCTTACTCGCGATGACAGCGAATTTTGCGAGCATTTCTTATAGAAAAACATTCGACGTAAAAAACACGAAATCGAAAAGCACTATACTGATTCAATGCCAAATACTGGCACAAAGTAAGCATGTGAAATCATTTTGCGGGAAATATGTTTTTTATCATCATTATTGTATTTACGATATATTATTTAATCAGAGATAACAATAACGGTCGTTTTGTATCTTATTGTATCGTTGTATGACTTTTAAATCTAAATTTAAAAATTTCGAGAAGAAAGTCTGTTTTGACGAACCTGCATCCAAATAAAATTCAGAGCTGACGCCTTTCGGATCATAAGAGAGGGAAACGGGTCGTGTTTCATCGTTGAGCATAGCGAAATGGATGATAATTCGAAAAAGTTCATGCGTATCCAAACTTAATGTTGTGATTAAGACGAGTCAAAACGGTTATCAACCTAAAAAACTGTTAAATATTAGAGGCAGTGAAAGTAAAGAAGTTGGTATCGGTTCGTCTGAATAGAAAAGGAGAAACAACTGCGAGTCCAAAAATCGGATATAATTGAAGTATAAAAAATTGTAATTGAAGTGTTAAAATGGCATTGAAGCAACGACTCAAGCGATAGAAAGTGGAAATGAGTTTCTCCCAGAAATAATTGAGAGAGATTGCGCCCATTTCATGTTTAGTCACTCACAATTATACTTTCTACAGATATGCTAAAATAATTTGCTAGCAATAACTTTCAAGTTCTTATCCCCGAAGTTATTATAAACGGTTTATCCGATAAAATTATGAGTGGTTCGCTCCATAGCTGAGTGAATTATTCTAGAACTCATAGAGCAAATTAAAATCGAGTTTCGTCAAAGTTATTTTTGAAAAGAATAGGAATGTGACAAAATCAATAGCTTTTCCTTTGAGACAGTATTTATTCCTTCAGTTGTTAGTTTAAGAGTCAGTTTATACTACCAAGGAGCTCGACTTACGTTTAAAATTAAACCATAGTTTCGTAGAAGAATTTATCTTTAATTCGTCAGCACCGACATTTTTTTTGATTG
Organism: Sympetrum striolatum; assembly: GCA_947579665.1. Classification (NCBI taxonomy): domain Eukaryota; kingdom Metazoa; phylum Arthropoda; class Insecta; order Odonata; family Libellulidae; genus Sympetrum; species Sympetrum striolatum. Next base: position 112,641,082 of record OX388341.1, read on the forward strand.
ATGTCATGGATGACAGAATCATCTTCTTCCATAATGGCACGGATGGATATATTTATTTGTTCGTTTGTTTCTTAACGACAAACCGTCTGTCCCAGAGTTCCGTCATTCCTTCTGATTCTTAAAAAATCTAGAAATGCTATCTTTCCATCTTTTTCCACAGGCATCGTAAATTGCATGCTCCTGTGTCGTCTGTTTCGGTTGTGGAACATTTTTTGTAGGTGTAGTCTGCTCTGGATCTTGTCCCGATGAGTTCCATGCATAAATTGGCAGTCGTTGGTGAGATTGGCGATCCCATAATTGCTCCTTCTGTATGTTCGTGGAAATTTTCATGTCAATTGAAATGTGCGAGACAATATTCAGCGACAATCGTCGTGTTATTGTCGATTTATTTCGGGCAATTTGAAGCGCTACTTCGATAAGGATATTCGTGAAAAGAGACGCAACATCCAAACTGACTAATAAATCGTTTGGTGTTAATCTCTCTTCTTTTGATGCGTTTGAGGAATTTGTGAGTTATTTTTACATTCGACTCGGCTTTTTTATCAATCTGGAAGGCTAACTAAGTTATATGTTGCTGAGTCTATGTCCTTGACTATTGGTCTTAGTGAGCAGTTTTCTTTGTGTATCTTTAGCAAGCCAAGGAGTATTCGAATCTTGCGGCGTTATTTATCATTATATATTATTCATTTATCTTTATGTTGGGATCTGCTATTTTTCTTTACTAAAGTTGTAATTATGCCATTTTTTATTTACAGTGACTAAGACCGGACATCTCTCTCAAACGATTTAGTCCTCATCCAAAGGTGGTGCGAAAAATGGGAATTAGATATTAACGTAGGTAAATGCTCCGTAGTTAATTTCTTCGAAAAGAAAAAATTGCGTCCAAATCACCCGTACAAAATTAATGGAATTAGTATCAAAGTAGTAGATACAGTTGAATATCTCGTGATCAACATTACTAATAACTTAAATTGGAGCACGCATATTCGAAAAATCTGCGGCAAAGCAAGTAAATGGCTTGGCTTTGTAAAGCGTATTGTCGGTAAATGCGATGAAAAGGTGAGAGAGCGATGTTATTTTACCTTGGTGAGACCCCTTCTGGAATATGCGGCAAGTATATGGGATCCGTCGGATGAAACGTGTACTCGCGAACTCGAGAAAGTGCAGCGTAAAGCGGTTCGTTTTGTTAAGAAATGCTACGATAATAAAGCAAGCGTTACAAAAATGCTCTCAGATGTAGGTTGGGAATCCTTGAAAGAAAGGAGATTGGAAGCTAGGCTGCGATTGCTTAATAAATTCAGGGAAACTACATTTTCGGAAGATACAATCGGTATCATGCAACCCCCCTGTTACCTCGGTTGATCCGATAATGACCGTAAGTTAAGAGAAATAGATGCTAGGACGAATCGTTTTAGAGATTTCTTCTTTCCGCGAACAATACGTGACAATAACCGAATAAGGAAGTAGTTTAGATTCAACTGGTGTTTACAGCCCCTGCCACACGCCGAAAGGCGGCTTGTAGGGTATTAATGTAGATGTAGATGCAGATGTAAGACCCTGCCAGAATCCGGTCAAATTTCCTCAGCTTTATGGAAGTTCCGTAATGGCTGATTCAATGTGACTAGTAATTTTCTTCAGTACATACTCAAGGCGTGATGTGATCTCGTTATTGGGTCGGTAACTCAGTTTGCTGATAAAATAGCTAAGTTTTTTTGTTGCGTAAAATTGCTATAAGACATTGAGGTATTCAGTTCTGTTCGCTAGCTTACCTATATTTTCTATAGATTTTGTTCTCATGTATTGCTTTAGGTCACCTAAATAAGAGAAAATGTTTACCCTCATCTAGAATGGTCTAGAGTAGGCCATATTTGGGGGAATATCCCATTAAATGGATTAAACTTATCAAATACCGTTTTCGTAAAAGCGTACGTGCGAAGGAAGTAACTAAAATCACCTAATTTTTGTGTTACGATCGTATATTTCGTTTACTTTTTTAAAAAGATTATATGAAGGTGAAGGCTCATTAAAAAGCCTTTCGCTGTCATAAAATGAATTTTATTTACGTCAAACGCAGCTTGGTCGATGCAGATAAGTGTGAGTTAATGATATAAGTTTCAACTCTTGCACATTACTTTATCTTTCATATTGGTTCTCCGTATGCACTTGCTACGGCTGTACACGATGCAGTTTAACGGGAAGGAAAATATATGCATGACGCAGATATCGAGAGCTCCACTTGACATGGAAAACAATGCACTAAACGAGCTTTTCAAAATATATGTTTGATATCTGATATTATAATCGAAAAAAAGCAAATTACGCAGTAATTGCTTCTTAGGAGACCGATTTCATTGCAATGTTAGTCTCAAATCAAGTTTTAATGCAAAAGTATAATAATTATTATTCAATTTTATATTCTGTGAAGCAACTCGTTTGATGCATTTTCAACACAGTGCGTTGAATTCTACGAATTTGATGTTGAAGTATAGATGTGTAGTTGTTTCCTAAAAGTGCTTCGATAGCCAATGCAGAAAGCGCTGCCCACTTGGGCATCTAAGAATCAATAGATGTATTGATGGAAGCATCAACTATTCATAGCAAATTCGAGTTACTTTCTTGCATAATTACATCAATTATTGCATAAGTAAAATCAGTTATTGCCCCGAAAGTTTTATATGCGTAAATTTACATACATTTATGCCTTTAGCGGATCATCTTAATTACATAGCAATTCAAATATCGGTTGATCATAAATATAACATATTACCTTAGCATATTCAGATACGTCATCAAATGTTTGAATGCCAAATACTATGCATCTTTGGTTCCCAATGTGGTCCAGATGGACCTGGGGGTTCATAAGGATCAACAGGGGCTCCATCTTAGAGAGAAAGAAAATTGGGATCCGAGACTTTTTTCCGATAATTTTTGAGTGCTTTAGAAGGCAGATATACCACATTAAAAGATGATATAATCGATTGGAAACCAGATATTGTTCTTTTACATAAAAATTCAACATTAGGCAGACAGGGGGGTCCAAAGAAAATTAAAAGGGTCCACGGAAAGCAAAAGATTTGGGAACCTATGACCTATATCAGTGGTATATCAATGACGCCCTCCAATGGGTGCTGTGGGGGCGCTTGATGCTAAGGTTTTTCCATTTCTACTCATTTTATCTGGGCTCTAGGCAGTTATTAAACGTCAGATATAATAATTTGGTAGTTTTAGTTTTAGTTAAGTTTTAAACATTGTAGCTTTTATTTACTTTTTATTTATTCTTTGGACTTGGTCTTAGGGAAAATATTTCTAACAGATACCGCTTGCGTGCGGTGGTTTTGGAATTAGGGGAGCATGAAAAAGTTTAGGAAGCATTGATCTATACTATCACATATAATTAATAGAGTATTTGCACAATTTTTGGTAACCATGGAAAATAAATATTTGGCGAATGAAAAACCTAAATTACAAATTTTTCCCATATAAATTCCGTACTTATTCAACCATAACAGATTTAAAATCCTATTTCGAAGCTTGTGCACAAACGAATGGCCGCCATCTTCTACAGGGTGTGACGTAAACAAATCTATTCCGCCGTAGCAGCTAGGTACTGCAAGCCGCTGCGAGCCTTGTTTACATTCGTTGTTTATTATATTCACTGCATTTAGCGCCTTCTGTTACTGGTCAGAAAAATTAAATGTCGTGTAACTTATAAGAACATTAAAAATTGAATGTAATTTGTGTGAAAGCAAAGGAACCTAGGAAAATATGAAACAATTATCTAAACTAATGTCAACATGTCCGTCAACGTGTATGGTCTCAAGTCTTGCTTCCAAGGCTTCATTGAAGGTATATTCCGCGAAGGTGAATAATGTTGGACGTAATCCTTGACGCAAGTTACTTTTTATACTTACTTGTAGATGAATAGTATTGAAAATGGGGAAGTACATCCAACGAAATAACTTATTAGAACAGTCGCAGTCGAAACCTCGTGAGAGTAAGACGTGTTCTTTTGTGAGCTCCTCTCTTGCCTATTGGTGTGAGTCAGAATGTCTGAATGTTCGAGGTGCAATGGCAAACTCGCGAAAAATCAAAAGCGAGTTTCATGGGGCAGATGCAGTAGCTGTTTCCACTTAAAGTGTGCTGCTGTGAATGAAAACGATCTTGCTACAATTGCCGCCTTGAAGAAATCCTGGCTATGTGAGATCTGTACTTCTGGAACTCGGGCTGCTCGACGCGATGATACGCCCGTTAAGGAAATTCCTTCTTCTTTACCCGATCCGATGACGACGTCTCCTACAACGCCACCCTCATCTCTTCCGGACAAATCACTGAGTGACATGGTCAAGAATCTCCTTGATCGTGTGAAAACCATTCAAAGGGATCAGTGTGAAATTAAAAAGTCGTTGAGTTACTGGGAGGAAATGATAAGTGATCAAATGAAAGCTATCGATACAATTAATGATGGAATCAAGAAATTGTGCGGCAGAGTTGATAGTATAGTTAGTGAAATTACTGGGCATAAAGTCTTAATTAGTGCTTTGGAGAATAAAGTTAATCAGATGGAGCAAGATTCTCTAAAAAATGTTATAGCAATTCATGGTTTTCCGTTTAAGGAGGGAGAATGTCTGGCTGCCATTTTCAGTGAAATTGGACTGGCACTCGGGTTTAAAGTTGATCACGGTGACCTTGATTATGTCTTTCGCTTAAGACCTCGTTTCAGCGAAAATGGTACCTTACGTCCCTCTCCGATTGTGGTGCGGTTCCTAAGATACGCCGATGCCGTTCCTTGAAGCACGAAGAGTTAAACGGACTCTTTGTACGTTGGATCTTGGGTAGAAAGACAGCCCAAATATTCCTATTTATATAAACTCGCGCCCAACTGTGCATAATAGGGCTATTTATTTCAGAGCTGAAAAAACAAGGTAAAATCAAATACCTCTGGATTCGAAACGGGTCGATTTACGCTCGTAAAGACAGCGGGTGTGAGCGTGTCACTATTTTCTCTCTCTCAGATATTAATAAATTTGCATAGGATAAATGCTTGTGTTTACTCAGGCAATACTCTTTAACAATCTTTATTTGTTTATTTTACTTAAATTTTCTTCTGTTATTAAGTATACTGTTTATTAATATGTTCCCTTTAAAATTACATCAATTGCGTGATGGTACATTTCTATGTGTTAATTTTTTCTATAGTGACGTAAGTCTGGTTGGAATATATTTTTTTTGGTTTATATTAACTGTTGGTATTATCAAATTTGTTTCTTTGTTCGTGGAATTATCTACAAGTGTTATCACCATACCTGAAATTACATTTCTTTTGTTTATATTACTCCATAGTTTAATTATCGATTTGTTGATGGTCATGACTTGTGTAGGAATTTTTCTTTTAGTTATTGTCGCTTGTTTCAATTACACTAATTATGAGTGAGTTAAAGGTATGTCATGTTAACTGCCAATCGCTTCCCTGCCACATTGATGAATTTCGTTATTATTTTAGCATTAATAAATTCGACGTAATATGTATGTCTGAGACATGGTTACATCAGAACATTCCAGATGATATTGTTAAACTTGATAATTTTTCCTTATTGCGCTGTGATAGACATGGTAAGACTGGAGGCGGTGTTGGTATTTTTGTTCACCGTAATTTCAGTTGTAATATTATTGCAACTTCAACTGCTGTTTACAGTCATTCTACTGAATATCTAGTCATAGAGATATATGGCCACAACTCACCCAAAGTACTAATTTTTACCGTTTATCGACCCCCTAAAACCGCTCTTCTTTCTGAATTTGAAGATACTCTGTTACAACTAAGCTTGAATTATAAGAACGTAATTATTGCTGGGGATCTAAATATTGATTTAACCAGGGATAACAGTAAATATTTACGTAATTTTATTTTTTCTAATAATCTCCATATTGTCCCCTTTAATCCCACTCACAACACGGCGTATAGTAATACATGGATAGATATCTTCACTGTCGATGATTCTGATAAAGTGTTATCTAGTCATCAAGAGCATGTACCCTTCCTCTCTGCGCACGATTTAACTCTAATTACTTATAGGTACACTCATATTAAGACTCCTTTACAGGTTTTTACTTACAGAGATCTTAATGCCCTTGAAAATCCCCAGTGTTTAATCGATCTTATTGAAATGGACTGGTCAGCGGTTTTTCAGCCAAATTCCATTGACTCTATGGTTAACACTTTTTCTGGAAACCTTCTCAGTTGCATTGATAAATATGCGCCCTTACGTTCATATCGCCCAAGCCGTCCTGCTGCCCCATGGCTTACTGAATATATTAAACTAAGAATTAAAGAGAGAAATAGCATCCGTCGAGCATTTCTTAGAACTAGATGTCTTGAAATTTATAAAAATACAAGGTTTTGAGAAACTCTATTAATCAATTAGTTAAAGAAGCTAAGCGGTCATACTATTCTCAAAGATTGTCACTTAAATCCAATTCTAATTTTATTTGGAGTGAATTGAGGAAACTCGGATTATTGAAACAACGAGATGTTTCTCTTGCTTCCAATATTTCTGTTAACGAGTTGTATGAATACTTTCTGCGTTCTTCGACCCTTGACCAATTTAACATTGAACGTGTCCCTACCGATCGTGTGATTCCTTTTGACGATAGTCATTTTTACTTTCACTATGTTACGCCGATACAGCTGAACGAGTATATTTCTCGTTCCGACTCAAAATCCATGGGTTTTGATTGTATCTCACCTCTCCACGTTGAGAAATTTCTTCCTCAAATACAACCAGCAATACTAGAAATTTTTAATTATTCTTTGATGAATTCGGTTTTTCCATCCAATTGGAAGTTTGCTATAGTCCGGCCCATAAAGAAGGTTAGAAATCCTACTCTATCATGTCACTATAGGCCTATTTCTATTCTTTGTTATCTCTCAAAATGCTTGGAAAAAAAATAGTTCACAAACCGGTTACAGAATTTCTTGACCTGCGAAATGCATGGGATCCCTATCAGTCTGGTTTTAGGAAAGGTTTTAGTACTCAGACAGCCTTATTACGGGTTACCGATGATATTAGATCTGCTATTGATAAGGGTATGATTACAATTTTAGTTTTATTAGATTTCAGTGAAACATTCAATCGTGTTAATCATGCTTTACTGCTGAATAAATTGAAAAGTTTAATTTTTTCCTGTAATGCCTTAAACTGGTTTCAATCAGATTTAGTTGGGCGGCAGCAGGCTGTAAAAGGACCCGACGGTAAAATGTCCTCATGGTTATCTGTTACAAGTGGAGTCCCACAAGGCTCTGTTCTTGGTCCGCTGTTGTTCTCTCTGTATATTAAAGATCTTCCAGGCAATATTAAAAATTGTAATTACATGCTGTATGCTGATGAACTGCAGATATATTGCCATTGTCGTGTGGATGATCTTGTTGATTCTATTGAGAAAATTAATGTTGACATTCATAATATCTCTCAGTGGGCGAACAATAATAACTTTAAGCTTAGTATCGAGAAGACTAAAGCTATTATAATTGGCAACTCTTGGCATATAAGTCGTCTTAACCTTGACCAGATTCCTAAGATAACTGTGGTGCTGCAATTGATTATGCTACTACTGTCCGTAATCTCGGCATCGTCATGAATTCAAATCTCACTTGGAATGACCATCTATCTTTTATTTCCAATAAAGTCAATTCAATTTTGTATCAATTAAAATTGCAGAAGCATCTTCTTCCCACACATATTCGTAAAAATTTAGTTATGACTCTTGTTTTTCCCTCTATAGATTACTGTTGCACGGTCTACAATGATCTCACCGTTAAACTGGATACACAAATACAACGAATAATTAATAACTGTGATAGATATGTTTGCGATGTTAAGAGGCACGAGAGTATTAGCCCTTGTCTAGAAAATGTATGCTGGCTGACAGCTTCAAGAAGAAGGAAATATTTTATCGGACTTCTATTGTTTACTATTAATGATAATAATAGGCCCTTGTATTTAGTAAATGATTTCACTTTCCCTCCTTCTCACTTATCTCGTCCTGATTTGAGACAAAATTCACGTACTTTTTACATTCCATCTCATAGATCCACCACCTTTCACAAATCTTTAACAGTATCCGCCATCAATTTCTGGAATTCCCTACCAATAGTAATCCGTAATGTAACAAATATAAAAAGTGTTTAAATTTATATTATTTGATTATTTGTTTAATTTAAAGAATTGAATATTTTGCAATTTATTTGTTTTGACTATTATGATTTTGTACTTCTTTTTTAAATTTATTTGTCCAATCTAAACTGTTGATAGTAGTATTTCACATATTTTCGACTGCTTTTTGTTCTGTTATTTACTGTTGCCCTTAGGTGGCTTGCCACAGGGCATAATAAAATTACATTTATTTATATTTCGTTTACTTTTTTAAAAAGATTATATGCGTGAAGGCTCATTAAAAAGCCTTTCGCTGTCATAAAAGGAAATTTATTTACGTCAAACGCAGCTTGGTCAATGCAGATAAGTGTGAGTTAATGATATAAGTTTCAACTCTTGCACATTACTTTATCTTTCATAATGATTCTCCGTATGCACTTGCTACGGCTGTACACGATGCAGTTTAACGGGAAGGAAAATATATGCATGACGCAGATATCGAGAGCTCCACTTGACATGGAAAATAAAAAACTAAACAGGCTTTTCAAAAATATATGTTTGATATATGATATTTATAATTGAAAAAAATCAAATTACGCATTAATTGCTTCTTTGGAGGTCACTAAGATGCTGAGAGCAGCCCGATTCGTTTGCGGGGAGTTTAGATTTAGATATTGTAACGGATCCTTATTAACAGTTTCTCCCTTTATTTCTCAAGACAATTAGCAAACTAATACATTGGAACCTCTTGTTTTAAATGCTTCGGCCTGCCGGTCAGCTTGGGAGCTGGTTCTTCCAATTGGTCCCCTCTCCTTCCGCGGCCTTGCCTGTCTGGGCTCCTCTGGCCGTCTCTCCACTTTCTTCCCCTTCTGCCCTCTTCGTCACCCTCGGGCGTCCAAATATCACATTACAAAAACACACGCGGAACTCGCAGCACTTGGTTCCTCAATCATTACGCAAAATACCATACAGAAATGGTGGTTTCTGTTACATTGCTCCCAGAGAAAATTGACATTTTTTTTTATTAAAAAAAATGGAAATTTTATCACTCTCTGGTTACATCACAATACAACAGAAAAATGAAGTTCAATACAAAATAAATTCATAATAAACAATAAATGATCTCACACTACGACCATTATCTCACTTTTCAAACATTTCTTTTAATTTTTTTATTTTAAGATGCGTGCTCATGCCCCCTACTCGCGATAGGGCATTAAATTATAAAAATTATAAGTGCCCTTTTCTCTTCCGCCTCCTTCTAATATACAAGCGTTAGGACCAATCATTATTTTTATTACATATGGCCCAGTGAATAAATGAAAATACTTGTGAAACAATTTTAAATTCACATTGGATACCTGTGGTGTTCTCAGTAAGACCTTGTCGCCCACATGAAACACTTTGATAATCTCCTTTTGACACTTTTTTCTTTTCTTCCCACTTCGTGTTAAATTTCTAGACACGATATTCACAATATTATCGGGATCCACTTCGTCTTCTATAGGTTTGTTTATTGCGTTAGCGAAATCACGCACCGGCTTGACACCAAAATGTGCTTCGTATGGGGTGATTTTAATACTCTCGTGCGTCACTTCATTAAACCACTTGTTAATGAAAGGTAGCAACTCTATCCAACTGTCGTGTTTTTGTTCACAATAAACTCGGAATACGCGAGATAATTCTCGCATTACTCGCTCTGTGGGGTTACTCTGGGGATGCCGAATAGACGAATGTACGCATTTTATCCCCAATTCTGCTAACCCATCTCTCCAAATCGCACTCGTAAATTGGGTTCCATGGTCTGTCAATACTCTCTTAGGCACACCAGCCAAAGGAATGTAAATTTTTTTCAATTGCCGCAGACAATTAATTGCTTTCGGCTTATTAAAAGGGATCACCCGCGTAAACTTGGAAAACACATCCACTATTACCATTATAAATTTGTTCCCTTTTGCTTTCGGTAATGGTCCGTATAAATCAATGGCCACTAAATCCCTAGGACAATTTGGAATAATATTTTCCATCGGTCCGCTATAACGTCTATTTGGATGTTTAGTACGCTGACAAACATCACATTTTCTTATACATATGCGTACAAATCGGTTTAAACTTTTCCAGTAGTAATTTTCACGAATTATCCGAAAAATTTTATTGGGTCCAAAATGAGCAAACTTAGTATGAAAGTAATTAGTCAATGTTTCCGTTAACGAGGCCGGGATCCAAACCTTATGTTGTTTACGACCAACGCCCCCCGTTTTCCTAAACACGACATTGTTATGAAGAACGCAATCCCTTAATTCTTTTTCCTCCCGATGATCGCCCCTTCTAAGAGACCTCATTATAGGATTAATGACCGGATCGGCCCATTGCAATTTGCCGATTTCCTGCAGTTCTTTCTCTGGTGACTCAGTAGTGTTTAACCTGATCTCCGCCAACACAAAATCCCCGTCTTCAGCCAGCAGAGCCGACAAAAAAGTATCACCTTTGAGCTCGCACTCCGACCCGCTCGCACTACACGCACGGCTCAACCAGTCGGGGACAACATTTTGAGCTCCGCGACAATATTCAATCGTACAGTCAAATTCCTGGACCGCTACATCAACCAATTCTCGAATTTCGGTCATATCGGGTTTATTTCTTTTCCGGTCATCCGAGGTTAAAGTTAGCGATTCAATGGCGAGATTTTCCTTCTGAATTTGCTCGGGAATTACATTCATTGGAACACGACTGTTCACCTCCATTCCCCTTAATGGAATCTGAATTTCGTTTTTAGGAAAATCAATTATTACGTTATTATCGCGCAACCAATCGGTGCCCAGTATTATCGGCTTTATAAGGTTCTTCACCACAAGTGCCGGTACGTCTATCTCTTCATTGTCAATTTTAATTGACAAAAACACCTGCTTAGTTATTGGGGCGGACTTCCTATTATTAGCGCATATCAAATAGGACCTGTTAATTGGCAATACAGGTATCTTAGGATATTTGAAGAGGATCGATTCAAACAGTTCCTCATCGATCGCCGATACTTCACTACCTGTGTCAATCAGTGCATGGACAAACATTGAATTACATTGAATATTTATTTCGGGAACTATTCGTCTTTTCGCCCGTTTATTATCTCCCGGCTCTTCGTATAACAAATCTATCAATGGATTTCCATCGATTACACGCGTGGCAACAATTTTGTTTACACCTAAATTGACGTCGAGGCTAACGGTGCAATCTGGCCTCTACTCCTTTAGTTTAAATTTAATGATTGGTTTTGCGCTGTCCTTTCATAGACGCGTGGCGGCGGCCGCGAGGGAATGGATATGCTCTTGGAGGGGGTTGGTCTACGTTGACCTGGGACAGAGGAGGAGGGTTTTGGAATGGTTGGGGTTGGAAATAATAATTGCGGCCCCTCGAAAGTGTTCTCTCTCTGCTCGCTTCGTTATCATTTACTGCTGCCCGATAATTTGTATTCTCCCTCCTGCACGTAACACTTTCAATGTCATCATAATCACCGAGCAGATGAACGAATTCGTCAATAGAACGCGGGTTCGCAGTTTTGAGTAAATACTGCGTACGCGCCGGTAACTGGCGTGACAAAATAAATATCAACTCCCCTTCCGGAAATGGTGGTTCACATGAACTAGCCGCGGCAACTTTTTCTAACACGTACGCCTGCATGTGATCGTTCCGAGATCTGGGAAATGACCCAGAGCTAACCTTAGCTCGCAATTGGAATTTTGCCTTCTCGTCACAAAAATGCTGTAAAAATTTTAATTTCAACATTTTGAAATCCTGAGGCAAAGGATAAATAGCCTCTCCCCACGTTTTTGAATATCCTTGGAGCATATTTAAAAATACTCTTGACTGATACGCTAACGGAATCCCAGTTAACACGAAATAATCTTCTACGTCTCGCATACATCGGACAGGGTTGTCAAATGACGTCCCCTTAAAGGTTGGTCTCCGAATCCCTTCGGCATTACTAATGCTAGACAGATTTGCATTTTGAGCATAATTGGGCTCGGCGGGCCGGTTTCCAGAGATTCTAACCGCGTTTATTTTTTCCTGCAATTCCTCATCTAGCTTGTTAATTTGTTCTTCTTTTTCTAATTTAAGCCCATTTATTTCCTCTTGGAGCCGGCCACCCTTATTATTTCTTTTCTGTCTTCCTCAATTTTCGAATTGATCTCTTGAGTAACGCACTCGACTTGTTCTATGCGTTTATTTTGACCCATTACCGCATTTTTTAATTCTAAGACGAAATTCCTCTCCCTCTCTTCTTTTTCCTGTTCTCTTCGCTCCCTCTCAATTTTCTCCTTTTCTTTTTCCCATTTCCGTTCCTCCCTCTCACGGTGCAGGTATTCCATTAAAAATGATAACGAGGTATCCTGTCGTGGGGGTAATGCACCGAATAACGCTGTCATGTTTAACGCCTCATCCGATTGACTTCTTACAGATTGAGGCTCCCGGTATTTGCTGAAAGCGTCGTCAGCATCCATTTTACTGTCGTTCTAAACGCGATTACGAAATCTATCCTATAACTAAAACAAAACTTTACCTACGCACTCAATTGTATGGGAAGGAATATAGGAATTAACTTCTTCACTCCACTGAGGTCCACCAGGGAGTCTTTTTTCTCGATAGGAATAAGGTTGGACCATGGATAAGGTAAACGAGGGGATTAGAGAATGTAACAGCTGAAAAAAATAACCAATCCCAACCTAATCGGAAGTTGAATCAACACCTACGCGGCCACTTCCGATCGGAAACGACAATTCGCCCCAACCGACCTCGTGCTTCACGGCCAATTCGACACTACTCCATAGCGTTCCTGCCCAATTGATACGACACTATTGAGTCTAATTAAATATGAACGTCCCATACGTAACAGTCATATTCCCAAATTGACAAACACATAAAATACAAAAAAATCATAACCCGCGATGTTACCTTGCGAGTGGTAAGGATCCTGGTCACGGCACCAAATGTAACAGATCCTTATTAACAATTTCTCCCTTTATTTCTCAAGACAATTAGCAAACTAATACAGTGGAACCTCTTGTTTTAAATGCTTCGACCTGCCGGTCAGCTTGGGAGCTGGTTCTTCCAATTGGTCCCCTCACTCCTTCCGCGGCCTTGCCTGTCTGGGCTCCTCTGGCCGTCTCTCCACTTTCTTCCCCTTCTGCCCTCTTCGTCACACTCTCTGCCCTCGGGCGTCCAAATGTCACATTACAAAAACAAACAAAAAAATCTGATGTGGCCAACACATTACTTTCTCCGTATTTATGGAAAACATAAGCCTATGCCGGTAATATATAAATAACTCTAAAACAATGAGTGTTACAGGAAAATGTTTCATACAAGCTTTGTAGTAAAAAACATTATCTTCAACTTTGGTACATAATTGTATATATCTAAATTGCATTCTGATAGATTTATGTATGAAAAACTTCCTTTTCTGGGTAAACAACAACTTCCGGTTAACCATTATTGAAGAATAACTCCTAAACAATCAGTGTTACGAAAAAATGTTTAATACAAAAGTTGTAGTAAAATACATAATCTACAATTTTTGTGTGTAAATGTATATACCTACATTGCATTTTGACAGAGATATGTATGAAAAACTTCCATTTCTAGATTAACAACAACTTCAGGCTAACCTTTATTGGAGAATAACTCCTAAACAATCAGTGTACGAAAAAATGTTTAATACAAAAGTTGTAGTAAAATACATAATCTACAATTTTTGTGTGTAAATGTATATACCTATATTGCATTCTGACAGAGATATGTATGAAAAACTTCCTTTTCTGGGTAAACAACAACTTCCGGTTAACCATTATTGATGAATAACTCCTAAACAATCAGTGTTACGAAAAAAATTTTTATACAAAAGTTGTAGTAAAGTACATTATCTATAACTTTTGTACGTAATTGTATATACCTATATTGCATTCTTACAGAGATATTTAAGAAACAAAAATTTGTTCCGGATAAACCGTAACTTCCAGTTAAGCGATATTCTCCAAAAACTAATCAACTCTTGGTATTGTTAGGAAAATACTAAATATGAATTTTGAAAATGATCGGATAATTACTTTTTAAGATAGAGCGCACACAAACTTTTTAACCACAGACAGACAGACAGACACACAGACGGGAAAATAGCTTATGTTCGGGAAAATAGCTTAAACATGCTCTATGGGCCCCAAAACATCTATTTCCGTCGAAATCTGGAGATCGAATTTTTTTGCGAATACAATACTTTCTCTATACTACGTATAGGGAGAAAGTAAAAACACACGCGGAACTCGCAGCACTTGGTTCCTCAATCATTACACAAAATACAATAAAGAAATGGGGGTTTCTGTTACAATATATACCCCGTGAGGCACCAGAGGCGTATGGCAGGGAGTGTAATACACCACCATTATTCATTCATCCCTATTAGCATCTCTAATAGCATGGGGAAAAAACGAAATTACTAAAACGATTTCAGGTTTGATAGCAGCGTTACGGCAATGATAGTCCCTCGGTTGGAATTCACTACAGATGAGAAGATCTGAATATAGTCGGGATATCTGGTCATTTACCCCTTTCAGCAATAGACTTTCAAAACGAATTAGCCATAATTAAATACATTGCGTTAAGAAACGCAATGTATTTAATTGTGTTAATTTAATCCTTTCATATAATTGATAAACTTTTGGCCCGTAAACTCAGAACATCCGCTCTTAACCAAATTTTCCCTCTGATAAAGATTCCTTAAATTATAAATAGGTAAAATTAAGTAGGAAGTAGTTCTTTCCCGGTGAGTAGCTTGAAGAAAGTATTCTCGGGATTCCAACCGGGCAGCGTCTCTCCATTCTGTCGACGCTTTGGCTACGCACACTGCTGCCATCTTCAGGACTGCAGTCCTCAAGTCCTGAAGATGGCTGCAGTGTGCGTAGCCGAAACGTCGACAGAATGGAGAGACGCTGCCCAGTTGGAAACACGAGAATATTTTCTTCGGGTTAAATTGACTTTAATTAATTCTTTATCCTTTAAAAACTTTTCTGCAACGGAAAATAACCACAACCCCCAAGATAAAGCAGGCCTATTTAAATGTAAGGACAGTGATGCACCATACATCTTTCATACCTCCCGCAGTTTTTCCGCTAGGACCAAGGTACATTTCAGGTGCATTCGAAATAACTCTTCTGTTTCCCTCTTCGCAAAACACCTCTTAGAAAACAATCACTCCTCAGATTTTTTCCCAGAAATCCTCCACATCTCAACCAAAGGCCGTCGACTCAATTTCTTAGAATAACTGGAAATCCGTAAAGTATCCAAACCAAAGCGTATTTACCAGAGTACCGCATCCAATGACTCATTCGCACGATCAAATATCCTCTTCATATCTTCGATATGGAATTTCTGAACAGTGACAGTGATAGTGACTGCATAGTTAGCTTAAAAACGGCAATTATAAAGAGTTAAGGCCCAAAAAATTACAACAATGCAACGAAGCCGGCGTACTTCCAGGCCCAGCAGCGCTTAGATTTAGATTTAGATATATACCCCGCGAAACGCCAGGGGCGTATGGCAGGGGGTGTAATACACCACCATTATTCATTTCTCCCTATTAGCATCTCTAATAGCCTGGGGAAAAAACGACCATCTGTCCTTGCGATAACTTCCATATGACGCTTCGTCGATGCCTCTCGGAGATCGCGTTCGCTCCTTATTGGCACTAACATTTCACTCACTTCATCTATAAATTCTGAACGAATGAACTTTTCGAAAAGTTTCCGATGATATTCAGATCTTCTCATCTGTAGTGAATTCCAACCGAGGGACTCTATGATTGCCGTAACGCTGCTATCAAACCTGAAATCCCCGCAAACGAATCGGTCTGCTCTACGCTGGACCATCTCTAAATCTGAGACTACCCTAACTGAGCGTACCCGGATCGTGCAGCGCGGTCGAAATATCGCGTTCATTTTAGTGGTCGGCAACCTTTATAAAAGATATTTGCTAGATATTCTTAAACTATCTTCATCCAATACTCTGGTGTAATTTCCCGCTGCACATATTTTTTAAACAAAAGATATCTTATGTATAATTTTGTCTGAAAAAACCGTCCGCCATTTTGTGATGGAATACCACACAAATATTGACCAATATCCTTGAAACCGATGGATAGCATAGATAAAGTAGCATTTTGGCAAAATATAATGCTTTTTATTCCGGTAATTTCCTTCCTCAAGTCCACTACTAGCTTCACTTAAAAGATTTTGGAAGAAAAATAAAATCAGGCGCGTTTTTGGAAATTAAGTCATGTTTGACCCTCCGTATCTAAGTAACGCATACGATTTATGGAAAATGGCTTACCGTTCCATGATCAGCAATCATTTGGCTGTATAGTATATTGTAACGAATTAGCCTGTGTGCTGAGAGCCGTCACATAGTGACGGCGTGAAAGAGAATATTTGACGAGTGAAGAACAAAAAGAATTAAGGCGAGTGAACGGTGTGAGAGGGGGGATGCGTGTGAAAAAAGAAGGACGGGCAGTCGGGTTG
Source organism: Sympetrum striolatum (assembly GCA_947579665.1). Lineage (NCBI taxonomy): Eukaryota > Metazoa > Arthropoda > Insecta > Odonata > Libellulidae > Sympetrum > Sympetrum striolatum. Next base: position 112,657,793 of record OX388341.1, read on the forward strand.
GAAGCGAGGACTCAAGAGGAGATAGCCGAAGGACTAGCGGTGTTACCCTCATTTTCTATCCCATTTTCATTCTTTTGATTCGTTGTTTTGTGGACTATTTGACTCATTAAATGCACTTTAATTTGTTTCATTCATTTGTCCTTAATTAAAATGTTGTATGTCAATGCTCTGGCCTAATGAGAGTATCCGGGTGGTGGAGCGTGATAATATGCAGAGTTTCAAGTTTATATCTCAAGAAAAGCAATTTTGGACTTCCATCAGGAAGTCCAGCTGGACCCGACTGTTCGCTGGGCGCATGCAGCGCCAATTTCTCGCTAAATTATCATTATCTGCAATTTCCCAAATTACTCTTCTTGTATGAATATCATGTACCCGAGTAGTGTCCCAATCGAAACATAAAGGATACAGCTACCATGCTACTAGAGCTTTTTTCGCTATCTTACCTTATAGGAACGTGGCACTTCAGAGAAAATGAGCAATATTTGCTAATGTTTTAAACAAATACGGTATGCAATACCTGTAAAAAGAACCTGTTGTATGGTAGCTTCATTTTTTAAGCATCGGTTTGTGAAAATATAACTCTGTAAGTTTTAAAATGTCTTCACAGCGAGGGCAATAGCAACAGTCTAAAAACAGCTTTTTCCGTGTGGTAAAGAGCAGCCTTAGTTTAAAGCCCTGGTTTAAGGGGACCGCTTTATCCGGGTCTCCCCTATATGGTGTAGACGATGATGGACATCCTCAAGGTGGTTAAGCTGCTTTAATTAACCGCGATTCTTCTAATAAATTAGACTTTAATACGAGTCAACATAAAGTTAATAGTTATCGTAAGAATAGATACCAATAGGTATATAAGTATAAGTAAGTAAGTAAGTAAATTTTATTCCATCTTAAAGAGAATACAAACAAAATATAAAAAATATCACTTGAGTTCGATAGCTAAACTTAAAGAACTGACGATGAAACAGTCAAAACTCCGTCAAAAGAAATATTAAATATAAATTTTTAGGGGAGGATAAGGAAAATATGTATTTCCACATTCCCATTCATTCAAAATTTGAAATACTTTATTCAGAAGTTTATAAACTTGTAATGCAATGCCCTTAGTCAACAATATATCCAGTCTGGTTTATTTCTAGGTCGGCAACTCAATGGACACTGCGTAGATAGTGGCTTTTTGTCTACTCCAATGCGCGACCCAACGAAGTTGTATGGTTCCTCTAATCGTTTTGTTGGCCAGGGGTTCATATTGCCATGTTCCGAGAACATTAAGCAATTATGACTATCATGTTGAAATACTGAGCCTGCAATATAACAAGTTTTATTAAGACGAAATAAGAAGAATTTCTTACGAATATCTGAAATGAAAATATCCCAAGAAACCACCATTTTTAAGTCTGAGAGAAAGTTTTATTAGTAAAAGACTTAGTTATAAGAATTTTAAGTCAACTAACTCTAAAAATATGGGTTTTTCTGAGGGTCAACCAAAAAGTCAGATGAGGATATCGAGGATAGAGAAAGTACGAATAGTTTCCATGTAATTCCATTATATTGAGAGAGCAAATTTAAATGTCAAGTGATAGAGTAGCCCAATGTTGTCATTAGAAATACTCAAATCGTCAGCAGCTCTCAACTGGATACCAAGATAAGCGAAGAGACCAAGGAGACCAAAGGACATCATGAAGTACTTGGGGAAGCTGAAATTGGGAGGCACGTATGGGTTAAATATATGACTCCCTTCTCTATAAATAAACATTTCTCAAATTATGTTCCGAATCACCCGTGTAACTTAAATGTTGACACTCTGTGCACTTATTTTATTAAAAAGTGATATTATTGATTTATGAATTTCAGATGAAACATTAAATAAAATACTTTTATTAAATTAAGTAGTAGTATTTATATATATAAGACTCTGTAAATATATATAGATTGATACGCTGCCCCAGTAAGATCATTACCACTTTATATCTAGAAGTATGGAGGAATGTGAGGTTCTTAGCTTACAATTGCCTAAACTTACCTTTAGAAATAGGCCAGATAATTTCCTTTAAATAGACTTGATCTAGCCCTCTATATGCACGCTTCATTCCTTTATCTACTATTCTTTTTGTTATTTTTGTTAAATTTTCCCTGTTTTCGTTAAGGACTGCTCCCCACATCCCACCTAAGAAAACGAAAAAAATTGCAATTAAGGATGCATTATTAATTTCCATTGATTATCTCTTTCATACCCATAAAACGTTGAAGGTGTTTAGGGTGATCCCGCATTGCGTGGAAAGTGAGATTGGACGAGAGCCATTCCTTTACAGCAGCTGCCTCTCTTTCCCCCACTCGACTGTCCAAATCTCTAGATACAAATGTATCAACCAGAGGATCAGCCATCGGCAAGAATCTCCATATTTGTGGTTGGCTCTCTGTAATACAATCGTATCTTACTCCATGCGGAAATCAATATGCTCTCATCATTGGAGTACACTTTTATTGTTCCTTCTGAAACTATGAAACTGTAGTTTATAAGCTTCTCTGAAAATCATTAAAACATGAGGAACTCCGTTAATAAGAAAATATCGTGGTTAACAGAATGGCAAAGCAAACCCTATTGCAGAAAATAACTAAAGCCAAACCTGACGATTTGAATATTGAAATTCTGCAGTCCGATATGTCTTGTGTTTGGTTGAATTCGTGTTCTTCTTAATCATTAACTACACAAAATGTTTGCGAGAAAAGATCCGAATGGGCGTTGCCCCACAATTAAGAAATTGGTAGTACTTTCATGACAGCTTTACTTTATCTCGTTCTGTCGAAACCATGCAATTGCCCCCTTTATACAGCTTATCTGCGGTCTATTGGTTCTTTACTCCACACCGAATTGTTCTACAAAGAATTATTATTGTAGGCCCCAACAAATTACGTTATCGAAAGACTTTGAAGGCGTTTATCAATACATTTTAATCTGTACGTATGTATGTACCATTGTATGTACCATTTCGATGATGGAACATTTGAACGCATGCAATTCGTTACTCAAATGAGGTCAGTGGATTTATGGTATCAGCTTTCGCAGCATACAGGTTTCTAAATTCGTGAAAGTACAATTTGTTTACATATGATTGATCGATTCCTTCTTTGGACAACTCATAAATGGAAAAAAACGAATAAAACCCGAATGCATATGAAAATTGCTTACTTTTCAGATTTCCAAACCCGGGTATATTTCCCACGTAACATATATCCAGCAAGGGATACTTGCATTGGAGCACACAAAATTCTTCTTGCTTCGTTGCATTCGGAGTTGTCACACAATAGCAACCTTCGGTCACTTTTTAAATAAATAAACAAGCTTTAATTAGATTTTAATACAAATGCAATCATCTTAACATTTATAGTCAGAGTAAACTATTCTTACCGATTTTCCTATTACTAGTTGTCATATTTTCTAACGAACTGCGAGTATTTCCAGATTCAGTTGATATTCTTTCCGAACCGTTTGCGATTATCAACGGGGGCTGGAGATTTGTGTATACCCTCATGATCCAATTAGGGTAAAATTTCTTCATCAATTTGGCATTTTCTTCGATTCCCTGGTGGAATAAAGAAATGTTTCATTTAAGTTACCAATCCATCACATATATTGATTAAATATAATACCTGGAGGTAATTTCTGGGTCGTTCAACTTCTCTATAATATGAAAATGCTACGACGAACTGATGGGGGCCCCTTTTAGTTGCGGTATCATTACAAGTCGACTGTTATCTTTCGTACTCTCCAAAAACTATAATTTTTTCTTCGATCATTACCACCAGCTCCAAAGATATGAAAAGTAAGATTATGGCGAATATCTTATTTTTGGATGTATTTGAAATGCTACATTCCTAAAGAAGACGTCATATTAGAATTGATTTGTGGTGAACGAAACTTAAAGAATTGGACTAGTTATTATAATATACCTGGAGAAAATAAAAGTCTCTTATGCCCCGTATAAAACTGACCATACTGACAATCTCTTGAAAGGTTATTACTTAAATAGTTGTTTATAAAGGTTATCAAGTTGAAACTAAAACAATTGAATGAATCGAAAATAATTCAGGATCATCCAATTGATTACTCTTGAGTAACCCCACAAAATATTTTCACTCACTCTTCGATTTGATTGTAAATAAACAAGATGGCGTATGATCTAGTCTTTAGTTGCCGCCTGAGAATTTAATTCTCTGATATTACTGTTAAATCAAGGAATTTCCATAACAGGAGGATTCTGTTATTTTAATTAAGCTGGAGTACATTAATTAAGATAGTAATTGCAGCCCTTTAACACAAATTTATATATTTCGCTAATAGCATATAAGTTCCCTAACATTAGTACAATACTCGAACATATTTTTTATTTTATAATTACGGAATTAATAGAATAATAGTTTACAATTTAATATCAAAACATTGTATCTTAAATTAACCTGTAAGGTGCATCAAAAATATTAATCACGTAAGCATTGCTATTAAATTATTCTTCAATCTTCATCTAACTTCTGACTTTTGCTGACTGTTAAATCTGTCGGATAGGAACACCAGCAAATACTTTACATTTACCTGAAATCGTTGTTTTATTGGTACATTAATGAAAATTCTGTGAATGATTGCAAAACTTCCTTGCTGCTCATCTTCTACGGGACATACCTGCTGACGATGTCACAGCATCAGTTTATTATTTCCAAAACTGACTTGCGTTTGATGATTAAATTTACGAGGAAATCTTTCGCGGCTGTTGTAAACCTTTCGGACGAGATTTAACTATGATTGCGTTCCGCTAAGACGAGTAAATATCCTAAATTGGGAATTAATTGAAGGGTATTCACTTAGGAGGAAATTAAAATACGTGTTCCGATTTAAATTATCATAGATTGTCTGGAAATGATTACTTTTTGTGAAATTGAATCGGTCATCAATAATTAAATTAATGTTTCTGAAAGAAAAGTGTAATTAGTAATTACTTAAATGAGACTGTCGAGGAGAGGAGCGACTGACTTCGCTTCTGAACGAACCACGGCCGCTCGGAAGTTGAGGCAAGCGAGGCTGAGTGACGTCACAATTCTCAACTCAACTCCGCTTCGTATACGGTGGCTGCTGGAGTACTCAGTAAAGAATTTGGCTCGATTGTCCAAGCATAGTCTGCTCGGCGTAACTTCGCTCAACTTAGCTTCGCTTCGCATTTGGTGGCAACCCGGCCATGTTTTGATGAAACCAATCTCCATAACATTTAGAGCTAGTGAATACGTTTTCACTGAATATTATATTACCCGTCTCCATATTTTCTAACGGACTACGATTTAGTTATGGTTCAAATTAATCACACATATTGAAATGTAAATAGTGCTGTTTTAATGTAAATAATATCGTATCAAGATGATTATACTAGTTTATGATTATTTCTAATAGTATCCTATGGTTAATTGTATTGATGATAGTGTGGATGCTGGTTAAGCAATGTTTAGATGATTACTTCGTGTAAATGACAAATCCAACGTACAAATGTAAACTGTGTGGTAACTCTGATGGTGGTATCTAATTATGTGGTTTGAATGTGTTGGAGGGGATACCGAGGGGGATAGTTAATGAATCGAGTCTTACTGTATTTTTTTGTGTGTTCTGTTAGTGTAAGCGGTAATGGGGATGTTGTTTTTAAACTTTGGTATTTGTGGGACTGGTGTTTGAAATTAGACAGAATTTCTCTAGTGCTTGTATAAATTGTGTATTATTTGAATGTATAAGGGAAGACAACTAACAATAGTCTTACTGCAGCATATGCAATAATAATTATAATACAGGACAGAATAATACTGATATTGATTAAGCATATTACCTGGAAGAAATTTCTTTCAGAGAAAAATTCTCCGTAATATGAAAATGCAACGACGACCTGATGGGGTCCTCTTTTAGTTGCGGCATCATTGCATGTCGATTCTAGTCTCTCTTGAACAATTGGGTTGGTTGGTCTAACAGACACACTTTCTTCCTTCTGGACGAAAGACCCTCCTCTCGGAAATGAGTTCATTGACTTAAAAAGAATCGAAGCATATGATTATGAAGGATATATTTAATTCAAATACCGTATATTTAACGATACAGAATCAGGATTAATGCTGTGGTACTTGTTAATGTGTAAAAATGCCATAACTGACCAAACTTTTACTAGACCACGTTATTTTAGGAAAGAATCGAACCGGGTTTCGTCGCGTCGCTACATCATCAGGTAGTGATGGTAGTGGTCGCTACATCATGTGGTCACATAAAGTGGTCTTGTAAAAGTTTGGTCAGTTACGGCATTTTTATATCGTATACTCTGGAATGTTTGACGCGCTCTTTATTGAAATTTTTGGGCTACAAAATATCGGTGTGTTTATACGGATTTAAAATCCTTTTTTAATCACTAAAGGTAGGTATGTTCCATCGGTATGACTGTATGATTAATTAAATTATCCAAATAATGCATACTAATAACAAATTAATAAAAGTTCATTTGCAAACGTGTCCGGAAAGGTCTGGAAGGTGTCCGGAAACGTCTATTAGGACGATCATCTTATATTCTTACTTGCATTTCCAGGTAGTATCATCGCAAATTTCCCACACTTCTTTTTCATTTTTTTGCCATTTTAGGTTGATGTATCGTGTTATTCAGTCAATAGGAAGATATTAAGTTTTCTCTGCGGTGGAAATGAATTGAAAAGTATCTGCATATTTTCCTACCGATATAATCCGGATGGTGGAAAATTGATGAAATATTTACCCAAATTTTGGGGATATCCCCTCCTCATCACAACCACTGCCTCATCGGGGCGGAGGAGTGCTAAAGGGGGTTGAGGCGATTTATAGCCAAGGTTCAACTATGCTAACAAGATTTAAACAATATCTCCGGCCAAATAGTGACTGTGGCATTCGACAACCGGTGGTAGGACAGCCAGTTTTCCAATTAATTCATTGAATAATTCATTAATTACAATTATTCTCCAAAACTCCCAGAATACGATAACAATTTTAATGATGATCTCCTTCAATGGAAATTTATCCGGGCTTAAAATCACCACCAATTTGGATGTACAGGAGGTGGTGGCAGTAAAGAGGTCCATCATGAAGAAAAGAGCTACCACCCTACAATAGCCACTACGAGATGCCACTAGTCCTCTGCTTTTTGGACTATGGACAGACCTTCTACAAGGTAAGTTCTTCCTCCACTCTGAAAGCTCTAGAGAATCAAGGGATAAAAGCTTCTGTCTCTTATGCAGTATCTTTAAGAATGTCAAAGCTTCTGTAATGCAGCATAAGGCGAATTCAGGATTGAGTAGGGAGTTCGATAAGGTGACGGTCTATCTCCCATCTTGTTCACAGCCGTTTTAGAAGAAGTTTTAAAACCCCTTATTGAGAAGAGTAGGCTGGTGAGTAAATGCTGAGTACACGAGTAAACTGCGTTTTGCAAATGATATATTGCCTTTGCAGCCAATGCAGAAGATCTATCTTCAAGACTTGACGAACTTAACACAGCAAGACAGAAGACAGGGCTAAAGATAAACCTGACAAGGACAAAGGTACTGTATGATTCTTTTGCAGCGCATGAACCAGTCAAAGTTAAAAAAAATAACATCCTGATGGTTGCTTGGAATACACGTACTTTGTATATCTTGTAACAACAGGAATTAAAATCAGGATTAATGAAGTAATCCGAAGCATGAAACTTGGACGGATCGACTTCGGAAGGATATCACACATTCTGAAGTCAAGAATACCAATGGTTTTAAAGACGAAGGTCTGAAACCAATGTAATATACCTGTCTTGACATTTGGTTGTGTAACTTGGGTGTTACATGCTGCAATGACCCAGAGACTTCAGACAACGCAAAGGAGCATGGAGGGCTGTGTGCTGGGAATCACAAGAAGAGACAGGAAACGCAACACTTGGATGAGAATGATGACTGGAGTTACAGACATCATAGATAAGGTAAGATCACTTAAATGGAGGTGGGACGACCATGTTGGGAGAAGAAACGACGACCGTTGGACATCTGCAGTTCTCAACTGGATACCAAGGGATGTGAAGAGACCAAGAAGAAGACCTACGGACAGGTGGAACAGAGATATCAAGTATCCCCGACATACATTTCAAATAGTAGAGACGCCTGGTGCTAAGTCCATGACCTACTGGAAGTTATGAATACATATAACGACCTGGTAGGAATAAAACGTATTTAATTCAAATTTTGAAGCCTATATCATACCGGGAAGGTCCTAAAATAAGATTCCATTATCTCCATTTGCAATGCATAGAGAAATGTAAATGGCACTCTGGAATCGGACCAAGGATACTCAGGGAGAAGGATTGAATTATATGAATGTATTTATGATCCCTATTAACATGCCGGGTCTTTCGTTTCTATGATATCGTGAAGGGTCTTTTAAAAAAATCTTAAAAATCGCAGCAATGCCTTTGAAATAGGAGAATATTTTCCCTGATCTAGCTTCAAACCAATGATAATCTTGGAGGATGCCTTTGTAGTTTTCGTTTGATATGCACAGCTTCTAGCTATCCCTCGAATTTCATCTCTCTAATTTGACGGAAAGTGCCTCAAAAAATTTTCGAAAATCCCCACAATGCATCCTTATGGAAAAAATCGGAAAAATTTAATGCCATATTTGTATTTAATAATTGGATTCGGAGGAGTGAGATGGCTTCGATACATCTAGCTGACTGTCCGTCGATTTAAGCGGAGAAAGAAGAAATAATAAAACAAAAATGTAGTACATACGTAAAATTATACGCCGTTTTTCCTCGTCTGTATATAGCCTGACATTCACACCTATCATTACTTTTAAATGGGCCCAAAATCCTAGTATATTCTGCAGGAAGATGCATGAGGCAGGATTCAAACGTCGCATTATACCTCAAGGAAATCTTTACAAGGGGATGCTTTCAACCTGAATATTTTCGTTTACAGCGTCAAAATGTTTTGAATTACGATTTAAAAACAATATTCCACCTCCAAAATGAAAATATTTGTTCAACTCCTTTGTTAGGTCTTTGTCTCAATTGTTCAGCTATTCCTTCTAAGTTAATTTTGCAAAAGAAATGAAGCCTGCGACAGATGGAAGTGAACCTTACATGAATTTTATGTGAGTCTGTCTGGCCAATCATGGTTTGAACCTAGCAAAATTATCGAAGAAAGATATAACACTACTTTGTGGTCTCAGAGGACACGTATGCCATGTTTAACACAAAATAGGCTGGGTAGCGTGGACTATAATTTAAGACAAGCACGCACACTTGCAAACATTTATGTTTCGGCTTCTAATAATGTGTGAATTTACAATCTGCGCATTTTCTGGTTCTCAACTTTTAAGTAAACATTCGTATACACAAACCCATACTCAACTGCACCTTGATTTTAGACGTGAATACGAGTATTGATAATTACCATCACAATGCGACTGGGATGTTGATAAGTATCGTTCTTAATTTGTATCGAGTAATTAGACTTTGCCCTCTCGATGAATTCCTTTTTATAAGGTAAAGAATATTGTCCCTTGTCATCTCAACTCCAATACATTCTTTTGGCAAAACAATGGCTTATAAAGCAGTGATTTTCTGTTTCTACTGCTATAAATCTACTATCGTTAATTATGTTATTATTTTAATGTAGTGAAGGAGAAAGGTTATTTAATCGCTTACTCATGATATAAAATTGGTATGCCCAAGTGTAGGTATGTGGAAAGAATGACCACACACATTTAAAAATCACTTTGCCGCTTACAAATATATGTAACTAAACATTGTTAACCGTAGCCATACTCACTCTACAACTGTATAATTACTCTTAATTAGAATTATTAATTTTCTTAGAGCACTTAATTTATTCTACAAAGAAAATACTTTGAGGAAACTTTAATTTAGTTTAGTTATTTGTAAGCTGCACTGTTTTCCGTTTAATACCTTGCTAACTATATATTGGTCTACGTTACGATCCCGGACGCGTTGAGGCATTCCCATAAGAAGTGCATATAAAGTAAATCGGTCAAAATCTCGATTTAAATAAAACTAAAAGGAATCATTGTAATCGCTTAAGTCGAGTTTTATAGAGAAAATTCTATAAAGATTCATACTATCATGATGAAATATAAATTTAACGAGAGGTACTAGAGCTAAAACATACCTTTTCTGTACTTTTAAAATGGTCTAATTCTATGTTCCTCGAGTATTCTGGTTTCTTGAGACTCCGACTTTCATCCTGAAAATCAAAGTTCCCCATGGAAATCGTGGTGAGTTGGAGTTTATTGCTGACGTATATACCAAAATCTATCAAATTGGTTTTGGCTAACATTACAAGAATTAAAGATGAGTAAAATGTTAATGCAATCAATACTAGTTTTTGTACCGACATGTTGGAGATACGCGTAGCCTGTTTAGAAATATAAAAAATTAATTTCAGACCAAATTGTAACTAATAAACGAATAAAGTGGAATAAACGAGATCTCATAGAAAACAGTATGATAAAATATGTTCATATTTAAGAGCATATTTGATATGAGTACGTTCAATATAGAATACGTATATTCAATATAGAATATAAAATACACTCACCGTTTTCGTTGTTTGACAAAATCGTTGCATAGACTTGCTTGAAATGTCACTGCTCTCGAACGCTATCCTTCTCATATTATGTAATCGAGAACTAAACAAGATATTTTACTTGCGTAACGAGCATCAGTACTAAATAATATGAATTTAATGAACGCAATTGTCGACGTATCTCTCCTAGAGTATGTATGACTATGAGGAATCCTCAAAGAAAACCTCGGAGGGTTATCCGAATTGATAAGATAAGGGCTCATTACCAAGATTTTATTTTGCAAACAAAAAAATGTAAGAGTTGTTAAATATCCATTTATATGGAGAAGACAACATTTAGACGGCTGAGTTCACGAATATTAAGAATTCGTAAGATTCGCAAATTTACGCGAGAAGGTTGGCGAGAAAAAGAAGGCCCAAGAATGAACACATTGCGTGTGAGACTCGTGGATTTTACGAAAATACCAACTCTGCTTTAGATTTACATATATACCACGCGATCCTCTAATGGAGTAGAGCAGGAGGTATAGTACCATTGTCATCTTTACCTAATCTACCATGTTAGCATCCCTGCGGAAGGTTCGACCAGAAGTAATTATCTGTTCTTGCGACTGCTTCCTTGAAACATTTTTCGATGCTTCTCGAAGATATTGTTCATTGTTAACTGGAGCTAAAATTTCATTTACTTTTCTAAAAATTTCAATTTCCTAATCTTATCTAGAATGACATCACAGACTGCTAAACGTAACTCCTGGGTATTTATTGTCCCGTCGCCTTTTTCCTATCAATCAGTGGTAATAAATTTCCATTCCCATCAACTTATCTCACGACTCTTCTCCGAATCAATGAGCGAAGTAAAATGGTTGACTAGACCATTGTCTACAATGAAGCATTTCTTCCGATTAAGTAATTTAAGTAAGCTACCTCTGTCGGTTTGCAAACTGCCAAGTGTTTATGCATATAGAACCATGTATATTCTGTAAGGATATATTTAAATGTAAGCTGCTTTCAGAACATAATGGAGAGAAGAAGAGAAAATAGTGTCGAATTACATGATAAGATCGTGGAGAAGAAAGATAACGGCATTTAGGTTATGCTGTGAACTTACTGAAACAAGCCGTACGAAGTGCTATATTTGAGGAGAAATTATATCACAGATGAATAATTTGAAACTAAAATGTCACTACAGAAAAAGATATCCATTTGGATTGTCAGCTTCTCTGAATTGATACAATCGCTGTTTTGAATGTTTCTCTAGATTTCCTACTGTTTAGATACTAAGCAATGGAAGGTGAATATATTTAAATAATGAAAATGGTCAGTGCAACTTGACCATCTATTCTTTCTTCATCAGCTATACTTACTGAAACATTTATTTTAAGGCGAGGTTAAGCAACGGTAGCAAGTTACTGATGTTAAAGAGGAAAGAAATTACGAAAAAATCATTTAGAAGGAAATGGGCCTTACAGTTGACGTTCCAAAAACGGGTTATGGAATTTTCAATGACGAAAGCATTACTATGCGCTTTTTTGCAGATCCCAAATTGTCTTCGGAAGTAAGAGGTTAATATCTGACATACCTCCTGTGCTTTATTACTTTCATCCTATACGTAGAATAGAGAAAGTATTGTATTCCCAAAAAGTTCGACCTCCAGATTTCATCGGAAATAGATGTTTTGGGGCCCATAGCTCCTTTTCGCTATTTTTCCGAACATGTCTGTCTGTGGTAAAAATGTTTTTGGGCGCTCTATGTTAAAAATTAATTTTAGGTCATTTTCAAAATTCATATTTAGTATTTTCCTAACAATGCCGAGAGTTGATTAGTTTTTTATGAATATCGCTCTACCTAAAGTTGCGGTTTATCAGGAACAAACTTTTTTTCTTAAATATCTCTGTCAGAATGCAATGTAGGTACATACAATTAAATACAAGAGTTATAGATAATGTACTTTGCTACAACTTTTGTTTGAAACATGTTTTCGTAACACTGATTGTTTATTAGTTATTTTTAAATAATGGCTAACCGGAAGTTGTTGTTTATCCAGAAATGGAAGTTTTTCATACATATCTCTGTCAGAATTTAATGTAGGTATATACAATTACCAACAAAAGTTATAGATAATGTACTTAACTACGTCTTTTGTTTGAAATATATTTTCGTAACATTGATTGTTTAGGAGTTATTAGTGAATACTCACTAACGGTAAGTTGCTTTTTATCAAAAAATTGTAGTTTTCCTTAAATATCTCTAACAGAATGTGATGTATTTATATACAATTTGTGCAAAGGTTATAGATAATGTACTTAACTACAACTTTTGTTTGAAACATTTTTCTGTAACACTCATTGTTTTGGAATTATTTATATATTACCGGCATAGGCTTCTGTTTTTAATAAATATGGAGAAACTCATGTGTTGGCCACATCAGATTGTTTTTGACTTAACGCAATATGCTTTCTACTATGACAATATTAGAATTAGAGATGGGCGCCGCGCCGCTTACGCCAGACGCCGACAATATCGGGCACGCCGCCGCCGAAGAAATAACTACGGCGCGCCGCCGCCGGAAATTTTATCGGCGGCGGCGCGGCGTGGCATGGATTTTAAAACGAAGTCCCACGGTCGAAAACATGCTGACAAGTAGTTCGAAGAGATGCGCTTTGAACTGATAGAACACATCTCGGGCTTTCCACGAGGGCGCTGAGTTATACGTGATATCGATACGTGTTACGATTAGGCCGTTTGCACACGTGCCGGCAAAATCGGTGCCGGTGTAGGAGTCGAGGAGCACTTAACGGGCAGGAGTCACTGTACAGTGAGTCCCACCAGAAGGTGGCGTTCACTTGACAAGTGTGCCTTGCCAGGGCGGGGTACACTTTACTCAGGCGGCTATCACTTAACGCATAGTTTTCTTCACATAATAGCAGTTTTATAATTTGCGGAAACTTGTTTCTAATAATCAGACATAAGTTTTGAGGGAATTACAAATTATAATATCATATCTTATTAGTAAACAAAGATATTAATTTTAAATAAATGAAAAAGCTATAAATTGTCGGTCTTTCCATTATAGTTACTTGAGTTTTGAGTTGAATAAAACTTACACAAGAATGCCCACAGTAAAACAAGTTCCATCAAATTTTAGCGTGATATATTGCATGTGTAACTGTGTAATAGAAACCTTTTTTTAATCTTTTTGGTACTTTATCGCAGTCAGAAATAAATAAGTTCCCGTTATTTCGCGCTCTCAAACAGAGCGCCTAATTTGAAAAATGATATCTCATAAAATATTAATTTAATTAACACAATATTGCGGTATATATTTTTAATCAAAATTAAAAATTTAAATATATTTCCTTGCCACCAGAAAAAAATGTTACCGATTATGTAAAACACCTTTTTCTCAGTAATGAAAGTAGGTACGATTGCAAACTTGTTTTCGTTACCAAGCACTTGGTAGAATATTTCATAATAAGTATATATAACAATATATTTCATACGTTATATAATTCATACAATACATTGCGGAAGATGTAACTTCCGCAACGTATGCTCGCTTTCGAATGTTTATAACAGAAAATAGGGATTTAAAATAACACAAATAAAATTCAGACTTTTCATAGTTTCATCTAAATTGTAATTAACATTTAAAATAAAAAATGTGGGAAACAATTATACCACTCATATTTCAGAAAGTTAGTTTAATTAACTTGAAACCTTTTAGTGTATCTTAAGCCATTTTATTCCAAGCAAGTTCTAACTTGGTAATTTCTACTATTAATGAAAATATTTTTAAAAAAATATTTTATTATATGGAAAAGAAGATGGTTACAACTGATCTTTCCTTATGGCCCTAATTGTATTCATGGACTATCATACCTTTTATAATTCATCTAATTTTAAGTTTTTGTTTAAGAATGGTCTTTAGTGTAATAAATCTTCCCTCACCACTATCTTTATTAAGGTTTAATTTCTAAATTGTGGTTATTTTCTGTCTGACTCACAGAATGGGTGTAGGAAAGGTAGACCAATGTCATCTGCAACTTTCCATGTCCTTAACAACATCTACACAGCTTATCCCTTCTATGCCAGGATCTGTGCTTGGAATGAATCTAGATTTCTTTCCTTCTCACTGGTTACAAGTACTAAACTTTGAGGTGACTATTAATTTGCTGAATTTTGATTATAAAAAAAGTTTAAAGATTGGATTTTTTTTATGACATGGATGAATGATTTTCAATTTGAATATAATAGATAGAACAGGTTTTCTTTTTTATAATATAATTTGAAATAAGACCCAGCATATTGTTGCAGTCATAGAATAGTTCCCACTGAAAATTTTCAAGTTATTTCCGAATACCTCATATGCTTAGGTTGATGCTTTGAAACTATGTTAAAATGCGCTCTTTCTAACTAATGCTGTTTTTTTGGGACAGTGAAAATTATGCCTGTAAAACTTTATTATTGCAAAAGCAAGCAATCAAAGTTATTTCTGATCGCATGAGTAGCTTTATTTTCACTACCTAAAAATTCTTAGTTTACCTTCTATCCCGAATTGTTTACTGCATGTAAAAATATATTGACCCTAATTCAAAACAAATTCTTTTTTCCACCATCATAACATTTGCTTGAAGCAAATTTTTAGAAGAATTGTTTAGAAGACCCTTCAGAAACAAAACTAACACTCTTTAAAAGGACCTCATAATTTTGCATCCATATTTCTTTACATATTATATATGTAATACCAGCAGCTGATATTAAAGCTATTAAATTATTACCTCTTTCAAACTTATTTGACAAATACCCTTTTGGGAAAAATTCACAATAGCATTCATGAATATCTTCTTAAAGTTATATTCAGTAGTGAGCTTCATATGTTCTTAATGATTTATCTACCAAAATTCAGTTTTATCTATCTCTATATGTACTTTTAACTAATTATATTCAATTAGAATTATTCTATTTCATTTCATAATTATATTTTTATTATATATTCAGTAATTTCCTAATTAGATTGATGTGTTTCATGTCATTAATACAATGGAGTCAATTCAAATAATAACATCCAAGTTCTGTATTTTTGTATGCTTACCTCTTGATTTCCTACTCTTGAATTTTGAAATTCATTTAGGTTAGCGTGGATTCTCTTAATAGTTGTTGATTCATAAAAATCAAAATCATGTCCTCGGTAAAAAATAACCATCATGGCTACTACAATCAGCAAAAGTGCCACAAAGGATCTTCGGATTGATTTTGAGGTTATCCTCAACACCTAAAAAAATTTAAATCATCAACTTATGTACATTGAGTACCTAATATGATAATTATAATAATAAGGCTGCCTCACTCATTTTAACATAAATTAAAAAAATAGAATTACAGATATTATACTGTTGACTCAAGAAATTTCAAAAACTTGCGTTGCATTTTTATTTTAAACTATAAAACATAAATCATATTATTTTAAATATCATTACATATAAATTGATTTGAAATTAATCCTGTGTGAAAGATAAAAACCAAGGCATACCATTATCTAGGGAATGTATTGATGCTTCTTCGGGTACCAGTTTGATGAAGTAGGATAGGCTTGTAGATCCTTGAATAATTAACGCTGATTTGATGTTTTCAGCATAGGAGAATTTCGTGATGATAGGCGCTATACCCTCTCTGTTACAGTTAAACTATTTTTTTAGTAGCAGCATTCCTAGCACACCGCAGCCAGCCGTGAGTATAAAGGAAAATGATAAGTAACAGGAGATATCGTTAGAAGTTTATATCGTAAAACAGTTTTGAGAATATATTGGAGCTAGTCTTCTAAGTCTTAAGTTCATTTTTAAGAGATAAGAGGTGAAATATGAAACCATGGGTTACACGACTATAGGTCGACAGCAATTAGGTCGACGGCAAAAGGTCGATGCCAATAGGTCGCCGTGCCAAAAGGTCGGTAGCCAAAGGGTCGACGTGGAAAAAGGTCGAAAACAAATAGGTCGCCATACAAAATGGTCGACAGCAAATAGGTCGCCGTACAAAAAGGTCGCTATACAAAAAGGTCGACAGTAAATGGGTCGCCGTGGAAAAAGGTCGAAATTATTATTATATATAGTAATATAATTATTATTAAAAGGTCGAAATATATTTTTACCCTACATGCACTAAGCTACATGTTACATAGTTTTAGATGACATGAGAAAATCTATATGTATCATAGGTAGATTGACGCGGCTCCTCTTGCGTGTTTGGCAGGGGGTGAGTATTTTTACCACGATTTCGGATAATTATTTAAAATGATCTTTCGTGTTCTTTTGCTCTAATGACAAAACAGCGAGAAGTTTGCCCGATGTCGTTGCCGGAAAAAGTTCCACGCGGAAAAAGTCCGCCGGAAAAAGATCCGCCGGAAAGAGTGCCGCCCGAAAAAGTTCCGTCTCTTTTATGCTCCAAAATGCAAAGATAAGGGTGCGGAGAAACACTTCAAGGCGGGCAATAAGTGTTACGCGGCCACAATGGAGTGAAAATGGACAAAATATGGCAGAAGCTCGGACAGATGGTCGCATATTATTCTTTCGCACAAAGTGTCAGTCTAGCTTATAGGTACATAAATAAATATAAATAAATAAATGTTTGCAGAAGAAGTATTTCTAGAACCGGGTCTTTTTTGTTACCCTACCCGTAAGAGGATTAAGAGATCGTTTCCTTGTTAATACCACTTTTCACTTGCGCAAATATGAAATTAAAACCTTGAGTTTTGTATACAAAACTGTAAATATACCTTCTTTCCTCATTTTCCCTCTTAATATCTAAAATAAAAGCTCGATTAGATTATATTATTTATTAAAAATATAAACACATTATGAACAATGAAATTATCGCAGGCGCAATCTCGTGTTATGGCTGACAGCCCCTAAAAACTGTTATAAATTACTAGAATTAATTAAAACGTTGATTTGTTGCAATTTGGTATAGTCTACGGCCAATTCTTGCAGCATTACAAAGAAGATTATTGGTGAATATGAGGGAAGACCTCTTGTCGAATTCTTAAGAGGAATTGCACACAATTTTGAAATGCAAATCAATTACCTGTTTAAGTGACGTAACATTACGTTCAAGTGTACTTAGAATTTTGATAAAATAAACGAAAATTTTGTAAATTTTGTCGCATTAGTTACCTTTCCCGTGTATTTCCCCGTAAGGACAGGTGCCCACAGAAGAAGCGAAATGCGAAGCGTCGGAGACATGTAAGCGGAAACCGTTGGACGGGATGCAGAAATTTCGAATCCAGGTAAAAATGTCACAGGTAAAAATGCCACGGTAAGAATGCCTCGGTAAAAATGCCACGGTAAGAATGCCACGGTAAAAATGCCACTGGTAAAAATGCCACGGGTAAAAATGCCACCCAACTCAACCCATCGGCTTTTAGCCAAAGTTATATTTAAGTGCCAATTGGAAAACAATACCTCGAGGTCCCTTATCAGCTCCGAGCTAGAGTCGTTGGAAAAATACTGTGATAAAGCTGCAAAAACGGCGCCTAGGGGTGGACCTTTAAAAACCCTCAATTAAGTATCATAAACCATTATTATTATTATTAATATTTAATGAATTAAAGATATTAATGTTGAAATCCTGCTCTACTTTGCGAATCACTCCTAAGGGGTCCTCCATTAATCACGTGATGTTTTTTCGCAACTTTATATTCTCCCTCCCTCCCCCCGGTGATGCGTGGTGAGGGTTTAGACTAACCCCCCCCCCCCCCCACACCCAAAATCACGTGTATTTTTTGGTACAAAGTATCTTTTAATTTTCAGAAGATTATCTTTAAATACAGGTATAATCTATTTTTAATTCTGGAAAATTAAGCACCGTGATAAAAATGTCCAGACGGACATTAAGGTTGCAGGTTGTTTCTGACTGGCGTAAAATAATAAATGAAAGGTGTAATCATGTGAAAAACATAATTTTACTGGTAAATGAATATATTTAATTGAACTCGGACCACGGATTAGTTAGACTTTCATCAACACTAACGAGTGGATAAGCATCTTGCAAGTCAGGTGTTGGCACTGTGCTTTCTCGAAGATCAACGACGGTCTCATCAAGGCACTCGGCGTCATCATTTTCACGCACTGCGCAGAGAATCTCTCTCGATCGTCGTGTGAAGATGCGGATCATTAAATTCTTTCTGAGCCACAATAGGATTTTTTTCCATTCTTACACTCTGCAAATAGGTCTTTATACAGATCTCCTAGTTTAGACCTTGTTGTATTGTTTTAAGGGAAAATATACACGGCAACGATTTACGCATGTTTCCGGCGCCAAAATCACGGACTTACTGGCGACTGGAAAGCCGGGCGGCCGTTTTTCGGTTTAGAAATCGCGCGCTCAACGAAAAAATAAATACACGTGATATCTCACTGCACCCCCCTTCCCCCTTGTGATATTTTCCAAACCCCCTCCCGCCCCTTTCGAGCCTCACGTAATTATGGACGATCCCTAAAACACAGTACAGAAACGGGCGGGCGCGGTGAAAATTGAACACGCTGTAATCGGGAAGCAGAGCGGCGCCGGCGGCGGAGCGCTCTCATCGGCGTCGATCTACGTAACCAATGTTGTATATCTTGGCGACGCACAGTGGGACCAAATCCCAAAAAGGTGGTCATTATGAGAAAAAAAAAACCGCCGCCTCTGTGGGCGTCCTGCCTAAGGCGCATTTCAAAGTGTTACCAAATGCAGTAAAAGCTTAATTTGTTGAAAAAAATCATTTCTGATGTAAAAACAAACGGTACGTCGAATCGTGCAATTTATTTATCCATATGTTTAAAATATAATTTATAAAAATTATTTTCTTGTATTTCCGCGTGGAAAGACCATTTTCCGATTCTATCTTTATCACGCTGTTGTGAACGAGGCGTTCATTTATTCGTCATAACATTTACACAGAAAATATTGCATGCATTACTTCCCGTAACAGTGTCATTTAATTTGTATTTTATTTCGTTTTAATTTTTCTATAACACGATTAAGATAATATTAACTTAAATTTTCTAATTATGCATTCCAAACAGCGGTCGCCAGCTAAATCTCGTACTGTAAGAAATACCTCCATACATGCTGGGTATGAAATTTTAAGAAAAGTTTAAAGATATTTTTGTTGAAAAAATGAAGACATTATCTTGACAACAGAGGGATTTATTAATTTCTCAATTTGTTGTTTTCGCCGCGTGCCGAAGTTCCGCCGTCTAGTCCGTCAATAGTAAACAACTTATCTCCTTGACGACCAAGGCGATTGCTGAATCCGAGCTCATTCATTTTTCCATGAGGGTATACGGGGTTTTAACTACATACAGAAGTAATGATAGGATATAGTGTCAGAATTAAAAAAAGAGGAGGGAATTTACTGAGATTTCAGGTATGCTAACTATGATATATAAAATAGGAGGGACAAAACTACGCCCATTTTGGAGTGTTTCTTAATCAAACCGATTTACAGAAGGACATGTATGCGTTTGTTTGTGGTGATCAAGACGACGAGGAAATATTACATTGAGGAAGGGGAAGATTTTTGGGAGAGGAACGGAGTTTTAACGCAAACGAGATTTTACAGCAGTACGTTTTTGTGACTCTCACGAACTGCATAATGTTCAACGGAATGGAATATGTAATTTTTCAGAACTCTGCTAATATTCTTAGGTTAGAATTCTATCCTGATTAGTATTTATAAAACGAATTACGGAATTGATAAGATATATATTAAATCATACTCATGTAAATGTTTCAATTATAAAGCATAATCATTTACAACGTCGGATTCACCGTCAGGGAAAATGAGAGACCTAATTAAGTAAACGTCTTTCTTATTAGGGTATTTGTTCTCTTTGTGGTGTTGAAATACAAGTAGTGAAGTAGCAAAAAATCGTGAGTATCTCACACCTGACTGAAAAGGTAAGGCGTAAAAAGGTGTTTTGTTATTTGTAGAATGAAAATAATAAAAATATATCAGTACGATAATAATGATGACTTATTATTAAAACCAATTACCTACCAAAATTGTTTATAGTAACTAAAATTTCTATGGGTCTTTTCGAGAAATAAAAGGTTTTTGTTGAAATTGTTGAGAAATTTACAATGTTCAAGATGTGTCTGAGGCATTATACACAATACCATGCATATATGTTGATATGAAACTATGAAACTTACAGAGATAAAAGTAATGCATTCATAATATTTATTCGTAACCAACGTATCACAATTGGGAATCTTTAAAGATAAAAAAATTGAAGAAATATAGTAATCATGTTGTATACAACATCATTATGAAATGTTGTAATTGAAAATTATATGTTCGCGTAAATATGTCCCAATAACCAGAAAATTGTTTAATTATGATATGACTCCTAAACAGTGTTCGAAATCGAAATTTTTTTCTAATAAAATTTATAGATAATTAAACTTTTTGTAACTTTTGTATATAATTGTATATTATATGTATATATAATTGTATATTTTGTATGGCGACCTATTTGTGGTCGACCTTCTTCCACGTCGACCCTTTGGCTATCGACCTTTTGGCACGGAGACCTATTGTCGTCGACCTTTTGTCGTCAACCTTTTGTCGTCGACCTAATTGCTATCGACCTATAGTCGTGATACCGAAACGATGTATGTAACGCAGTCAATGTCAGCATCACCATTTCGGATTTAGGCCTACTTTTTTAAATTGTTCCTATTCACCCGCTGGTCCGATTAACCACCCTCTCCTTTCTTTAGAAGATATCGAACAAAAATTTAAAATATCACACAGATTTCGATGGTTTTTTGGGCATTGCTCAGCCCGCACAGGTCCTTCGAAGCTTCAAAATCGAACACATACCGCTGGTCCCAACAGCATATATAAATATCAGCCATACATAACTTTTGTAAGTTCGGGCCCTCTTATGTGTCTATTTTGACTGGACTATAATGGTTTTATTGCCATGAAATGTCGGATGTTCATCCCTATACATTCCTTATGAAGTTATCTTTTCCGTATATTAGTAAGGGAGTTGAGTTCAACGATCACCTTTGTCGTTAGGGAATTGTTTACGCACACAAAATTACACGAAGTTTTCGTCATTTTTGTCTGAATTACTTCAATCTCTAGACCCATAAGGTTAGCCCTCTAGTATAGTTACTCTCTGGTAATACCTCATTAAACCATTAATGACTCCCAAAAGTTTATAATCCTATCATGTCCGGAACTGCTTGAAATTAATGTTCCAAAGATTTTCCCATGCATTTCTTGCGGTAGGTACTGACATCGGATAAATAAACACATCGGTGATTATTATATAAGATAAGGCAAATGTGGTTCTCATATTCTCGGAAAAAATCGACTTTTAATGCGATTTGTCTTGACATCCATTTCCCATAATTTATGCTCGTTATCGGATCGGCTGAAGTAGTCGGAGGTCCCATAATACCGGTTACGTCTTCGAAAATGCAATACTTTCCCTTAATTTATCAAGCAATTGCAGCCTAGCTTCTAATCTCATTTCTTTTGAAGATTTACATACTGCACCTAAGAGTATTTTTGTAACACTTTCTTTTTTTCGTATCATTTTTTAACAAAACGTATCTCCATAGTATTGATTATGTATTTATAGTATGTATTTATTGTATGTATTTATTGTATGTATTTATTGTATGTATTTATTGTATGTATTTATTGTATGTATTTATTGTATGTATTTATTGTATGTATTTATTGTATGTATTTATTGTATGTATTTATTGTATGTATTTATTGTATGTATTTATGTTTTCATAGCTTAAAAAAGTACATCGTAATATTAAATTCATAGTTGAAATTGAATCTTACAACGCATCAAATACTGGATTCTACTTGCTAGATCTAAGGTTACCCAAAGACAATAACTGTGTAGCATTTCTCAATTTTTCGCAAACCTGCATATTATAGCGACACTATTTATCAAACATCCCATTCCACTTAATCACGTTGCTTTCCACAGCCTCATACACGGATTAATCAACACCCCACTTCAACGGAACAATTTTTCCCATAAATTACGCATCATACAGCTCATCGCGGTCGCCAATGGTTATCCTTTTTCCCTCATCAATCACATCCTGACTAAAAAGCAAAGAAACTACAACTTTAGCATATCTACCACAACTTTTCATCAGATTGTGACTCAACCAAATGGGTCAAATTGCCTATGACTGAACCGTTCGTAAATAAATCGCAAATGCTTTCCCATATAATTACTAGCCTACTTTTTACACGACCCATAATTTAAAAAAACTCTTCTGAACAATGAAGATTAAAAAACTCACTCAAATTTGGAATTTATAAATTAGCTTGTAATACTTGCGGAGCAATTGTCATTGGACAAACTGCCTGTAATTTAAACACCAGAATTAGAGAGCACAGAAAATGTTTCATAAACGGTACAGAAGCAACACACTTTGTGAAGCACCTTCTCGACCACAATCACTTGTCTGACTTCTCCGTTCACTCTCACAAACATACACCAATTCATGAACCCCTCCCTCATGCTGTCAACCTTCCCCAACTCCCTCCACCCATCTTTCCCCTCCCTAACCCTCTTTTACGCAGTCTGTTTTGTCACTGGCACTTTTCTTATTATTGGCCTAGCGATGACTATGTTTAGTCGAAACCTGGTCGCCATTATACATTCTACATTTATAGAACAAAGTATTTTATTTTATTTCAGTATCTACCTGATTATTTCGTATCTCATTGCGCTAAACATTCCTGAGTTCGGGGGTAGACCTTATATTCGCCGGATCTCATGTATCTGTCCCAAATTCCAATTTGGACCAAACCGACGAGGAATCACTTCTCTCTTTTCGTCGCTGTTCAAAGCCGAGCCTTTTAACAGCTTAACCGCAGATTCTTAGAGCATACGTACTCGAATTTAAATTATTTGTAAGGGTGATTTCAAGGCATTAAACTGAATCCACTACATTCATATTTCTTTCGTTAATTTTCTACAGGTAATTAAGACACAATTCTTTCCTTTCAAAGAAATCAACTATGGAGCATTTACTTACTTTAAGATCTAATTTGCCTGTTTTCTCATCTGAATGAGAAATATATTTTAAAATGTTAAACCCAAATTTCTTTCACACACATTGTATCTATCTACCAGCTTTTTCTGTCAGATAGGTAACTCTATTGATCCTCAGGTCTTTTGCTGTGTATATATTATGTGATATTTTTGCGAGAAAAAAGACATTATAAAGGTATATTTAATATATCCTACTTCTTATTATTGCACATTAAAATTCGCCCTTCTTTCTCTAATTTAGCGTAATTTTTCATTATGATTTTCTTTTGACATTTTTATGCATAAATTGTCGTTCACATGCTACTTTGAGTGGCTAGCTTTCCAAAAATTACTTTCATTTAAAACGTAAACTCGTACCGTAGGTGATAAATAAAGTTTCACGGGAATTAATATTCACATTAAATTAATTGAATAGCAATTTTAAACATGCTGGTTATAGTTTGCATTAAAATTATCCTGTCGAAGTAAATAAATAAATAGAGGGAATAAAAGGAGGGAAAAAGTGAAAGAAATAGTTACACTGTTAAGAAAAAAGCTATAACAAACCTCAAGAACATTTTCATTACGACACGAAGTCATCCTCTGATTAGGCTAATGTACACAAAACAAGGCCACTGAAACCACGATTCATCACACAAATCTGAATAACACAATTTCTTTTCTTTGAGTTCCTGATTCCTATCTTCGTAGCATTTCCTAATCACTTTTGGGTATTCAGACATTAAGCTTAAATTACACTAAGAGAAGACTGCTGACTTGCAAGTTGAAATAGTAATCCTGTCTTAAATTTTAATAAGGAAAAAGGAACATAAACGTACCTATTTGTGTGTTTGTCCTGTAATATGCATATTTCATATTAAATTATACACTTGCGCGAACAAACGTATATACTCATTAGAAGTCGATTCCTCAGTTGCCGTCACAAGTGCGACTGAGGGATGTCGGGTATTTCTTTCGTATTTATACTTGTTCGAATTGAAAGGTTCGCTGACGTCACATACCAACTTGAAGCTGATCCATGGAGTTAGGACAGCGTCAATGATCATTATATATCTGCTTGATTGCTTGTAGATTCTTTCCTAACTAACTTCTTATCTCTGGTTGTTCGCTCCTTATAAATTTAAAGGAAACTCATAGTCATCAATGTCTAGTTTTTCGCTACAAAGGTTAAATCTCTCACCATTGAAGGGCGTTTTGTTTTTAAATTTTCTTATTAGACACCTTCCACCTGTCCAGTAGCTGTATTGCTACTTATTTTGTAATTATAGATTTCTACAAAGAATGAATGGAATCTTTAATAGGAAATGAATTCGCAATGCGTTTTTATCGTCCAAAAAAGGATGCATTCCATATTTTTTCAGTCTTTGATAAAATTTGTTTGTTCAGGCTAGGTGCGAAGGTGGTTCTATTGATTACTGCTCTTTCTCGTCTCATCATTTTATTGATAATTTCATATTTCTCCTTTCAATTTTTATTATGTCATAGTTTGAAACAAATTATATGTTTCCCCGAAACTCCGAAATTTGGCTTCGTTGGTCGACTGTCTCTTTGGCGAAGTTCTTCTAATTACACCTTAGGTCAATATAGCTGACTACTTAACATTTTATACAAACCATACTACGTTACGGAGATGTGGAGGTTATTTATAGGTTGTTATGGTAATAATAATAATAAAAGGGCTTATTTAGGGCGATGTGAGTATGAACATGAGAAATGAACCTTACTGGCGATGGCAGCGAATATGCGAGCATTTCTTATAGAAATTCGACGTAAAAGACACGAAATCGGAAAGCACGATACTGATTCAATGCCAAATACTGGCACAAAGTAAGCATGTGTAATCACTTTTTCGGGAAATATGTTTTTTTATCATCATTATTCTATTAACGATATATTATTTAATCCGAGGTAACAATAACGGGCGTTTTGTATCCTATTGTATCGTTGTATGACTTTTAAATTTAAATTTAAAAATTTCAAGAAGAAAGTCTGTTTTGACGATCCTGCATCCAAATAACATTCAGAGCTGACGCCTTTCGGATCATAAGAGAGGGAAACGGGTCGTGTATCATCATTGAGCTGAGCGAAATAGATGATAATTCGAAAAAGTGCATCCGTATTCAAACTTAATGTTGTGATTAAGACGAGTCAAAACGGTTATCAACCTAAAAAAACTGTTAAATATTAGAGGCAGTGAAAGTAAAGAAGTTGGCAAACGGAAGTTGGTTTTTCTGAATAGAGAACGTGAAACAACAGAAACAACTGCGAGTCCAAAAATCGGATATGATTGAAGTTTAAAAAATTATAATTGAAGTTTTAAAATGGTATTGAAGCAACGACTCAAGCGATAGAAAGTGGAAATGAGTTTCTCCCAAAAATAATTGAGAGAGATTGCGCCCATTTCAAGATTAGTCACTCACAATTATACTTTCTACAGATATGCTAAAATAATTTGCTGGCAATAAATTTCGGTTTCTTATACCCGAAGTTATTATAAACGGTTTATCCGATAAAATTATGAGTGGTTCGCTCCATAGCTGAGTGAATTATTCTAGAACTCATAGAGCAAATTAAAATCGAGTTTCGTCAAAGTTATTTTTGAAAAGAATAGGAATGTGACAAAATCAATAGCTTTTCCTTTGAGACAGTATTTATTCCTTCAGTTGTTAGTTTAAGAGTCAGTTGATACTACCAAGGAGCTCGACTTACGTTTAAAATTAAACCATAGTTTCGTAGAAGAATTTATCTTTAATTCGTCAGCACCGACATTTTTTTGATTGATGTAATGGATGACAGAATCATCTTCTTCCATAATGGCACGGATGGATATATTTATTTGTTCGTTTGTTTCTTTACGACAAACCGTCTGTCCCAGAGTTCCGTCCTTCCTTCTGATTATTAAAAAATCTAGAAATGCTATCTTTCCATCTTTTTCCACAGGCATCGTAAATTGCATGCTCCTGGGTCGTCTGTTTCGGTTGTGGAACAATTTTTGTAGGTGGAGTCTATGGATCTTGTCCCGATGAGTTCCATGCATAAATTGGCAGTCGTTGGTGAGATTGGCGATCCCATAATTGCTCCTTCTGTATGTTCGTGGAAATTTTCATGTCAATTGAAATGTGCAAGACAATATTCAGCGACAATCGTCGTGTTATTGTCGATTTATTTCGGACAGTTTAAAGGGCTACTTCGATAAGGATATTCGTGAAAAGAGACGCAACATCCAAACTGACTAATAAATCGTTTGGTGTTAATCTCTCTTCTTTTGATGCGTTTGAGGAAGTGGTGAGACTTATTTTTACATTCGTCTCGGCTTTTTTATCAATCTGGAAGGCTAACTAAGTTATATGTTGCTGAATCTATGTCCCTGACTATTGGTCTTAGTGAGCAGTTTTCTTTGTGTATCTTAAGCAAGCCAAGGAATATTCGAATCTTGCGGCGTTATTTATCGTTATATATTATATTACCATTTTTTATTTACAGTGACTAAGACCCTGCCAGAATCCGGTCAAATTTCCTCAGCTTTATGGAAGTTCCGTAATGGCTGATTCAATGTGACTAGTAATTTTCTTCAGTACATACTCTAGGCGTGATGTGATCTCGTTATTGGGTCGGTAACTCAGTTAGCTGATAAAATAGCTAAGTTTTTGTGTTGCGTAAAAACGCTATAAGACGTTGAGGTATTCAGTTCTGTTCGCTAGCTTACCTATATTTTCTATAGCATTTTTGTTCTCATGTATTGCTTTAGGTCACCTAAATAAGGGAAAATGTTTACCCTCATCTAGAATGGTCTGAAGTAGGCCATATTTGGGGGAATATCCCATTAAATGGATTAAACTTATCAAATACCGTTTTCGTAAAAGCGTACGTGCGAAGGAAGTAACTAAAATCACCTAATTTTTGTGTTGCGATCGTATATTTCGTTTACTTTTTTAAAAAGATTATATGAAGGTGAAGGCTCATTAAAAAGACTTTCGCTGTCATAAAATGAATTTTATTTACGTCAAACGCAGCTTGGTCGATGCAGATAAGTGTGAGTTAATGATATAAGTTTCAACTCTTGCACATTACTTTATCTTTCATATTGATTCTCCGTATGCACTTGCCAAGGCTGCACACGATGCAGTTTAACGGGAAGGAAAATATATGCATGAAGCAGATATCGGGAGCTCCACTTGAAATTGAAAATAAAGTACTAAACAGGCTTTTTCAAAAATATATGTTTGATATATGATATTTATAATTGAAAAAAGCAAATTACGCATTAATTGCTTCTTTGGAGACCAATAACAAGCTGAGAGCAGCCCGATTCGTTTGCGGGGAGTTTAAATTTAGATGTATACTCCGCCTGCCTCAGTACGTCAGAGGCGTATGGCAGGGAGTGTAATACACCACCATTATTCATTCATCCCTATAAGCATCTCTCATAGCAAGGGGAAAAACCGAAATTACTAAAACGATTTCAGGTTTGATAGCAGCGTTACCGCAATGATAGTCCCTCGGTTGGAATTCACTACAGATGAGAAGATCCGAATATAGTCGGGATATCTGGTCATTTACCCCTTTCAGCAATAGACTTTATAAAAGAATTAGCCATAATTGTGTTAATTTAATCCTTTCATATAATTGATAAACCTTTGGCCCGTAAACTCAGAACATCCGCTCTTGACCAAATTTTCCCTCTGATAAAGATTCCTTAAATTATAAATAGGTGAAATTAAGTAGGAAGTAGTTCTTTCCCGGTGAGTTGCTTGAAGAAAGTATTCTCGGGATTCCAACCGGGCAGCGTCTCTCCATTCTGTCGACGTTTCGGCTACGCACACTGCAGCCATCTTCAGGACTTGAGGACTGCAGTCGGGTTAAATTAACTTTTATTAATTCTTTATCCTTCCAATTGTCACATCTTCTCCCCTAATAAAAATTCAAGCCTTCCTTCAAAACTCCCCTCAACTTAGGAAAACTTTTCTGCAACGGAAAAATAACCACAACCCCAAGATAAAGCAGAAAATACCTATTGAAATGTAAGGACAGTGATGCACCATGCATCGTTCAGACCTCCCGTAAGGACCAAGAAACATTTCAGGTGATTTCGAAATAACTCTTCTGTTCCCACTTCTCAAAACACCTCTTAGAAAACAATCACTCTTCATATTTTGTCCCAGAAATTCTCCACATCGCAACTAAAGGCCTCCGACTCAATTTCTCAGAACAACTGGAAATTTGCAGTCATATCTATTCTTCCAAATATTCTTTATTTAATGAGCATCTTTTCCCTTCTCACTTCCTGCTGATGAACTCTGTCCTTTCTTACAATAACTACGTCCCTTCCTCTATATCTTCTTAGTCTCTAAGTCCCACCTCCTCCTTCTCCCCCCCCCCACTTTTTCACCTTCATTTCCCCCCCCCCCTTTAGCTAGCTAGTATTAAAGGGTTTGAATTTAGAGTTCTTCACCAGAAGATGACGATTAATCGTCGAAATCGGTCGTGTTAATTTTATTTGTAAAAAACAAATTTGTAGTACATATCTTTCTTGGATTCTTTCCATTATGGATTATCGCGTCTGATTCAGTGAAGTTTATTTTTATGGATTTTGATCTGCAGAATGAAATTTGAAATTCACACTATTATAACTGGAATTTTCAATTTGGGAGTGAATGTTTTCCGTACGTCCCGAAAAAGTAATATAAATTGTGAAATGTGAAAAACTTCTTGTATTAATAAAAAGGTTAATAAATAAATGAATGTTAATTATATGTATTTTAGTAAATGGTTGGGAATAACTGTGCAAAATTCCACTTGTTTAAAAGTTTTTAATATCACGACCGGTTTCGGACAATAGTCCATTATCAAGCATAGCAAAGCATATGTTTTTTAATAATGCTATTATTTTCGTGATTTAAGTTAAAAGATTTGATTAAATCTAAGTTTTATATATGGACCTTTCCATGCCAAGTGGTGGTCCCCGCTCGAACACCACTGATTTCAATGAAATTTTGTATGGACATTCACACGTATCTCTTATGAACATTTGTAGAGTTTTACTTACGCCGATGATATAATTGCTGAGATATAGCAGTTTGTTTGACTCTGTGTCGCTGCCTTCTTCAATATGACTATGAGTTTTCAGTAACTTTGAGGCATAGTATCTCAGAGAATTGTTTTATGCAGGTAACAAACTTCGGCTATCTTGGACAAGTTTTTGCGTTCTATTAAACAACATAACAAAAATAAATTAAAAAGCGAACTCCTTGCAGAAAATTCTGTGCAAAACTGGCTCAAAAATTTCGGATCGATAAACAATTGAAATTTTGACCTTTTATATTTCAGGAAGAAAATATATAATCAACGTGAAACTTTGCTCATGATAACATATCAATGCATAATTTATGAGTATAAAATTACATCTTCCTAGTACTCTCCATTATTTAAACAATTGTGTCAATATTTGACAGTTTTTGTAAAAAAAAGCCCAAAATAGGTTATTTTCACCCCGCTTTTACAAAGATAGATCCGGTGGAATTTCTTTTAAATTACATTTATAAAAGAGAGAACAATTTCAATCCTCTAAAAAAGTATATCTGGTTTTGCATCGTGGGCATATAAGGCCCTAAAAATAGGGACAACTACGAGGATGACATTTGTAAAAACGACAAAAATAGGTTATTTTCTGCTCTTAGAAAAGAAAGACCTTTTGGATACTCTTTTGAATCATTATAATTTAAAAGAGCATGTTTCAAACCTATTAAAAAAGTACACTTGGTTTTTCATCGCGACCACTTACAGCCCTAAAATTATAAACAAATTTGAGTAGGTGGCTATTGTGGCGCCACATGTCTTCTGTTGTTTATCGTCCTGGTTATTTTACGCAGACATTTTTAATATATTGCGTTGGTCCATGGTAACATCGTCACAACCAGTTCAGGCATTTCAACCAGTAACAGAAGCAGAAGAAGTTTTAATATTTTGAACCTTTCTTCTTTGGACCTCTCAGAAGGGGAACTAAATTCTTTTTGTGGTCGTCCTAATATACCTGATATGGTAATAATTTTAATAAACAAATCTCACGTGAAAAACTATACCGCTGAATGGTTGCTAAAGAATTTAAATAGAAAATACATACCAGTAGATGAAGACGTATCCAGTAGGTACTGACGGATAGTTTCAGGGGAAATGATTGACTCTGTGAGCCATACCTGGTGACGAACGAAAAATCGCTCATTATTCCAAGAACATCCTTTCCGCCTTTTTTGATAGGGCGCCATGAATTTTATCCTAATAAATTCAATCTAGGGCGCCTTCATGAGCCTCTAAATTTAAACTCCGCGATACATCTTCATCCAATACTCTGGTGTAATTTCCCGCTGCACATATTTTTCAAACAAAAGATATCTTATATAAACTATTGTCAGAAGAAAGCGTCCGCCATTTTGTGATGGAACACCACACAAATATTGACCAATATTCTTGAAACTGATGTATAGCATAGATAAAGTACCATTTTGCCCGAATATAATGTTTTTTATTCCACTAAATCCTTCCACAAGTCCACTACTAGCTTCACTTAAAATATTTTCGAAGAAAAATAAAATCAGGCGTGTTGTTGGAAATTTAGTCATGTTTGACCCTCCGTATCTAAGTAACGCATACGATTTATGGAAAATGACATAACCGTTCCATGATCAGCAATCATTTGGCTGTATAGTATATTGTAACGAATCAGCCTGCGTGCTGAGAGCCGTCACATAGTGACGGAGTGAAAGTGAAAGTTTGACGAGTGAAGAACAAAAAGAATTAAGGCGAGTGAACGGTGTGAGAGGGGGGGATGCGTGTGAAAAAAGAAGGACGGGCAGTCGGGTTGGAAGCGAGGACTCAAGAGGAGATAGCCGAAGGACTAGCGGTGTTACCCTCATTTTCTATCCCATTTTCATTCTTTTGATTCGTTGTTTTGTGGACTATTTGACTCATTAAATGCACTTTAATTTGTTTCATTCATTTGTCCTTAATTAAAATGTTGTATGTCAATGCTCTGGCCTAATGAGAGTATCCGTACGGTGGAGCGTGACAATATGCAGAGTTTTAAGTTTATATCTCAAAAAAAGCAATTTTGGACTTCCATCTGGAAGTCCGGCTTTTTTCGATTTCGGACCACTGTGCGCTTGGCCCATGCAGTGCCAATTTCTCGCTAAATTATCATACTCTGCAATTTCCCAAATTACTCTTCTTGTATGAATATCATGTACCCGAGTAGTGTCCCAATCGAAACATAAAGGATACAGCTACCATGCTACTAGAGCTTTTTTCGCTATCTTACCTTATAGGAACGTGGCACTTCAGAGAAAATGAGCAATATTTGCTAATGTTTTAAACAAATACGGTATGCAATACCTGTAAAAAGAACCTGCTGTATGGTTGCTTCATTTTTTAAGCATCGGCTGGTGAAAATAAAACTCTGTAAGTTTTAAAATGTCTTCACAGCGAGGGCAATAGCAACAGTCTAAAAACGGCTTTTTCTGTGTGGTAAAGAGCAGCCTTAGTTTAAAGCCCTGGTTTAAGGGGACCGCTTTATCCGGGTCTCCCCTATATGGTGAGGACGATGATGGACATCCTCAAGGTGGTTAAGCTGCTTTAATTAACCGCGATTCTTATAATAAATTAGACTTTATTACGAGTAAACATAAGGTTAATAGTTATAGTAAGAATATATACCAATAGGTATAGCACTTGAGTTCGATAGCTAAACTTGAAGAACTGACCATGAAACAGTCAAAACTTCGTCAAAAGAAATATTAAATATAAATTTTTATGAGAGGATAAGGAAAATATTTATTTCCATATTCACATTCATTCAAAATTTGAAATACTTTATTCAGAAGTTTATAAACTTGTAATGCAATGCCCTTAGTCAACAATATATCCAGTCTGGTTTATTTCTAGGTCGGCAACTCAATGGACACTGCGTAGATAGTGGCTTTTTGTCTACTCCAATGCGCGACCCAACGAAGTTGTATGGTTCCTCTAATTGTTTTGTTGGCCAGGGATTCATATTGCCATGTTCCGAGAACTTGAAGCAATTATAACTATCATGTTGAAATACTGAGCCTGCAATATAACAAGTTTTATTAAGACGAAATAAGAAGAATTTCTTACGAATATCTGAAATGAAAACATCCCAAGAAACCACCATTTTTAAGTCTGAGAGAAAGTCTAATTAGTAAAGGAGCTAGTTATAAGAATTTTAAGTCAACTAACTCTAAAAAAAATGGGTTTTTCTGAGGGTCAACCAAAGAGACAGATGAGGATATTGAGGACTATCGGCAGATCGACTAACTGTCGAGGATAGAGAAAGTACGAATAGTTTCCATGTAATTCCATTATATTGAGAGAGCAAATTTCAATGTCAAGTGATAGAGCACCCCAATGTCGTCATTAGAAATACTCAAATCGTCCGCAGCTCCCAACTGGATACCAAGATTAACGAAGAGGCCGAGAAGGAGACCAAAGGACATCATGAAGTACCTGGGGAAGCTGAAAGAGGGGAAAATTGGAAGGCACGTATTGGTTAAATTTATGACTCCCTTCTCTATAAATAAACATTACTCAAATTATGTTGCGAATAATCCATGTAACTTAACTGTTGACACTGAGCACTTATTTTCTTAAAACGTGATATTATTAATTTATGAAATTCAGATGGAACATAAACTGAAATAAGTTTATTCAATAAGGTAGTAGTATTTTTATATAAGACTCTGTAAATATCTATTATATATAGATGCTTCTCCGGATTCATTCATATAGATAGTTAGCATACTAAATCACAGGCTAAACCATAATCGTCATTGACTTGAAATTTTTACGAAGTATTGGCCATAACGTGAAATCACCAGAAAAATTGAACGATTTTGAGCCTCAGTGTCATGGGTTCGATTCCAGAGGACCCCAAAGTCCTGATTTTTTCCATTTAAATGCATTGCTTTGAGTTTTGGGAATTAAAAAAAAATACTTTCATGATAGGTAGGGAATTAAAACTCAAGGAGCCGATAGATATGATCAGTATCTATATATAACATTAATGACTTTTACAGAAAATATCCTGGGTTCGATGCTTGGACGATGCAAAAATCTGCCCTTTAAAATACATTGAGGTTGTTTTTCATTATTTGTTTTGATGCACTTATCGAAGAGACAGGAAGTTAGTGCTTGGCTAGAAGATGTATCCTAAGAATTGGTTTAAGAAAAATATTTAGATAAGACCGTAATATTCCTGGGTTCGATGCCAGAGCACAATAACATTTCTCTCATAAGGAATATAAGGGAAAAGTAGTACGTCGATTGAGGCAGTTGAAGCCAATATTTCTGCTTGAATTTTCACACATAGTTAGAGATGGTGATTTTCTGTTGTGCTGCATAGTAAGTACACCAGGAAGACCCGGGTTCGACGCCAGACGATTGAATTGCATCGTATTTTAAGAATATTTTCAATCCTTATTTTTTCTTTTGAAGACCGTCCCTATATGATGCCGATATGAAATTATTGTTGTCGATCTGCTTATATATACATAGATAGTAAGTAAAATCATTATCACTTTATATCTAGAAGTATGGAAGAATGTGAGGTTCTTAGCTTACAATTGCCTAAACTTACCTTTAGAAATAGGCCAGATAATTTCTTTTAAATAGACTTGATCTAGCCCTCTATATGCACGCTTCATTCCTTTATCTACTATTCTTTTTGTTATCATTGTTAATTTTTCCCTGTTTTCGTTAAGGACTCCCACATGGAATAAGGCTCCCCACATCCCACATAAGAAAACGAAAAAAATTGCAATTAAGGATGCATTATTAATTTCCATTGATTATCTCTTTCATACCCATAAAACGTTGAAGGTGTTTAGGGTGATCCCGCATTGCGTGGAAAGTGAGATTGGACGAGAGCCATTCCTTTACAGCAGCTGCCTCTCTTTCCCCCACTCGACTGTCCAAATCTCTAGATACAAATGTATCAACCAGAGGATCAGCCATCGGCAAGAATCTCCATATTTGTGGTTGGCTCTCTGTAATACAATCGTATCTTACTCCATGCGGAAATCAATATGCTCTCATCATTGGAGGACACTTTTATTGTTCCTTCTGAAACTATAAAACTGTAGTTTATAAGCTTCTCTGAAAATCATAAAAACATGAGGAACTCCGTTAATAAGAAAATATCGTGGTTAACAGAATGGCAAAGCAAACCCTATTGCAGAAAATAACTAAAGCCAAACCTGACGATTTGAAAATTGAAATTCTGCAGTTAGACATGTCTTGTGTTTGGTTGAATTCTTGTTCTTCTTAATCATTAACTACACAAAATGTTTGCGAGAAAAGATCCGAATGGGCGTTGCCCCACAATTAAGAAATTGGTAGTATCTTCATGACAGC
Organism: Sympetrum striolatum; assembly: GCA_947579665.1. Taxonomy (NCBI): domain Eukaryota; kingdom Metazoa; phylum Arthropoda; class Insecta; order Odonata; family Libellulidae; genus Sympetrum; species Sympetrum striolatum. The sequence continues at coordinate 112,692,910 of OX388341.1, forward strand.
TTTACTTTATCTCGTTCTGTCGAAACCATGCAATTGCCCCCTTTATACAGCTTATCTGCGGTCTATTGGTTCTTTACTCCACACCGAATTGTTCTACAAAGAATTATTATTGTAGGCCCCAACAAATTACGTTATTGAAATACTTTGAAAGCCTTTATGAATACATTTTAATCTGTACGTATGTATGTACCATTGTATGTACCATTTCGATGATGGAACATTTGAACGCATGCAATTCGTTACTCAAATGAGGTCAGTGGATTTATGGTATCAGCTTTCGCAGTATAAAGTTTTCCAAATTCGCGAAAGTACAATTTGTTTACATATGATTGATCGAGTCCTTCTTTGGACAACTCATAAATGGAAAAAAACGAATAAAACCCGAATCCAAATGAAAATTGCTTACTTTTCAGATTTCCAAACCCGGGTATATTTCCCACGTAACATAAATCCAGCAAGGGATACTTGCATTGGAGCACACAAAATTCTTCTTGCTTCGTTGCATTCGGAGTTGTCACACAATAGCAACCTTCGGTCACTTCTTAAATAAATAAAGAAGCTTTAATTAGATTTTAATACAAATGCATTCATCTTAACATTTATAGACAGAGTAAACTATGCTTACCTATTTTCCTATTACTAGTTGTCATATTTTCTAACGAACTGCGAGTATTTCCAGATTCAGTTGATATTCTTTCCGAACCGTTTGCGATAATCAACGGGGGCTGGAGATTTTTGTATACCCTCATGATCCAATTAGGGTAAAATTTCTTCATCAATTTGGCATTTTCTTCGATTCCCTGGTGAAATAACGACATGTTTCATTTAAGTTACCAATCCATCACATATATTGATTAAATATAATACCTGGAGGTAATTTCTGGGGCATTAATTTTCTCCATAATATGAAAATGCTACGACGAACTGATGGGGGGCCCTTTTGGGTTGCGTCATCGTTACAAGTTGACTGTTATCTTTCGTATTCTCCAAAAACTATAATATTTTCTCCGATCATTAGCACCAGCTCCAAAGATATGAAAAGTATCATTATGGCGAATATCTTATATTTGGATGTAATTGAAATGCTACATTCCTAAAGAAGACGTCATATTAGAATTGATTTGTGGTGAACGAAACTTAAAGAATTGGACTAGTTATTATAATATACCTGGAGAAAATAAAAGTCTCTTATGCCCCGTATAAAACTGACCATACTGACAATCTCTTGAAAGGTTATTACTTAAATAGTTGTTTATAAAGGTTATCAAGTTGAAACTAAAACAATTGAATGAATCGGAAATGATTGAGAATCATCCAATTGATTACTCTTGAGTAACCCCACAAAATATTTTCACTCACTCTTCGATTTGATTGTAAATAAACAAGATGGTGTACGATCTAGCCTTTAGTTGCCGCCTGAGAATGTAATTCTCTGATATTACGGTTAAATCAAGGAATTTCCATAACAGGAGGATTCTGTTATTATAATAAAGCTTTACTTAGGAGTACTTTAATTAAGATAGTATTTTCAGCCCTTTAACACTAATTTATATATTTCGCTAATAGCATATAAGTTCCCTAACATTAGCACAATACTCGAGCATATTTTTCATATTATAATTACGGAATTAATAGAATAATAGTTTACAATTTAATATCAATACATTGTATCTTAAATTATTCTGTAAGGTGCATCAAAAACATTACTCACGTAAGCATTGCTATTAAATTATTCTTCGATCTTCATCTAACTTCTGACTTTTGCTGACTGTTAAATCCGTCGGATAGGAACACCAGCCAATACTTTACATTTACTTGAAATCGTTATTTAATAGGTACATAAATGAAAATACTGTGATTGATTGCAAAACTATGATTTTTGAAGCTGCTCTTTTTCTACGAGACATACCTGCTGACGATGTCACAGCATCAGTTTATTATTTCCAAACTGACTTGCGTTCGATGATTAAATTTACGAGGAAATCTTTCGCAGCTGTTGTGAACCTTTCGGAAGAGATTTTACTATGATTGCGTACCGCTAAGACGAGTAAATATCCTAAATTGGGAATTAATTGAAGGGTATTCACTTTGGAGGAAATTAAAATACGTGTTCCGATTACAATTATCATAGATTGTCTGGAAATGATTACTTTTTGTGAAATTGAATTGGTCATCAATAATTAAATTAATATTTCTGAAAGAAAAGTGTAATTAGATATTACTTAAATGAGACTGTCGAGGAAAGGAGCGACTGACTTCGCTTCTGGACGAACCATGGCCGCTCGGAAGATGGGGCGAGCGCGGCTGAGTGACGTCACAATTCTCAACTCAACTCCGCTTCGTATACGGTGGCTGCTGGTGTACTCAGTAAAGAATTTGGCTCGATTGTCCAATCATAGTCCGCTCGGCGTAACTTCGCTCAACTTAGCTTCGCCTCGCATTTGGTGGCAACCCGGCCATGTTTTGATGAAAGCAATCCCCATAACATTTAGAGCTAGTGAATACTTTTTCACTGAATATTATATTACCCGTCTCCATATTTTCTAACGGACTACGATTTAGTTATGGTTCAAATTAATCACACATATTGAAATGTAAATAGTGCTGTTTTAATGCAAATAATACCGTATCAAGATGATAATACTAGTTTATGATTATTTTTAATAGCATCCTATGGTTAATTGTATTGATGATAGTGTGGATGCTGGTTTAGCTATGTTTTCATAATTATTTCGTGTAAATGACAAATCCAACGTACAAATGTAAACTGTGTGGTAACTCTGATGGTGGTATCTAATTATGTGGTTTGAATGTGTTGGAGGGAATACCGAGGGGGATAGTTAATGAATTGAGTCTTACTGTATTTTTGTGTGTTTTCTGTTAGTGTAAGTGGTAATGGGGATGTTGTTTTAAAACTTAGGTATTTGTGGGACTGGTATTTGAAGTTAGACAGAATTTCTCTAGTGCTTGTATAAATTGTGTATTACTTGAATTTATAGGGGCAGACAACTAACAATAGTCTTAGTGCAGCTTGTGTAATAATATTAACAATAAAGGACAGAATAATACTGATATTGATTAAGCATATTACCTGGAAGAAATTTCTTTCAGAGAAAAATTCTCCGTGATATGAAAATGCAACGACGACCTGATGGGGTCCTCTTTTAGTTGCGGCATCATTGCATGTCGATTCTAGTCTCTCTTGAACAATTGGGTTGGTTGGTCTAACAGACACACTTTCTTCCTTCTGGACGAAAGACGCTCCTCTCGGAAATGAGTTCATTGACTTAAAAAAAGTCGAAGCATATGATTATGAAGGATAAATTTAATTCAAAATACCGTATATTAAACGATACAGAATCAGGATTAATGCTGTGGTACTTGTTAACGTGTGAAAATGCCATAACGGACCAAACTTTTACTAGACCACTTTATTTTAGGAAAAAATCGAACCGGGTTCCGTCGCGTCGCTACATCATCAGGTGGTGATGGTAGTGGTCGCTACATCATGAGGTCACATAACGTGTTCTTGTTAAAGTTAGGTCAGTTACGGCATTTTTATATCGTATACTCTGGAATGTTTGACGCGCTCTTTATTGAAATTTTTGTGCTACAAAATATCGGTGTGTTTATACGGATTTAAAATCCTTTTTTTAATCATTAAAGGTAGGTATTTTACATCAGTATGACTGTATGATTAATTTAATTATCCAAATAATGCATATTATTAACAAATTAATAAAAGGTCATTTGAAAACGTGTCTGGAAAGGTCTGGAAGGTGTCAGGAAACGGCTATTTGCACGATCATCTTATATTCTTACTTGCATTTCCAGGTGGTATCATCCCAAATTTACCACACTTCCTTTTCAATTTTTTGCCATTTTAGGTTGATGTAACGTGTTATTCAGTCAATAGGAAGAAATTATGTTTTCTCTGCGGTGGAAATGAATTGAAAAGTATTTGCATAATTTCCTACCGATATAATCCGGATGGTAGAAAATTGATGAAATTTTTACCCAAATTTTGGGGATATCCCCTTTCATCACTGACACTGCCTCATCGGGGCGGAGGAGTGCTAAAAGGAAGTTGATGCGATTTAAAGCCAAGGTTCAACTATGCTAAGAAGATTTAAACAATATCTCCGGCCAATTAGTGATTGTGGTATTCAACAACTGGCAATAGGACAGCAAGGTTGTCCAATTAATTCATTGAATAATTAATTAATTACAATTATTCTCCAAAACTCCCAGAATACGATAACAATTTTAATGATGATCTCCTTCAATGGAAATTAATCCGGGCTTAAAATCACCACCCAATTGGATATCCGGAAGGTGGTGGCAGTAAAAAGGTCCATCGTGAAGAAAAGAGCTACCACCCTACAATAGCGACTACGAGGTGCCACTAGTCTTCTGCTTTGTGGACTACGGACAGACCTTCTACAAGGTAAGTACTTCCTCCACTCTGAAAGCTCTAGAGAATCAAGGGATAGAAGCTTCTGACTCTTAAGCAGTATCTTTAAGAATGTCACAGCTTCTGTAATGCAGCATAAGGCGAATTCAAGATTGAGTAGGGAGTTCGACAAGGTGACGGTCTATCTCCCATCTTGTTCACAGCCGTTTTAGAAGAAGTTTTTATACCCCTTATTGGGAAGAGTAAGGCTACTGAGTAAATGCAGAGTACACGAGTAAACTGCGTTTTGCAAATGATATATTGCCTTTGCAGCCAATGCAGAAGATCTAACTTCAAGACTTGAAGAACTCAACACAGCAAGACAGAAGATAGGACTCAGGATAAACCTAACAAAACAAAGGTAATCTATAATTCTTTTGCAGTGCAAGAACCAGTCAAACTTCAAGAAAAACATCTGGACGTTTGCTTGGAATACACGTACCTGGGACAACTTGTAACAACAGGAGAATAAATGGGGAGTAAATCAGTCACCTCCATTTTGCAGATGATGTAGTTCTCTTTGCAGCCAACGCAGAAGATCTAACTTCAAGACTTGAAGAACTTAACACAGCAAGACAGAAGATAGGGCTCAGGATAAACCTAACAAAAAAAAGGTACTGTATGATTCTTTTGCAGCGCATGAACCAGTCCAACTAAAAAAAACATCTGGATGTTTGCTTGGAATACATGTACCTTGTATAACTTGTAAGGAATTAAAAACAGGATTAAAGAAGTAATCAGAAGAATAAAACTTGGCTGGAGCGCCTTTGGAAAGATCTGGCACATTCTGCAGTCAAGAATGCCAATGAGTTTGAAGTGGAAGATCTTCAACCAATGCAATCTACTTTTCGTGACATATAGTAGTGAAACTTGGGTGTTAAATGCTGCGATAATCCATCGACTTCAAGCAATGCAAAGGAGCATGGAGGGCTGTGTGCTGGGAATCACAAGAAGAGACAGGAAACGCAACACTTGGATGAGAATGATGACTGGAGTTACAGACATCATAGATAAGCTAAGATCACTTAAATGGAGGTGGGACGACCATGTTGCGCGAAGAAACGACGACCGGTGGACATCTGCAGTTCTCAACTGGATACCAAGGGATGTGAAGAGACCAAGAAGAAGACCTACGGACAGGTGGAACAGAGATGTAAAGTATCTCCGACATACATTTCAAATAACAGAGACGCCTGGTGTCAAGCCCATGACCTACTGGAAGTTATGAATACATAAACGACCTGGTAGGAATAAAACGTATTTAATTCAAATTTTTAAGTCTATATCATACCGGGAAGGTCCTAAAATAAGATTCAATTATCTCCATTTGCACATATATTCCTTATGTGAGAAATTTTAATGTGCTCTGGCACATTACCTTAGGAACAGAACTCAGGAACAGTGTGGTCTTATCTTAATTCCTTCTTAAACCGGATCTTAAAATACATCTTCTATTTAGAATAGGATACTAATTCACAGGCTAAACTGCAAACGTTATTGACTTGAAATTTTTACAACATATTGATCATAGCGTGTAACCGCCAGAAAAAATGCGATTTTGAACCACTGTGTCATAGGTTCGATTCCAGAGGGCCCCGAAGTCCCGATTTATCCCATTTAAAAGCATTGCTTTGATTTTCGGGAATAAAAAAAAAACTTTCGTGATAGGTAGAGAATCAAAACTCGAGGAGCCTGTAGATATGGTCATGATCTATCGAATATATTATATATTATTATATTATAATAATTTCCTGGGTTCGATACCTGCGCGCATTAAAGTTTCTCACATAACGAATATAGGTAAAAAGTAGGACGTCGTTTGAGGCAGTTGCAGCCAACATTTCTGCTTGAATTTTCACCTATAGCTATAGATGGTGATCTTCTATTGTGCAGCCTAAGAAGTATCACCAGGAAGACCCGAGTTCGGCGACGGGCGGTTAATATATCTCCCTTTTAAATACATGGGGTTGTTTTTCATTATTTTTTTCATGCACTAACCGAAATGATAGGAAGTTCTTGCTTTGGTATAAGATGTATTTTAAGCCTGGGTTTAAGAAAAAAACATAAGACCATACTGTTTCTGGGTTCGATGCCAGAGCACATTACAATTTCTCACATAAGGAATGTATGTAAAAAGTAAGACGTCCTATGAGGCAGTTGCACCCAATATTTCTGCTTGAATTTTAAAAATAGTTTCAGATGGTGATTTTCTGTTGTTCTGCATAGAACATATGACCAGAAAGACCCGGGTTCGATGCCAGGCGAATAAATTGCAGCGAATTTTAAGAATATTTTCAATCCTCTTTTTTCTTTTGAGGACTCTCTCGATAATATGCCGACATGAAATTAGTGTTATCGATATGCTTGCAGTATGCAACCAACATTTTACTCGTTTATAATAGATACATTAGCGTATTAAGCTATTTTTTCCTACTCATATTCCATAAACGCTTACGTAGAATGAATATTGATCACGCTAACAAACGCAATGTTATGCGCAGTACATTTTTTCATTACAATTAGTTAACGAGCGGTACTAGAGCTAAAACATGCCTTTACTGTACTTTTAAAATGGTCTAATTCTATGTTCCTCGAGTATTCTGGTTTCTTGAGACTCCGACTTACATCCTGAAAATCAAAGTTCCCCATGGAAATCGTGGTGAGTTGGAGTTTATTGCTGACGTATATACCAAAATCTATCAAATTGGTTTTGGCGATCATTACAAGAATTAAAGATGAGTAAAATGTTAATGCAATCAATACTAGTTTTTGTACCGACATGTTGGAGATATGCGTAGCCTGTTCAGAAATATAAAAAATTAATTTCAGACCAAATTGTAACTAATAAACGAATAAAGTGGAGTAAACGAGATCTCATAGAAAACAGTATGATAAAATATGTTCATATTTAAGAGCATATTTGATATGAGTACGTTCAATATAGGATACGTATATTCAATTTAGAATATAAAATACACTCACCGTTTTCGTTATTTGACAAAATCGTTGCATAGACTTGCTTGAAATTTCACTGCTCTCGAACGCTATCCTTCTCATATTATGTAATCGAGAACTAAACAAGATATTTTACTTACGTAACGAACATCAGTACTAAATAATATGAATTTATCGAACGTAATTGTCGACGTATCTCTCCTAGAGTATGTATAACTATGAGGAATCCTCAATGAAAACCTCGGAGGGTTATCCGAATTGATAAGATAAGGGCTCATTACCAAGATTTTATTTTGCAAACAAAAAAATGTAAGAGTTGTTAAATATCCATTTATATGGAGAAGACAACATTTAGACGGCGGAGTTCACGAAAAGGTTAGCGTGAAAAAGAAGGCCCAAAAATGAACACATTGTGTGTGAGACTCGTGGATTTTATGAAAATACCAACTCTGCTTTGGATTTACATACATACCACGCGATCCTCTAATGGAGTAGAGTAGGAGGTGTAGTACCATCGTCATCTTTACCTAATCTACCATATTAGCATCCCTGCGGAAGGTTCGACCAGAAGTAATTATCTGTTCTTGCGACTGCTTCCTTGAAACATTTTTCGATGCTTCTCGAAGATATTGTTCATTGTTAACATGAGCTAAAATTCCATTTACTTGGTCTAAAAATTTCAATTTTCTAATCGTATCTAGAATGGAAAGATCACAGACTGCTAAACGTAACTCCTTGGTTTTTATTGTCCCGTCGCCTTTTTCCTTTCAATCAGTGGTAATAAATTTCCATTCCCATCAACTTATCTCACGACTCTTCTCTGAATCAATAAGCGAAGTAAAATTGTTGACTAGACCATTATCTACAATGTAGCATTTCTTCCGATTAAGTAATTTAAGTAAGCTACCTCTGTCGGTTTGCAAACTGCCAAGTGTTTATGCATATAGAACCATGTATATTCTGTAAGGATATATTTAAATGTAAGCTGCTTTCAGAACATAATGGAGAGAAGAAGAGAGCCGAATCGCATGATAAGATCGTGGAGAAGAAAGATAACGGCATTTAGGATATGCTGTGAACTTACTGAAACAAGCCGTTCGAAGTGCTATATTTGAGGAGCAAATATATCACAGATGAATAATTTGAAACTAAAATGTCACTACAGAAAAAGATATCCATTTGGATTGTCAGCTGCTCTGAATTGATACAATCGCTGTTTTGAATGTTCCTCTAGATTTCCTACTGTTTAGATATTAAAAAATGGAAGGTGAATATATTTAAATAAATAAATAATGTATAAATATATAAATAATGTATTTTACTATAACTTTTGTATGAAATATGTTTTCGTAACACTGATTGTTTATGAGTTATTCTTGAATAATGGTTAACCGGAAGTTGTTGTTTATCCAGAAATGGAAGTTTTTCATACATGTCTCTGTCAGAATGCAATGTAGGTATATACAATTATATACAAAAGTTATAGATAATGTACTTTACTACATCTTTTGTTTGAAACATTTTTTCGTAATATTGATTGTTTAGGAGTTATTAGTGAATACTCGCTAACCGTAAGTTGCTGTTTATCCAAAAATTGTAGTTTTCTTAAATATCTCTAACAGAATGTGATGTATTTATATACAATTTGTACAAAAGTTATAGATAATGTATTTTACTACAACTTCTGTTCGAAATATGTTTCTGTAACACTCATTGTTTTGTAGTTATTTATATATTACCGGCATAGGCTTCTGTTTTCAATAAATCTTGGAGAAACTCATGCGTTGGCCACAACAGATTTTTTTAAATTAGGAAGGATTACAACTTTTCCAGACTTACCTGTGGTGGACTTTGATTTAAGGTATATGGCCACTGAAAATATTTGGCAATCACTATCATATTAGAAGAATAAGTGAAGTATCGTGCAAGGCAATTTAAGGCTACGAAGGAAACATTTTTTTATCAGTTATCGATGAAGAACCGGTTTTCCGTGATTTTGAAAGCTTTTTTGCGTTATCATTCGATCAATTACACTAAATTCACGAATTTCAATAATAGTACCGCGGAACTGATGTACTGCTGCTACAGTTGGCACTACATGCCGCCGACCATTCGCAAAATTTTGATTCATGTTGCAGCTATTGCAGAAGAAGCCAAGTTTTGGAAGAGACAATGCAGGCGAGAAATAAAGACATTGGTCGATTTAGGGAAAGTAATATAAGAGGTTGGCTACTATAATGATGGCATTTTCCGAGGGCTTTTTTCAACCTGTAACACATGATACCAAGTTTGCATGAGCTGCCAATAAAGAAAAATTAAGGAATTGGCTGCGGATGTACGCAAAATTTTGCTTTATCAAGATGTGGAGTGCGAATCATAAATTGAGGAAAGTGACGAGTCTGAAGATGAAGATTATCCGTTTTCAATTTCTAGCGAATTCTAATCATGGACATACTTCTTTTATTTGCATTATTTTTATAAGTAGCATTCTTGATTCCTTGTTAAATTTAAGTTATATAATTAAAGTTAAATTTTATGTTCTTATTTTAGAAAAAGAAACAAATATCATTATTTATTACAGCAAATTTTCTCGGTATATTGGTATTTTTACTATTTTCATTGTGAATTCTTCCATAAATAGCATAGATACGGCAAAACCGATGTCAAACTCGAACTTACTCTTACATGACATTTACAGCCTTAAATGATTTAAATAATATTTACAATTTTTGACCAGATTTTTCCGATTTGAGCCCACTGTACGATGATTCAATCCCTCGACCCAGAACCGTAAGACCTGTGTCAATTCATGGGACAATGGAAATAATAATATAATATGGAAAATAATGGAAATCGGCACAATAAATAAATCACCCTTAAACTCTGAAAATGGACAACTTACTTTGTTCCTTAGATGCTTGATGTTAATGTACGTCTATTTCCCTAGAATTTTTGACGATTTTGATTTCTCTATAAATCTTTCAACTGCTGGAAGTACACCGCTTGCCTACTTCAGCGGGGTTTTATCTTCACACTTGGAATCGGAGATTCTCTACCATTTGAGTTCTCGGAATTATATTGGGTCTTATGCTAGTTATACTATTGCCCTTATTTACCATGATAAAAATATAATTTTAGTCACAATACCAGCATGTATATGGATAAAGTGAAGGAAGAAAGAAGGATGGTGACGGAAATAAGAAAAGATAACTGGTTGGGCCACATAATTAGTGGGAATAGCGTACTGCAAGTGTCATTAGAAGGCGCAGGGGAAGGGAAGAATAAGAGAGGAAGAATAAAGATGGTGGATGAGGTGAAAATAAGGAATTATAGAGAGACTAATGAGATGGCTATGGACAGAGGGGAATGGAGACGGAAGTGGCGTGCAGGACCTGCTTCTGGGCAGAACACTACTTGATGATGATGACCAGCATGTAGTAGCTGAAAATCGTAAAACTGTCTCCATATTAGTAAAGAGAGGATTTATTCCTTAAATCGCCTAAAACAACTATATATTTAAAATATTGATCGCAGTGCCTGCAATCTCCCTTATTATACTAGATTTAGATTTAGATATATACCCCGTGAGCCGCCAAAGGCGTATGGCAGGGGGTGTAATATACCACCATTATTCATTCATCCCTATTAGCATCTCTAATAACCTGGGGAAAAAACGACCAAAAGGAATTATCCGTCCTTGCGATTACTTCCCTATAACGCTTCGTCGATGCCTCTCTAAGATCGCGTTCCCTCCTTACTAGCACTAACATTTCACTTACTTCATCCTTAAATTCTGAACGAATGAACTTTTCGAAAAGTTTCCGACGATATTCAGATCTTCTCATCTGTAGTGAATTCCAACCGAGGGAAACTATCATTGCCGTAACGCTGCTATCAAACCTGAAATCCCCGCAAAGGAATCGGGCTGCTCTACGCTGGACCACCTCTAAATCTGAGACTAAACCTACTTCGTGTGGGTACCAAACCGCAAAGCAGTATTCAAGACTCGGACGAATTAGAGAAAAGTAAGCTATTTCTTTGGTTTTTGTGATTTTACCTCTTAACCGTTTTGTGGTTAAACCACTGGTTTTTCAGCATCCATCTTCCTCTCTGCCCACAGCCAAAATGTCCCCCACCTTCTTACAAGGAAGACATCCTCTTGTATGATTAATTTAATCTTGGCTCTGTGTCATGTTTAGAACACAGCGCCCCCTTCCACTTTGAATACAATTTATAAGAAACCTACTTCATACTATTACTTACTTAATTACCTTTTTGACAGCTGGCAATAGAATAATTAGTAGTAGTATTGTTAAAATTCCTTCGACAGCTTAGGTCATTTCGCACATTGGCTCCCACCGGGAATCGAACCTGGGACCATAGGCGTGCGCACGTTGGGGTGCCGCGGCACCCGCTGCACCCCCAAAAAATTGGAGGGGCGCCAAAACGTTGATGGAACACAAAACTTGGGGGAAAGCGAGTCCTGCTGAAAAGAACTGGAAAATAAAACTTGATAAAAAGAAGAATAACACTTACATCTTTACCCCAGAATTAAATTCACTCACGACCATGGCTTCGATCTATAAGATCATCCTCCATCAAAGAAATCCTTTTCTCCTCCCCTTCCCCGATTCTTTCTACAGTTGTGAAAACCCCTCGCCCCTCCCCTAACTTACCTTTAGACACCTAATCCCCCCCTTCCTTCCTTTTACTATATATACTTTGTATTGGTCATGTCCTGTCACCTGAGGATGATATTATGTATCGAAACCATGGTCGTGAGTTAATAAATATTACAGTGGTAAAGGTATAAGTGTTTCTTCTTTTTCTCAAGTTTTATTATGGAGAACTCTCGCCCAAATAAAGACGATTTATTATTATTATTATTAAGAACTACCACAAAGTCGAGATCGAATTAGCAGATTCTAGAACTGGGAAACCTATCAATCTATATTTTTTTAAGATCTGATTTTATTTTCCTCCTCAAAAATTAAATAATGCAGAAGCGTATGTTTTATTGTTTATCCTCAGCCAGCGATGTGTTGTAACGAAGTAAAAGTAATCGAATTAATTAAATCTAAGAAGCCTTAACTTAGTGGAACTCCGTAATCGGGATCGTATTAAATATTTGTTTAGTGTAATAGAATTATTTTGTAACTATGACAGTTTTGGTAATTTTTACTTGTACTCGGACCTCTGCCCTGAAGATGGCGACCGATTGGGTCGTCGAAACGTCGGCGGACCAGCCAACCATCACCTGCGAGTACCTTCGACAATGTATCCAGCAGGAAAGCACGAAATCTTTCTATTGTACTCGGTAAATTTTTCAAAAAGTAATCTTACTGGTAATATACTTGAAAACACGTTTGACTTATCGTAACATTTGAACAATCGTTACATTTGAGTAATTGTAAGCGAAAATTTGCAACCAATTTCATAACTAGTAGTAAAACTAAGCTAAACTCATCAGTCCTACGACATCGATCTTTGCCAAGCCATGGACGATGTTTCTAGTTTAACTAGCGCTTTAGAAGAACTGAGAATCGAAGCTGCTATATTTGAGAACATCTATTCAAGAGCAGTGGATACTTGCAATCGACTGGGCGTTGACATCCCTGCTCCAAGAAAGTGCACGCTTCGTTCAGATTGGATGGTAAAGCTGGGAATGAATTTGTTGAGCAAAATATGGGAGATGAAATAAAATTCTTTGTATTTTATCCCATTTTGAATAAAATGATTGAATCCTTAATTGACAGATTCAACCACGAGAAAAAAGATATAATTCATGCTATAGGCCAAGTTATGACACTGGACTTAGATGATTGTAAGCTACATTTAATTGACTAAAAATATCTCTCTGCTAAGTTTGGATTGAATGCTTCAGAGTTAAAAGCCGAAATCAGAATTTTGAAAATAAAAAAATGTCAATTCCCCCGTCAAAAGCTGTTGATTGGTTAGAGTGGCCATCTAAGCGTAATGGAGCGCTAACGTTTGTGAATTTCAAATGGCCATATATAAGCTACACTTGTGAGCGAAGTTTTCCAAAGCTCACGAATGTAAAACCACGACTTCGATCGACGATGCTGCAACACCGTCTGGATAACCTCATGGTTGCATTCATCGAACAAGAGCTTGCTGCAAATGGGGATAATAAGAGTATCGAACAGGAATTTTAAAAAACTTTCTAAGCCCGCGCAAATATTTGCGCGCACGGAATTTTTAATGTCTGACAAATCTTACACCAATGCGTTCACTTAATAATTTCAGGAACGTATATTTGTACCATTAAATATCTCAATTATTTTCAATTTCCTGGTATGGCCATCTCAGATTATGTTGTATCTTATTGTAGACGTTGTATTTTATGAGCAAAAGTTGTTTACATTCTGCAAGCACATTGCAAATATATTTCTACCTGTCCCTACAAAATGTTTAAAGTAATGGAATTTGCGAAGGTCTCCGAACGTTTCCAAAATTTCAAGTCAATATATTTGAAAGGTCCTCCAACGAAATTGAATCCCTTATTCTCCTTTAATTGAATAGTGGAATGCAAATGTTTTTTGGCATCGAACCAATGATCCTAAGGTAAAAGGTAAACTTGTGTTTATGAAAAATATCCATTACTTCTGTTAACTTGCCTGGTCGTAGACTTTCACCCTCTCAAAACACGTATCATGAATTTTTTCCCACCATACATTTCAAGTGACAGAGCTGCCTGGGATCGAACCCAGGATCTTAATGTAAGATGAAATTGCATGTAACCATTTGGTAGGGAAACTCTAACCGTTTCTAAGATTTCAAGTCGTGAAGGTCAACAACCTAAATTCAGTGTTCCCCTTTAATTGAATATTAGCATGAAAATGCTACCCTAGCGTCGAGCTGAGGACCTCAAGGGAAACATTACACTGCAATGAAACAACACTACACATGAAAAGCATTTGTGACCTCTTTTCACACACCGGGTTTTATGCCTCAACGTTATCAGGAAAAGATTTTTTCATTAAAAATCGCCACAATACATCTCTATGGGGAGAATTTTGCACCCATCTGGCATCGAACCTGCGCTCATTTGGTGACATTTAATCCACTGATACTATGGAAGAATGTGTCATCTATTGCCTCCGTGATTTTGAATTCTCTATTCTGCCGGGAAGTACCTTTACCTTTATATTCGAAAAATCGCGTGAAAATGCATGTTTCTAATATTTTCTTGGTAATATATAGATATTCTGTCTTACACAAATATTGGGACCTTCTAATTTTGTCGTTGGAGTTGCTTTATGGAATTGGCTTTCACCCGAGCACTTAGGGATATGATTACGGTCATGGGCAAGGACAAAAGGCGGCATTTTTATCGTTGGCAAAATCAAAATAGCTAAAAGTTAAAAGCAAAATCCTGCGCACACCTACGCTCTCACCAAAGGCAAACGCGCTGTCATCGCTAATCCGGAAGCCCCAATGGACTCAATATCCAACACGGCCTACACAGTATTGCAACACATCGGACAAGTTTTCCAACTCATCAACGTAGAAAATCACGCGAATCGGACTAATAGAACACGCAAAATTACAAAATTCCCGTTATTTTATGCACACTCCTCGAATAAAATGGAATGCGGCCGAAAGTTCTATAATTGGAAATTATCTTGTTGAATTGAGTAGCTAATAACATGTTTAAATTTTCATCTACAGAATCAGTGGTTCGGTAAATTTGTCTGCCATAAATATCTGTAGAGGTTATTAAACGAATTCCTTAATTTTCAATTAAAAACATTTTATTAAAACAAATTCAAAATAAAAAACTATAAACGATACAGATTCAGGGTTAATTTTGTGGTGCTTATTAACTTGTAAATCCATCCATCGTAAACAAAATTTTACTAGACCACTATTTATTAATATTTAAAATGAATATTGGTCTAGTAAATGTTTGTTTACCATGGATTTTTTTAAAACTGTATATTATACCAGCCAAAATACCACACTAATCGCTGGAAAAGCAAGACGTTCCTTTTTACCTGAAGTTAGATGCTTCGAGAGCGACCCCCAACCGGGCATACTAATTACTTCCGATGAATCATTGTGGACGACAAAGCTAGTCTGAGTAATTCCTTCGAGTCAGTTCAAAGTCGAAGGCATAGATTAACGGAGCCTCTAGTTGTGAATGAGAAGAGAAATAGTGAAAAGTGGCGATGGATCCCTTCATGGAGGTAAGTGCATTTCCTAGGGGAGCAACTTAGGATTTAAATTTTCAGATATGTTTATCATGTAAAGCTGTAAAAATAAACATTCCGTATTTAATTCACACACGAATCACGATAAGGGCATCATTTCTGCTGCATTTTCAACGGTTTTTCGAATATGTGTTAGATTAACTCTTCTGCACTCCATATTTAGATTTAGATATATACCCCGCGAGCCGTCAGAGGCGTATGACAGGGGGTGTAATACACCACCATTACTCATTCATCCCTATTAGCATCTCTAATAACCTGGGGAAAAAACGACCAAAAATAATTAGCCGTCCTTGCGATTACTTCCCTATAACGCTTCGTCGATGCCTCTCGGAGATCGCGTTCCCTCCTTACTGGCACTAATATTTCACTTACTTCATCCTTAAATTCTGAATGAATGAACTTTACGAAAAGTTTCTGACGATATTCAGATCTTCTCATCTGTAGTGAATTCCAACCGAGGGAATCTATCATTGCCGTAACGCTGCTATCAAACCTAAAATCCCCGTAGACGAATCGGGCTGCTCTACGCTGGGCCATCTCTAAATCTGAGACTAAACCTACTTCGTGTGGGTCCCAAACCGCACAGCAGTATTCAAGACTCGGACGAATAAGAGAAAAGTAAGCTATTTCTTTGACTCTCGATGAGCATCCTCTCAACGTTCTACTAGTTAATCTTTGCATTCTATTCGCTTTTCCTATCGCATCTCGAATATGTTCTTTAAAAGATAAGTTACTGCTAAACGTGACTCCTAGGTATTTGTTGTCGTGCACTAACTCTAATGGATGCCCTGAGATTTGGTACTGCGCGGGAATTACATATAAATGGCGTTACACGATATTAATTTAGACATGCATTAATTTCCTACGATGCAATCCTGAAGGAAGCAAAGATCGTAGCAGCATTTCATATCATCTTACAAATTGCGATTATTACATAGGAAAAACTAAATGAAACTAATTTGCTAAGTGTCTCTTTCTTAACAGTCTCTCTTTCCATTTATAATCCTTTTGTCTCATCTTTGGTTGCACCCACTTTCTTTTCGCAAATGCCTACGTGCGCAGTTGGGCTTTCCTCCTTGAAAACATGGTACATATCTCTCTTACTCCTCACTCTTACATTCTTTCACCTCATCACACCGATAATATAATAAAATGTTTTTTTAAGAACCCATATGTTTCTTCAGAAGTAAAGAAATGTAAAAATGATTCTTAAAGTTTAAAACAATTAGAATATCCTCGGAGGAAATTAATATTTGAGCTGAGGTGTAAATTTTGAAAAATCTGGAAACCTCAAATGCAGGCAGACTATGAAATCCAATATTAGTGTATATTTAACTATTGATAAACCTTGTGCCATATTAAAGATATCAATTACACAAAATTTATTAACCACTAAGAGATATGCTCTTAAAAATCTTAGCATAACAAACTATTGTTATTTACAGAGAATGATAGCAAGGGCAAACCTAAGAAGTAGAAGGGGAGATAAACAAGATCATCATTTCCCTACCACATCTGAAGAAAAAATTCTTTGGAGATCATGCAAGACTGATGCTTCATCTCCAAGAAACTTTCAGAACGCTATCATCAAGCCCATTTATTCCAAAGAATCTATTCCAATACGCAGTCCAAGGAAATATATACTAAATGAAGACACCATAAAGAAATCGTGTGAAAACAAAGCTTCCGCCATGCAACCAGGAATGTTGATGTCAGAAGAGTGTCCAGGCTTAATGAAATCAAAAGGTTTATTTTCTAAGGGTTCAAGCGAAAAAGAGGAAATTTCTCTCCATGCAACTGAGAAATTGGTTTCAACTAAGGGTATGTTCTTGCCATTTAATAAATTTCCATTCCATTTTCATAAAATCATTTGACTTGGTACCCTCAAGAGAACATTTAATTCCTTTAGAATAAGCCTTTGAGTAGATAAATGAGTACAAGAAAATTCCCCCAATTAAAAGTGTTATCTATTGAAATGTTATTTAATGAATAAGTGTGTGAGCAGAAATTATACATTACATTTTTTTGCATCTGTGTATATGTATGTCTATATGTATATGTGTGTTTATTTACCATCATCTGCCATTATTTAAGTTGAATGTAGGTCTTCCTAAATGCTTTATAATTTTCTGTCCTGAGCTTCATACTGCCACGTTATGCCAAAGTACTTGATGTCTCGTTCCATCCATCCTTTGGCTTTTTCTTTGCCTCCTTACATCTCTTGTCCAGTCCAGTTGAAAACATCAAATCTCTAATGTATATTTATTATTATTATTGTTAGTTTTTATAATGTTTATTATTATATTTTCTTCTCACCACATGACTAACTCAAATCCACTTCAGTGATCTTATCTTATTTACGATGTCTGGAACTCCAGTTATTGCCCTCACCCATTTGTTGCATTTCATGCATCTTCTTGCAATTCCAAGCATACTTCTATGGGTTGTATGAAATTGCTGAGTAGTTGCTACAATTAAGACCCAAGTTTCACTTTCGTAGGCAAGACTGGTAGAATGCAATGGTTGAAGACCTTCATCGTCAATACCATTGGCATTCTTCATTTCAGAAAACATGCCCTTCTGCGGAGATTAATCCCTCTGTTCTCTTCATTTATCCTGTTCTCCTCTGCTATTGGTACCAGTACATATGTGCATACAAACATGTATACGTATGAACTAAATAAATACTATGAACACACACATACATGAAAAGGAGATATTATAGAAATTGGATCTTCTCTCAAAATGGATGAAACAAAAGTGTTCCAATTAGCAATTACTATTAAAGGAAAACCTTTATAAAGGTATAACTGTAAGCATTGAGACATGGTCGTTGGAGATGTTCAAATATCAACCATTTACGTTTTGTAAAGGCAAGCAATTGTCTCAAATCACATATAAATGATAAATGGGGAAGGATTCATGAATGCAAATGGTGGTAATTTTCAAACTTTCAAGTGTTAATAAGTAAAAGCTGTTAGAATCGTTATTTAATATCAATGCTCAAGGAAGAATTAATGAAGTGGTAGAATGGTTAAGCTATCTAATTTGTGATTATTATTGGGATTGTTGTTAATAATAGCCATATGGTAAACTCATGGATAATTCCTAACTTATATCTGATTGCATAAATTTTATAATGATCTATATTTTGTGAATAAATTCAAATTATTTTTCCCTTCCCCCCCAAAGTTTTCTCTTCTGCATAAATACAACTATTCATACAAAGATTAGATGCGATGCTAATTTGAGTCATTCTCACCACAGCATTGACTAATATGCCAACGAAAAGATGAAAATATAGCCATCTTTTAGGAGCTGTTAATGATTAATATCATATTAAATTATATCTGGTATTAATTTACCTCTTCAGATAATGATAATGATGATATATCAATGCAGTTTACTGCGTTGATATATCATTAATCCTTGTTATGTTAATACTCCATCAATCTTAAACCACTTGCATACCCACCATTTTTTCTGAAATACTTTTCCACTATGGATGTACAAGCAATAGCGTAGCGTGCCTTGGCCGGGCCCCGTATAAAAATTTGTTTGGGGGCCCTTAGGAAGGGTAAAGATTTCTCACAAAAGAAAAAAAAACATGTTTGCATAAAATTAAAAGAAATATTTATTCATCATAATTATCTGTCACTTTTTCCAAAATTTTTACAAACAATTCAAATTAAATACACTCTACACTCTTTTTGCCTTTTTCGGCAAACTGATTTATTAAATCATTTATAGCTGATGATGACTTTAGTTTTTCTAAAGTTTCTGCCTCTATAGACAAATTTGGGAAGTTTTTATTAATTTTTGCTTACACACGTTGGGGGCCCCCATGGCCCAGGGGCCCCGTGTAATTGATATGGCAGATACGGCGGTAGCTACGCCCCTGTGTACAAGCTTCATTTGTTGCATTAAAATCTAATTATGAAACTGATACTGGACCTGAGTCTTAATAAATTCAATTAATTATCTTTGTGAGGACATTTCTTTAAAATAGTGAACAGGAAGTTCATTCTTTTACATTCTAACTCTCTTTATCCTTTTTTGATAGCTTAATTTTGATCTGTTTTTGCAATTGATTTTTACTATACCCAAAAAATTGTCACTAAGATCAGTGTTGTGTCCACATTTGAAGTTAAATTAGAAAAATTCAATATTAGGCTGGCTAGAGAGTCTATGGGAAATAAAAATATCCTCAAGGGGCTGGCTCATGGGAAAAAAGGTTTGAGAATTTATGATATAGATGTATATTTAAATGCATATTTGTATTAAGATATGCATATCTTTTCAAAGAAGATAAGCAAAAATACATAATTTTTGTTGTATGTTCTACCATTTGAGTTTTTCATTATTAAATGATTTTGTTCTCTATTTTTCTATTTAGTATATGATATTTATTTTCAATTGACAGGCAAAGTATTCATCCCTGAAGCAATGTCTACTCCAATTTTAAAAAGAGGAAATATTGTCAACAAAAATCTAGGAATCTCATGCACTATTAATTCCCCAGGAAATGAAGAATCCAAGAAAATACATCCTTGCCTTAGTAAGTGCAGTGATAATGTTCTTGCCATGAAGAATGTTAATGCAGCATATTGTAGAAATGCATTTGAGGAGATGAACAATAATTCGGCACCAATTCTACCAAGCAATACAAAACAGGAGTTCAGAAATCCGTTTACATTCTCAGGTGGAAACAAAAATGCTCAAGCCTTCCATACATCAAAGAATGGATTAGCCTATCACAAAGAGGTTGTAAATACTTGCAATGTATCAGAAAACATTCAACCGATAGAAGGCTACATGGAGGAAGATGCAAATTCTTGTGTTAATGATATGAACTCAAAAATGTTACCCCAAAAATCTACATCAGTAATTGCAGATGATATCAAGATGACTTTTCAAGTAGAGAGTAGAATGAATTTAGAGGACTTGGATGATATGGAGGACAGAGTGAGTGAACTTGAAATAAAAGTCAATGGGTTAAAAATTAATGAAATTACTGTTCCTGGAATAAAACAAGCTCAGATAATGACAGAAATATTGCCTCTAGACTACACTCAAGAAATGAAAAGTGGAAATGATAAGGCAGCCATCAGAAGCAAAAGTAATGATGCCAAAGAAAATAGTCTGAAGAAATTGTACATCTCACAATCAATCGATAATTCAAAAGATAAACATAGTTCTATTTACAACTCATTAAAAGTATCTAATGATTGCAAAAACTTGGGCTGTGATGGGCATATTCTGAATGTACATCTGGATGAAAGCAATAACAGTAATCAAAGATACAGTATTGTGGTAAACACATCAGAAGCAGATACAGCAAACCTTAGCAAAAAGAACAATGACACTTTAACAGAATCATCTCATGATGATCACAGTGACTACAGCATCCATTCTGGTGACTTTTCTTTCTCGTGCTCCTGTTCAACATCCATTAGTCAATCATCTTTCCACCACAGAATGCCAAATGAGTCCTTACCATTTTTAATTCTTCAAAATCTAAGTTATAACAGAAAGGTAAGAGGGAGACATTAAATCTTTGAAGAAGTAATAGTATTTTTCTCTTTTGAAATAAATTGCCTTACTTTTTACTTTCTTACTTTTCCAGGGTCAAAGTAATATTAGAGAGTCAAAGCCTTCTCAGATAATTAATACAGCAGATAATATTGATAGTGCAATTCAATGTGATAGTTACAACGAAGAAGGCAGTAGAAAAGAATGCTCTCTACAAGAATTAAAAGTCAACCAATTGCACAGAAAAGTAACGATAGAGAGTACAACGATGGAGCAAGCTAGTAAAGCCCTATCTTTGTGTTATTCATCTCCTATATTCAGTGGATCTCCACAACAAATTGAAGGCGAAAGATTACTTCTACTGTCAAGTAAGTTAGTCTTTCTAGTCTCTCATCCAGAATAAGCAAATATAAATATTAATCTTTAAATTATCTTCTTCTTTCAGCCTTAAGAAAACAAGCATATCTTGATGAAATTCGTCGCTTGGAAGCCCAGAAATATAAGCTCCTGCAGCAAACAGAAAGCATTGAAATAAAAATTGAGAGAATTCGATTACATTTAATGGAAGATTTCCTCTCGAAGATAACTTCATCAAAACAACAATGTGAGTATTCATTTATGTATATATAGCAACAGAATTCCTTTCATATCTATGATGGAAGACTACCTGTGAAATTATATTTTCTGTGGGGTGTGGTATATTTTGAATATGATACGATGGATCGTTTACTTCTGAATATTTGCATATTTACAGAAAACTAGCTAGGAATTTACAGTATCGATTTGCATTAGGGTTAAAAAGTTGGTTAATTTTTCAGTTTAAGTTCAGTAAAACAGGCCATTTATTATCATGGTACTGATACTAAATACTAACACTGAGAAAAGGGAGCTATTACGTAGCTTGCTACTTGTAGTATAAAAACTTCGAGATTCGATTTGGTAGATATCCAAAAGATTGAAATCTGATAGTCGATGAATTCTAAGTAAATGTTGATAAGTTATTAGACGAATAAATATATTTAATCAGCGTGATTATACTTAATCAATAAAGTCAATAATTATATAACGATGCTCAAGAAGGTAATATCATTGAACCATCATCCTTCTTCCATGGTAATAACTGTTCAAATGCTAGGAGTCATTCCCAACGATCTCATGTTGACCGAGGTAGAGCAGCAATAACACGTTGGCCATGGAACAGTGATCCTTCTTCCACGACGTTGACGATATCATTATCACTTCATTCAACTTTCTTTAGGGGGGACGCGGTATCTCAGCTGTTTACGTGGAACCTCTAGAGCGTTCCTTCCTTATATCTCTTATTCACACCTGGTTTTCAAGGTTTTTCCAAGGGACCGTAATAGCTAGGTTATTACAAAGTAAATTCAGTGCAACTTTTCCGCAAAAATATAATCGTATTTATGAAACAAGAGGCAGGTTTTAGGAAGAATAATCTTTGATATATTTTCAATAAATCGATTTTCCATATTTTACGATCTTAATTGTACGCTTTGTATATAGATTCCGCTAATTTTGTAAAAGTTTAAGCCCTTGTTCCACTTAGCATCATTAGCATTTGGAAAGATTCCGAGGCCATCCGCGTATGGCCCCGGAAATGCTGCGGCAACTTTTTAAAATTTTACATAATTAAATTCCAAAATAAATTGTTGCAGAATTATCAGTAATTTTGAAATAATATTTTACAAGCTCCTCTTTAAGTGATTGTTATTTACTGAAGTGCACTTTCATCGCCCTTGAGAAATAGTACAGGAATAGTTAGATATTACTCTAATGGCGATCCTGGCTGAAGTATCAAGAAGATATATAATTCTACTTCTTAATAAACTTGTGTATGTTTATTATATGTTATATATATATATGTATATATAATTATATGTATTATATATATTTTTTAATTGTAATATTTCTTAATGCAACGTATAGTCCTAACCTATACTGGCACAATAACTTGCTAAGATATTAAACCAAGAAATCATTTTATGTAACACAATATGTATAAACAATATTTATTATAGTCATGGATAAATTTGCAAAATTTATAGTAAAAAATATGTGCTGCAGTATTGAATATTATTGAGATGAATCTGAAATTTGAATTTACTTTGCAAAATATCTGGGAGCTTATATTTGAAGTTACCTAACATACAGTATTCTATAAATTGCTCAATGGCAGTTTTCCTTGTAGAAACTGACTACATAAGTAGTGTGTAAAAAACAATACCTATATGCCATGGTAGAACCTAGAAGTAGCTTTTTGGTGATTTTGGATTCTCATGGTCTTCAGCAACACAAGTCAGAGTTAATGTATATGCAGTTTCTGCAATGCAAGATTCTACAAGCTATTGTGTTGAATTTGGGAGGAAGTGTGTTCCAATAATATAGTTCAAGAACATTAAGTTATTTCTTTGATACAAATTCCCCCTTACAGAGGAACAAGATCAAGGTTTTGATGCTATGCTAGTCTATTTTTCCTCACAGTTCTTGATTTTGAATTTACATGAATGTTTCATAATTTATCAAATCAATACAGGCTGTACCTTGTGGAAGCTGTGGAAGAAACATTCATTCGTTTTCTAGAATAATATTTAGTTATCCTTTGAATCTAAGTGATAAATAAAGGAAGAAAATTAGACAAGCATTTGTTGACTTATTCAGAAAATAATAGATTTATTCGTAGGTCTATATCAGTGGTTCCCAACCTTTTCTAATCGCAACTATTTTTAGATTTCTTTAATGTTTACGAGCCCTCTTCCTTGATATTTTTTCCCCTAGCCAAATTCCGTCAGACATAAGATGATGTGCACTTGGCTGTCAACCAATTATGTGGCATATCACACTTGTTGCCAAGCATAAATAAATAAAAAGTTAAACGAGAAATAAAAAATAGCGACATGATTGTGACTTGAACCTATGGCTTCCACTTTCCAAGCAGGTTGGGGAAGTAGCATAGTAGATAGAATACCTGACCAGAAAGCGAGAGACTTGGGTTAGAGTCAAAGTCATGTTGCAATTATTCACTTCTCATTTAGTATTATGCACATACTTCCTTGTGCAAAGTTAAATTTCATATCAAAGATCACAAATAAATCATTTAAATTATTAATATTTTATCATCTACCTTTGATTTTTAAAACAGACGACCCATCAAAAAAGCCCCTTTGTGGGTTGCAAACCACCCAACCAACTGGTGTTTGGTACCAGTGTGTATTTAATTGTGAAAGGTAAAATGGGCAATTTAAAATATTTGCTGTTTCTTCCAAAACAGTATCATGGTATTTGACAAAGTCCTCAATGGTAAATCTTAATTAGCCTATGTATTAGATTTTAATTAAATGTGAGGCTGGCTTGAAATCAAAAGATAGGTGATGCATATAATTGAGATTAATATTGTTTTCTTTGCTTTGTAAGGAGTAGTAATGTTTCAACCATGAGCATTTCAAAAACTGACTTAAAATTATCAGACTTTTTTTAAGAGCTTACCTTATTTAAGTACTTTCTATTGAGCTCCTTTGAGTTAGCGATGTTAGTTGATTGCATGAACCTACAGGTAATGATATATATTTTAATTCAAGTATCAACTTTTTTAAATATTGTCTTGCATAATAGAAATTTTTTCTATTAAAATCTTATTCTTGTCATTAATTTATAATTCCCAATGTGCAGGATTGAATAGATTAATTTTGTAACAAAATAATTTCATTAAATTAGAAGCACAAACTTTTTCAATGGGCTCATTGTATAATTGCTCTTAGGGATGACTGCCTTCATTTTTGGATTTTGTTTTACATGGGTTTATTCTTAATAATCTCTGGATTATTTATACATCAATAATAATTTATATTTTTTATAATAGCTATAGTAAGTAAAATAAAAGATACCATATTACTGCATACATGAGGAATGAATTTCGAAACATTGCAAATTCTTTATATTCTTGGTGATGTGAGACATAAATCCTGGTAGCAAGATTGTGATGCACTTATTTCAAAGCACCGCAACTTGTAGCAGTAATAGCATATTTGATTCTAATGGCTTCCTTTTACTTCTGTTTTTAAATCCCTCAGGATTGGTTGGTTACAGTTTAGAATGCATCCAGCCGAATTCCTCTCTGTCGTTCCTACAGTGCACGTATCTCGACCATATAACTCCACACACAAGTCTTAACTAACATTTTCCTCATTGGTACAAAGATGGATTCAGAAGTGAATAGTCTCTTTTCACTGTTAAGAGTAATCTTTGCTTCAAGTATCCTACTTAATATATCTTTTCCATCACAAGTTATTTTGCTCTCTAGATAGCAAAACTAGACCACCCTTTCCAATAATTCTCCATCCAAACTAATTTTGGTATCCGTATCTCCTATGCTGCTGATGAAAACTTTTCCAATTCAATCTTTGATTGTGTTGGCTGCTGAGAATGTGATTAATTTACAAGAGTAACTCTTCTTTGCTTTCTACTAGAACCAATGTATCAGTTACTAGCATTTTAAATCCCTGAGAACATCAAGATATTAAGATACTGATAGGCTAACTTTTAATATTTCTTGAAATTTTTTCTTTCTTTTAATACACTTGAAAAACTACTGTGTGGGAATTTTAATTGACGGTGTGAGTGCTGCAGCAAACATGTTAAAGTGATGCTAAATGAGAGAGAAATTAAAATATAATAACTCTCATCAGAAAATAATACGTGGTTTCCATATCTGAAGTTAAAAAAATGGAAGAAAGTAGAGATACTTTAATTATGTAATTGATTGAAAATTTATTTTTTTCTTTTAAACAGACTGTTACCACTTCATGTGCATAGTATCACACAAGGAAAGCGTGTTGAGCTCAGATGTGATACAAGCAAACCCAGACCAGCCCTCTATTGAATTCCTACCAAAGAACTTCAAAATAGAAGGCCAATTCTGCGATGATTTTCCATTATGCCTTCGAGTTTATGCACTGAAGGTATCAAAAGGTGTGGCAGAAAGAGGAAAAACAAAGATATTTGCAAGAAGAACCTATGAGAACAAAGAAAATATTGTGAGTACATTGTATTGTAATTTATTGAAAGAAAGCATCCGTTTGAAGTCGTGTTGTATTGATAGCTGAGACAATATAATTTAAAACAGGAATCACGTAAAATACGATTCTTCTGAAAATTTCCATAATATAATCTCTTATTGTAACAATTCTAATTGGTGTTCACGAAAGTATAGTATTTATATAAATTTAAGTACAATAATCCTCTTTTCAGTCCTTAGTTAACTGCCATCCTACTTTTATGTGTTCTTGCAAAACTGGTGACTCCGAGGCAAAACAGAATTTCTTAAATGGAGAAGATAAAGAACAATCTGTAATTCGTGTTCCTTCCTTTGTATTAACAGCCAGGACTGAGTTGTCCTTACCTAAAGACTTGAACAAAATATCTCTTCAATTGGAGCAGTACGAGGTGAGAATATCCATATTAAAAGAAATTAATATAAAAGTAATGTATGGGAATACTCACTAAATGAAATTTCGTATTATTTTCTTGAACTATGGTATCTTAAGGTCCGATTTTTATACACAGTAGAACCAGGGCATTAAACTGTAATATTTTTGGTTCCGGTTCACTTAAGCAACAAAAGCAAAAATCATTGAACCTGTTCAAATGTTTATTTTTCTAAAGAACCTTAAAAGTTTATGTAGACATAATAAACAACACTTTAAATTAAAATGAAATGATTGGTTTTTGGCTTTGGTTTGCCATAACTTGTTATTTTTTGTTAGGGTTCAATTCCGCTCCAACAAAAAATATGGGTTTTCCTTTCTAGTTGTATTCAGATCTTAGCAGAACTGTAATATCATGACTAAATTGGAGATTTGTATTTTCAGCCATTTTGCTGTAACGGAAATCATTTCAAGATTTTGCAAGACACTGCAAGTCTTAACCTAACCAGTACTTTTAAAACCACAAGGAGTGAGGCCACCATAGATAAATATATTTCAAAAGACCACCAAGGTTTCCTTACAAGATTCAGTATCATTAGTGGAAATGGGGCATGGCAAAGAGAATGGTGGTGTTTAAAAGGAGCCTTCCTTCTATCCTGGAAATATCCAGAGGATGAAGATTATTTGGTAAGTCAATCTTTTCATGGCTGGAACTAACAATACTCTCAAAACAATATTTACTATACGTCATATTTCTTCTTTTGAATTTGCAGCCTCCAATTAGAGTGATTGATTTGAAATTGAGTGCTGATAAAATATTGCCAGTTCCACGAAGAAAATGTGCTCGAAGTAATACCTTCCTAATAATACAAAATGAAAAAAGCAATTTCCGAAGTGAAGACCAAGAAAGTACGCATGTGTGGGATGAGAAGAAAACGTCAACGGCAGAGTAAGGTTTTTCTCCTTATTTGAACAATTTGAGGAAACCATGTTTTTATAAATTAACTTTATTCAAAAATATCCTTAATGTAATTAATTTCAGCAAAATATGATAAATATGTCCATTGCTGAAAACTTTGTGCACCAGCGCAGTTT
Organism: Sympetrum striolatum; assembly: GCA_947579665.1. Taxonomy (NCBI): domain Eukaryota; kingdom Metazoa; phylum Arthropoda; class Insecta; order Odonata; family Libellulidae; genus Sympetrum; species Sympetrum striolatum. The sequence goes on from OX388341.1 coordinate 112,720,620, forward strand.
TCTTGGCAGGACATAACACGATGTTAAACTAGATAATAAGGCAATTTTTATTGATAGGTATTGATTCAAATCCACAGGCATATCTTGTCAGCAGACAGCAGGGAGGAAATGGATAACTGGTGCAAGAAACTGAATGGTGTTTTACATCTACTACAGTCATGGAGAGTGATGCCAGACTTCTTCCAGAAACAATGACATAGATTACAAGGAACGATTTTAAGAATTGACAATATTTAAGAAAAACATGATGCTGAATACCTGAACAATTTGTGATTTTGTTCACACAAGCAGAACAGATTTTCACATTTTATACAGAATTCATGCATATAGATTTAAATGCTTGAAGCCATGTAAATTTTACTATTGGAGTAAATAAATTTTATACTTTTATAAATTATCAAAGCATTAAAAATAGAACAACAGAATAGTTTAACAAACTGAATATTTACTGAATTTCCTTCAGTATAGAAATTACTTTTCCCATAAAATAAAAAATATTAAAGTGGCAGTGAATTTCATGGAAAACATTAGATGGTAGGATTACTATGGTTATGACTCTTATGCAAAAATTCTTCAATTCAGAGTAATCACAAAGAGGAAACTTGATTACAACGATGGTTATAGAAACATATTATAGATTTAAATCGATTTTTGATTTATATGCATTGCTTACATTAGAACAGAAGAATACCATGTTTAACATTTCCAAATTCAAATATTTTTCAATATGTGAATTTTATAGATATAGATAGGAAGCTACAAATCTTGATTACAAAATTCAACAAATACTTTAAATATGGATTGAGTTTTTTCAGTTAACAAATTAGTATTATGATAAAGCATGCCCCCACAATGAAGCTTCAATGTACTTTAAAAAACATATTAGCATTTTAATAACTCATAGCCTCACAATGAAGCTTCAAAGCACTTTTAAAAAACAATTTGATATTGTTCGGTTGTCAATAAATCATACCCAAATAGGATTAGATGTAGTGTTTCATTAAAATTTAATTTTCCTGTAATCCATAAGAAAATTCGATTTTTATCGGTCAATTATAATTCTTAATAGATAATCTAAACATAAATAAACATTAAAATCACAGTTCCTTGGTAGTCACTTTTAAACAAAAGAACTATTTACACTCATTTTCATTAAAAGCATCCGAATGCACAATCGAAAAATCACTTGCTCACCGAAGTCGTTACTTCCTAATAATTTTCTTCAATAAATTAATCATAGAAATTTAATCACTGACAATCAACGTGGTTCTCCTGAATTTTAAGGATTCCTTAAAACTGTTTAAAGTTCCTCCCACAACTACATAAGCAATTAAAGCAGTAACAACCATTACAATGTACGCCGGTATTAATGTTGCAAAATACAGTTCCCTTCGATTGAGAAGGGTAAGGCATGATACAAGCATGTGACTCCCTACAACCCATAGCAACTGGAGGTAATTACTTTTGTCCACTGCAGAGAAAAAAATCACACCCCAAAATGTATGTAAAAGAATTATACAAAGAGCAGTTGCCGCTGAGGTCACGAAAAACATATCGGTGCCATCACGTAGGCCCATTGTAGCCGGTCCAATTGCATCTGCGAGCACATTCACCAAGGAAAACGCTCCACTCATTACACCAAATCCAAGGCCTGATACATACGCTAATACGTGCTTGCTGTTACTTGCATGTGTCCCCACATCCGATACACGTCGTAATCCCATTTCTGCTTTACATAAAAGTTTATATATAAGGAATCTAAATAACTCTTGAAACAACACTGAAAACACAAGTCCAAATGCAAGGTAACTTTTGAGGGGAATAACAAGAAACCACAGGATAGAGGAAAGTAATAATGATAACAGCCAAAAGAATGCACTTGCTATCAAAATAATGATCCTTATTGGATCTTTTGCAATGGTGAATGTAAACATTGCAAGTGGAGGGCCAAAAGCTATGAAAGTGCAACCAAAGAATTCCATCAACGTCATGTTGGAGGCAAAATATTTTTAGACCTTAAACAACTAAGTATTTCCTCACAAAGATTATTCTGCACAGTGTTCACCGACTAAATTTGGTAGATCTCTGTAATTTCGTGGGTTATATAATCTTTTCTCAAATGAATGAACTGTCTCCGTGTAGATGATGAACGCGCTCTGAAAGTTGTATATGGTAAGTTGAAGTTCATCTGAAATCGAAGTATTGTATCAAGTTAGTACAAATCTACATTTAGAATGAAGCTGTGAAAAGAGTAACTTCAACCTAAATTAATCATTACCTGTTCCTTCAGTGATGAGTAGCAGATGAACATGGGTGAGTTATCTTTATTTAGGCCTCCGAATATATTTCAGAACACTTAGCACGTAGAAATAACGTAGAATTTCGATTTACAATTATAAAATACAAGTAATGTATTCACCTTCGGGATATGTACAAAAAAACCCACGTTACATGACAAACCATAACGAAGTTATAATGATAACATCGATTTCCTACCAACTTTCGACCACTTCAGCGACTTCGGCTATATGTTTAGGTTCTATATCGATTCTTATTCGATGCATTCGATATGTTGATGTTTCCGTTTGAAACGCCTTAGCACTAAAGCATTCATAGTATTCTGAATATCAAAGGATAATATTGCTTATTCATCAAATTCTCTTCAAAATTAAGTTTAAATAATTTAATAACAACTTTTATAAGCTGTACTTATTTTTGAAGAGAATATTCTTTCATTGATAAAATTGAACAAACATTAGGAGGAAAATAGGGAATATTGGGTTTCCTATTCTTGAAGTAGGGAAATTGATTACAATTATTAATTTGGGAACATTATTATTGTGTCCATGTCGAATTAATTTTCCCGAAGTAGGAAATTAGAATGTTATATTTTCGTGCCTGGTTTAGCTACAATACAAAAGCTTATATTCAAATTCATTAGGGTTTTACACCCGTCGATCTGGTACGTATAGTTATAATCGTTATATTATATACCTATATATATTATATTATATTGATATTATTATTCCTTTGCTTATATAAATTAAATAACGCTTAAGTTTTACTTTAGCATTATATTCCTTTTCTATACTTTTTAAAGTGTCTGTCAATCTTTCCCCTTTCCAAAGCAGTTTGATGTAGATATAGACAACTAAATCTAGTATTTTTATACGAGGAATAAATCTCAAGGAAAAAATATTCTTATCTCTAAGAACTTTCGAACTCACGAGCGTAATATGTAACCGTAGGATTAGGGCCGGCCATCTACGAAAATGTACCAATATTCTACAGAACATATTTCACCGTTTCCTCTACCTATCCGATGGGTAAGTTTTTCTTTAATAAATAGTGATATTTGGCTTTGGATAGTGATAAAATGTGTTTCAGATATACTACTTACGCTCTACATCCCGATTGCAAGGTACGAGACCCTCCTTTTGGCCGGAAATAATTTAGAGTACACAGGTATAAGTATTTTTTAAAATCTACTTGATGAATTTCCCCGAACCGTTGCCTTTTACAGTTGGTTTTATTGTTCAATTTTGCTTAATGCCCTGTAAAAAACAAGTTTCGTCCACACTTCATTCATCCGTAAAATTACTACCTCTCAAAATAGTATTTGGGCAAGAAACCGAATCGGAGTTATTAATAATATATCGTTTCAGGTTCAAGATATGTATTTCTACTGTTCAGGTTCTGTTTTGAGTCCTGTAAAATAATATATTCTCGGTTTGATTTTTTAGGTTGGCTCCTGTTCGATATTCAAGTAAACCTCCTTAACCAAGGGTTCTGATTTTGTTCAGAAATATTTATACCTTATATTCAATGGATGCAAAAGGGCAATAAGCATATCAATTAACAATAGCTACTTTAAGAAAAAAACTAATTCAGATAAATTTATCATTCTTTATCTTTTTTTACTTTGAATAAAATAATATTAAAATCCGAAACTCGTCACTATCAAATTCTGTGTTACACAAAGTAATAGGCCCGATACTCCAATTTTTGGGCCACGTTTTTAGACAACTAAAGTCTAAACCGTCTTCAAAACTACAAGTTGCACAACAACTATACATAATTAAATATCTCCATTCAGGAATGTAGTAATACTTTTCACCTAATAGCGTCCAAGAACTGTTTATAAAAATCAAGTGCAGTCCAGTGAATTTGGCTCTTAAAAGAAAATCAAACTTCTTTATTTACGCAAGAGCAGCAGCAATTTGAAGGTTTTTGGATGAAAAGAATACTTTCAGAAAAGTCTGATAATTGCAGCAATATGTTATACTAAAACACGCGAAATTATTTTGCTCGAAAAGAATTTCTGTTAAGCATTGTAAAGTACATTAGAGTGTGACTTTTTACCTTTCTTGACATGGGTGGCTGTGAAGCGAGAGCAATCAATCCCAATACTGCTCAACTTCCTTCCACAGCACACTTACGTATCAACTCGAATTTCAAGGTACAAATGAGCTCAAGTTTGTTATTTCTAGTCTAAATCAAAGTTAAAAGAAGAAACCGAGAATGTTTTATTTTCGTATTTTAATTATAAACTTCCATAAAATAAAATATCTCACTGCTGTAATGAGAAATGTGAAGACTTATTTACCCTCTGATACTATGCAGTACTCCCAATTGCCGCAGTACGCCAGTTGGAAAGCACTGGAGGTCACTAAATTCTCATGATGCGAAAAACATTTTAAAAAATCTCGCAATTGAATCGCTGATTATGAGATTTTACTCTTCTGCCCAACACTTTAATTTTATTTTTACTTAAATGGTGCTGTTTTTAATTGTAGTTTAAGTGAATGTATATAAAAATAGATTTTTAGAGTAGTGACGATATTTGAAAGAACATACATGTACGTACATCCTCGCCGAAATAAATAAGTCTTGTGAGTTTCTACTTAATCCAATATCAACAAATTCCTCCATTTCAGTAATTTGTTGACATTGGAATATTTTTCTCTTTCATTTAAATGTAGGCTGTTCGATGATGTACAAATTTACATTTTCTTATCTTGTCCGACATCCTTTTCAACTTCGTTATTTCAGTATGATGCCATTTTTTAACGAGAACCTCGTACTTCCCATCATTTTGCTAGTTACAACGAAAATCCCTTTCGGTTCTGAAAATAATCGGCAACAAGCGTTTCTGCTTACATTGGAACGATTATTCCTTTCGCTATAAGAAGTAAATGCATTCAGAAATGAGGGAAAAAGTAAAATCTCTTTCTTGTGCAAATTACTACATTTTTAGATAATGAAATTCCATCGCATTGGTGATAAATTACGATGTATTCATTTTGGTTTCATCGTTATCGCAATGAGTAACAGAGCTGATGTTATGTTTTCTTTAGTTGGGAGTACATTTTTTATCGCTGGGCTAATGAACGTTGAAGCGACGACTTAAGGTTTTCACTTAAGACATTCGCTTATTTGAACAATGGGCAAGGAATATATTGCTACGCAGGTTATTGGACAAAGGTATATTAAACCAAAGAAATTCATCTAAGATGTTATGCCTAATTTTAGAATCATACACAGCTCTATTGCTAAATGTATTTATAAATATATGACAGTTTTACAGTCACGCGCGTTTCCGATTTATGCTTTGGTAACGATTGTGGTTGTGAAACGGTCACAATTTCATAAATATTTTTCAAGCGATATCAATTTCAGTGGATTTCCATGGCGGAAATCTCATTATTTGATTGAAAATTAGTAGTTTTAAATATATTTATAACCGTCTAAAGTGGGTATCTATTTAGGTTACGACTTAGGAAAATACAGGAAATGATAGTCTCCCTGAAATGATAACAGAGTGGTGGATGAAGAGGCCGAAAAAATTAAGTCATTATCTGTGTAGACTTCCGTGTGATTAAAAAGTAAAATGACAGCTTTTTCGTTTCAAATTACGGAAAAACCAATCAATATCGACCAAAAAAGATATTCCAGAAACATTACAGTGGTTTTGTACTCGCTCTTAACACCAATACGAGAAAAATTGCTCAAAGGCAAGCAGCAATGCACTTGAGTATGAATCGCGACAGCGAAACTATCAGTCAATCAAAAACTCTGAGGTTATATATCTCAATAAAGAGAAGAGTTCCGACTCGATGGAGAGGAACAGAGGTCACGACTTCAAGAAATATTGACCTCTGCCGCGAGAGAAAAGAGAATTTCAAGTATTGCAATGAGTAACTCGATGTCATGATTCTCATTCATGGAAATCTCCCTTCCTCACTTGTCCTTGACCAAAAAATGCTGAAAATTATTTTTTTTCTAGAAAGCATTACGCAGGATTCCAAAATCACGGCGTAGACCGGAGGAAAGGAAAAATCGAGGACGAGAAGGCCTCTAAAGTTGGAGAAAAGCATTTAGGACCGTCCTTGCACCATCAGGTTGCAGGAATGGCGAAAGGAAACGAGGAGGTGACGCTCGGAACTTGTGCTCCCCATCCCTTCGGCATGCCTTGATTGATAGGTGGAATGGTGATAGGAGGGGCAGGGGACAAACAGGAGGCACCAAGATATAAATGAAAGGAAATAGGAAAAAACACTCACTCTTCCCGCGATCTACTACACGTGCTTAGTAAGGAAACATAATCTAATCCTTACCTCAAAAGATTAATGGCTTTCTAAGCTCATCGTAAGTTTCAGCGTAAACATGAAGTGCTTGCTTTAGCAAAGTATGGAAAGTTGTGAGTTTATACTGAGACACCTTTCAGAAACAGGGCAACTATAACTCGAACTTTAAACCTTAAAAAAGAAATCATTTACTTGAATCGACAAAATGAAGATTTATTTCGGTTGTAAGATCGCTTTAATAGGATTGATCGCAGCATTTTGGATTTCGGAGAGCAGTGCAAAAGGCATTTTTAATGTATTTTCGATATTTAAGCCGATTTTTACGCCTCTGGGAAGAAAAACGCCTGATATATATTCTATGGAAGTACCAGATAAAACTTTTAACGTCTATTGGAACGCACCGACTTTTATGTGCCGAAAATATGGAATATTATTCAACCTATCTGAATATGGAGTTCTCCAAAATGAAGGAGATGATTTCAGGTAAGTGGCTGGCATTATTTTTATCTTATTGAGAGTCCTCTCAATCGGAGATTGGTTGTTTACAGGCATTGAAATTACATGCTTTATATCATATAATTGTACTATTTGAAGAATTTAATAATGTTCACATCGGATCTATGAATGTAAATGATATTTCAACTTCTCTAGAGGTTCCTCGAGCCTTATAATGTACGACCCTGGGCTTTTTCCGGCTATGGTGAACGATGAAGGCAATGATCCAGGGCCCAGCAAGAGGTCCATAGAAGAGCGGAACGGCGGTGTCCCCCAAAGAGGAAACTTGGATTTGCATTTGAAGACATTCAGAGAGGAATTGGAACAGATGATTCCCGATCGTGATTTTTCTGGTAAGTTCTGCTTTGAATTGAATAGCACTCGAGTATTCAGGTTGATAAATCATAGAATCGATGATGATTATTTTAATTTAAATCTTACAATGCGGCTATTATCACTGGGCAGGGACGGTAAGACTTGGAGGCGCCTGATTTTTCAACTAAATGCTAGAAAACCATATGGTAGAGTGGTCGCTTGTGTATTCCTTAGCATTGGAAATAAAATATTAATGCTCCGGCCCTGATTAGAGTCCAACTGAAGATATTTAATTTACAGTTTATTATTGGAAGCTACATAAAATTATAGATCATTCTAAACATCCAAATGATAAGCTAGCTAAACTAGCGAAATGCATGTACGCGTATTGATTATGCGGAAGCTTAAAGTTAATAAATCATTGTTAATATTCAATATCGAGGACCAACTTGTATACTGATGGTGCAATAACGTTTCTCTACTATTCAGTTACACATAAATTTTCATTAAAAATGCAAATTTAGTTGAGCCATTATAGCATGCGATGGAATTATGGTTTGGATGAGGAAAAAACCAGGGAAGTTTTTAAAAAGGGCTGCCAGACAATGTTTTCGTGGCAATAAATATCTTAAATCGTCTCCGATAAGTAACGCCACTTATATGGTAGCCCTGTTGGTAATAGTGTTTTTGCAGGGGCATAATAATCTCAATTTTAGGAATATCTTAGACTTACTACGGAAATGAGAGGGAAACAATTGATATTGTGTTTTTCAGATTGAATTTAACTTGTTTAACATATCATGATTGGCATAAATAATAAAATCTTTATCGGTGCATGCTAAGAACCCACGAAGAGACTGAAAGAAAATTATTCATTGGAATTTTACAAATTTTCGCAGTACATTTAGAGAGAATGATTTAAAGCCTTGAAATTATACATTGAATACTTCCGCAGATCATTTGAAGTAGAGAATGGTATTTTTGAGAATGTCTACTGAGGTAGTACGAACTTAACATGTAGGGCGGGCCAGCTCTTAAGGGATAAATATTTCATTGCCTTAAATACTGCATATATTTTCAGAAATGGAGTAATTTAAGGAAATTTTGTTCGTAAGACAACATAATAATAAAATATTCAAATACCGGATTATGCCCGTGGGAAATGGTGTGGAGACTCAAAGTGTGCTTAATTTAATCGTGCTTAAGTCTATGATAATATCTATTATATATGGATGCTTCTCTGGATTCATTCATGGATATATATATAGATAGATAGGATACTAATTCACAGGCTAAACCACAAGCGTCATTGATTTGAAAAATACGACGTATTTGCCATAACGTGTGACCACCAGAAAAATTGCGATTTTGAACCTCAGTGTCATGGGTTCGATTCCAGAGGGCCCCAAAGTCCCGATTTTTCCCGTTTAAATGCATTGCTTTGATTTTCGGGAATTTAAAAAAAATACTTCTCGGATAGGTAGAGAATCAAAACTCAAGAAGCCTATTTATTTAGTCATGATCTATTGAAAACATAAATGACTTTTACGGAAAATATCCTGGGTTCGATGCTAGGACGATGCAAAAATCGGCCATTTAAAATACATTAAGGTAGTTTTTCATTATTTTTTTCACGCACTTATCGAAATGATAAAAAGTTCTTGCTTATATGGAAGATGTATATTCAGCATAGGTTTTTGAAAAAAATTTAGATAAGACCTTACTGTTCCTGGGTTCGATGCCGAGGCACATTAAAATTTCTCTCATAAGGAATATATGGGAAAAGCAGGACGTCGTTTGAGGCAGTTGAAGCCAATACTTCTGCCTGAATTTTCACACATAGTTGGAGGTGGTGATCTTCTGTTGTGCTGTAAAGGAAGTATCACCAGAAAGACCCGGGTTCGATGCCGGGCGGTAAATATATCTGCCATATAAAACACATTGGGATGGTTTTTAATTGTTTCTTTCATGCACTTATCGAAATAATAGGGAGTTCTTGCTAAGTTAGAAGATATATATTAAGACTCGGTTTAAGAAAAAAAGAATAGATAAGTCCATGCTGTTCCTGGGTTCGATGCCAGAGCACATTTACATTTCTCACATAAAGAATATAAGGGAAAAGTAGGACGTCCTTTGAGGCAGTTGCAGCCAATATTTCTGCTTGAATTTTCACACATAGTTAGAGATAGTGATCTTCTATTGTGCCGCTTCGTAAGTTTACCAGGAAGACCCAGGTTCGATGCCAGAGAATTAAGTTGCAGTGAATTTTAAAAACATTTTTAATCTTTTTTTTCTTTTGAGGACCGTCCCTATATGATGCCGATATGAAATTAGTGTTGTAGATCTGCTTGCAGTATGCAAGCTACATTTTACTCGTATATATATATATATATATACACGAGGCATTCATTTAAATTTAGGCTCTCTCATTATCAGTACTTATTTCGTTTTCATTCAATAAGTTCCAATTAATATTCTGATTTATGCAGCATTTGTCTTCAAGGAGAAGTGTATTCAGGCAGGATTTATTTTATGTTTATCATCAGGTTCGACGCAGGAACACCAAGCAAGGAGCTGCTTTGGTTCTTTCGTTGTATTTTTTGAGATTGCAAATCGTCGATTATGAAATTAAACATTAATAATTAATGCTAAAATAAATATAAAATATTATTACTTATCTGTTCACGTGCAGAGAATTTATTATAAAATAATAAAGAATTAAATAATAGAAAATTCAGCTTTACTGCGCCACACAGCTGCATTTTGAAAACTGGCCGATGTGAAATATCTGAAAGGTTAAAAAGACGAAGAAAGTTCAAGCCTGGTTGGACGATTCGGTTTCCCCAATTGTCCAGTAGGCTTTCTCTTTGGATTGATTTCTCTAAATGACGTATTGGGAAGTCTTTAATCCGTTCTCTTAATTTGATATGATTTAGTAACTGTTAACACAGCGGTATAAGGAAAAAATCCGGCGAATATTCATCTTTGCTCCCAAAATCTTCCAAATGCTTATTTCGCTAGCATTTACGGAAATTGTAAATTTAACTGCGTAAATAGTTGTCATTATATTCGTGTTCTCAATGAGATTTAAGCTCGTGACTTCATCAGCTGAAGGCTTCCATTCCGATCCTGAAATTGAGTTTAATTTCAAGATTATCACTGGGATGCATACTCTTCCAGCGAGAACTATTATGATGTAGAACTGTAAATACTAATGAAATAGGTAAAAGAGCTATGAGATAGAATAGATATTTGCAGGAAGATCATAAAGAAACTTATATGGAAGGTTTTAAGATCACTATGAGTGCTGTTTAAATGGCGACTCCACCAAATGTAACGTCTAGTACGGGAAATTAGTAATTTGTGCCATAGTGAGAAAATTTGCCATAGAGGAAAGTAGTTGAAAAATCCGAGATTTGAAATAACAAAGAATTGATGAAGTAAATTATTTACCTAGCCAGGTGGTAGTCATTTTTGTGGAGGAGAATAAAATAATCTGCCTGGTATTCACCCTAGTCGGAAGGAAAACCCCTCAAAACCTCCTGAAGGTTAATCTAATTGTCTGATTTAATTATACCTACTTTCAATTTGCTAGTTTCGGGGCATGACCATAATTAACATGAAAAAGCAGTTTTCGATGAAATACGATAATAATTATTTTTAAGACATTTTAAAATTCCACATTTATTCTCCTTCTGATGAAAAAATCACAAAATTTATGAAAATAATTGACATTCTTTGTTATTTTATGTTTAGCTGAATTGGATTTCATATTTATTTTTCTGATTTAATGTTCCACTATAGCTTTAAATTTTCAAATTATTATTTATGATAAATTTTCTTGGAAGAGGAAGGAAAGAAATGAGAAACATTTGGGAGTTTGCTCTGTTTTACTCAGAACATTCGGTAAACTCCCTATTCTATAGACTCTCCGGCATCAAGACTGAGTTTGTTGTTTAATGGGAACTGATCGATTTATCGATAGATAATCAATTTGTGAAACAACAAAGAAGTGATATCTTATCATTCTTTAAAAGAGTGCTTCAATTCCGAGAAGTTTGAAGTAATCAAGATAGAAAAATACGAATAAAAGGTAGCGATTAACAGATAATATTCAATTTTCCTCCATCGAAGCATTTTTCACGAATTTTCAGACAAATTGACAAAGCTATTTAGATATTTATTAATTACATTCTTGCATTTGCTGTTAAGGATAAGAACATATACCAAAGAAGACTAATTTAACAATAATAACATATATATCTTCAAACAAGAAATCATTCATCATGCATGAATCCAGTATAACAACACTTATGGAAATTTTTGCAATACAAATTTTAGTTCGAATTGTGTATTTATCACACTTTATCATGAATTTATGATACCCTAGGTGCAATGTAAAGTGTCTACGCACAAATATCTCGGGCTACTTCGGTGGAAGTAAAGGATAGGTCGTATCATACAGAAACGATATACTTATGCGTGAAACGGATGCAGCGTGCTTCTTTCTCTAAAAAAATAGATTGAAATCATCGAAAGAAAATTGGTCATAAATGCAATGATAATGGCTCTCCTGCGCTTCTGTATAGTGAGATGTTTACTCTGTGGCATTTTTCATATGGCAACAGCTGCGAATGACTTCGCTTAGTTGCAATAGCTATGACGTCTAAGCCCAACATATTAATGGTGTAAAGCTATGTCCACACTTGTGAGCTTTCCTCTTCCCTTTCAACTTGCGTTGCGCATGCCTCTCGGGCATGCCTCATGAGGCATTCAATTTGTTATCCACACTGCATCATCTACTGTGCGTCATGATGGATACAGAATCGGCAAGTGTGATAGCCATTTGTGCGGGTGTGTTCTTAAAAAAATGCACGTAAAAGAAAAAAGCAACGGGTCCTGTGGAAAAAGCAGTTTTACAAAAATCGAAATATTGGGCTACTCAGAGAACTTCAGCATGATGTAAAGGTATTCCGGAATTTACACTCATCTCAAAGGAAAATTTTCACAAATTGTTACGAATAATTGAACCAGTCATTTGAAAGAAAAATACTAGTTTCCGAGGAGCTATTCCAGCTGAAATGAAGCTATTGATAACGTTGAGGTTTCTTGCTACCGGTGATTCACTAACGTCTGTAGCTTATTTATTTAAAGTATCAAAGCAGAGCATATCCGCAATGCTGCCAGAAGTTTTGAAGGCTCTCATCAACTCATTGAAAGAATACATTAAGGTAAGTAACACAAATTTATTAACATAATACATAAAGAATACATTAAGGTAAGTAACACAAATTTATTAACATAATACATAGATATATTTTTAAACATACATAAAACAAATACATATTTACGTAGTTTATTTTTGAAATGTTTTGCCTACCTCTTAAAAATGTCTTAATGTCTTTAAAATGTCAAAAATTCTATACCTAGTTCTAGTAGAACTAGGAACTATGTACATTTTTCGAAAATAGATAGATCTGCATATACAGTTGGAGATGTCGAATATATAGATAATGGAATATAAAGGAATAGAAAGAAAGACTGATCGATTGAATAGAATTGATTGTCGAATAGAAAGGATTGATGCCGATATTTAGTATTTGTTCATGCAGGAAACCTTCTTTGAGTTTGGTTAAAATATTAGATGGGTAAATTATCTGGAAGTATTGTTTACAAACTCGCATAAAATGTTATAGAATATACATAAATGTTAGGTATCTTATTATTTGAAGGAGCAAAAAATTTGAATGTAGTTATCATTTTAGTGCCAGGAGTTAATTGATAATTCTAATTGGAGAAAAAATTGACAATTAAAACGAAATCTATGGGGTTTATAAAAGGAATTGCAAAAGTTGTCAATAGATAATAGTTTTAAGTGTGATATAATTCCCGTAGACATGTAAGAATGTGTAAGAGTGCCTTAAGAGAAAAACAATCCCATAGGGTTGGATATAACATAATTGTAAATTTATTTTTTCCAAACCAAGTTGAATGAAATCTTAAGAATTTTTTCAGGTGTAGCAGTAATAGATTTTGAGTTTTGGCGACCTGCTTGGAGACAAAACTGGGGTTCGTTGCTGATTTACCGTGACTTATCTCGGCAAACTGAGAAGAAAAGGCATCCCTTCTGGAGGAAAGAACAGATAGAGGCAGAGGTAACGTATTCTAAACAAATCACTAAAATTAATCTCATTCTATTTTTAAAGTCCTTTTTCCAGTCTCTATTCTTAGTGCAAAGTTTTGCAATCGAATTTATGAAACAAACAAAATGACGTAGGAGCAAAATTTAGTTACGTAGAAACGGTGAAGAGCCATTATCAATGCATTAATGTACAACTGCGATTTTGAAAAATATCATTTCTCTATAAAACTTCATCGCCAAAGGAAGTCTAATCGCCGTTGAAATATCCCTGTGCTTTTGATGGGAGGGTTATAATTTTAGCTATTACCTCATTAACTTAAAAAAGGAAAAATACAAAAAATAATAAGATTAAATAGCGGGTTAATTGGAAGAATTGCCTTCAAAGGCTAAAATTTGCCCTTGAAAAAAGACGGCATTATTATTATTATTTTTAACTCGTATTAAATTTTACCTCTATATCTTGTAAAGTTTTGTGTCCATTCCTATTTTCTTAGCGTGATTATTTTGTTGGGAGTAGATTCAAAGGAGCAAAACTATTTAAGATATAATGGGATGGGCTTCTAACATATACGATATGAACATATGAGATAAGAACCGCGCTGAAAACGATTAAGTGAATGGAGATATTATTATGTTCTTCCTGTCTTATCCTTAATTGCCACAAACGTATTTATTACATTATCGAAATCTATTGTACCTACCACTCATTTCCGGTTAAATAGATAATGATACACAGAAGAAAAATTTCCAGGCACCATAATGAGTATAGATATATCTATATATAATTAGAGAAAGGATACTTTTTTAGTAAAATTTGCGAGCACAATTTTCACGATTGATAAATATGCTTCAAATTTTCTATTCAACAAGGATTTATAAGATTTTTATTTGCTCATATCCTTTGTTTTTGTCTTGTTAGATGGTTAGAAACTGCGAACTTCTTCTATTAATTTTCTAACGTCATATTACTCTTATGTATGTGCAGGGGCGGCTGCAGGTGCTTAGGCGCACCGATGCAATTTTTTCTGATGGCATCCATATTTCTGTACAATTAGTAAAGGAAAATATTCTTAGAACACCACCTCGAGGTGAGATGCTATGCTTGACTTACCAACCATTCTATATATGGCATCATTGTTTTGAATAAAGTGTAATTTTCCTTGTCTTTTATATTCAGTAGAGCACAATATAAAAAATTGAAAATCAGTACAAGTTCTTGCATTGATTGGAAATAATATAGCAATTATTAGAATTTGCGAGGATTGCCATGTAATCATTAAAAATACCCTTCAAATGTGAATATATTATGAGATTCAGGAATTAGACAAAAATCGTACCTTAAAAAATAATAATTAACCTAGAGTACGAAAATAAAAAGCTTTCTCGATACTCGAACAACGCTAACTCACTCTTTATCACCCTTCATCCTAACTTCATCAACCTTGACCTAAACCGGGTTTCAAATCAATGAAGTAGTTCCCTTTACAGCGATGAGAATTGACTTCGTGACCGTTCATTCTATTCAGTTCTATTTGATAAACAGGAATTTCTAGACACAAACACCATGCCTTTGGAATTTTATTTGCCGTCGGCTATTTTTCAGCAATATAGCTCTGAAGTATACCTTTTGAACCAGTGAATAAGTTAATCTACTTCTCAGTGATTTGTATAAAACGTACATACCATGTGTGAACGAAAGACATTTTAATGGTTAATTCAGAGTTCATAGCTTTGATGTCATGTTTGCCACACGCGCATCAAAAATATTTCATCAGAGCGCGGTACAGATATTACTTTCACACAGCTGGCTAAGATGAGTACTTGACGCTGTGAAAAGCATTTCTCGATGACTCAGTTAAGGAAAAAATTGTACAATATCCTACTAGAAGGTTAGCGTCATCCATCATTAAAGGAGTTATGGTTTCGTAACCGTCCTGTTTCTGCAAGTTATTGGTTTTCATTTTTATCGCATAATATTTAAGTGTACTGGATAAAATCAATTCCGTCACAAATACATTTGTGTCAAAAGAGCATATTGGCAGTATAGTCACAGCCTAATAAAGAGAATGACCGTTTCCACGGTTTGGTTTACGACAAAGCCATCCTTATCAAGAATGCAGATACAGTAGTTTATCACGGTTTATCAGTTTCAGACTATACCGCGTTAGATGAATTTCCGCGACATGAGATTCTTTATTTATAAATCGAATATTTACTGTTTACGACCTAAATACATACGTTAATATGTATAGTATAAGTATTTGAAAAAAAACACGATAGAGTGAAGTCGAAGTGCGAAGTGGCGAGGGAGGGGGGGAGGATGAGTACAACGGCTTGCTGTGAAAGTCCACAAGTCCTAAATATTGAATACGAAGAATTCAAATAAATTCAAAACTATACTCTCTATATATCTCACGACAATAACCAAACTTCGCAACTCTTGCCATATTTTGAGGTAACCTTAAGCAATTTTGTAGTTTATTTTTATCTTTGAATAACACCAGAAAGGAAAACTATTTCTGACTGCAAAGGAGAATGAATGCATGGATAAGAATAGGATGCATCCAAAATCGTTCTTCCTTTTCTTACTGACCTTGCAGTAAAGACAGTACATCTACGTCTACATTAATACCCTACAAGCCGCCTTTCGGCGTGTGACAGGGGGTGTAAACACCAGTTGAATCTAAACGACTTCCCAAATCGGTTATTGGCGCGTATCGTTCGCGGAAAGAATGAATTTTTAAAACGATTCGTCCTTGCATCTACTTCTCTTAACTTACGTTCATTATCGGATCGACCGAGGGAGCAGGTGGGTTGCATGATACCGATTGTATCTTCCGCAAATGTAGTTTCCCTGAATGTATTAAGCAATCGCAGCCTAGCTTCCAATCTCCTTTCTTTCAAGGATTCCCAACCTACGTCTGAGAGCATTTTTGTAACGCTTGTTTTTTATCGTAGCATTTCTTAACAAAACGAACCGCTTTACGCTGCACTTTCTCGAGTTCGCGAGTACACGTTTCATCCGCCGGATCCCATATACTTGCCGCATATTCCAGAAGGGGTCTGACCAAGGCAAAATAACATCGCTCTCTCACCTTTTCATCGCATTTACCGACAATACGCTTTACAAAGCCAAGCCTTTTACTTACTTTGCCGTAGATTTTTCGAATGTACCTGCTCCAATTTAAATTATTAATAATGTTGATCCCGAGATATTCAACTACTACTACAAATCTACTACTTTTATATCAATTCGATTAATTTTGTACGGGTGATTTGGACTCAATATTTTCTTTTCAAAGAAATTAACTATGGAGCATTTACTTACATTAATATCTAATTCCCATTTTTCGCACACCTTTGGATGAGGTCTAAATCGTTTGAGGGAGATGTTTGGTCTTCTTCGTTTGTTATTTCCCCATATATAACCGAGTCATCCGCAAATATCCTCACATTGCTATCTATCTTGTCACTCAAGTCATTGATATAAATCAGGAACAGAAGAGGTCCAATTACGCTGCCTTGAGGTATACCAGAGGTAACTTTATGCAAGCACAGATATCTCTTCCATGTCCAAATTTTCACTAGGCCGATATCAGCTGATATCTACTAACATAAGTCGGATCGTGCCACGCAAACCAAATGGCACCAATGACCACCAAATGAAGCAGAGACACTCGGGTGGGTCTGGCACCACAAGTGGGTGGATATCTGGTAGATCTGACACCGGCTTACATTAGTGATAAGGAAAAGTTGGGATCAAGCATCGGGAGTTGGCATGGATTCCTCATAATCACTCATGAGTATCAATAATCAATCAATCCCATTGCCATGCTCAAGCACCTCACCCACTCAATGCTCCACAACTATTGAACATCTTTCTGGGTCTTCAGTTACCTGCGAATGATTACTACCATTTAAAGTGTATGCATACATGCATGTATAAGAGTAATGCATACCTTCACCATACAAATCAGTTACTTTGAAACATTCCTTCACCTTTGCTCTAACACAACCAAGGTAAAAATAAGTTATAAAAAAATAATTATTTATATTAGAGGTTTAAAGTTTAGAAGTTTAAAAATTTAAGTGCATTGATAGTTTAGTCTACTGTCTAGAACAGATGAAAACATAACAAAAACAATATTTTCCCAACAATTGGCAATTTAAAATCATTACTATGCTAACTCCTGTATTTGGCAAATAATTGAGATTCAAATTTTACCAATACATATGCTATTGTACCAAGATAAATGCACTAAACAATACCCTAGCAACTACAACGTTATAGGCCATTGTTTTAATAATAGATTCAGGTATAGAGCCTTCCATGAACTTGAGGTTGAGCTCAATTCAGAAAAAAGGAGAGACAGGGCCACAGACACTAGGGCCTGTTTTCCACTTCAGCGAGAAATGTGTGGCAAGAAATGTATAAATCGAAAGCATTGCATGAAATAGGTGGCTGTACACTATACTGAAGCTAGAAATGTGTCGAGTGAGGCGAGCGAGAATGTTCTTTCAAGTCGATCTTCGAGCAAATTTTCTCCCACACGTTTACCCCCTCCACCACACATCCAACCACTTCCTCTATATAAATAGGAAAAAACCAGTGAAAAGGTTCTGACAAGGACCCCTGGAATTCAGCTTTAGAAGATCTTAATGTATCATGATCATTAAGCTGTGTGGTTCCAAAAATTGCTGCATTGTCATTCTGAGTACTTGATGTTGAGTTTCATCATCAAGTTTCAGGATTAGACACAGAAATTCTATATGCTCCCACCTAGAATATATACATACTTATATACATACACACACGGTTTATCCCGAATCGCCGTGATTTCTATTTCTTTGTTGCCAGGTAAAGCAAAACTGCATTTTCCTCTTCACTTTCTTCTAAGTCATTAAAGTCAGAATCAATTACATGACGCTTGAAAGTATCCTCAACATTTTAACAACTGAGATCATACCATATCCAAATCCTTGGTGCACAACTAAGTATTTCCAGCTGAGTGAGAATCTCAGAGTAGTGGATGATAAAACTCTGCCCCCTTGCTCACCCATTTCTCACCGTAGTGGATAGCGAGCCTTACTGAGAGGAGAGCCATGAGCTGACAGATTTCCTGCTGTGGAATTAGTAGAACATAAGCATGCAGTGGAATTAGTTGAATGTTATTTGACTCAAGATCGTGAGTAAACTATACTTCATATTTTTACCAGCATATCAAATTCCTATACAGGCATTAATGCTGGGCACATGAATAATCAATCCCAAGAATTGATTTTACATTAAAGTAATTTAATAGTAACTAATATTTAGAATCTGAAAAAATCAATTTGTTATCTTTATGAATCCTTCATCTACAGAATTTGAAAGGTCATACAAGTTAGAAAATAAGTTTGCTAAAAATATTCGCAAAGTGGATTACAAACAATGTTTTAGAATTTTTGTTGTTAAAGTAGTTCAAGTCTAATGTATAGTAGAAAGTGCATTTTTACAAGTGAATTTATTAAAATAATTTTAAAACAAGTTTCACTATTTAGAAGAATTAGGTTAATTATACAAAATATATACATACATAAAATATATCAAAAATTCCAGGCATTAAAAATCTAAAGAAAATTTTCTTTATCAGAATGGTATTTCAGAAATATATTTCTGTCTTATGAATTGAATGTTCTGTTTATTACATGAATAATTGCTATTTTATTCAGTCAGTTAACCAGTAACATGAAAACAAGAACAAATAAAAAAGGTGAGATAATAATAATACTTTATTTAAACGGACAGATGTCCTATTACAAATGTTGAAAATGACCAAAGTAACATTAGAAAAGTTTGAAAATAAACATATGAGCTTAATTAAAGAAGATTGACACAAATGAAAATTACAATTAAATTGGAGATAACACATTACATGTTACAATAAAAGAAAAATACACCTTAATAATTCTGCACCATTAAACATTTTTTAAAATAAAATTTCTGAATACATTGTGTGAAAAGTAAAATATATCAGCGGATTTACAATGACTATTAAAATCTCTCATTATTCTAAAAATAGGCAGAAAATACAAATAATTATTACATACATATGGAATATGAAATAAATGATGGGATCTTGAATGAACAATTGGAACCCTAAAATTTATAAGAGATAAAAGATAAGAAGACTTGATATGATTATTTAACAGAGAGTGTAAGAATAGAACTCCATTTTGCTTCCTACGAGCAGAGAGTGTGTGTATATTTAGTAATTTCAATGTCTTTTCATATTCTCCACTTTCTCTCTCAATTCCAAACTTAAAAGCCACCAGTCTCAGAAATTTATTCTGGACTCTCTCTAAGCCTAAGTCGTACTTATGATAAGAAGGGGACCAAACTATTGAACTATATTCGAGAACTGGTCGAACTAGGGTGATATATAAATGTCTATAGCAAAAAATATTGTTAAAATCCCTACAATTTCTATACATGAAACCAAGAATTTTATAGGCTTTAGTAATTATGGTATCTATGTGCCTACTGAAAGACAAGTCGGAAACAAAGAGAACACCCAAATCCAGTTTATGGTCCAATCTTACAAGACTTTTTCCAGATAATGAATAGTCAGTTATTATAGGTGACTTGGATTTGCAGAAGGTGACAACATTACATTTACTAATATTTAAAAACATAGCATTTGTTTTGCACCATTCAGAGATATCTGTCAAACACCTTTGCAGTGCAGAAGCATCTGTATTCGAATCAATAGTATGAAATATTTTAATGTCGTCAGCATACATAAGATAATTAATTGGTTTAATTATGGTTCCAATATCATTAATGAAAATCAAGAATAAAATAGGTCCCAGATGGGATCCCTGAGGGACTCCAGATACGCCTTCAAAGGGAAAAGAAGTAATACCTTTGATTTTCACCTTTAGTTTTCTATTAGACAAGTAACTGCAGAACCAAGATAATAAATTCCCACTAATACCATAAGCTCTAAGCTTTGCTAGAAGCATGGAATGGCATACCTTGTCAAATGCTTTGGTAAAATCACAGTAAATAGTGTCTACTTGATGATGATCATGTACTGCGGTGGTGACAAAGTGCTGAAAAGATAATAGGTTAGTGATGACATAGTTTACTATAGTAATTACTTAAATTTTAAACACATATATGTGTTTAAAACATGTGTTATAACAACAAAATTGGCAGGATTGAATAAATATAGCATGAATAGATAGAAAATTCAATAATATAACAAGAAAAATTAGCTTTCCAATTTTTCCTTCTTTTGTTGAAAATTTGTTGTTGGCAACTCTAACTATAACTGAATTTTCATGTGGATGAAAAGGATTCACATTAAAAATATAATGAATATATGCATTAATAGCAACATGATGGCATACTTACTATCATTGGACAGGCCAAGCGCAAGTTTGAATTTAGTGGTCGAAAATTTATGGAAGAAACCTTGAAGTTGGCAAGAAGATTAAGACCAAAAGGAAGATGGGGTTATTATGCCTTCCCATACTGTTTTAACTTAACTCCAAAAAATCCAGCACCGACCTGTGCACCAGAAGCTATGGCTGACAATGATGAGTAAATATTAATATTGTATTACATAATTCAATATAGTGCTTTACAATTTGTACATCTAAATAAATATAATGCTGCCTCAGCAATGGAATATAATTTCAAAATATAACATTAGATAAACAAAATCCAATGTTATAAATACATTCCTGAATCTTGAAATAGTGATAATCACAGCAAAAACTTTACCTCGCTTTAGACAAGCAAAATTGGACTCCATCAACTTTTTATTGCACTTCTACATGCATGAACATTAACCATTCCACATGTAAGCTTAATACTTAAAACACCTTATAAAAACACCTATGTACAGGAAAACTTGCTGGCTGATGTAAAATTGTGTTCTAATTTCTTATACCCCAAGAATGATTCTGGAATATTAAATTGAATGCATAAAATAATATTAATAGAAAACAATTCAAACATGCATTTTCTAAAATAATTTTAGTTTTTCACTTCATTGAAACATAACTAGTTATGACTAATACTTAATCACAAATATCTTTTTTTAAATTTCCGATGAGAAATAAATATTCATCAAAGAATTGTCTTTTTCAGATTGAGTTGGCTATATGATGGAAGCTCAGCAGTTTATCCCTCCATTTACCTAAAACATGATGAACTAACAGAAGAGGAACATTACGACTTTATATATGGACGCATAGGAGAAGCTAAGAGAGTGACTAGAGGAACCTCAACACCTGTTTATCCATACGTATGGTATAGATACAGAGACACACCTGGCATCTACCTTTCTAAGGTGATTAGACAATGAATCAATAATTTTCAAGACTGCAATATCAAGGGAACATCTTTGTATCATATTCAATAATGATGTTAGGAGTAAGATAGTAACTTAGCACTAATAGGCTTGAGTTAATAATTATAATATTATACGGGAGTATAATATTACACATATGAAAAAAACAAAACATGAACTTAAGTGAAAAATAGTGACAATGTTGATTTTAACTCAGGTTTCCCCTTTTCACTAAATCATATTACCACATCACAAAATCTCTCTAAGCATCCCTTTTGTAGAAGTGGGATTGCTGCAACATGGTATTGTAGTGGTTAGAATACCATCACAGAAAGTGGGAGACTTGAGTGTTGGTCCCAGTCAAGTCCACATTTTTAACTTTTCTGTATACTTCGGTATATTCAATGACATTTAAAAAGTATTCTTACAACAAAGAAGCATCTTAAAGTTTTGATAATCTAAGGCACTTTATAATACCAATATATTATATACATATTTTATGAGAATCTTAATAAATATGATAATACATAAAAGTGAATTAGAATATTAAACAAATCTAAATCACAAAAATATAAAAATACTCATCATGTTAAACAGATATGAAATGTTTTACCATTTATAAACTTAAAATAATGAAAGTTCATTAGCATTACACAGTTTTTGAAATAATTACTCATCAGTAAGACACGCAAACTAAAAAATATTTTGTTTTACTTTCCTCAATTAAAGGTTGATCTCTTCAATTCTTTGGTTGTACCAAGACTTCTGAAAGCAGATGGAGTTATGATCTGGGGAAGTGGAAAAGATGTGGATTCCGCTGAAAAATGCCAGCGTTTGTTTAACTATGCACACAATACTTTGGGGCCAATTGTTCAATTTGTGTCTAAATTACCTCAAGGAAAGATAACCTCGGTAGATATTGAAAATCAAGATAGAAAGGAAAGTGCCATGAGAGTGCGCAGTGACTTGGAGACACCAAGTGCGCAGGAAACTCCAAATAATTTTCCATACACCAACAGATGGAGATATTAATATTGGTAAAGTAAGAAAGAGCTAACAAAAATGTACTTGTACCTGAAATTTAATAGGGGAATAAATATTTAAAGATTGGAGGTCATTACCTTTATTTTAACAAAACTTTTTTTTAAAGAAATCACATGAAGAATGCATCCATATATATTCAGCGACACCAAAATATACACACAATTACAATATTAACAATTATAAACAAGGTAGGTACTAACATGACATCACCCAAACAGATATGTTAAGGAAAGATTATAGGTTATATAAAGAGCATTTGCAATATCAATAACTTTGATTTGCTGATTCACAATGCTATTTTAAACTAAGCAATGCCATGTATAAAGTATAAATAATTAATAATTGATGATAGATGCAAAACTTTATGCATATATATATTGATTATGAGAAATAAAATAACAATGATAGCAACAATGACTTATAGTTCATTGTTTAACATAGATTTTGGCTTTAAAGATAAATAATAAGCCATCATGAAATTATGACATAGCATACTTAAAATTTTATTTTTAAATATATTTTTATTGATGTCCTTCAAAATATTCAATTATGATGCTTCAAGAGCAATTTTTTGGTTTGGTGATGATTCTCTTTTCTTCTTCTTCTCAGTTTCCGCGGCTTTTTCTACAAATACAAGAACATTTATTACTAAATCAGTTTGAATTTATAACAATAACTCAACAGAGATTTAAAAACAGTCAATAACTCAAGAAACGAGTACAAACAAAAACTAAAAGATAAATCATGAAATGTAAAGAATAATTCTCAAATTATTGACTATAGGTGGAGCTATCAAGTTTTTAATTATAATAACAAACAACTCAGCAAAGAATATAGCAATTCTATGACAAAATTGTTGTGAATTATTTACTTTTAGATTTAAAATAGTTCTTATGTGATTAAGTACAAAATGACATTGGTCCGTAATCATTTCCAGTAGTGGATCATTCACCAAAAGCTTGGCATAATGTATGACCTCGTGGAAGTTGAAATACGTATAGCCACTTTGCAAGTTTCTTGATGGTTTTTGGAGTTTATCCTTTATATATACTTATGAAACGTATTAAAAACTTGGTATTTTCAACTAATTACAGGATCTTGTTACTGACAAATATATTCTTAATCATAATTGATATAATTTTAGAATAGAAAAGGGATATAAACAATGGGCTACATAAAATAAGGGCATTCCATTTAGGAAACGGTTCATAAATTCTATATTTAGAGCACTCTTTTTTTATGTCTGTAAAATATAGGCTATAACAACTACTGAGAGCTAAAGATGAGAAGAAATTTGGATGTTATATTAACGAAGTGATAAGAATTAAATGGAAAACCAGAGTAAATAATAAAGTAGTCCTATAAAAAGAAAACAGAGAAAATTTTGTTAATATGATTATTGGATGAAGACATTTATTAAATGAAGATTGGAGATGTCCATCCTTTTGAAAAGAGAAACTAAATGGAGTATATTTTCATTTATTAAGTGATTATTATTATTATTATTATTTATTTATTTATGTACGGGCAGAGCCCTATTAGATTATTAATACCACCGAAAGGGGTACAAGCATTCAACAACACTGTTTGGATACCAAATGGAATCATAGCTCAGGGTGTGTGTTTCAAACAAACTTAATTGAGTCCCCTACTTCCAGTAGGCACATTTGAGATTTGGAAAAAATATTTTCCTTACATCTCAGGAAGCTATGAAACTATTTTCAGCAGTAAACAACTGTTATTTTAAAAGTTTAATACATAGGTTACTGAAAAAAATTATGTTCGAACATTGATTTTATTTATATGCACAATAGAGAAACCAAAAATATGCATAGCTTCTGGGCTGCCATTAAGTCTGAAGCAAGGAAAAGCTTGCCTACGAAGAATTTAGATATTAAAGCATATTTAGTCAGCATGTTGAAATATAATTACCAATTCTACGCTATATTTACTCTCAAATATTCAAAAGTGTATTACTCAAAACTCTTTTTTTACTGGTATGAGTGGCTAGGATATCAGTGTGTGTAAAAAAGTTTAGTGATATATGAGAGAGTTTAAAGGAACATCTGAATGAAGAACAGGCAGATTCATTTGACTAAAATCAAACTATTGATCAATTTGCCATGAAACGACCAATATACTGTTACTGTAATCCATTCCAAAATGATGCCAGATATAGAGAGAGGCAATGTAGGCACAGAGCTTAGCAGATGATGGAAACTATTGATTTTATTTTGGTGATTTTTGATGAATACATTTACAGCAGCTATCAGAAACTAAAAGAAATTCAAGAAAAAAAAATGAACCTCCGCCAAAATAATTTGCATTAACAAGTTTGCTATAGTATCTTCTGGGACCCAGAAGAGGTAACAGCCAAATGCACTAGCTATTATTCTCAGTTTTCTTCTAAGGCCTTCGTCTCTTGTATCTTTAGGCTATCAAAATAATGAAATAACGTAAAAATATATGAACTCACCTGGTAAATCAGTAGGAACATCAGGTAGATTGACTATTTCTTCCTCACTCTCAGTTATTTCCTTAAATTCCTTCATCACATCTTCCTCATCTTCGTTTGTAAGAGCACCACTAATCATTTCATCAATTTCCTTTAGGAATTAAAATTTTTATTGAGAATTAGAACATTTAAGGCTAGAATTGTTAAGCTTAGAAAATAGATATAGTTTTATGAATAATTTAGGAAATCTTGTGAGATCCATATATATTGTAATAGAAACAAACTGGGATAATTTCAACATTCAGGTACTGAGAATACAGAAATTAACTTACTTTTTGTTTTTCAATTCCTTCCTTCGTTTCTTCTAATATAGCTTCAACGTTTTCCAAAGACAAAATTTCATTAACTTTCTTCAAAGCTTCATTTCCTGCTTTCAACCCATCTAATACCTGCGATATAAAATTGTGATACTTCATACAAGCAAATAATAGCTTCAATTGAAACATGATTTCTTAATTGTTATGTGTAAACCATACCTGAATCTCAACTTGAGAGAATTCCAAATCCTGAACCAAATGCTCTAAATTTTGTAATAATCCATCAGTTTTCGCAAGAAGTTGCTCCTGATATTTTTTTCTCCTCAACAAGAGTAAGGCTCTCCTAAGAAGAAGAAATCATGGTGAGTCATTGAATTTGAGAGTCTTAGTATAACCGGTATATGCAAATAACTCACTCTTTTTTCCCATCTTTCAATAGATTTTTCGCCAGCTCCCGATCTTTTTCCAAGCTGCTTTCAATTTTCTTTTGGTGTTGTCTTATTTTATCTCTCTGCTGTTTAAGTTGCTGTAATTAATGAAACTCTATATAAGATTGGTGTGGGGCACTAAGGTTAGGATGGTTTTCAGGAAAAAGTAAAGTAAATTGTTCAGAATACAATGATTATAGGAGTGGTATTATAACAGCATTTTGCCTACCAAAACAGCTTTGTCCTGCTCTGTCACGCGACTCGACAGTTTCTTGCTTTTTCCAAATAAAGCTCCCATTCCGTAGCATATGAAGGTAAATTCCGTGTCATCTGAATTTATCTAGAAAAATTAACTTATTCGAACCGCATTACTCTCCAGCTGTAGAATGACGTATATCACGACTCATTTGTTTTCGCCTTTCCATTTGTGTTGATAAGCTAGGCACGTTTAAATCGCTTAAATAGCATAATCCACCCTGGTATGATAATTATATTTTCCTAATGGGTGATGTTTTTCTCGTTGTTCTGATATTATTTTTAAGTATTGTTAAAGCTCAGCCAGAGCGACCATTAGTGTTCGTCGATCGGGAAATAAAGAATGTTGGATTCCACAGGTGTGACTTATAGCATTACAATGTTTTATTTCACTTATCATGAATTGTTGTGGTTGAAAATTATTTATTTCACATCATTCTCGTCGAAAATATTTCTGAATATTCCTGCATTTTCATGCTCTGATGCGTGAGAGAATTATATCTGATTACATTGATGATTTTCTGGCTTTAATTTTCTTTCAAAATGATTTCTAGGGACCTGGAAACATCCTTTGAGGTGAAAATGCTTCCTCGTGATTTCAATGATTGCATTTGGGCTATGAGACAAAATATCCCAAGCGGGATATATGTCGACCCAGATCAATTAATGGATATAGAGAGGTTAAATTTAACTAGGCATAAAATTGTTATAATTGGACAAGTAAATGTTGAAACTCCACAGCACAAGTCTGATCCCCATGATCTGTTGATTTTTTTCGATGAAAATTTTTCCAAACAAGAGAAAATTGGTAAGATTAAAACCGTATTTATGTGAATTCCAGAAAATTTCAAATTATTATATCGTAATTTATTTTTTTCTATAGTTGTTACATTCCCATTTCACATGCGATATCATAAAGCTGTAAGTGGTGGTGGATACGCCGAAGTTAAAATAACAAAACCCCAATTACTGGTGAAATGTGGCAGATTATCTCTCAGTACAGAAAGAGTAAGATTGTTTTGCTCCCATAATACCAAAGAAGAATGTTCGTGGAATATCGTTGTACATAATCAGGTAATAACTACCGGAAGCTTATCGAACAGATAAAATATTCATTCGAACTTTTCAGTCGCTGATGAAAAGAAGTCGAATGAAAGATTTTGATAATCTCTTTTGAGTAATAGAATTTGATTAATTTGAGATTGTCACAGGTTTACCTCTTATCAGGACTGACTTCAGTGTAATAATTAACAATGTGAAAATATAAATGTTTTATAATTTAAGTCGTTTGTTTAACTTTGCTTTAGCAAGGCTCACTTGAGATGTCAGGATGATAATATCTCATAAAAGGTTGAAATTAATTTTATTATTATATTATATTTTTATGGTATTCTTCTATGAGATTAATTTATATTCATAAATATTTGGATATCCTCCTTTTTTCTTATTGTACTGTATTGACGTACCTCTTTTCCGTAAAATATGTCCTTAAGATATTCCTTCAAGTTAAACATCACAGGAAGCTATTCAAATGCATTACATGATTTAGTGAAATTTATCTTCACATTATTTGTTTAACTAACAGTTATCAAAGTATTTTTAATTCCAAAATAAACTCAAACAATTTATGCCTGAGTAAATAAAAAGTACAGATGAAGGATTTCTTATCAAAATTAAGTAGATTTACTCTCTTAGTATTAATAGGTTTTTAAAGCTTTTTTCTTGGAAATAAATTTGTTCCATTTTTGGCATTACTGAGATTTTTATTTTAAATTTTTTATCACTAAATCAGTTTATTTAGCTGACTATTTTGCATAAGCCATTCGTTAAAAGAAGATTGTATTTAATGTCAAACTCATGTATTTTTATTCTGTCTAAAGAATGCCATTTTATATAAAAATAACAATCTTAACTTATGGTACATCTATGAATCATTAGCTTTTCACCATTAATTGTAACAATAATGCTTTAAATTATATTCTTAATTGTGGATTATGTCTGATAATATCAAATTTGTGGTGTTTTGGAAGATTTTATATGAAAACAAGATAATAGCTTAATTTCAAGATTAACATTAGATGATAAGAAGAATTGGCATTTTTGCTGGTTCTATTTGAAGTTTGATATATCTCTTAATGTCCTAAAGCTGAAGGTTTGAAATGTTTGGGAAAGGTAGATTACCAAATCAATTAATAATATTTCTCCCTTATAGGTTGAGGACATAATACTTCGAGTTCCTGTTGGTAACTCGGATCATGATACTGTTGTTGCAGCAGTCACCATCATGGTTATAATTATGGGTTGTATTGCAATTATTAGTCCTTTATTTAAGAAATAAATAAGTGATTTTTCAAATTTAGTACCTGATATTATTTTAAGAATAATATGCTGGATATTATTTTGCAAAATTGACAGTGAAAATGTATTTAACTCACATAGTGCAGAGGATAGCTGGTGGAGCGTGGCTGCCCAAACAGTCCCTTTCCTGTATTGTTTTTATGCAAGGAGAGGGATTAAGCCAAAGCCTTGGATCCTAAAATTGCTCTTTACCCATCAGTTGAAGTTTGGCATTGTTTTTTTCCACATCTGCAGATTTGTCCACATCAAATATGTCAATATCATTTCTTTCCTTAATGAAAATTTTATGATTTTAGCTTAGTATCTATTCATTTTTTAGATTTCTAACCAAGTATCATAAAATAAAAATCAATGAAATTTTTACCTTTTTAATTAAAAATAATTATTTTTACTGCTTTAAAATACCCCTTTTCCTCTGAAAATGAGTGTAAATTAATTTTTGCCCCAAAAGATGGGAATTAATTTCAACCGAGTGTTATTTTTGCTGTAAACAATCTGCATTTAAGAAAGTAATGCTTCATTCAGGTACATATAGGTTTATTGTCAGTAATATAATTTATGTAGCAACTTCATCAATTTCTAATGCAGTACTTCCATGGATAAGATCTGCCCATGTTGATGGAAATATAAACCAGGGTTCACATTTTGGCGAAGGGGTAACTTGAGATTTTAAACATTTCATACGCATATATGCTAAGTCCAGGATACTCAACCTGGTGCCCAAAGTGAACTTGCACAGTGCCTGCCAAGCTTCGGTGAATAGATTTTTATATTTGCTAGAATAGTACAACTTGGGATTGCACTAACCGGAAGAGTGGAGGTTCAGCGGGGAAGGGGTAGGGGTCAGAAACTTGATTGGCCTGGTCTTGGGTTTTGTAAACATCGAGGGTTATGGCATGTCTTAACTTTATCCATCTTATTGCCTCTGTCTAGATTAACAAGATGCGTATCTATGTCATATTTTATTCATTATGCAAATGTGAAGATTCAGCTTGGCTCAGCTTATCAAATTCCCTGTAATCAATGACTAAATGCTGCTTTTCAGAACGCAGCAGTGCACATGCAGCAAAAACCTTCATACCAGATGTATTCCCCGTAATCAAATCTTCTTAAGAGATAATGACTTTCTCACGTTGTGAGGCTGTGATGAAATTACATACATTGTAATATTTTCAATCTTATTTACCAAGGAGCGTTTTTTTCAGCGGTTAACTAGTAGAGTGAAAATATTCCCAAGGGAAGGCCTGAATATCTCCCTGGACGGAAATGTTATGTGGTGCCTGCTTTGCTTTCAGAAGCGCCCTTTGGTGCGCATCCGAAAAGGTTGAGTATGCCGGTGCTAAGTAACCAAACATAATGGGAAATATGGAAGTTCTAAATTACTTTCAGTTTAGAATAACAAATCCTAACATGCTACTCCAAAGATTATCTTTGATGGCATTCAAAATAGGATTTCCAACAATTATATTATTATTATTATTACCTTAATTTAATTACATTTTGTGTATGAAATTCAGATAGAATTATTTATATTCATTATTGAAATATTTCCTTTTTTACCTGAAGGTCAGCTATTGATTGGTAAGATTTTATTGAGACAGGTTGGTTTTACTATACTTACAAATGGTCATTATGATAATAATTGTTGTAATCCTGCTCAAAATGACAGGAACTGGAGGCTTAAACATTTGCTTCATCTGCTTGGTTAAGCTGGTCGTGTGAAGCTAATACCCTTGTGATTATCCTTAAATGCCTTAGGGTACATATATATTGTTGTCCTAAATAGTATTTTCCTTAACACTACTTTATTGGGTGAATCCTCCAGAGGGCTGTAGAGGTGATTGCTGCCAACATCTTGCATACTATACAAAGCATTCCATAAAATCATGTGAGATTGTTTACTATAACTGCTTCTTTGATTTTATCAGTTGTCGCTAACCAAGTCCTTACCACCCTCTAGTGGATAATTTTAATTTTCAAGTGGGTGGTATTTTGGAATGACAAGGGATGATAATGACATTGTCTGTAAAGTATTTGGCACAAAAGCTGGTTGGTACTTCACCCCCTCTAGAATAAGCTACTAAAAGATTTTAGAGCAGAATGAGGATTGCTAGGTAGGATGAGGAGTGAGGTTGTTTGCTTTCTTAACTGAGCCAGAATGCTGTAAGTGGAATACATCCATGTTTATGAAGCACAATGACTCTATGAGTAACACTTTTCTTGGCATTTCATTAGGAGAGACCTTAATCCGGACATTTATTCACTCATACCTCAGTATCTTTCATGTCATCACAATCAAGACTGTGACACATGTAAAAATATAAACAATAAAGTGACAATAAAAGCCTATCCTCACCTCAGCAAATCTGCTCTTTGGCATAGAATCACCAATGGGATTGCCAATTGCATCAAATTTGGACTGTTCAAAATGTAACTCATGCTCATTCCCAACCATCCTCATTTTCTTCAATAAGTTCTTAGATTCATCTGAATCACATTCTCATCACGTCTCTCCTTGCTCAAATTTCAACGTCTCCTATTAGATTTTCTGCTGAGGGCCAGGTAACAGATATCATTCTATTTTCATCTCTAATAATGTCTTTATCATAGGATTTCAGGAAAATTTTTAATTGGCTTGCATTCAAAATTTGTAAATACGTAAATTCATATTTTTGTCTTCAAGTTATCCAAATACTTTTATGTAATAAAATTCAAAACAATTGGATGCTTGCAACACAAGTGAGCCTTCAAATAGTATATGCAGACAATTTTATATTAATATTACCTTCTCTAATAGAAACAGGAATAAATTTCCAATTACAACCATTTTAATAATTATTGCCATTCACAAACCAACACAGCAATTCCCTAACCAGAAAATTACAACTAGCTGAGATTAGAACCCAGGGCCTTGAGGCTGAAGAGCTAACCACTCTGTCACTGGAGCCAATGGAATTATATTTTCAAACATAGGTACAGTTAATATGGATTTCCAAAATAATACGTTCTGATGAGTAATACCTCACAAGGAAATCATAGCAATTTACAGTCTATTCACAAACTTGGGTTCAATGATGTCACGCTAGAGGGAAAAAAGTAGAGGAGATGGGGAATCGTTGAGGGGTAACTGCTTGCCATGTGTCCTGCACACTAACTTATATTGGTTTGGAGAAAAAGGTTTTTGTGCATAGCTCACCTCTCAGTAAGTCCTGCCTCTCCTATTTCCTGAGTTGGACTAAGCGCACCTGTGCATTAGGCTGGTTTCAACCTCAATTTTGCAAATGGACTATACTCTTTCACCTAGGATTCAAACAGTAGGAAAGCCTTAGCTGATATAATATTTTGAATGAGCTGATAACAGGGATGGATCCAGGGGGGTGGTCATGGGGGTCCGGACCCCCCCCGAAATATCACTTGTGCTTATTTTTCGAAAATGAAACTTGAATAGCGCAAGTAAAACAATTTAATAAGCAATCACTAGCGAAAAAAATCGAGTTTGTCTAACGTAATTTTAACGTCATGTTTTGTGAAAGCTGAAATATCTTCTATTTTTAAATTTTTCGATCAGACCCCCCCCCCCAAAATTTTTTTCTAGATCCGTACCTGGCTGATAACAAAAGTGTGAGACTCGCATGCTCTTAAGTGGCACCAGTAATGCAGCTTGTGTTACTATGGAAAGCAATGAAAAGATGAATGATCATGTGATGGGTGAACTATATGCAATTGTATTTACAGAGATAGAGCTATCCCAAGAAAAATATTTCCTAATGGCTGTAGGGAATTTAAGTTTGAAATTTATTTTGTGGTTCCGCTATTCTTATCTAGAACATACATTAGGGCGGATCGAAAAAACTTTATTTTCAAAATCGGTCAAAGGCTCGTGCTTCAAGTTCGTGGTCCTTATAACATATAAAAAATTTCAACTTGAACAGATTATGTCCTGAGGCTGCGAATTTTAGTCAAAATTTTGTGAAAAATGTAAAATTTTTTCATTTTTTCCTGATGGTTTCTCAATGTTTCCAAAGTGATTTAATGGCAAAGAAGTACGTACTGTTGCTTGATATTAAAGATTTAGTACGTTTGAATCAAGGGAAATGGTTCCTCAGTTTGCCAAAATTCATCAGAATACACGAAATATACAGAAATGTTATGAATGTTGGTTAGACAGTAGTGTGGGTCGTTTTGTCTTTTTTTCTGATAGAAATGTAATACCCAGCAATAGTAGCTCACCAACATTACAGGTATAATTTTTTTCCAAATGAGTACTATCTTTTGTGAAAAATTTTAACTCGAAGTTTTGAAATTTCAGCAAGAAACATTAAAATTGCCAAAAATTCTAGTTCGGTTAAAACAAATATTTTTTGGATAAAGATGTTATTTTCTGCAAAAACTGTTCCTCAAGCCTCAATATGCTTCAGAGATGGGGCAAAGATGACCCCTATGGGACCAGAATAGGAGGCACCTTCCAGCGGGACACATTAGAAATCTTATCATATATGGATGAGTGAGTACCATCCTCCTTTACAAGTATTTTGTATTACATTTTTTCTTCTAAAATTCACAAACAATTACTGTATATGCTGGCACATAAGTCGACCCCTAAAATTTTGAGGTGAATTTCAGGTTTTACCCTATGCTCAACGTATAAGTCGACCCAAAAAGAAGGCAACATCACTTCCCCAGCTCAATTTTATGGGAAGAAAAGCTGTGTTATCCATAAATACACAATAGCTTGAGGAATGTTAACCACATAAGATTTGTTTCTTTCAGCTGCCATATCAACTTCTCACCTCTGCTTAACTATTACAAAAGTTTCTTTTGTTGTTATCACTCAGCTTCACAAATAAAAATGCGTAACTTTTTTATTCAACTCTTGTATTATGAACACGTGATAACTCATTCACTCTTTCGGCCACAATTGTAATTCTTGATGACATTTTTTAATAGGATATCTATGTTAATAAGACTTGCCAAAAATTAGTTCCAGTAAGAAACAACTGTGGAGAGTTTGTGTACAGAAAGTGTTATACAGGCAGTTTCATTTATTTACCCCTCGGTGGTAAAGGGTTAAATTTTATGTTCAGCATATAAGTTGATCCCTGGTTTTTGAGATGTTTTTGGGCTTCTAAGTGTCGACTTATACGGTAAGCAAATTTCTGATTGTGTCATCATCACTATCCAATTAACAAGTTTTTCTATACACAAAGGTAAACTTAGTCAAAACAAGCTTAATTTAAATAGAAACTTCAGCAGGCTGTGTTGGAAAACTCTGGTCTAGAATTAGTTGAAAGGATTTCTCTACAATTATAAATTGCGTTAGAGATTTCAAAGAAACTGTTAAAAAACTTTTCATATTTACAACTGTAGTAGTTATATATGGATATGATAAACATGCAGAAGAAAATTATATACATAGGTATTCAAATGATACATCTTGCATCTATCACAATGTTTATTGGAAAATTAATATTTACATTAAAATTCTTTGCAAATATGAAATAAAAGAGTGGATATGAAGAGAGATACTATGAGATGCTTCCACAAAAGATATAATTAAATAAAAAACATTCATCAGTCTTCAAAGGCTTTCTTTAAAACGTCATAAATATTTTCTTTCCCTTTGCATTCTTCGGTTGCTGACAGTTCTATTTCATGCCACATCTTCCTTGGCAAATCACTGTCCACAGGATATTCAAAGGCATTAACATAGTTCTTCACAGGACCAATAATATCTAAAAATTAGTTAAGAAACACAAAATTCTCATTAATTGTATTACAGGTGTCATAGTTAATTTATTTAAACACACCAACAACAACTTAGAATGGAAGACTAATATAAAAAATAAATAGTTCTGCTATTCTGGATGTGAAATTTGGGTGGATTGACAGGTGTTATTTCCCAATGGTTTCTAAAAGTAAGGGCTACTAAAATTAAGTGTATTGTGTTTTGTTTTAGAATAAAAAACAGAAAATGGAGTGCTTATAATTTTAAATTACCGTATTTGACGGCATATTAGACGCACCGGCGTATAAGACACGCCCTCATTAAGTTGGCCACTCACAAGGAAAAAAAGTTTTAATGGTCCGTGCGAAAGCGCAGTACCACACCACCACTTAAAATGTAGTTTCTTTTAGTTGTCACGTTTTGTAAAAGCCAAATATTAACACAATCATTGAATGCAATTATGAAATAGGTAGTATAGACCATCTGGGCTTAAAATAGCATTCAGTATTGAAAGTTAACCCGTGGAGGTTGAACCTTCACATATAAGTTGCAGGAAAATTTTTCGAGACATAATTTAGGAAAAAAGGTGCGTCTTATATGCCGTCAAATACGGTAATCAATTTGTAAAAGTATTAACCAAACGATCATAAGTTAGATGAAATAAAAATTTGAGGAGAGGAAATGTACTCAAATGTAATTAGAGAGGCAAGAACAGCAGAAAAATAGTGATTAACGTAATATCTATCAAGGGAAATAGTGAGATGTTTTTTTAGCATGGGATAATCAGAGAACGAAAAACTTTAAAAGAGTAGCTTAGATACAGGTTTTAAATCTCCAAAAACCTTCTTTGCCTGCTTCCCTCATCTCATTCCCCATAATTTGTAGATAACAAGATCAACATGCCGCACTTTTAAGATACCCAAAGCACTTTTCAGGAGCTAAGATCTCTTCATCAGTAGTATATTTCTTTCTTTACGAGCAGCTTAGTGGTTTATTCACCAATGATCCATGGAGATGGAGTTGCTAGTTTATTTTCCATGAATGTTTAAGATGAGGCAGAAAATTTCAATGAAACATTCAAGGAAGAAAGAGAATGGTCCTTGGTGAAAGATCATTAAATGCCAAAAAGAAAAGAAATAAAATAATAATACAAGCCTCAATATCAAATTTTAAAAGAAAAACTAAGAAAGGTAGGAAGCCTGGCACCCAGATGGCTCAGTGGGCATTGTTTCCTTTCAGCAAAAGTGGTCCTGAGCTTGATTCACAAAGGCAGACAGGATGCTGATACAGCATTATGAAAATAATGTAAGTTACCAGACTTGACTGGCTTATTGACATACAATGAGCTACAGAGGTCTAAACAAACGCTAAAAAAATAATTTGGAAAAGAAAAACTGACCATATGGCACTTACTGTAAAAACTTATTTGGTTTTAGCTTAGATAGGTAGTGCCATGGGTAAGGGTTCACTACATGAAGACAGAAGCTGCAACAAAGTAGGTCAAAACTATGCCAATCTTTAAACAAGATAACTAGTTTGGAGATTGTATATTCATGGAGCTGATATTATTTGGCCAAAAATCTGATTATTAGGTATTTAGTATAGAGAGAGAAAACAGAAATTTCCTTAAACAAAAGGAAAATAATAGAGTACATTCTTAAATGAATCAAAGTTTGAAAGATAAGAAATTGGGAGAAAGCAGAATAATGGAAAAAGTAGCAAATGATAAAGATGATTATTAGAAGGATAGCATATAAATACCAAAAAAGAAAAATGATTTCAGATAAATGAGTGGACATCATAGGAACAAAATAAGCTGGGAACAGAAGATAATTATGAAGCTGCGTGGATGTGAAGCTTAAATAATTAAGATGACAGAAAATATAAATTCCTTAGAATGCTAAGTGGTTTAAAAACATCTTATGTTAGTAAAGAAAAAATTATTTTTGAATTGAATACGGTTACAAATGATGAACCAAAATCAATAACTATATCATGAGAAAAACTCATTGAATTTAATATATCCAGTTATCAGTTAATTAAAGCAATTATTTCAATCGCTTAAAACCTACTTCTAGGCTATAAATACTATAAATAAATACAAGGTCAATCTCTTTCTAACACCTTCCCAAATGCTGAATAAGAAAACAGACGATTTAGAATATGATGAATTGACCGATTACAGCATTTGCATTGACAATTTCTATAGTTCTAAATTAAAATTAGTGGTAAGAATGAAAGGATACAGCCTTTGGCAATTGAATCTGGAGCAGAGTAATTCCAATGGATCCCTGTCATATTCTTATACAGCTTACATAATCCTCTGGAAATGGAAGAAATAATCTCATGAAGAGTAGAAAATAATAATGCAGATATCTATACCGAAAATAACATCTTTATTATAAGGAAGCCATACTTTAATTTAGTCAATGTTGCCTGGTCTTCCATGGAAGGTATCTCTTCGTTCCTAATTTCCTTTATTTTCTCTAGCAGGAGTTCTTTCGTTTTCACTAAATTAGTAATTTCGTTCTCACATTTTTTCTGTAATATATAGCGTTATAAAGTTAACATTGTAAAATTTAACGTTATAAAAGCCATTTTTATCCGTTTGACAAAGTGTTTGTAGTATACTTACGATTTCAGATGACAAATTTTCAGATTCTTTCCTAATAGATTTGATATCTTCTTGCTCTTTTTCCAACGCCCTATTGAGTTCTGAAAAACATTTTCATTAATATATAGAGAGACAAAAACGTTACTAATATTAATCTATGATTTACCTTCAACTTCTTTGCAACTGTCAGCTGGAGCAAAATTTAACGTTTGAATCGATTCGAAGAGTTTGAGACAGTTCTCTTCGGAAAAAAGTAAACCGGCAGCTTCTACGATGTCTCGGATGGTTTTAGATGGATTATCCAATCCCATTTTATGCTGATTATGCTCACTATGTTATGATATTACCTCTCTTTAGTTTCAAACGTTTCAAATTTAATTTGAAACAGTTGAAGAACCTGAAGAACAATTGAAGTGGTTACCGTTATTTCGACTTCATTTGTTCTTAAGTAATGTCCTCTAAATATTTATTTTGAAAAAGTCAACTTTGTCTTTTCAAAAATACGAAGAAACTGTTATATTATAATGCGTCGCTGATACTTGAAGTGCGGAATGAATATATTTCTATGTTTAGAATGATTTTGTGCTCTTGTAAACTTTTTCATTTCGACGGAAAGTTGTAGACGATTGTTTATTTACTACCACGCTCTTATCTTGAAAATCCCTTCAAATGTATACGAATAAGTTGATCGTTATTTATTCTAGAATTATTTGTTATAGC
Source organism: Sympetrum striolatum (assembly GCA_947579665.1). NCBI lineage: Eukaryota > Metazoa > Arthropoda > Insecta > Odonata > Libellulidae > Sympetrum > Sympetrum striolatum. Next base: position 112,758,417 of record OX388341.1, read on the forward strand.
TTATACAATAATTGCGCTCGGTCGCCTAGAAAATTGTCTTTATTTAGTAGATCCTTTTCTTCGAAATTTGATGCAAACCCAACAGCTGGTTTAGTTGGTAAAGGAACTTTTTTTACTGATTATTGAATGATGTACTTTCTTGCAAGCCCTAATTTTTATTTTAACTTACAGTAATTGGTGATGAAATACTTAAGGGGCAAGTCGTTGATGATAATATTCCTTTCATTGCTAATAGGCTCTATGGGCTAGGGGTAAAGCTAGTGAAGGTAAGCAGCGTATTGCTTGTTAATGTGAATGCGTCTTTAATTAGAAATGGAAAACCTTAATGCTTGCTTTGTGGAGATATCGAATTAAGTGATTCACTGTATTTTATCAATATAAACATACTATCAACATGAAACACTTATATTTTAAATTCAAATATGTGCTTGTAATGACAACCTATCTCATCGAAGAACCCTTTCATGCAGTTGTCAAATTTTTGTGTTGTATATTTTAAATAATGGATTAAATGTATAGGTAGAGTAAATAAAAAATCCTCTTCTGTCGCTTCACGTTTAATTTGAATATATGATTAAAGATGTATCGGTTTGTATTTATTTAAGGTTTCCATTGTTGGTGACAAAATTGAAGAAATAAGTGATGAAATAAAGAAATTTTCAAATAAATATAACTATGTTATTACTACTGGTGGTATTGGACCAACCCATGATGATGTGACTTATGAAGGTTAGCTATGTTGAGCATAATTTTAGGTAATTAGTTATGCTGCTATTTTAATTATGAAACAAATCATCAGGTATCAATAAATGTAAGCGTTTGTAAGTATTTTCGTTTTCTTTTTGTTCTTCCATATACTCCTCTTCCATTTATAATTATGCTTCTTAATTGTGTTAAATATTAAATTATTTTATTTCTATGCTGTTCATTGTTGATAATTCACCCTTTGCTTGTAAATCTATTTTATGAATGTGTATTTCCTTATATGTGAATTTATTTCTTTAATATCACCTTCCATGGTTCCTAATTTTAGCCGTTATAATACCCAAATATTGCTATTCTTGGTAGCATTAGATAATTTGTCCATCTTATGGCACAATGATCTATTTTGTTCCTTCAATGCAAATATTCTGCATCTTCCTGATCCAGCACCCATTTTTGGTATTCTTCATCTAGTGTCATGCAAGATTGGTCATCATGATCCAATGCTAACAGAATACCTGATTTTCTGCTAAGGAAAACCTATGTAAAATGTTAGGATATTCTTACCAATGGGTTACACATTCCTTGTCCCAAATTTTTCTTATATAACAAGGGGATATTCTGCAGTTCTTGCGTAAAACCTTCAAAATTTGAATTTTACTAATGTTTTATTTTTATTTTTCCAGTAATATTTTTGTATAATTTCATTAATACTTTGATAAGATTTTTGTTAATCTCAAGTGTCATCTAAACTTTTCCAAAGGTAAAAATTCATGGAGGTGGCCGAGATTTTGTGTGAGTTTCATTTCATAATGAAAGAAGAGAGATATATACTTTCCCACAGGAAATTTATTTGGAGCTTCAGATGTTTCAGCAGGTAAATTAAATCTGAAGATGGCATTTATCTGCTGAAACCTGTTATCTCCAAATAAATTTCCTGTGGGAAAGTATGTATCTCGCTTCTTTAAATTTCCAATGTTGATTAGGGAGGGACTTAGTTATTTTCTCTCTACACTTCTACATTTAGGAGGAGCCCATTTTAATTCAACTAACTGTGTGACACACAATAGATGGTCAATGGGGGATCTACCTAATTTAAATCCTACCTATTATCCTACTTAGAAGTCTTAATAATTATTTTAGATTTCACTCTTAAAACTTTCTATGTATTCTTCTCATTACTGATATTCTCCAATAATTTTCACATTTGGCTTTCCTGCTCTTTCTGTGTATGAATAAAACAAAGATGTTTTCCATTCTTTTGGAACCTCTACCCCACCTATGCATTTCTGTAATATCTTAGAGAAGTATAGCTCTTGTTCCATATTTAATTTTGACATTGATGTCACTTGGGCTGGAAGATTTTTCGCTTATGATTGTTTGACAAATTTCCTTGGATTCTATCAAAGTTATTCAATTTATTTGATTTTCTCCCATGTCTTCTCGGATATTTTCTATTAGCAAGTATCTTTTAAGTTTTTTTTTCTGATACTGTTTAGGAATTTATTTTTTATTCTTTGTTTTTTTGAAAGATTTTGGCTATCTGTATTTTGTTTTCCACCCTAATAAATGTTGAGTTTGTTGGTATTCTTCTCACAAGTTTTGATTTTCTATGAAGTTATTTCCATTCCAACTCTCTGTTGTGCTTTTTTGTATATTATTTTATCAGTGTCCTTGTTTCTAATTATAATTTTCGGTATATCTTTCTCATCTTGCAGATCTATTTCAATATCCTCATCCCATTTATATGGGTCATGTTGCTTAATCATGGTATATGTTGCTTAGATTTTTCTTCTTAACCATTAGGCTTCCTATGCTGATCCAAACTGGAAAACGTTTTTCTTGTTTATCACTCGTTGATTTTTATGTTGAAACTGAATTTCTTTGTCACTTGCGTATTCTTCATTTATTTCTGGCTCAAGCAGTTCCATAAAATGTTCTTGTTTTTTCATGTAACAAACTATCTAAATTGTGTCTGTTCTCTTCTATCATAATTTCATTACCTACTGTTTTAGTCATATCTTTTGTTTTGAATTGGAAATTGAGTTTTTCAAAATAATGATCACTTGCATACTAAGGTTCTCTACATACACTCACACATTGGATCGTAAAGTTTGTCTGTGGCCTCATATTATTGTATATGACGAATTTTAAATTTATTGTTTATTGTGTCATTATTAATTAATGTAGGTCCCTATGTTGGTAGACAGCTATATTTGAATCCTTAAACTGGTTCTTCTGGAATTGCTTTATTTTTCTTCCAAGATACACCTTCTAAATTCCATAAATAATTATCTTCTTTATTTGGTTTGTTTGTTGTCTGTATTTCTGGTACATTCTTTGGCTACTGTTGTTTTTTTTTGTTTCCCCCCTGCCTGAATATTGAGAAGTTAGCCTATTCCTCAACCCCAAACCTAGAAGACCTGAGTTTCATTTAAAAGTAGACTTCTCATATATTTTATGCTTTCTATTCAGCCTCATTAGCCCAGCCTGTTGGTCTGCAGGTGGTATTTTATTTCCTACCTTCCCACCAGTCTAGCTGGAGGCAGACAGGTTAGATCATTCTCCATGAAGTGATCCACTCTCTTGGAGTTACAGGATTCCCCAAGAACACTTCATTTTATGACGAATAATTAAAATTTTTGTAAGAAAAAATTCATTGGAAATTTTAACACAGTAACTACTGATACCTTCAAGAATCAATATTTGTGTATACTTAACAGATTTGGTATGACATTTAACCTTGTTTCTTACTTTTCCTTTTTATATGAACATCAAAAAAATGAAATATGCAAAACAGTAACAGGAAAACTACGTGCTCTTTTAGCATTGATACATTATTATTAAATCATAAGCTATTGCTTTAACTGAATAGGTTCTATGTTCTGTATGACTTTGACTTCCGTACAAAATATTTCTTTGAAATGCTTATTTATTTGTATAATTCAAACCGTCTAATGAATCTTAAATCCATAAGGTTTAACTTATGATCAAGTAATCAGTAATGGCTGTCTTTTTTTCTTGAGGAAAAAATCATGGGTGAATTTTAATTAGTATTCTCTAATATTTTTGTCATGGAAGTGATGCATAACTTCCTTAGCTGATGTAAATTTACTTATTACAAAATATCGACCATAGATACAGCCAAGGAATTAGTTGTACAAGGCTTAAATTTGAAATATTTAAGCAGTGATGATTTTCATGCATTTCAGCTGTTGGTCATGCTTTTGGTGAGCCCCTTGCTCCCCATCCTGAGTTGGTGAAGATCTGTGAAGATTTTTTCAAAACGTCAGATTTGAGTTCTCCTGCATTGAAGTTAGCTCTTGTAAGTCTGTTTGTTCTCCTTGTTAATGTTGTGATTCATTCATTGATGTTTAATTTATATTGTCTATATTCCAAAGAATCTTGTTTTCTCTTTACATGTGAGAATATCAATAGAAATTAAGACGAGTTTCCAGGAAATTCTTTCTATTTAATTCTTAGAATTGTGTATTTCTCTTAATTTTTCAAGATACCCAAGTCTGGTGTGTTAAATTTTGGATTCGACAAAGAGAAGGGAATTAGAACAATGTATCCTACAGTTTCTGTTAACAATGTTTTTATCTTCCCTGGTGTATCTAAGCTTATGAAGATGTCTTTTGATTTACTCTCAAAGGTTAGTATTTCATGAATCAGATTAACATAAAGTTTTTTGTGACTGTGATTTATACATAATTATTATAGCATTTTAAATGCTCTCCATTGTATTCACAATGTAGAAATTAAGTTAACCCTCCAAGGACGAGAATTATTTTTTCAAAAATTACCTTAATTTTAGTGTATTGGTATTCAGATGACCTAAATTAACAAGAGAAAATTGATTAAATAAAGTTTACAATTATAGGTTTGTTGCAAATGCCCGTTCCCATTTACGCACGTCAGTCCTTCCCTCTACTACTATTACGCACCCCATGATGAAATTAATAAAAAAGCATTTTAGCGCAAAAAATCTTATTTATTTCCAAAAAATATGGTATGAAATGGTTATGGAAGATATAAGTATTCATTTTATAATTATTTTGTGTAGTACTTTGTAAAACATTTTACACAGAGCCCAACATCGCACTTGTTACACATTGCTTTCCCACGACTCTCACACTCTTCATAAGCACAGTGTTTTCTCTTGTTTTGCGGTATTTCACTGATTAAATGATCATACCTCAACTCTCGCGTGGAGCCAGTTTTTAATATGGAAGCCTTGCTGAGCCGTTCACCGGGTGTTTTTTTTCCGTCTTGTACCGAGTAAGGTACACCTGAGCAATCTCCCGTCTAAACTCTAATTTTCTCCTTGGATCTGAGGATTCCCTTTTATTATTATTATTTGATTGTCTGAGTTGTAAGTAATTTATATAAATCACATCTTACCAATATGCAGTGAATTTACGTGTTCATGAATTTGGTCAGTTCCACCCATATGCTTATTACACTGGGATATTATGAAGTAGGGTTATGGAAGCTGAATAATTTTCTTTTGTTTCCTACAAAATTTTTTAGCTTTCATCAACGGCGTTACTCCATACGCTGTTGAAGCTGCCACAATTACCGAATTGTCCAGCCATTTAGTGTTTCCTATTCCTTCATGTGTAGAAATAGCTGTGATGCTCTTTCTTCTCTCCTCCTTTTTTAGATCATTTTTTGGTGGTAGCTGACAATCTTTCGGAATCCGGTTCTTTCAAATTCGCCCCATTCCATTGTAGCCACATCTTTTCAAATGTGTCAGTAAATCATATATTGAGTAAAATAAATTAATGTTATTATATTATTTCACATACTACTTCAAATGAACATAGATAAAAATAATTATATTCTGTAAAAAAATTATCAAAAAAAAGCTGTATTGTAATTCCTTTTTAGAAATTTTCTCCAGCATAGTGAAAAGAGTAGCTGATGCTCTTCCAACCACTTCTTCATGTTTTATATTACTGAAAGAATTTTCCCATGGTAGAAATCAAAATTAATGAGTATCCAGCGTCAGAGTTCAGGCACCAGGACTTATAACCAAATCTTATCGGTTTACCTCTACTAATTTGCTTGCAGGTGTGTCTTCCGTAGTATTTTATCATCTCTTCTTCACAATCTAAAAACTGGGAAGGCACCAAATGCTGCAAACATTTCTGTTTAATCCTTTTCATCGTAGGCAGGACTTTGTAGAACCTATCGCTTCTGTCTAACTTAGTATTATTCGTTAAGTGTAAAAACTTCATTATTTGGATGAATCAGTCCTCATTGCTCCACTATCCAATTCAATATGTACATCCTTTTTCGCGTCCCAGTATATTTTACAGTATATTTTTCCCAGGAGGACGTTGTACCCAGAGACAATCAAAATGCCGATGACGGCTCGCATCTCCTCTGCTGTAATTTGTGGACTGGGGCAATTAAAAAATCTGGTGTAATTCTCACTTTGTTCCACTATGAATGCGACGAGCTCGTCATTGATGAAGAGCTCTAGCAATTCAATGCAGCTAAGTTTAGAGTATGAAGAGTAATCTGCTTCAGGAAAACTTCCCGTACACTCAATCTCGGAATTGTCAATTGACGTGAGGGACGAAGTCCGACATGCAAACGGTAATCTGAGGCACATTATCTCTTCAAAAAGCAGAAAAAAATTTAATGCAAAAATTATCATCACCTAACCCATGCATTCGTTTCCTGCAACTCACCTCTTCCATCCTCTGCAGAAATGCTTCTGAGAGCTTCAAGTACAGGCTTCTCATGAGTGTCACTCTCCCCTTTGTCCCTCTGTACATCCTATCCTCTTGTCTTGTTTCTTTTGAGTGACAGCCCCTCTAAACTCACTGGAATTTTAATTGAGTTCCCATCATATTGGCATCCACCCGTAGTATTTTTTTAAATATGAAACTTGGCACCAAATTGTTTGATCCAGGATGGGAGGGAATATAGGAGATTAAATATTTGGATTTCCAGGGTAACCTCTCCCTCGTGACACAGTCATTGCTTATTAGCATCTTAAATTTTTCAATTTTCATTTTGTAATATTCATGGTCATTGTTTTCTTTTATATATTTTACTGGTACACAAGCATTAAGTGTGGAAGTTAGTGAAAGGCTTTAAATTTTTCTGTACTACTTCAATGGTTTCCCCTCTACCTGCCCATTCATTGTACCTCTCCCTGTAACCTTGAAATGCAGCAATATTAGCCTTTTTGTACTGGTATACAACCCTGTTAGAAGTATTGGCAACGGCCTTATGATTACAAAGTATTTCCATGTGTATCCCCAAATGGTCACTAATGCCTGGAAACACCTCAATATTGCTGAATATCTCAGGAGGTATCACCAGAAAAACATCTGTTAAATTTTCATTACGAGTTAGACAATACATGAATTGTGTGAAGCCTCCCTCTCTTACAATTCTATTAACTTGTAGCAGAACTGTGCTTAAGGCACATCTCAGTTATAAGTGAATTAAACTTAACCACAGGTATGTTAAAATCACCTGCCATGATAGTTTGTTAGCTTATTTTCCTGTCTTCGCAGGTCATTTTCCCGATGCTTTCTAATGTTCAAAGCTGTGCTCCTGGATTTTTCTCTTACTCGTTTGGTCTATAACTGCAATTCTAAGAAACGCGTATGTGTCATTGGATTCTAGGTGAATGACATTCAAGTTTTCTGTGATGCATAGAAATACTCCTCCCCCATGCCCTTCCCTGACTCTCCTGTACACCTCAAATTTGCCGGGGATAGCTTTCCAGGAAAATTCCTCAGAAGCGATGTCCTTACTAAGCCAGGATTCTCTTCCAACTATGATGTCTGGTTGATATTGTTCGATTAAAGTTGTTAATTTTTTTACCTTATCTATTATGTAAAGACATTTCTATCTATTATATACATACATATATATATAAACACAAGTAAAAGTTGCTTGCATTCTGCAAGCATATTGATGGGATTTGCCGGGGATAGCTTTCCAGGAAAATTCCTCAGAAGCGATGTCCTTACTAAGCCAGGATTCTCTTCCAACTATGATGTCTGGTTGATATTGTTCGATTAAAGTTGTTAATTTTTTTACCTTATCTATTATGTAAAGACATTTCTATCTATTATATACATACATATATATATAAACACAAGTAAAAGTTGCTTGCATTCTGCAAGCATATTGATGATACAAATTTCAAGTGGATATCATTTCGAGAAGGTCCTCAAAAGGAAAAACAAAAATAGGGATTGAAAATAAAATCGCCGCAATTTATTTCAAATAAGAGAAATTTGCTCCCACCATCAAACTCATGTACATTTTAGGACAGTTTCACAGACATACATAAAGAAAAGCGTGTTTTCTGGAACCTCTATGATTTTGAATCCCCTATCCTACCAGGATGTAGCTTAAAATATTTTCGAAACTGTATCATAAATAATGAGTAATTCTCACCATTAGCTTAAAATAGTAGATATGCCTGGTGTCGAACCCAGGCCCTTATGGAAGATGTGAATACATATAACAACCTGGTAGAATTAAGACTTATTCAATTCAAATTTTGAAGTCTATATCTTACTGGGAAGGTCCTAAAATAAGTCTTCGTTATCCCCATTGAAAATGCATAGGGTAATGTGAATGGCTCTCTGGGATCAAACCTAGGACCATCAGAGAAACCTTAAATAGCATATATGAAATGTATTTATGATCTCTATTCATATGCCAGGTTTCAAGTTTCCATGTTATTGGGAAACGGTAAAAAAAACGCCGTAATGATTTTAAATAGGTGAATATTTGCCCTGACCTAGTGTAGCGCCAATGACAATCCTCGAAAATGTCATTGTAGTTTTCGTCAGATATGCACAGCTTCCAGCGATCCCTCTAATTTCAACTCTCTCATTTGCTGGGAAGTGCCTCAAAAAATTTTGAAAATCCCCATAATGTATCCTTATGGAAAATATCAAAATTTTGGGGCCATCTGACATGGAACCCATGAGACTGAGGTTCAAATCGCTTTTTTTCTTGCGGTTACATGTTATGGCCAGTACATAGTAAAAGTTTCAAGTCAGTGGCACTTGTGGAACATGATTAGAATTTTGATCCTCTATGAATGAGTGTATATATAGGTATATCCGGAGAAGTGTCTATATATAATAGATATAATTGACGAGTAAAAGTTGCTTGCATACTGCAAGCAAATGTTTAAAATATTATACTTTGCAAATACTTCATAAAAATCTTAAAAGAGTTACCATGTATTACTTCTGTTAACATGCCTGGCCACAGAATTACCACCTTCTCATAAATGAATCATAAATAATTTGAAATTGTTGCCATAAGTTTTAAATAGTATTGCTGCCTGGTGACAAATGCAGGACCTTTTGCAAAATGTGAATACATATAATGGTTGAAATAAAACATATTTAACTCATATTTTGAATTCGATATCATAAATTTTCATCCCTTTTCCCCCTCCATATTTTCGTGTTTTACTTAACTCACTCTGTGCTTATTCTTGGATTTACATCAACCGTTATTCCATTTTTTATACATTCTTCCCCAGCAAAGTGCAACATCAATTCCCCTATAATCCTGTATGTACCGTCCTTCTTGTCCCGTTTGCTCCACTTTTTCACAACGGTGCTCTCTCCTTCTTCAGAGGAATCGCCTGTATTCCTGGCCTTAAGTGAAGTATTCAATCCAGTCAATTAGGAGATTTTCTTCTAACTTGCCTGCAATTTTCTCTCAGCTACTCCAATTCCCTGTGCTTCTCCTCTTGCAGCACTCTGAGATCAATACTATATTTGCATATTCATTCATTAGTTTCACATTCGTCAACATTACTTTAACTACATTTTGTGTCAAATCAAGAATCGCTCAACTGACAGTGAATGCCTACCTTTCTATTGCATTCATGGCACTTCAAACCCTCAATTTTACACTTTGCCTTTGCCATTGCTGCTGCTACCTCTATGCTGCTACCCTTTCCCTACAAGTTAATTGCGCACATCCTTCCCTAATAAGGTCTCAACATCGTTTCTTTAATTTGTTGTAATGACAAATAGTTTTAATAATTTTAATAACATTTTTTCTTACATACTCTTTCTGTTCCTTAGTTCAGAATAAATTATAATAATTCATACTTTAATTTCCGTAGGATTTATTTGGGAAGTCTAATGTAAAATTCCATATGAAAGAAATGTTTTTGGCAGCTAGAGAAACGGATATTGCTGATCATTTGAATAAGGTTGTTGAGGAATATCCATCAGTTACATTTGGATCTTACCCTAATCTATTCAATAGGTAAGGGGCAATAACAGCATATCAATGATAACAGTTTGGTATGATAGTGTAGGGCTATTGCTTATAAAACAGTCATGAGAATCTTTAAAATATATTTTTCAGTTACTATGGAGTGAAATTGACCGTGGAATCCCTAGATGCAGATTTGCTGGAAGAGGCTTATGAAAAGCTGAAATATTTCATTCCTTCTGGTAAGTCCAGGTTATCATGATAATTTGGTTTTCTTTTAACAATTGATAGCTACTACTACTTTAAATTTATTACCATGAGTATAATCTGAAAATTATTATAATATATATTTATTATTATCAACAGTGCATATGTATGTAAAAAAAAGGTGGTTGCGAGATACGTGGATAATTTATTTTTTGCCAAATCTTTGACTGGAACCTCTTTAAAGTTGCCAGTTGGTGTAAAAATGAGATTGCAAATGTTCAAGCTTGATCAGATGGAGTTAAGACCGGCCTCATCAGCCGTAAAGTATCAAAAAATACCTATTTATCACAAAAAAATCAGCTAAACTCTCATCATGTACGTAGTATCATCTCCCTGATGGTCTTAGGTTCAATGCCATTTATTGCTACCACTCAGTTAAAGGAGAATAGGAAATTTAGTTTGAAGACCTTCCTAATATAACGACTTGAAACTTTAGAAACAGTCATAGTTGCTCCAACCAAATATGCATATATCATATGCAATTTCATCTCAAAAAAGATCCTAGGTTTGACTCCAGGCAGCTCTGCCATTTGAAATGTATGGCAGGAAAAAAAATTACGATACATGTTTCGACACTAGAAAACCATTTGCATTCTACCATTCAATTAAAGGGGAACATGGAATTTTGTTTGAGGACCTTCCCAATGTATCAACTTGAAAATTAAAAAACAAATAAATTTGAATTCAGATTTCTTGTAACCACCCTAATACACAATTTTAGCAAATGTATACTCATAATTCATCCTTAACAGTTATTCACCTTATTAACTTTGACATAACAGATTTTCATCCTGAGTTAACTAGCTCATATTTAAGTCTTTTACATTTACATTTTAACCCTGCAATCTGCCAGTGGTGCGTGGCAGGGGGTGTAAAACAACGACACCCCCATCTAACTAGGAGAGCTATTAGCTTCTCTAATACTTCTCAGGAAAAACTACCAAAAGTAACTATCTGTTGTGGCAACTACTTCCCTGTATTGCCTGTTTGTTTTGTGTAAGTTTATAAGTGGGATAACAACATCAGTTATTTCCCCCCAAAATTGGTAGTGATAAATTTAACAAAAAGCTTCCTTCGATATTCAAGTCTTTTATCACTAAGAGAGTTCCACCTGAGGGATTCTATCATAGCCGAAGCACTGCTGCCGAATCTGAAATCTCCCGCTCTACGTTGAGCCATCTCAAGATCGGAAATTAATCCTACCTTGTGAGGATCCCTAATCGCACAGCAATACTCAAGTAGAGGTCGAGCCAGGGAAAATATGCTATTTCTTTTACTCTTAATGAAAATCCCCTCAGAACCTTTACATCCCATTTGCCTTTCCTATTACGCTTTGAGTATGCTCTTTGAAGGTAAATTTACTACTTAGCGTAATTCCTAGGTATTTATGATGCATTGTGAGATTTCCTGAAACTCTGAAGGTACGCAGGTAACATTAGTGGACCGCGCGTGTAAGTCATGGCAACGCACATCTTTACATTCAGCTCTAGCTTCCAATCACTACATCAACCCAAAATAATATTCAGATCGTTCTGCAAACTACCAGTGTCATCTTGAGTTACGATCTCTGCATACACAACAATATCATCAGCGAATAACCTAAACTTGCATTTAACATTATCCACAACATCTTTAATATAAATCAGTAACAAAATTGGTCCTGATACACTTCCCTGTGGAACATTGGGTGTGATGCAAAAACCTCATCAGATAAAATTCTGTCCAATGCAACTCAGTGCAATCTGTCTCCGTGAAATTACTTTATCCATTCAACAACTTCTCTGTTAATCCCGTAAGCCATCAATTTATGACTTAATTTTACATGCGATACTCGATCGAAAGCTTTTCTGAAATCTAGAAATATGGCATCTGTTCTTATACCCTTACCAGCTGCTAACTACATCGTTGAGAAAAAGGGCTAACTGGGTATGAAATGACCTACCTTTACGGAAACCATGTTGACATTGACTAATTGCCCCCTTGTCACATAGGAAATGCATTATTGAACTCACTATAATGTGCTTTATAGTCTTACAAAAAATTGACTTTGAAGATATTGTATGGCAATCTTCTGGTTTCGAGGAATGTCCTTTCCTAGGAATCGGAGTGATATGTGCTCTTCTCCACAACATTGATACAATGCCTTTGTCCAAGGTTTTTCTATAGAATACAAAAAGAAGGGGAGCAAGCTCATTCGCCAGTGTTTGAATGACAAGCGATGGTATACCTTCTGGTCCTGGCACTTTCTTCTTGTCTACTTGTTGCAACCACTTTCCTATTCCATCCACCCACAGCTCGATTGGTTCCATATCTGAATCAACATGCATTGAACATTAGTTTGTGCATCCATCGTCTGAAGTAAAGCTTTCCTGATAGTGATGAAGAAAAACAATTTGTACTTTTTCCACAGTATTTTATTGAAATCAATAAAAGGAAACAAAACACAACTAATTTCAGAGATTGATCTCCATCATCAAGATCAATCTCTGAAACTAGTCGTGTTTTGTTTCCTTTTATTGTTTTTAATAAAATACTGTGGAAAAAGTACAAATTGTTCTTCTTCATTATGATGTATTTCCACAAGACATCGTCAGAGACTGTGAATTTTTTTTCTTTCCTGGTAGTGTTGGTTAATTAGATTTGCTTTTCCTACCGATGCAGTAATCATTAAACCTATGTCATTAACAAGGCTGGGTACTGAAGAGTGACTTCTTCAAGATTCTTGGACGTATGACCTAAATTCTTTCTGTACGACCCCTAAAGACTCTGGGAGGGTTCTAGACCTATATTCCTGAAACTCATTCTACGATTCATCCTTAACCAATCTTTGCACCTCCACATATTTTTTTCCACTCAAGATCAAAGTCTACTCCGATTTTCTCAAGCTTTTTCATCTGCTTATGTAAAATCCTTTGTATCCTATGCAACGCTCGCAACTTAGGTTTCATCCAATGTGGATCCTTACGCTCCCTAATGGTTTTAATTGGGACAAACATAGCTAAGCCTTCTCTTGATATTCAGAGAAATTCTATCCAGCTGTCCTCAATAGTATTATCACTCAAAAAACAACAGAAGTCTTCCCTCTTTGCATTGATATAATCCCTGAATTCTGAAAATTTTGCTTTGCGAAACGTATAAACCTGCCACAGTGGCTTGAAGGATTTTACTGTTTCCGCTTTAATGACTGCAGTTATGATACCGTGGTATGAAATTCCGGCAATCATTTTTAGATGATCGAACAAGTGAGAATGCGAAGTGGCTAATAAATCAAGTATTTACCAGAGTACGAGCTCTATACATTCTCCCAATCAATATGGGGAAGGTTAAAATCCCCTCCTACAGCTATGATATGATCCTTCACTTTCTTCCGAATATTCTCTTACTAATTAGCTAGTTTCTCTATACATCCGATGTTGCCATCTGGAGGCATATAAAATGAATGAAAGAATACCTCCTTTCCATTCCGTCCAAGAACAAGTACCATTCTCTAAGAAGTCAACGCAATGGCTTTTTAGAGATTCCTTTACAGCGATAAACACCCCAGAAACATTCTACAGAGTCGATACTTACAATAAACAATATAAAATAGTAAAACTTTGAAACCATTGCTTCCTATCAAAAATATTACCAAATTTTCCCTTTTATTAGGGATATTGGTTCTTTTTTGGATTACAGCAGGGTTACTGGAAATTTTCCTTGTGAAGTTATCAAAGAGGTAAAATGTGATATAATTTCTGCGCATTATATATATTTGGTTTAATTGCAGTGATTATTTTAGAAAAAATATAGTTTCACTGATTTTAGATCAGTGTCATCTTGTAATCATTTTCATCATCTCTAATAAATTTTCTGTGTGTTATCAATTTGCTTTGAATACACTTTCACTAAAATGCAATTTTTTATATTCTAAAGTTTTAATTTTTTCACCCTCTGCTGTTTTATTATTTTTCACTTTTTATCATTCACTTTTGTAAATATTAAAAACTTGTACATGGTTAGAAAGGAAGAGAACCCCTTGGAATGGCAATGTTTTCAATGATTTTTTTCTAAATATCAAAGTTTGCTTTAGCTAAAATTATACAAAAATATATATCTTATGACATGACATAAAACCTGATGATTCTAGTTCATGATTGTTAATGATAAATAAATTAGATATGTTATTTAGGTTACTTTTAAGTTAAAGTGAACAATGCATATTGATAAAAATCATTAGAATGATCCCTTGTTACATCTGGAGTTTAAAAATTATTGGATGCATTCATTTGCAATATTTTGGTTTACTACTTCATTATGTTCACACATCAATAGTCTGTGGATAAACATTAAATATATATGTTCTTCTTTTGAATTTTGTTAAATACTTATTACACGCACACACATTTTTTTCAAATAATGAATTTCATTTTTTGATCAGCTGTATATAAAATAGACTTTTCATTTGACAGGGTTAATCATAAATTATGACAGTGATCCTGTACATGAAGCTTATGTGAAAATTCAAAATTTAATTAGAGGAAAAACACCATTCAGAGAAAAGCTGGGCTCTACTATTAAAGAGTCTGCTAAAGAAGCTTTAGGTGTTTTGGAAGAATGTACGAGGAGGTACAGGTTAGTGTAAAAATCACATTTTCATAAAATCAATATTTCATTTATTTAATCTTAATTTTCCTTACATTTTCCTCTATGAATTTGAAGTATTTGATGTGTAATCTTTATTTAAGTGATTGACCAATATGTGATATTCTTTTCCTGTGCAACGTTATATGATTCTAATCCACTCTTGGGTTCTGAAAATTTAGCCCCTCAGAAGTAGCCATCTGTTTTTCTGGTGGTAAAGACAGTACAGCACTACTTCATCTGTGGTGTGCTACACTCATGAGAAATAACAGTATATCAAACAGACCATCCCTTCAGGGCATCTCAGTGGCATATAATAACAGTTTTCAGGAAATTGATGAATTTGTCCATGATACAACAAAAAGGTAGGCAATTATAATATTTTAATTTTATTATTCTGTATGTATCATTTTATCTTTATAAATACAATTTTCTCATTCCAGGTATAAAATGGACCTCACAGTTGTGAAAGGAACATTAAAGTCTGGTATTAAGGAGTATTTATCTATGAGACCTGGCATCAAGGTATTGCTGTTTGGATCCAGACACAATGACCCTGGATGTGGTTAGTTATAGGAACGGTTTTATATTTTACTAAAAGCCTTGTATGTTTATATTTGTAACAATTATAGTGATAAAATTATTTTATAATATTCTTCTGAGAAAAATATTCACTGGCCAATGTACAGAATCTTATTTCAATTCTAACCTTGGCAGGTTTTATATAGAAAACATTATGCAAAAATTCATTTCCATTATAAACGAAGATTATACACGTATATAAAGTAATTGCATTTTATGTTTATATCACAATATCTTTGATTATTGCAAGCCATTAAACCTTTTAATTTCTCTATCACATAGTCTTATAGTGGTCTTGTTTCACAATGTCATGGAAAGCTATTGACTTGAAAATTAAGATAACTTTCAAAAACCATAAATCCTACATTTATACAGTGCAGTTTGACAATTTATAAGCATCATAAATAAAACACATTGTAACTTCCACAAATATATTTCCAACGATCGGTTTCGTCAACGAGTTGACATCTTCAGGTACTAGTACAGAAATTTCCCGACATATATATGAGAGAGGAAAAGGGGGGGGGGTTAAAAGGAAGCATTGTTGTAGGTAAGGATAGCAGTCCTTGGAAATATATTTGTGGAAGTTACTAAGTGTTTTATTTACGATGGTTTAAACTGCATTCCACGAAGTGAGGATAGAACATATTAATTTAATTTATAAGCAATTTACTAGCCCTTTCCACAATATGGCCTTCAAGTTTGTGTAAAAGTTGTATATTCCATTATGTGTTAAAGTGATACATTTGTTTACTCTATTTCATGGGTGGTCCTCTTTTTATACCTACTGCTTACCTCTTGTCACCTATAGCCATCTTTTGTTACCTACTGCCCACAGTTGTGCTCTGGTTAACATATAATTTTCTTATCAGCTTAATGAATTAGCCCTCATTGAAAGAATTTTCATTTATATTCATATAATAATAATGCTTATTGATACATTTAATATACACAAGTTTAACAACAGCTTTATAAATTTTTCATATTGTTAAATCATTGTTACTACACCTTTATCGTCCTGTTTTTTCATCTAGGTAACACTCATCACCAACATGATAACTTAAATTGCCCTCCCAAAACATTAAACTGAACCCCAGTAGGTGTGAGAGACCAGGTTGGCAATCACTGCTCTATTTGAAATCCTTATCTTGTATTATTTTATTTCTGTCTCATTGGTGGAAGAATCTTGTTCATTTCAAAAGTATTCCTGTTAACTTTTCATTATTAAAAATCACTTTTTTCCTGTTGGTAGTTATTCTACTGTATTTATATCACAATAAGACATAAATGTTAAAGTAGACTTAAATATCAACATGAAATGGAAATTTGATAAAAACAATTTTTGAATATTTAATTTACAATATTTATTTGTTTACCCATTATTAATCATACCCCTAGAAAATCATCCTATATCCCTCTGTAGACTCCAAATTTTGAATGTATCTTTGTGTTAGAGAATGTAAGTATGGGATTAATTCTATCACCTGTCCTAATTAGGGACCTAAGGAAAGGGTTGGGGTGACTTTGCACATAAGGGTGTGCACCCAGGAAAATTCCCAAGGAATAATGGACATGAAAAAAGTCTGACAGGGCCGGGAATTGAACCCGGGATCTTTCTCTATCCGGGAGGCTGCCTTAACCATCTAGGCTACCCAACCAGAACATTTTAACAAGCCGTTTTGGAGGTTAAGGCAGCCTCCCGGATGGAGGAAGATCCCAGGTTTGATTCCCGTCCCTGTCAGACTTTTTACAAGTCCGTTTTTCCTTGGGAATCATGTGTCCCTTTCTGCAAATATGGGGCAGTTAAGCTCTGATTGAATCATCAACCTTTTCATCAGTCATCTTTTATGATTTATTAAAAATATTTCTATAGTTATCAGCAAAATTACTATTTTTTTAAATGAGATGTAAAATATTACAAATTTTTTGGAAATTTCTTTCCTCTTTTGCAGAAACTTTAAATACTTTTTCGGAGGCAGACATAGAGAGTGTTAATGTTATGAAGATTTGCCCCATGTGCAGATGGAGTTATGCCGATGTGTGGAACTTCATGCTTTCCTTGAATTTACCTTATTGTAATCTTTATGATAGAGGGTGAGTTTAATGCCTACCATTTTCAACTAATTTGAGATTAGGTTATTATATCTCAGCTATAGACCCTGTTGAAATCTTGAAAAACATACAAATCATCATTATGACAATCCAAGATATTTTAAATAGAACTGTTTATTTCTCAGAGTTACTCATTTTTCAGATGACAATCTCCAAATTCTACTTTGTGTTCTATTTTGGAATCATTAAAAACTTGGGGAAATATTTTTGACTAAAGTATTGAAAGGCTCAGTTTCATAGAAGTCTGTAGTTGTAATCATTAAATCATAGAATTTTCTTGTAGTTCTTTTTTGAGAAAGTCTACTATAAGTAATTGGCAATGTCTTTGATTTTTTTATTTGTTGTGGTTAAGCTTAACTCTGTTCATTTTATACATTTTTTGTTATTTTTATTGTATCACTTGATTTCCATTAACCCTTCCTTGACTGTGCAGGGTACTTGAGGACCCCAAAATAGCTAAATTCAATAGAAAAGTTTTATTTTTAACCACATTTGTTTCTTATTCCATATATTCTTGCATTAATGTTTCTTTTATATTATGAAATTGAAAGACATTTGTTTCACAGACTCAATTCCAAAATATCTTTAGTTTTTGAATGGGGTACCAAAGTACCCCGCACAGCCATTTTTGCTTGGATTGCTATACGCAATGTCATGTCGTGTGATTATGGCAATTCAGTCAGCCTTTCTTAAAGATTTTTCAATTGATTCATTGTTTGTTGCATTAACAGTAATTATATCACATTATCATCCCAAATCTCATGTACAGGGATGTTTTTGGGTATGCCTGGGTTGACATCAAAGCTTCGAGGGGAGGTCCTACAGAGGCTTACTCAAAGCATATTTCTGATTAAAAACATTTTTCTGAATAAAAGATGTCAAAAAAATCAATAATGTATTTCTAAACATTATTAAGGGTTAAGTAAAAGAAAAACAAATAAAGTAACGAAATATTCGCAAAAAAAGCGTTTGGGTACCCGAGTACCCTGCACAGCTGTTTTTGGAAGTTTTCAGGGCACAGTCAAGAAAGGGTTAAGTATAAATTTATTTGGTGCAAAAGTCGTACTTGTTTTTTGAGTTAGATGTAAAGTAAATAAATTTAATGACATTTATACTTTTTCTATATAATACAGGTATACCTCCTTAGGGAATGCTGATGATTCCACACCTAACCCGAAACTGGCTTCTAAGGAACCAGTGTATACAATGGGAGCTAGAAGAGGATCCTCTCATTATCCTGCATATGAATTGACTGATTATAAAGCTGAGAGACTTGGAAGAAAGAAAACATCTCTTTATCCTTAGAAATGTTTCAAAATGCGATATTCATGAGTCAAGTGAGTGGAGATTATTATGCATTTGGTTCAACTTATTTGGGACTCATTTGAACTGCAGTAGAAGTCCGTTATAATGAGAGCTGACAAAAATTGGAAAAGTATTCATTATTAAGTGTACTTGCTATAGCTGATTTATAGTACTAAACGTCCATCATCTTGAATCCGAGGAGAGCAAGTGTGGAAGATGGAGCTGTAGGGTTTTTAATTATTACACAAAGATTTCAGAATGTGTAAGAAAGTATGTTTGTGTAAAAAAATTTTTTATATATTTCATAAACCATATCCAAAGTACTGCACAGACTCATGTCTAATGATCAACTGATGAAACAACATTATGTGCAAGAGGTAGCCCTAATTCGTATCAAATTGCTTTCTCGAGATATTTTTCATTCACACACTTCATAAGCAATGACTGTGTCACAAGGGAGGGGGAGAGGTTACTCTCGGAAACCGAATCAGCACTAATTTTATCTCCTATATTCCCACCCATCAAATAGTTTGGTGCCAAGTTTCATATAAAAATAAATCCTGCAGGTGGATGCCAATATGATGGAAACTCAATTAATAATTCCTGCACTGACTAGAGGGACTGTTGCTGTAAAGAAAGAAAAGTCGAGGGGTTAAGATGTATGGAGGGACAAAGGGGAGAGTGAAACTCGTGAGGAGTCTCTAATTAAAGCACCCTGAATAATCTTTGCTGGGGAAGGGTGAGGCAAGTTGTGTGAAACAAATGCTCTTTGAAGAGATAACGCCCCTCAGACTACCAATCGCTTGTTGAACTTTGTCCCTCATGTCAATTGATGATTCTAGGATACGCCTCATGCAAGGCAAATATAGAAACCTGGTACTCGTTATACTGATACTTCAGAAATAACCACTCGTTATAATGGACATAACTCCCTATCCTTTTTGCTGTGAGATGCAACTCCCATTATATGCTGTACTTGTTATAATGGACTTCTACTGCAGGTTACTTTGGACCAATTTGGTCCATAACAGATTCTCCAATAAACTATATTTCCAACAAGTATACACAATATATTTGATTTCAATATCTCAATGAATTATTGAACAGAAATGAAAGGAAAGTAATATGAAATTGAAAACTACTACTATTTTATTCTACAAAACTGCATCAAGAGTAGTTTGTCTTTTGTTTTTTTATATTCGTTCCTTTACAAAATCACCACAAATATCAGTATAGATACAGGGGATTCATAGATTTAGGGCTCCCTTCATTGCCCTTCTCATTAATTGTCATCTGTCTCATGAAAGTCAACTATCAATTGCTTTAAAATCATTGTAGACAATTTTTTTAGCAATCTTCTTAATCTTCTATACCAGGCTGCTGATATTTATGCCTTAACCTTTAACTATAGAAACAATTATTTAGTGCTTCTTTGACGTATCACTCCTTTCCATCATATTATCTTTTAGATGCCTTTATTTATCCTTACTGTAATGCTAATTTCTATTGTAGTTGATTTTCTTGTTGAGAGAAATTCCCTTATGATATTTTATTGAAGTGGTGTTCTCAGAAGGGATTTTGTGAAATGATTTGATTTGAATTTAATCCAGCAGACCAATTCAACTTGCCAAGTAAAATCATTTCTCTGCATTTTAACAAGTGTTATGAATTTTTAAAAAGATCTATGAAACAGTGGTTGAGTGTCTAAAAAGTGCTATTCTGCTTAAATGTTACAGGCACAATGGAAGCAGTTCTCCCACTTACTGGTAGTTGGCAGCAAGATGTCCTTACAATGGTTCCTATTTTAATTACTGAAGGGCTTTCAAATTATGTATCTATTAGTTAAATACTTAAATTTCCATTCCTTGAGATTCAGCCCAATCAGCTGCTGCTCCTATATTACAGTTTCCCAATTAAGCAGAATTGACCATATTCCTTTGCTTATTTATTCAGTAGAAAATAATCTTCTAATAAAATTTTATTTAAACCCCTCTAATTAATTTACTTTTTTCTTCTTGCTTTTGCTGAAACTTTGTAAAATAGTTGATAGAATTCCCTTATGCAACTTTTAATTTATGATACATGTATGCTATTTTTGTAAAAGTTTTTATCCTGTAAACAGATTTTAATCTTTCTGAGTTAATATTATGTATATGTTGTGCCCATAGATTATTTTTTTGTAATCATTTTATTTTTAAGGGTCAGAAGGACTAAAAAAGAACTCAGGTGTAAATATTTATATGACTTTCCTTATCTGACAGTAAGAAAATTGTGTAAAGAGTAAATGTTACAATACTACCAAAGAAATAAATTTTTATCTTCTGATGAGTATTAGGTAGAAATAAATTGCCTTTTAATGATTTTTAGGGTTTATCCAGAGTATGTGCCCCATTCACCTAATTGATCCTCCTATTTTACATAAGTATACATCTAAATTCTTAAACTATGCACTCTTGCTCTAATTTTCTTCTTTTGTTGCTACATTTCTTTAACACCTTCGAGGCAGTTTGGCATCTTTTTTCTGCTTTGAGTCCATATGGAAAATTGCTACTTTTTAACATTTCATGAGCACTTACAAATTAGTTCATAGAAGCATAATTTGCTTTTATTAGGAATTTAGTTAAATAGCAACATTCAAGTAATAAATTAGAAACAAATTTGCCTGGAAGGAAGTACAATTTGAATTGAGATTTTTGAAATAATTTTTATTATTTGTTGATTACAAAGTTTTTACGAAGATTGGAATTTACATAAAATTTATTTCTGTCACTGAGTTTTGGCTTCCAAAATATTTAGCCATTTAGAATTCAGACTGTCAAAAATATTGTTTTTATTTTGCATTGCTTCCAGTCATAATGTACTTGATACCAGATAAAGATTTCATTTCCACAAAATATGAAAGACTACCTTTTTAGAGGCTAAAAATGTCTTCAAGTAAAATGGTAACTTCATTGGATTCTTCAGTAACAATCGCAGCGTTTTTTTGGACATTTTGAAGGATAAATGATACATTTATCAAGGCAATACACATCTGCTCCTGCTTTCCCTTCAAGTTCGCCTACTGCATCACAAGTTTCTCTGAAAATAACAATATTAGTGTTAAGTAATATAATTGGGCTGAACACTTCGTTTGAATAAAAAGTACACCAGTAAGTATTGTTAAACCCAGTGAAAATACTCTCGTACAAGACACTATCCTTCTAAATAAATATTCTGCTCCTTTGTGCAAGAAACGCATGATGGAAATACCACATAAATTCATTTGCTAACTGCTTGCATGGTGGGTTCTTTGCATTCATGGATATACTACAACCTGCTTTCCATGAACTTCTGCTTCATTTGGTTGACCAAAAATTGTTTACACTATCTGTGTTGCTTCTAAAGGGATTTTCCTTTTGGCAGACTTGTTTGCATTAAATAATTGTTCAAGAAGAAAATGAAGATACATATTGTAAGGCTGTCCATCCTTTATCTCACTAGCTTTATAGAGAGGGATCTTTCCCTTTAGTCTCATGTCTTAGCAAACATTACTAAATATGCTCCTAGGCTGCCTTTTCTGTTGCCACAAGCTCAAGTTGATATATATTGAATTGATCAGAGGGGAAATGCAGTGTTTGATAGGCTGTTGAGTGTAGCCTTGAAAAGTGTATGCTCTGTGGTGATCTCTTACCCCTGCCGTTCATCTCTTTTTTTGTTCATCCCTTATTGTTTGTCTGATAACAAATTACTTTATTGTAGAGAAAAATAGTTCAAAATGAAGTTTCAAAGCAAGGCTCCCTCTTTGCTGGAAAAGCTGACCATTCTTCATGGATATGATGAGAGGGTCCTCAATCTTACTCTATAATAGCTACTCTAAATATCCCATTTTGCCTCCTAACGAAGAGGTACCTCAAGAAGAGGAAACATGTTGAGGCAAAATCAAACTTGTGTTGGAAGAAGAACCAAAAAGGTTTATGGATTAATATAAATTTAAGCTTAATTGTGGTAGTTATGTAATGGCTATAGTTTTTATTTAAGCTTTAGTATACTTTTGTCCTATGGTTTGCATATTTATTTGCAAACATTTACTGATTATCAAATGAAACAAATACAGGTGAATAATTACTTATTCTAACTTGAAAAATTTAGGTAGAATTAGTTGTGCTTAATGAGACATTTTTCTATATTCAATATCTTTGATTTGTCATCTCTTGTTCTTTCCAACCCATAGTCTGATTCTGTATTACCATTTTTTCTGTGACAGGTGCTTCCTTCATTCACATGATTGGGTGAACTTGACAAGAAGATAGAGGCAAAATGTACAAATATTTTTTTATTTTTCTACTAAAATAGTCGAACTGAAAAAAAAACTTGTTGAATTTCTTCCTCAAAGTTCTTTAAGTGTGCTGCAGCCAAAGTACCAGGGGATAATCAAAATTACGAAACAAAAATACCAAAAGCTCACAGTTAAGTGTGTCTTTAGATCATCCTAATTTAATAAATAATATACAAACAAACATGCTCGATGCTACCTACTTAATTATATCTTCTGGGTGGAACTAGTGAAGGTAAACCTAAAGCTATAATAAATTGTTTCTGCAAGGTAGAGTTTGTAAATAAAGCCTTTAAAATCTCTGAATAGTGAAGAAGTAATGATGAGGGTTTGAGGTAGATCAAGGTAAGAGGATTCAGTTATTAAAAATATTGATTTGATCAATGACAGGCTAATTAAGGTCTAACAATATAGGAAATAATCCAACTCAAAGGTGCCAACAGCAACTCAGATGAAGAGGAATGCAAAAACCTTCAACCAAGTGTTAAATATTGGAGGCTCTTATTGCAACTACAACTCCCCATTATAGGGAAAAGGGTTAAGGTAACTTTGCACATGAGGATGTGCACCCAGGTAAATTCCCAAGGAAAAACGGACTTGAAAAATGTCTGGCTGAGAATCAAACCTGGGATCTTCCTCTATCCAGGAGGCTGCTTTAACCATCTAAGCTACACGACCAGAACATTTTAACTCGCTGTTTTGGGGGCTTTGTGAGTAAGAGCAAATTTGGTTTCGTCCAACTATTCGGGTGCGATTCCCGGCCCCGTCAGACTTTTTACAAGTCCGTTTTTCCTTGGGAATCACCATTATAGCTATGGCAATGCAGCTAAGTACAATTGATAAATTCTTTCTTTGAATTTTCACTTGATATGAATCAATACAACTCCAATTTGGTAATAAAAATATGTATATATTCTAGGGACTTAGAGCAAAAGTGCTTTGTTTTTCCTAAATATAGATTTAAGTATGTCAATTTTTCTCAGTTTGTATATAAAAGAAATAAAATTTTGTAAATATTAATTTATTATGTAATAAAAGTATTTAATTAATGCAAGCAATAAATCCCTCTTAATTTTAAAGACTAAAGTATTTCTTAAAAATTGAAAGAGAGAAGAAAAACTTCTTTATTAATTTTCAGAATCCGTGAAATGAAGTGATGATAATTCTGCTGTTTATAATGAGCTTAACTCTTGATCTCATGAACCATTTGTTTCTGTGTATTTTACTTTATATTAGTTTTGGTTATAAGCTATCTACTGGCATAACACTTATATGTGTTAATAGATGGTAGAGTAAAAAGTACTTATAAATAAATAAATGTATCATTCTTATAAATTACAGTTAATGGCATTTAATAATTAAATATAATTTCATGCTTCAATTTTTCACAAGAAAACCCAACAGAGAAAATAATTATTAGAAGACATTATTTTAACTTAATGTTCTTAAATCCTATGTCAATGATAGATAAAGAGCAGTCCAATAGGTGAATTACTTACGGACAATGACAAACTTCAGCTGGGCAATTGGGAGGATATCTTAGGCAGTTGGTCTGACACCAGTCATCCATTCCAGGAAGTCGAGCATAGACGTTAGTTGGGAGGCATACCTGAGATCTGGTTAATGTGTACAAAATATGTCTTAATACAAAAACAAGTACATATAACATTTACTTATTAACTATGTTTATCTTTGAGTTATTATAAAATTCATTAAGTATAATTTTGTTTCTTAAAAAATCTCTTTTGCATCCTGATTTATCAGTCTTTTATTTTAGTTACCTTCACTTCTATGGGAGAATGGTAAATATCAAGGATGATTATCATAACTAAAATATCATGAATTCCCAAAACTAGGAGTACAGTTTCCTTGGAATATTGTTTTCTTTACGTTAAGTCATTCTCAAATGGTTTTTTCTTTAGTCATTTCCCATTTCAGATATGAGTAAACAAGAAAATGATCTTTAATTGATTTTATTTAAATCTTAGCTTGTCTATAGTATAGATTATTTCATCAAATTGGACTTAATTTATTTTTCTATCTCATATGTTTCATGTTAATTAATAGCTGACTCTTAGTTGATTCATTGCTCATTAATTCTAAGTTAAATATATCTCTATATGGAATTAATTATTATGAATCATTCTACCTGATGATAAGAGGATGGACAACATCTGGTTTTCTAGCATCACGGTAGTACAGAAGGTAGGGGTTGTCTCTCCTCATGAAAGACACCAGAGCACTCGAGTGAGATTCTGAGGAAGGATAGGAGTATGCAGCAATGGCATTTTCTGGCTGCAGTTTCTGTAGGAACAAGGATGGGAAGAGGAAAGCTGGAGGCAAAGGTGGAAATCCTCCACTGCTTGTCACTATGGCCACATCTGCACAGTTACGAAAGGTCTCTGGTCTACCACATCCTACAGCCTCTGTTCCATTGTCACAGGTTCCCCACATGTTTCCTAATGTTTGAAATAACAATGTACATTTAAGGGGAATTTATTCTTATAGTTTGCTCTTAAAAAGCAGGGAAATTGATGAAGTAGAGCTACCAATCTAACACTCTGTTGTCTTTCTGTAGCAAAATCATCAAGTTATCCATTTAGAACACATTATTACATTTAGTATTATTTTTGGAATAGAGACAACTCATTTAATTGAAAATTTGTCTTGAAGATTGCAGTTTTTTTATGTATCTTTAAAATACTGCAATTACCGATTATGTTGAGTTTCAGATTTACACCAAAATTACTTCATGAATTGAATTGATGTTTCTCAAGCATGCATGCCAGATCAGGAGATTTAAAAGCAGAGCAAATTTATGTTTCCTTTAAATGATAAATTTTTGCCTAAACTTTCAGGCATCTCAGCTGAAATGAGTAGCTTTTGTTATACCCTCTATGAAAATTGTAAATACCTGTATAATAAGTCCACTGGATGACACATTGTGTACAAGTCACATATGGAGGTAAACGAACTTTGTAACGAAAAGTTTCTTTTTTCTTTGTATCCATAGGTATGTGGTATCCTACTTCACGGCGAGTGCCAGAGAGGACAAGTGGAAACCTGGAAATAATTTTTAATTTTATTTATGTAGGAATATTTATGGTAAATCCCTTTTATTCTTCTATATCAATGTGTACAGAAAGCTCTCTTGCTTAACTTAACACAAAAACCCTTGTAAAGAAATGAAGATTGGGACACAGCTGTTAAGGAATGAGAGGTTTAAAATTTCCTTTGTTGTTTATTTCTTGTCCTTTCTTGTTTTCTCGGAATACTGGGGAATGAGAAGAGGAATGCTGACAAAACGGGCTATTAGAGATTTAAACCTCTAACAGAAACCCTTGTTTCTGTAAAATTCGTTTTATTCTAGAAAAATCAACAGTTTTCTATTCTGATCTATGTATATTGTGCATTAAAATGTAATTTTTCCTAATATAGGCATGAAATTAACCTTGCTCATTTTACATTTTCTTAATTAAATAGAAATGATCATATTTATTTTTATTACAGTATCAAATGTCTTTGCTTAAGTATTTATGGTGTTAATTAGATATTCATTTGGAAAATGTCTCCTTTACTTAAGAAATTTCTAATGATTCTTTTCAACATTCATCAATCAGCACTTAAATGAGTGCTAATCTTCACAAGTGAAACATTGCTTTTTTCATGATTATGAAGATTAGATAATTTTAATGACTTAATAAAAAATAATTACTGTTAGTTATGAAAACCACAGGTATAGAGAACCAAACATCTACCTACCTATTAATTATACATTAACACTCAATTAGTTGCATGGCACAAATATATTATCATCTGAAACCAATCTTTGTTATAAAAAAGCTAAAAAAAAGAGTTTCCCTACACTAACTACCTTGTTCATAAAAAAATAAGGTTAATTTCGATTAAGTGGGGCATCTTTAGCTAGTATGACAGGCAGAAGGGTCACTAGCCCAAACCGTCATAAAACACTCTTCCTTTGCCGAGGGACCTAATGTGCTACTTAACCCTCACAACAGGGGGTAGGTCAGGTACACTGGCTATGTTGAATACGATTTGAAAAATTATAAACAATTAAAATTATTAACTATTTCTTGTCATCATCGTATCCTTCGTCCAAAGAGAGGCACCAGTAGATTTTCAATGTTGATAAACGTTCTACGACGAAAAATAAGGATTAGAATAGATAATATTAGAAATATGCCTGTG
Organism: Sympetrum striolatum; assembly: GCA_947579665.1. NCBI lineage: Eukaryota > Metazoa > Arthropoda > Insecta > Odonata > Libellulidae > Sympetrum > Sympetrum striolatum. The sequence continues at coordinate 112,785,757 of OX388341.1, forward strand.
ACACATTGGCCAGCGTTGGGATGGGTTGGGTCTCATGTCATTTGAATTTTTAATTTTGTGCCTCACCATAAGTTTAATATCAAACCCAAACCCTGTCTACCAACCCATCCCAACTCCGACCAATGTGTCACAGGCATATCTCGAATAAATCATGAAAACCCTTAAATTTCATCGTACTATATGCAATAAGTTTTGCAAAGGTCCCCTCTTGCGGCAAGGGTCAAGACATGAACCCGAGAAAAGGTCTGGTGGGGTCAAGATTATGGGCCTCCCACTGGGTAACCCTTCCCAGAGTACCTGCAAAAAGCCCCACAAGATCGACATTAACCAAAAATAATAACAATAGATTGGCTTTCATAGTCATTGGTAACTGCTGAATTGGGTAACTGAATTGGGTCCTTACCATCCCAAATCCATTTTTTTAAATTTCAGTTTTTAACTCAAATTTACTTCCTAAAATCAGACTGCATATTTTATGTTAATAAATACAGAAATAAACTTATACCTTAAATAGCCTCTTTTATAGATAAATATATATTATTACTGTTAATTTAAATTTTATTTAGATATGATACGTGAAAATATAATTGAAAATAAAATGTAAACTAACCTCTCAAAACAGGATTGTGTTGCTTCCATTTTTGGATCATTATTTGGACAAAGTAACATTTCAAATCTTCCCCAGTGATTTGCCGTTAATTCGACTTCTACATGTATTTCCTGTATTAAGAAAAATATTGATTTAAACTGTTGAAGTACTATTTTCAGTGTGATACAATACATTTGTGTATGCTCTAATATTGGTACATAATATATATACAAGGGTACTCTGAAAAGTTTCCGAACCAATGAAGATTTTTATTTGATTGTCAAACAACAATTGTATGTCTAAATTGCTGCAATTTTGGTGAGTGCCTTTCAAAAGATGCGCAAAATGCTTTCAAAAACTGTAGTGCAAAAGACATTCAAAAACCAAAATCTGCCAAAGCTTAAAAATAGCAATCAAGATATTCCTGTACAGTTGATCATGTTATTAGCCCAGCAATTTAAAAATAAATTTTACCTCTTCTCTCTACCTTCATGTTAAACTTAACTCTCTTACACTTCTGGCATATCTCTATAAACAATTATTATTTAAGTGGATTTGAATCTAGTTTACATTACATAAATTAGGTTTTATTGAAAAGTAATTTTTAAGCTTAAAATATTATACAAATTATTACTATGGTACTCAAAAGTATATACATACATTGTTAAGTAGAAATTAAGTTTATAATGAAAAAATTTAGATCATTACTTGTTGAAATCCTATCTTAAACGTTTTCTTTACAAAACATACATGACTGTCCAACCTTTGGTACATTTGTGTGCATTCAAAAATCCCTATTCAAGGCCATCTACTTCCCTTCCTTGTAGCTTACCCCACTCTTAAAATCATCCATCCATGTCTTTGTCTTTCTCTCTGTTTTTTCCTTGAATTTTACCCTCAATTACAGACCTTTCTCTCCTTAATATTTGACCCACCCATTGCCTCTGTTGGTGCTTAATCACTTCAATTATAGCCCCTCCTCCCCAACCATCTCCAGCACCTCTGTGTTTGTTTTCCTATGAACCCAACTTATTTTTTCCATTCTACATCAAAACCCACATCTCGAAATCCTCTAAACGTTTGACTTCTTTCTTACTCAATGTCCACGTTTCGCACCCATAAAGCAAAACCCTCTACACCTTTTACCAATCTTTTCCCGATTCCTTTACTAATATCTTTGGTCATAAATTCCTTTCACTTCATGAATGCCTCCTTGGCCAAAGTGCATTTACCAAAATTTGCAAACCCTTTATGGCATCACATACAATAGCTTTATCATCTGCATACCTCACAGACTTCACTACTTCCCCACCATCCTTTACTCCCTTATTTATTTTTTTGCATTCTTCTTTCACTATTTTCTCTGCATATATATTAAAAAGTGTTGGTGAAATAGGACACCCTTGTCTTACCACCCTTCCCAATTCAGCCCAATCCGATTCCCTATCAGCTATCCTTACTCAGACTGTATAATTCAGATACAAATTTTGAACCAATCTCTTATCTTTCCTGTCCAATCCAAATTTCTTTAATATCCCCATCAATTTTGGCCAATGAACTATATAAAATGCTTTTTCAAAATGGTACAGAACATACACATTAGTCCCTTTTAAATTCCAGGCTTCTTTCTGCAAGTACTCTCATCACCCCAGTTGCATCCCTCATTCCTTTCTCTCTCTAAAACCCAACTGGTTTTCTCCAATTTGTCATTTAATTTTCCCCTCTATCTGTCTATTCAGGACCCTAAGAATCCCTTTGGCAATAATTATACAATAATCCTGACATTCAGTAGCTTGGTTCTTTTTCTGTACCAAGATAGTTTTGAGAAAATCCTCTGACCATTTGCCTTCGTCATAAATTTTCCTAATTAACCCTCCAGTACTCGCGTCTAGGTCGAATCGACCCATGTGAATTTTAAAATTTCATAACTTTTTATTTGTGCTTTTTTACCTCTTCTTTCTCATAGTAGCTGAGTTTTAGAATGTTGTGAACCAGCCATGCATTTTCGCCTGGGCAGAAATGGAAGTTTAATTATTTAAATAATTTTTTCTTAGCGGTAGTGCCAGGTAGATGAAAGACCTTTACATAAAATATTGCATTTTTGACCTTGTTTCTGCCTTAATTTTTAGAGATATAATATAAATTTCATATAATTAATAATTGTTATTAATATATTAAATGTTACTTTATTTTTAAACAGTTTACTTTTTATACTCATTATTCAAAATTCATCAGCCATATACTCAGCATCAGGGACATTGAATTTTTACTGAATATTAAAATTATTTGATAATATTAATTTGATTTTATTTTAATAATCAGGTTAACCATTAATTAATATGACATCATCACTAATGAATTAAAAATTTATTCACAACATTTTGAGACAATTTACCCCTTTGGAAGATGTCGGGTCGATTCCACCCAACGCGAGTACTGACGTGACAATTTGGGACGCGAGTACTCGAGGGTTAAATCATTGAAATATTTCTTACCCTTGCCTCCGAGGTTTAAGGAGCTCTACTGGGATTTCGTTATCTCCCGTTGGTTAATTTCCTTTCATATACCACAGGTACCTAGTATCCCAGATTCAACATTGTCTTCTTCAACTTTTTTCTCACTTTCTATTTCTATGCTGATGGATTTCATGTTTTTCCCATACAATTCTACAACATATTCTTTTCATCCTCCTCTTATGGTCACTGGATCCCTTAATATATTTTCCCTGCAGTCTTTAACCATTGTCATCCCATTACTAATTTTATTCCCAATCAATTGCTTTACTTTACTGTAAATTAGGTCAGCCCTCCCGCTTTCGACCAGATTTTCCATCTCATTGCATCGTCCCTTTCACCCCTGTTCTCTTGCCTTATATGTTTCCCTTCTTAGCTTGTTGTTTAGTGCTCTGTACATTCTACTATATGCCCATGCATGGGGTTGATCCTTTTACATTTCCTTCTTTCCTCCATTGTATCAACATATCAACCATTCTACATGGTTTCCTAATATTGGTTTGTTTTACCCTCACAACAGTTTTTTGAGCACTCTTTGAGACAATTTTTAAACTTTTCCCATCCTTCGTTAGTGGTTAGTTTCCTGCCCCTACGAACAAGGGCCTTACTGACTGCCTTTTGAAATTCTTTTGCCTTCCCACCCCTTAGAGGTTCTAAATTCCATTTTGGTATAAATTTTGGCTGAAGGATTTTTTATACATAAGCTTGGTTTTCATGATGACCAGGTTATGATCCGAATCTACATCAGCACTAGGATAACTTCTTGGGTTTTAAACACGATTTCTAAACTTCTTTCTTACCAAAAAATAATTAATTTGGTACCTATCTGTGTCCCTGGGCTTTTTCCAGGTGTACTTCCATCTGTTGTGGTGCTGAAAGAGTGTGTTTGTGATGCAGAGATTATTTCTCTTGCAAAAGTTTATTAGTTTCTGTCCTTTGCTGTTTCTTTTCCCTAAACCAAATTCTCCCACCTCTTCGGGATAATCTTCCCTCTTCACATAAACCCATTGGATTATTAGCTCAACAGCTATCATGGATGCTTCCGTTCTGTTTTTACCATGACACCAACACTCATTAGTGCTGCCCCACTGGGGTACAGATGCCTTTGCAGCCACAGACCCACCCACTGAGGTACAGATACTGCATGGTCTACCTTTTGTCTGGCCCCTACCTATTTATCTTTCTGGCATGGATGACCCTATCAGGTACTATGTTCCAGCCAGTTTAGCTCTTAAGGTCTTAGGAACACGCAAGCAATTCCACCATGACAATGTTGTAGTCCAGAGAAGGGCTTTACGAAACCTTTTGGTGATAACACCAAAACTGCTAATAAAAAATCAAACTTTCAAAAATCGTTTTGATTTTAAGTTAAACAAAGTATATGAATGATTTTGAAAACTTTTGCTTAAAAACTGCATGAGATTTGCCAAAAAATCAAATTATTATGCATGAAAAATTTTGCATTTTTGTAAAAATAAAATTAGTTTTCTAACTGATGTCCTGTGCTCATGAACTGGCCATTGAAGTGCCCCATGTCAATGTCAAATTTTAAATTGATTGTTGAAGGAGTTTCAATCAACATTGCTCATTTTATCAGCATTTTTGAAGAAAAGCAATTTGGAAAATGTGCAATTGCAATGAAATTTCTGCAGCTCTCTTTGGCCCTGCACCATTTTACAATGTTTGCTTTAGTCTTGGGACCTCAGCCTTCTTGGGGCATTGATGATCTTCACCAGACCTGAGTGCTAGTCCAAGTTGTGTTGCTATTTTTCACTACTTGTACAACCAACAGAAATGAAACCCTGCAACTCCGTACTCACTTTTCATCTTTCTGTATACATTTATCTCAGCCAAGAATATTTTTAGATTCCTTTGATAATTCTGAGATGCAACAAATGCATCCATTAAATTGGCTAAAGTGAAAGGATTACTAACAATGACATACACATTAGCTTGACTCTATGATAAGGAAAACATAGAATTAATATTAAAATTACCTGCCCAATGCTATAATGGCGGCCTATAATGCCCTTAGCATATTGTCCACCTGCCTCATGGGGCTTAGGGTCAGAAAAATGCCATGGGTCTCCACATAAACCACAACGTCCTTGGTTCTGCTCCCACTGCACTGCGGATGGAGAAGGAGAGGAGGAGAAGAGCGGAGAAGTTGTGGGAAGGGGCTAACAAGGAAGTTAATTCGTATATTTTTTTATGAAATGGCAAAGTCTGCTTTAAAAGAGATAATTTTAATTGTATCACTAAGATCATGCAACTTAGCACATTTTTCTTTTTAGAAAATAAAGTATCCTTGAACACTGTTTAAATTTGGCAAAACCTAAGTATGTTAGTAATCCTTGCTGTTAATTAACTAATATTTAAGACAATCTATATGAAGGGGCATTTAATTAGGACACATGAATAAATTAACTATTGTTGTTCCTTAATAGTTTTTCAACAGCTTTGGTCATTCACACATTGGCTCCCACCAGGGATTGAACCTGGGCCTGCTTTCACAAAAAGCCAAAAGTGTTACCCATTTTGCCATCTGGGAGCCCTGACTTAACTTTTATTTTTGCTATTGTTCATAAGAACTATAAGGTTATTTTAAATTAAATTTGGGTTATTCTTTTATGTATAAAAGATTTCTCTAGTAGTGAGAGTATATGTGCTTAATTCAGTGGAATATTTTAGACCCAACACCAATTGATTGTTAAATAAAAACACTTCTTAGTTTATTATTAAAATTTTTTTGAAGCTGTTTGAATGGTAGTTTTTATTCATGAATTCTGTAATTTACAGAAATCAATTCATCCACCTGTTTTATATTTTTTGTGAGTCTCCAAACTTAATATAGACTCAGTGTTTCATTGTATGTGTTTTTGATCTAAGAAGTACGAAAAACCCAGTGTTTATTACAGGAACACCTCATTATGATAGGAACACCTCATTATGATAGGAACACCTCATTATTATAAAATATGCAATATTTGAATTGTTCTTTATCAAATAAATAAGGTTTCTTTGTGTGTAGTGAAGACTAAATAGTCAAAAATATCTTAGAATTAAATTAGTAAATTTATCAAATAAGTTATCTTTGTCTTTATACCAAAGTTACTTTTATTACCATTGGGAAGATTTGTTTTTACTTTCTCCATATACGAAGTATAGAGAAAGCAATGTTTTCATGAAAAAAATCGACTTCGAGATTTCAACGGAAATACATGTTTTGGGGTCCCTAGAACACGTTTTGACCATTTTCGGAATGATGTCTGTGTGTGTATGTATGTGTGTGTGTGATAGTGGGCGCTCTAACGTGAAAACTATTAGTCATATCAATACCAAAATTCATATATAGTACTGTGGTGTGCACTGTCAGAGTTGATTAGTTTTTGGAGTAAATCGGTTAACCGGAAGTCGAGCTTCATTCATCAAAGCTCATTTCCTGTTTTCAAAATATCTCCATAAATATGATATATAGGTATATTGTATACCTTATAAAAGTTTTAGATAATGTAATTTACTTTAACTTTTGTATTTAACATATTTTTGTATCACCGGTTGATTAGGAGTTATTCGTGAAATACTGATAAACCGGAAGTAGCTGATTTTGTATGTTGTGGGCGCTCTGGGCGCTGGGGCGAAAGGCCATTTCATCATTTTTCATCGAACATGTGCCGAAAAACATTATTTATAATGTTTGTGACGTAAAAGATAATATGATATAAATTAATCACTTATCTTCCAAGTTTAGATTGAATATAGATATCTAAAATACTGTCGTAGATAAATATTTGCATCTTATTTATGGAGAAAGTCATGTGCTGGCCACATCAGATTTTTCTACTCTGTATTTATGCTCCATATTTGCTATAAATTTCTATTCTGATGTCAAATAAAAAAAATGTATGTGCTTATTCACTTGTTACAAAATATATAATTTGCAGTTTCCTAATGGCATATATTAAGGAAAGTTATGTATGTAATTGCTCTATTTAGGTATGTACCTGTGAAAGCTACAAAGTAAATGATTGCCAAGTTCAGCACCAGTCTCCTGTGTTTGTATAATTTACAGGACTTTGAAGTATGCCCTGTTTATATATGTTATAATCTAGTCCCATGATTTATAAGCATCAACTAAGTACAACTTATTACAAGTTTTTCATATGTTTAGATTTTCTTAATTCACTCACCTGCATGTCCTCCACAGAATAGTTCATTATCATTATAGTTAACAGGATTGGGAAATCCAAATCTCCACATACTGTTCCTTGCTGGAGGATCCATTAACCTTCCATGACCTTCTCCTTCTCGGGCTGTTAAGAGTAACAACAGACCAGCTATTGCCTATTAATGAATATGAAATCAAATTATCACATATTGCTTTATGCATGAGATACATGATGAAAATACGGTTACAAATAATATCCCATCCCTTTTCAGATTAATAGAAATGATTATGAGATATGGGGAGGTTTTGAAAAAAAATACAGTTGCTAGTTGTCCCTAGTATTTTAATCTCATGTTTTAAATGGCATATGCGACTCTTATTACAGTTACTATGTGTACGTACACACAAATGCATGGATATCCTGCAAGTTGCATGTTAGTGTTTAGTAAATGTTAATCTTTGTATGTTTCAATCTTGTGTCTGTAGGAAATTAATCTAAAGCAAAAAATTGAAGCGTTCAACTTTTATTTGTTTATTAGAAAGAAAGAACAAAGAGGGGAGAAAGTCCTTTAAATACAATCTCTTTCATATTTCTGTTTGTAAATGAAAGTTAGATCTGGAATTATATGAACTATTGAAATTTTGTGCTCTTGGTGAATTATATAAAAATAACAGGAACATTTCTGATTAATTTTATTCTTCATCTGACAGCTTTGCATAAAACTCAAATTTGGTGACTAGAATTTACTTTGAAAAAATTAAGCTTTTTTTCGACTATTTTATGAATTTATATTCTTAAAATGGTGAAAGAAGAGTGAATGAAAATATGTCTTCTAGATTCTATTCTTTTTGTTTGTAAAAATTTTCCATTTTAAATCGGTTTGTTTGGAATTTATTACTATTTTATTTTGCAGCATAGCAAAACTATTTCCTTTTCTCCCAAGTTAGCCTCTATCCTATGGCTTGAGGAATTATTTTGTAAGTCATTGTGTATCATTCCTAGGAGAATAATTTGTATCTGATATCTTAGTACCAAGAATATTTTTCAGAGCTACCAATATTATATTAGGACAGGATAAAACGAATTACCTATATCTATCTAGGTATCCGTAGTCACATACTATCTACGTAAGTTAATTAATTCCATCTGAAATTTTTATAACAAGAAAGCCAAGAACTGAGTTTCAGGAACTGTTGCAGTGACATTTTAGCAGAGATGCTGACAAAATTGTTTTTAATGTGTTATTTACTGTTATTGTTAAAGTTTTATATAATACAGGGTACCTCTCATCCGGACAACATGTATATGCATAGTTATTAGTATGTGTTTTAATAGACAAGCTATTTTGAACTTTTTTTGATAGTTTCATTATGTGCATTAACAAATTCCTTTTTAATTTTATCTGATAAATGACGGTCAGCATAAGAAAACGAAAGACTATATAGAGAACTTCCATTGTTGTTATAAATCTTTTTCAATGCTATCTTTTTATATTGGTTTGATATCAGGAGGTCTATCCCTTGTTTAGGAAGGAGTTAAATGATCCTGTCCATATGCAAATCTGGAAAAGTGAGCAAAACAATAAATACAACTACTATATCAATGATATACTATCAATAAGTAATTTAGTATTTATAGTAATGATACTCCATCAATTCTATAAATATTTTAGTTTAAGCTATATTTCTGGCGCATATGTAAATGCATCATGACTTGGGAACTTAGAGAATCGAATCCTGAATTTTCTTGTTGTGGCAGTGGTGATATCCATACTCAGATTATTGTAAGAACAGAGGACTCTAATTCCTGTTAAAGCTTCAGATTTTATGGAATATTTTCTGTCATAGGGGAGAATTCAATTTGGATGATAGTTTATTTTGCAGATATTTAGCAGTTGGAAAATTGTGAAATAGAAACAGGTGGAATTGAGCAACTTTAAATAGTATGTAATTTTGGGTTATTGGATATTTGCAGCATTTTCCAGACACCATCATCATTAAAATTAGCTGAATATCAATACCTTCTCCAGGAAACATATAATCTACTTTTTTAAATTATTTTATTATAGCTAAATCAATTTAATCATAAAGGTGCCCATAACAGTATTTGAAACTGATCTTATGTTAATTTTCTTATTTTTGGCTTTAGGGCTTGCTTGTTAATCATGGTTTTTTATCTTGTAGCTTCAAGTGTAGCAGATAGCACTAGATCATTCAGCTTATATATTGCAGCATTTTACTTGTCTTATTTTTTTGGATTATGCTGCATTGACTTATTTTTTTGTATAGAAATTTCATCAGATCTAGTGGCCCAATTAGTTTACTCCTTTATTCTGCATTATGGAAAAATAGTGCTCTAAATAGGGAACAATATAGGTAATTGATGCAAAATAAATGGTTTTATAATCCCCAAGAATATTTTGGACTAGGGTGCCTTAAATATCCCTTATTTTGGGTCAATCTGAGTGATTACAAATTAATTAGCTAATAAGTTGTTTCAATTTAAAAAACAACACAGCAATTGTTTACAGTTGATTCTCTAGAAACAGTATTGGATTCCTATGTCCTGCAAATGTACAGGGTATATTACCGTAAGGAATGCCAATTTTTTACTATTGGAAAGATTACACTAAAAAATTCATTTATCTATAAATAATTCTTATTCTGATCATCCATCTGCATTCAAATTTGAATTGTTATATAGTATGATATTCCTTATTGTTTACTATGGGTATCTGAGTAGTTTTAAATGAGATGGATCATGTTTATAAACAGTATCCATTCCTCCATTTCTCTTTTCTTTGGATTTTGTAATCTGGCCTTCTGAGTGTGTCAGTAGTTTTATGGTTTCTTTTAGGAAATGGAGATAGATTTCCATGGAAAGAATTACTCTGATTAGGGGTCGTCCATTAACCACATGAAGGATTTTTGCAATTTTTTAACCCCCCCCCCTCCCCCCTGGTGATATGTGGTGAGATTTTAGACTAACCCCCCCCCCCCACCTTACTCAAAATCACGTGTATTTTTTGGTACAAAGTATCTTAAAATTTTCAGAAGATTATCTTTTAGTGCAGGTATAATCTAATTTAATTCTGGAAAATTAAGCACCGTGATAAAAATGTCCAGACAGTCATTAAGGTTGCAGGTTGTTTCTGACTGGCATAAAGTAATAAATGAAAGTTGTAATAATTTGAAAAACATATAATTTTACTGGTAAATGAATAGATTTAATTGACCTCGGACCACGGATTAGTGAGACTTTCTTCAGCGCTAACAAGTGGATAAGCATCTTGCAAGTCAGGTGTTGGCACTGTGCATTCTTGAAGATCAACGACGTACTCATCAAACCACTCGGCGTCATCATTTTCACGCACTACACAGAGAATCTTTCTAGATCGTCGTGTGAGGATGCGGATCATTAAATTCTTTCTGAGCCACACTAGGTTTTCTTCCCTTCTTATACTCTGCAAATGGGTCTTTATACAGATCTCCTAGTTTAGACATTGTTGCATTGTTTTAAGGGAAAATATACACGGCAACGATTTACGCATGTTTTCGGCGCCAAAATGTCGGACTTACTGGCGACTGGAAAGCCGAGCCGGGCGGCCGTTTTTCGGTTTTGAAATCGCGCGCTCAACGAAAAGATAAATACACGTGATATCTCACTGCACCCCCCTTTAGAGCCTCACGTGATTAATGGACGATCCCTTACTATTTTTGGTTCGTAGTAATTATAAGCCATCCAATGAAGTCATATGAAAGTGGACGATAGTCCACTAGTGGTTCTATCATTGTCTATCTTTCCAAGTTAAAATTAAAAGAAAACTCGATTGGGCTATTCTGTTTTTCTATCTCTATTCCTCTGGGTAACTTGCCTACCACTTAAATGCAGCCCTTTCATTATTACTAATGTAGGGTATTTTGTACTATTAATATCTTGGGACAGAAAATTCTCGATACATTTTTCTCATGAAATATTAATTCCTATGGACCGTGATATTTTGCAAAATTAAATGATCTTGAGATATCTCATAATTCTGCCCATGATTTTCTTTCCTCATGTACGATAACATAATATTTACTTGGTCACGGGTGTCCCCTTCCCCGGCCCTTACTACAATGTCCCACAACGAGATAAATCGCTTTGCAGTGGGCGAAACAATTACAAGTACGCAACAGACTGAATCCTATGCTGAAATAGTCTCCCGTCCCACTTCTCATAGCCAATTTCCCTTTCCTCCTTCCACTTTCCTTCCGCGCGCCGATCCAGCCGAGAAAGATGACCTTTCTGCTTGGTTTTTCACAATCCTATGTCAAGTTCAATCTGCCTCTTCTGTACGCAAACAGAAAATAATTATCTTGAAAGAGTTATTTTCGTTATATTCAGCACCTTAAATCCAAAGCCACCGCATTCCCTTTCCTGGAATTGTAATAGTTTATCTCCCCGCCAATCGGAACTTATTGACTTTATTTTGCATCACTCAATTGATATAGTCTGTCTCTGTCTGTCTAGTCTATAGTCTGTCTACAGGAAACATGGTTGAAAGCCAACCACTCTCTCTTTCTTCCTGGCTACAAAATTCACCGTTTTGACCGTCCAACCAGTGGCGCAGCCAGGATGTGCCAATGGGGGGGATCTGAGAAAAAGAAAAAAATGCGTACCTGACAGGGGCTAGCATATTCATTCCCCCTACTACAATACATTCCAATTCTTTCAAAACTTAAAATACATTGAAAACTAGAGGAGTTTAACGCTTATGTGGCTAACTTATTAAACTTTCCAAGATAGTAGTTTACATAGGTGAGCTATTGGAAACTTATCATAAGTGTTGCTTGGATTTCTAGTTTGAATACGTCCAATATCTATTAAAATGTCATTTTTTATATTCTGAATTTTTTTAGTGTTGTAGATATAAGCTTCCCGAATCTTTGAGAATTCTTTCTTCCAAGAGGTTGCCAAGCGTGAGGAGGAAAAAATTAGGTACTGTTATTTGGTAAACGATATAAAACGTAACATCCACTCATTAGATCCCCCATATTGGCGCACCCATGCTTATTTGAATATCTTTCGTTATTAGACTAAATGATCAGCAGATTTTGGAATTTAATTGAAATGGCGCCAGCCAAAAAACACCATCAATGTTTAAAAATAATGATATGAAATATACATGCAGCTTATTGCACAAGGTTTATATGCGCCGAGCCAGAATTTCGATACAGGAATCTAAAGATAATGGGATTTGATAACTAAGATATTTTATTAAAAAGAGGATATTTCAATTCAGTAAATACCTAAACTCAAAAATAATAAATAAAGAATTCTCAAAAACTATAATTTTTGTTTCAAACCAAGAATAAAAAGTTTTAAATAAGAAAATCACAGAAAAATTTTCCATGGATTGCTCAGAATCTCCATTTAAGTTTTATCATCAATCTAGAACAGCGGTTCCCAACCGGTTGGTCGCGACCCACTATTGGGTCGCGGAAGGGTTACAGGTGTGTCGCGACTCGATCCTAAAACTATCAGAAACCATCGAATAAACCATCAGAAAGATAAGAAAAATGGTTACAAATCGAATAGTGTTTTGATTTTTTTCTTAGTTGACGATTTTTTACATTTACGGCAGACAACAAGACACCCGTTCTTCGTTCTTTTTCCATTATTGCAGGAATAATAGAATGTGCACGTGTCCTTCATTATACGTCTAAGTATAGTTAGCGAATTAGGATTTTTTCCTGTTTTCCAATGAATAATCCAATATCCAAGCCAGATGACTGACTCGAGTGAGACTGGTTAGCTCCATTGCACGAATCATCTTCTCGAGATTTCTTAGGAGTGACTTCATGGGTTGTTTTTAAAATTGCCTCCTCTACTAAGAAACAAAAAATCATTTATATCAGATGAAATTTTCTGGTAGGCTTATAATGAATCCTGATTTCGTTATTTAGGTATTAGCTAAGTATCCAATTGAATGCGTCACATACCGAACTTTAAAAATTCGGCTTCATTAAAAAATACGGTATACTCTTGCTCATCAGTTGATATTATAATTGAATCTGCAGGACTGAAGTTACATACCAAGGTGAAAAAAATGAAGACGTCAACTTACAATTATTTAGACTATTTAATAGTTAGGTGGTTTGAGCAGCAGAGATCTGACGTAAACCCAATATTCCGCACTGAGTATTCAAAGAAAACAAAAATTTTCCATGTATTGAAATTTTGAAGGGGCATTGCATGACCACCTGGTTGAATAAGTCATGAGATTTGTTGGATTTTATCTCCAGAGAAAAAATTGGCTGCATCGAAAAGGAAGCTGAAGAATTTAAGTCATATAGTTTTAACATTTTATCAAATTTATTTCAAGTCAAGTCACAGTTCCGATGAATCTGTGTGTACCTTACGCGCGCAATACCTTTCAGCTGACTGATTTGCTTCCAAAATGGTATATTATTAATAATATCATAAATTTATTTTTACTGATATCTTGTATTGCTCCAATACTTTTTCAAATTTCTACGGAAATTTGGTTATCGAAATATTATCGTAAATATATAGCAAATTAAGGGGTAATCATAAAATAAGGACCAGTATATTTTCTATCATCCCGAGTAATGAAGAATCTACTGTACAGACTTTTAATCGTCCAGAATGAATAAAGGAACCAGTACCTTTGGAAATGTCGCTATACTCATCTTAAGATGTGCCCTCCGATAATAGCCCTAAAATAAGACAATCCTAATTTAGACATCTAATAATGGTCATTTCACAAAAAACAACAGCCATTAACTTACGTGTTTTCGATAGAGACCTCAAGCTATTAGCGGACTGTGAAAATAATTTTTGGATTTCCATCTATGATATCTATCTACCTTAAGAAATCCAAACTAAACTCTTCTTCGAACTGTTCACTGTGAATTTCTCAAAAGCACTACTCACTAGCCTAGCTTTGCATTCACGCCATTGAAACAGTCACATGCAGAAGATCTAAGTGAGCATTTTATTAATATTTTTGTCCCTTAAACGTAATCTTAATCTCTGTTTTCAGGGTGTAATTTTTGAATTACTTTTCACATGTTCTCTAGTATTTTTGCAAGGAGTAAACAAATCAGCACTTTCGAATTTCTCTCATGGGAATCTTATCTTATGGTTTGAGTCATCTAACTAAAGGTCAGGCTTAAGAGGTGCAAGCCTTGGACATTGTGTGCGAAACACTCGTATCTTAGCGTTCCATAGATATCGATGTTGGCTCTAGGACTGCTCTGCTACCGAAAACATCACCTTAGCTGAAATCAGAGCTATATTTACGGGTATGCGAAGCTTTCGCTGAATTTATCAAGCAAACGCATGACTAGCAGTGTATCTCTGGGTTTTGTACTCTTCAGGAGAGAAAGAGGACGGAGCAAGTCATATGACTTGACTATTGGGGGGGTTTTGAACCCCTAAAACCCCCCCTCGCTGCGCCACTGCGTCGAAGCAAGGACGGCGGCCTTTGCATTTTAATCAAATGTCATTTAAAATTCACCACCCTACTTTCACCGATTCTTTCCTCTATCAAAGCAATTGGAATCAAAATTTCAATCGTTACACACACTATTAATATCTATTCTGTATACTGTCGCACTAACTCTCTCACTTCTGATGATTTAGCATCTCTTTTCTCCTCTGATTCCCCATCTATCTTCATCGGCGATTGGAATGCTAAACACCATAGCTGGGGTTCTTACGTTACAAACTCAAACATTGTATCGCTTCTCCCGCCATCGTCGACATATTTCATTCACCTGAAGCCCCGCATCGCTCGTAATTCATCCGACATTCTCGACTTTGCTATAACTAAGAACCTTATTCTTTTTCTCAGTCCATCAATGCCCTCTCTTCCGATCATCTCCCTATTCTTCTCGATCTTCCTTTATCCCCTAATTATTTCTTTTTCCGCCTCCTAAATTCGTAACAGACTGGACAAAAATTTCCTATTTTATCTCCAAAAATATCCATTTTCTTCCGTTTCTCGAATCCCCATCCAATGCCCTCGATAAAGAGGGCCTTGCCTTTATGCAGACGATGCTGCCATCGCCGCCTGGGGTAAATGTACAAATTCGACATTCAATCGCTTAAATAACCATCTCGAGGACATTAACATATTGACCGAAGACTGGAAGCTTAGGATTAATCCGGCCAATAGCACTTCGACCCAGGTCGACGGCGAAAAAAGGAGGCCATCCTGGATAATATCCCTTCATCACATAAATTTCTCGGTGCTACTCTCGACTCTCATCTAAACTGGCGGGAGCACGTTCGATTGCTCAGGCGACCGCTCTTCGTTACTCCCTTTGCTATCCTCAGCTGGCCCTTTATCAACCAAATCTAAATTACGAATATTTCATGCAATAATAACCCCTATCATCTTACATGCCTCATCAATCACTTTCAACAGCGCAAAAATATATCAATACGACTTATTTTACCGAAAATCTATCCGCCTCATAACAAACTACAGCCGCCTAATTCCATTTAGAGAAATAAGCAAACATCTCAACTTATCGTCATTCACTGAACAATGTAAAATACTGGCAACCAAATTAAAAATGAAGACGCCGCTATTAAATAATCCTCTTTTAAATCACATCTGGTCTCCGAAGAAAAACATCCTAAAACGATGCCATCGTACCCGCGTTCCCGCGGACGTATTTGTAATTTAATTACTTCAATTATTTAATTTTTATTCTTTTAGCTCTTTTGCGATACAATACTTCAAATTTATTTTCATTTTTTACTAAACCACTTTCCCCTTTAATTTGTAAGTTACTCAAAATCTAAAACAAGCTGCTAAGGCCCTTCCTTTTAAACAAAAAAATCATCCTAATTGAACTGAGTCACTAATTTGTAAATAAGGGTGAGACAGGGTGCCATGGGCGTACCGCCTATTGCATTCATCAAACCAAAGTGAATATTTAACTAAGATTTTTTACTGATTATTTACGTTATATACGTCATTTTGCATATAGGAAAACTGCGTATTTGGAGATATCTATCAGTTACCGGTAAAAATGATAATCCCAAGGTTAAATCAATATTAAGGTGGGAGTGTCTGGAAATACCAGATTTGTAAGACTCCGTTTTGGGAGCCCAATTTTGTCCATATAGTTATCCAAATCCTCAATAGATGGCGTGAAGTGGTACTCCAATTTCGGTGTCGGTACTTGGGGCTCGTATCGCTGCTATGTTGGAACGTAACTTGAAATTTATTATCCAAGCTACGTTATGCTAGTGACAAATAACAGATGTGTTCAGGAATCTCAGATAAGTTTCCAGATACAGTCTGCCTCTGAATTTTAACTGCAGAGGACTGGATTCCCTCCCGTCCTCTGCTGTTTATTATTGTTAATGTTTATTCCATTATTGTATTTTTTTCAGGTAGGTGAAATCCACCATGAATATTACACATTCGTACGGCGTTAGGTTAGCTCCTCAGTTCCACTTCGAACATATTTTCCGAGTTTACATGAATGTCAGGGTTTCATCCAAAAAGGCCCCCTCGATAAAGATTGTTTTAGAATAAGAATGCTTTTCTTGAATATTTGATACGCGATATAATTTATACTTCTGAATACGTCTCTCAGATGAGGTAAAACAACCTAGTCAATACCAGGAAGCTTAGCTAAGATTGTTTACGATAATATTATGCATTCTTTACCTCCGAGTTGAGCTGAAAAATCTTGGTATCATCTGTCCCGTACATTTAGTCTATTTAGCAAGAAGGAGCCTAATAAGCCTTACGATGTTGACATGTTCCTTGAACGGCTACGTAACCAGTGGTCTAGAGGAGCGGGAACGCGTGGGAATGGCGATCCCACACTGGTTTTCCACAGTAAAAACATAGCCAATTTATTGCTAAATATTGATTTGGTTTAAAAGACTTAGCGAGCTCAGATACATTCTATGCTCTTGGCTAGTGTAGGCATTCTAGGAAATCATACGAGTACGACTTTCCTTATAGTTTGACAAATACATTTAGCGTTCTCACGCTGGAAAATTTGCCCCTACACCACTGGACGTAACGATTCTCTTGCCTGTGGGGTATTTTATTTCAACGGCTGAAAAAAGTTCTTATTACCTTAGGTGCAATTTCAGCACATGCGGCCGCCCTGGAAATTTAGCCAGGAATTACCATAGGTTATTTAGTAACTATTTCTGAGAATGGAAAGCATAATTTTGTGGACTTTAGCGTTAGAGCGACACTTTGTACAAAAACACACACCTTGTATGAAAAGAGCGTCATCTTATATTCTTCTTAACCGCTCTCGATCACTTGAGAAAAGAAAATGCCGTCGCAATGTTACCCATTACACTCCAAACGTTTTTCCACAAATTATTATCACCTGGTTTAATTATTTGATTGTGAAATCAAATACTTGACTGGCATTGCGGATTGATTTCTCATCATCATTGGGTAGATATATGTCGTGTAAGAAATTTTGGAAAGAGATTTTCTGGATTGATTTCTTATCATCTTTGCGTAGGTATGTTGTGTAAGAAATTTTGGAAAGGGATTTTCTGAATTACGATTCCTACAGTGTCGAAAATACCAGTAAACCTTAATCGACTCCAAGTATGTAGACCAAACACTCCGATTAGGTTATCTACATAAGGTACCAAAAGGTTTCTAGGAAACCTATGCTATTTTGGTGGGAGTGTTAGTTTAATTACATTCTATCTATATTGTAAACAATTCTTTTAAATTGAGGAATTTTGGTTCTCTTACCTGAATTAATTGATTCCATTGCTTCTGTCCCACGGGCCTTATGCCACTGAAGGTCGCTGCACTCGGCCTTGCCATCCTAAGACCGTCAGCACCTAAAAATAAATCCTTTTTTTATTTAATTGGTAGAATGTGTCATATGAGTCAAAGGCTTTAATTTTAATGGGAATAAAATTTATTTTTATTAAAATGATCAAGGTCATGACAAACATGCCGATTGAAAAATAATTCATGTACATCTACATCTACATTAATACCCTACAAGCCGCCTTTCGGCGTGTGGCAGGGGGTGTAAACACCAGTTGAATCTAAACGACTTCCCTAATCGGTTATTGTTGCGTATCGTTCGCGGAAAGAATGAATTTTTCAAACGATCTATTTCTCTTAACTTACGGTCATTATCGGACCGACCGAGGAAGCAGGGGGGCTGGATGATACCGATTGTATCTTCCGCAAATGTAGTTTCCCTGAATTTATTAAGCAATCGCAGCCTAGCTTCCAATCTTCTTTCTTTCAAGGATTCCCAACCTACGTCTGAGAGCATTTTTGTAACGCTTGTTTTTTATCGTAGCATTTTTTAACAAAACGAACCGCTTTACGCTGCACTTTCTCGAGTTACCGGGTACACGTTTCATCCACCGGATCCCATATACTTGCCACATATTCCAGAAGGGGTCTGACCAAGGTAAAATAACATCTTACCTTTTCATCGCATTTACCGACAATACGCTTTACAAAGCCAAGCCTTTTACTTGCTTTGCCGCAGATTTTTCGAATATGCATGCTCCAATTTAAGTTATTAGTAATGTTGATCCCGATATATTCAACTGAATCTACTACATTTACTTATTAATCCAAGCACTCCATTACAAATTTTAAAAATACATCGAAATTTGATTTTTCATTCAATTCCTTTGATCAATTCCATTTGATTAGAATATTGAGAAAAACTCAGTTTATTTTTCCTTAAATATCTCCCAGGAGATCCGATTAAAATTTTTCTCTATGGATCATTACTTATGTTCTTCATAGTGCAGAACACAGACCTTTCTTCACGAATAAACATGAACCATAGCTTAGCTATGCACTAGTCTAAGCTTACCTTTATTTATGAATCTGCAATATGTGACGCGCATTCAGAGAGTACTTTGAATTATGTTTTTTCAAGAATTTTCAATTTTCTGATATAACTGCTATCCAAAATAAGTCTAATTCAGTGAATCTGCAGTTTCTATTTAGGAGAATCACATTGCTTTTGTTGAGTCTTCATAGTCACAACTCACAATCCTTGATTTTTTGGTAAAACGTCAACGAGAATACGCCCGGTATTATAGTAGTACTTATTGAAAATAATAATAATTAATTATGTTATAATTATACAGAACCGCAATGAACTGTATTGTATCATCTTAGCAGTACTCATTTCTAGAAATCAGAGACTGTTATTTATAGCCACCCGTGTCTATTTTTAAAACGAGGATTAAATGCGCTAACAGTATCCTTGGGTGTTAAATTTCTATCCATCTTATGATGGAATCATTCTAAGCTATTCGAAGACTTTATTTAGCGTGAAAATGCGTTGGTGGTCTGCTCAGAAATAGTAATCAATTAGAAAGCATACAATTTGGTTAAAAATTTAGTCTGCCTATTGCACTGGACAACAAAATGAAACATTCTTCAGTTACATTGAAAGGAAGTTACCAGCTCTTAATAGGAATGTTTCTACTGAATTCAAGCATGTAAATGATTTTTGCCCTTCAGCCTGATTTTTCGGTAAATACGGAAAAACCCAAAAAAAACGTATTCTCCAATATTTAACAGTCGTTTGTAGAAAAACGTGCACTGCTCCTATCGAATAACAACGAACTGAAACAAAATACGAACTAAAACATTCCAATCTTGGTAAGGTTTAGTAACCATCTTTAGTTATAATATATTTTCGATTCCATTCTTAAGATTTAAGAAATAGAATATTTTTTATTTCATATTCTACCTTATTATAAAATATAGTTATTTTCTGACCTTACAAAGTATTTCTTTCAGTAGGAACACAATCTCCCATGGCAGGAGTTCCTTGCATTTATATCGTTGCAGTGGGCCCCATCAGCCATAGGGTACTTCACTTAAATATTAATTACACGCCTGAAATTCTCAATTCAAATCTTTCACTGCAAAAGTAATGGAAGTTAGTGTTACATTTTCTAGGTTAGATTTGAATGAAAATTGCTCTTAACGGCTTCGATTGTCACGCTTTATCATAGTAAAAGTAAAGAGACATTAGTGGAAGAAATGGGCCGCGGAATGAAAAGCTCTATCAAAGACTTCATCGATCATCTTTCATTACTGCCTTCGTTGAAAGGGCGGTTGATACAATGGGCTGGAGAACTCGATACTTATGTACACAGTGAGAACTTATAACTGTCCACAAGGAATTGTGGTCACATCTTGGGCTTTGTTTCTCTGCTCTTTTGTGCATTATTATATAAGATATTCCCACAAGTGGTCATCAGTGATAATGATCTTGTCATCTTTAAATCAGCCTTTATTAGCAACGCAAATACTGTCATACGAGTGTCTCTCTCATTTCTCTTGTTACATATTCATATCTCTTAATTCGTCCTAGGGAGATTTTTTGACTGCCAGGATCTTGATCTACCCACGCAACCTACTTTCTCTTAATGAATTGCTTGGCTTCACATAGTAAAGATTGTAATTTCCAGAATAAAAGGATACCAGATCGAAGAAATTCGGTACTTTTTTCGGAAAAGATCTTAAAATACAAATTATAGAATTTTGAAAAAGTCTTAGTAATTACATATTGGCCGAAAATTTCATTTAATGTCGAATTTTCGTTGTATCTCATCAACAACTAATTATCAAACTTTTTTAATATCATTGCTGTTATATCATGTGACAGTGACAGTTCACATTCCTTCTGTAAAATTTTGCTAGATAGAAGAAGTGTAAAGGATTTTCAATCAACGTAAAAATTATTTGGAAACTATTTGATTCTTTCCAATTCTAATATAGCTTTATCGTTGAAATCGTGACTTGTTTTTCGGAATAGAAACTTTCAGGAGAAAAAAGGGGGAAAGTAATTCTCAAAAATTAAAATATTTTGCTGCACCAATATCCGTTTCCGTGATCAGACCTTCCTCATCTCTATATTCAACTGGTCACAGCTCCAATCAAAATTAATTTATCGGTCTTTATTTGTAGGGTCCTTAAGGTACCAATCCGCAGTTGATATCAAATATTTCTAATCAATTTCTCTTATTATTTTCCACGCTCAATAAGGACCAACTCAGAAGATTCGAGAGTTCTCTATGATTTGTTTGTTAAATATATTAGAGCATCTATGACAAATGTCTTAAAAGGTAGCATGTTGTTTTTGAGGGAAATTGATCATTAGCTTTTCTTCTACGCTTCTACGATGTTTCTTCTTCCCGTATGTTTCCTCATTTCACCGAAAGGGCCCCGCACTTCTACCTGATTCGTTCTATCGATTGAAATTACTTAGTGAGACACCAGTTTTCACCAGCTTTTCCTGGAAGGCGATGCTTATCCACCTGTCTCTTTCTCATTCTGCGCTCTTAAAAGAAGCGATTCTTCTTTTTCGACGAGCGAAGTGTTTAGGGATTGGTTTTTATGAGATATTTATATAGAAATTATGTTGTCGGATAACAAACTGCCATCAAACACCGTAATAAGATGGTTGGAAAATCTCGTGCCTGGAAAGAAATTCTACTCCTTGAAATTCAAAGATGAAGACGATATGGTTTCCTCCGTTTCTTCGAGTAAATGAAGGGAAAGAGGTACATTCTTTATCTCTTTCATTTCATTTCGATCTTTATTTTCTTCTTGTAGGATTTCTCTTCTCACATTACATTCTCTTTCCTTGACGCAATAAAAAAATAAGGAAGGAAGCGAAAGCATAGCAATGATTTTACGGCTTTTGCCAGCGTATTTTGTCATGTCAGATATGAAAGAATTTAATTTCCGAAGTCAAAATATACCTATTTTATTGATTGATTTTTCATCATTGAGGTTCTAGCGTGATATATTTAGAAAATAAAAGCTAATGGGTACAAAAATTGATAATTTAATCTGTAAATTCAGTTTTATCTTTCAGCCAGTTAGTTAAATGAGCGCAAAAAATAAATTCATAAGTATTCATGGAATTGAATTTTTAAATTTTAAGCCTATGCGATTTACTCCCTGATATACACTCCCTGAAAATCTTACTTTTCGCAATGAGTTCCCATTATTTACCGACGAAGAAGATGTAATACGTGGTTTGTGCAAATTTGTTGCGAGCCTGTATGTGGAGGGTCGTGCCGAATTCCAGTGAGGCTCTTAGAAGAGACTTGGTATTTGAAAAAATCTATGTGACTGCAGTAAAACAGACAGTGTTGCTTGTCTGGTTACAATGAACAAATTACGCCACCATCTGTGATATCTTGCATCAGAAACTGCAGCTTTAGCATTGTTCGCTGAGAAGGTATCTGGAAACACAAAAAACTAATGGTAAAAGCCCTGAAATTAAGCTTTAACGATTTTTCAAATAACTCTACCGGGAGAGTTTCAGTAAAACCAAACGATATTGGGTAATTTTTAGAAAAGGGTCTTGAAAATTCAATTTTTAGTGAAAATAAAACTTTTTCAAAAGACATATTCCATGTCATTTTTGTTCATGTATCCACTCATTTGGAAAAGTGACCACGGGTACAAACAAGCAATTTTTGTTCTGAAACAATTTAAAGTCGTCAACGACTGTGCAGAAAGAGGAGTAGAGTTGATGGAGGGATTCGACTAAGATTAACAAAAAATAAAGCCCAAAAACAATGTGTTAAAAGTCGTGCGTGAATACTGACGTAAAGTTCCAGAATTTCATCATTCAATATTTTTTAGGAAACAAATATTCTTGATATTTATACTTATTTTTAAATTTTTCTGCGTATTATTAGATTAGTAATCTCCGCTATCTATACAAGTACACTATAAATCACTTTGGAGTAATACTAGACGGCGAACTTCATAGATTCCAGCGGGGGTGCCGAAGACACGGCGCACAGTGGTATATGAAAATATGGACCCTCTTAATACCCCATACTAAAGGACTATCTAATCGTTGCAATCACAACGATATACTTATACTGACCTAAAATAATCATCTTTTTAATTGCAGTTTGCATTGAAAAACTGATCCCTTGGGATGCTGTGAATGGAAAATATGCATAGAAGATACTGAAAAGGGACAAAAATATATTGCCGTGAAGTAAAATTGTAGTGTAATGGACACCATCAATAATATAAATAAATTTTATTATCCCTAAATATAACCGTATATCGCGCACTAGAAGAAAGGTTATTATAATATAAGGAGTTTTTGTAATTAAATATAAATCAGTAGACATTTTTCGTATAAGACGATTAAGGAAGACAAACTTAGTGAAAGTGAATATTGGTTTAAAGAATCTAGAAAAGAGGCAAAGAATGGAAGTAAAATATTCATGGAAACTTTGATTTATCAATTTAAATGATATAATGTAGCATATAATAAATGCCCCCCATGACTTGGAAATCCTTTTCTAATGGTTATATCTTTTGTCGTTAAGGATGCCTAGGAAAGAGATTTTATATCTCCTAAAATCAGAATAAGATTGCTTGGAGTGAAAAATCAATGGACATTTTTCGCTTACATATTTTCCTCGCGTTTAAGGAAGTTTTGGGCCAAGTAATAAAGAGAGGCTAAGAATGGGAACATGTAATGGAATGTTAAGTTTGGGAAGAGGCTGGTTCTCGGTTACAGTTTCGTGAGGAATGGGCGCAATGCTCTCATAATATCTTAAGTCTCTTTTGGGGACCCTAGGGTAGATTTCGCCTCTTAATCGTAGCAAAATTTATGCATAGGCCCGCTCTTAAAAAGAGAACGAAAAGCGAACCACCGAAAAATCCGTTGCGGCTCCGAGATTGATGGGCCTAATCAATGAGAAAGAGGAGAGGCGGAAAGAATTATAATGGCGGTCGCCTTCCGAAAACAAAAAAACTGACGTAACGGCGTTGGAAAAAATGAAGCGTGGAGGTCTTGGTTTGTTGATCCGCGGGCCATCGTCAAGGCCGCCGCGTGCGTAAAACGAAGATGGCGGCGAGGGAAGGTTAAGGGGAAGGACAATGAGGAGAATCCGCCTTTGGCAAATGCGGGTGCAGAGGCCGGTGCAGCGGTGCAGACGCAAGGACTCTCGCGTTCCGTTGACCTTTGATAATGGCTCTGATGTTTGGCCTTCTTTCCTGATTTGCAGCCCCTATTCCATTTGCATTCGTTCCAATTGCCGGATTTATCCGAATTTCCTGAATCTTTTTCCCGAATATCTCGATGAGATAGCTGACCAAACTCTTGGACCTTGCAATTGATTATTTAGCAGATACTATTTATAACTTACCTTGAAATCTTCTGCTTGATGCGTCGAGTTGACTATGCACGACTCTATGGTTTTATACTACCTAATGTATATCCACTGCCGCTTGATAATTTATCTACTTGCAGGAATTTAATTATAATAATAATTTATAGTCTTGCAGATATTTTACTTTTTTGATCCACTCTAACAAAAACAATTCGGAATTTCCTTTCTGAAATAATCGGCAATTTTCAGTAGATTTTTCTTAATTATTAATAGTGTTTGAGAATTCCAAATAAGACATTACCATGCCAGATTTAAATATTTTACAAGATATACCCAACAGGAAAAACGTCTCTCTATTTATACGGTTACTCATGAAAATATACGTATAAACATATCAGTCATGTATTAATTTATTGATATAGTTTAAGATAAAGGTTCGGCATTAAATGATATTTAGTTTTTCCGTTGCACTATTGTGCTGACACTCTAGCTGCCCTATCCAGCCTTGTCAGAAATAAGTTTTACTGAAAAGTATGCAAGATTAATGCTGGGTGTATTTTTCGTTTAAATACGCTTACGATTACAAATATTTAAATATATTCTGATCAATTTTCCTCGCCGTAAAACGTCAAGGTTACATCATTATTAAAAATTTAACACTTTATCTTAAATAGCATTTCATTTTTCTAATTATTCTGCATATGTTTACTATTCTTAAGAATGTAAGTTGATGAAAAATGCTATCGATGCTTTACTTGGCGTTAAATTATAATGCGAATACATTAATCGAATTCCTTCCCTTATTAAAAAATACATTGGCTGTATTTAAAGTCAGTTCAACATTTTTCAATACTGGGACGTGAGATCAGTATTTGACGAAAATTTTTTAGGTGCCCTTTGACGACTTAATGATCCAATGAAAAGAAAAAGGAATCATTTTTCTATTAAAACAATTTTTATCCACTTATGGATCCACTTTATCCACATACATGGATCAAAGTGCTGCGGGTTGATATTCGAAAATCATTGTTTGATGACCTTTTCGAGTCTCTTTATGTCCATTTTCATAGAATTAAGATTTTCTGCACCTCCTACTTCCCTTTCTGTACCTTCGCTCAAATTTATCTGTTTGATTATTCCACTTTTGAACTTCAACCAACTCGTCAACAAAATACCTCTTCCAATTTTAAATGATTGTCACTTTGAATGACTTAAATTTAGGATTGATTAACATCGAATGGTCAACAAGAGAAGGGAATGAATTCCTTTCGATTATGTATATACCAAATCTCTTTGCAAACAACTAATTTCTCTGCATCCAATTACATGAATGCGATCCTACAGCATACACATTTACTGTGTAGTTAAAATGTGAAATTCTTTGCAAAATTTCTCGTATTTATTGTCTATTCATATATCTTATTGCTAACGTATTGGAGAATTGATATCTTCACCAATTGGATCATCAAGTTCCCCATTTTTTCTATTAGTACTTTTCACTGAACAGACCTAGCGAATTTTGGCATTTCTATTGAATTGAAATTGATTTCTTTCCTCTAAACTGATGTCCCTCCCTCCGTCCAAAATGAAAATTTAAACTCGCCCATTATTGATTCCATACTGTATCTATGGCAGTATTCGAAAACATCTACTCGTAATCATGTGATAGAAACACTACTAAATAGAAATAGACATACTATATCTTCGTGACGTCGTTTCTTTGGAAATTGATGTTTTAATTTTCTTCTCAGATATTATTTCAGCAAATCTGAGACTTTGCAAACAGTTTGTGATACTTTTTATCCCAGTTCTACTTGAAAATAGCTGCATATTTCGAAAGTTGCGAGGAACGAAACCCATCTTTCCCATTCCATTTTCCTGCCACCGTTCGCCTCTCTTCAATCCAACTTGCATTTGGCATGATTTGCGTTTGTAATAGATATATGCGAAGGTTTTTCAGCTACAAAATATTAGAGGCTATATCTTACGGTAGAATAACTGGTATATGTGTTAAATCACTTTAAATAATTGTTCTTATATAAACGAAGTATTTTTTATCTGAAAAAGACCTGTGTTGTTGAGTAAAAATGTCTTCTGCATTGTAAACTGCCCAAATTTATTTTATAACTCATTATTAATTCATTGAAAAATTGAGACGCTATGAAATTTTATTTTCAATCAGAAAAAAACTATTTCTTTTGAGAAAAATCTTCAAGCATCAATTAATTACTCCGAAGAATCGGAAGAAGGGGCCTCATTAAAAACATGCTAAGCAATCTCAAATACAATACGCTCTTCAATTCACGATGAGAAGAGGCTACGATCAGATCAGAATTATCTCGTTTTATGAGAAACTTACATATTATCAACTAAGAAAACCGAAATTACATTCATAAATTTACGTTTACAACTTCATTCCACTTTTAAAGTTATACGTATCTTAGCTTGGAGTAGTTGAGTCAGATGTTTACCTTCTACGTCATTTAATTCATATTGAGACCTTAAAGAATCTTCTGACCATTATTTTAATTGTTATGTCAATGGTGGCGGTCATTCCGGAAATAGAATCCAAATCACACCTTTTGCACTGACTGTGAAATTTAAACTAACATCAGTCATGAATGGCCGATTCAAGAATATGAACTCCTAATTTAAGCCAATGAGAAAAAATTTAATTTCGAAATCAATTCAGTATTCAAAAAAACATTGGCTCTCAATGTAGCCGTAAGTGGCCATAGATTCTCAACATGGTTACTACGAATCTGGTGGTGAGAATTTGGTATCTTAAATAAAAGATAAGTGCGGAGCAATGCTTTTTCCTCATATTCTCTCTAAAAAAACGATAAATGCCTCTAAATTAAGTTCTATCATATATATGATCTGTTGCAGTAACACTACTAATTAGCTAGTGTTGGTTTATGTGCGACGAAATAGTGCTAGAGATGCGGCTGAGACGCCAAGCTGTCTCCTCAGCTCCTTCCTGTTCTTCACCCATAGATAACGCTTTCCTCTTTCTGGTTCAAAACTGAAACATTCCCAAAAGATATGCGAGGCATTAAAAGGAAGCACCCGCAATTTAAAGCGGCTTCGAGCGATGGAATAACTTAGACCGTCTCTTCGCTCTATTATGATACCTCTCCTGCGTCCGCCGGTTTCAGTCAGGTGTTTAGAAGCTCGACCACACCCTCTTTCGTCCTCCGTGTAAACAACCTCAACTCCCGGCTCCGCCGTTTACCACTAAATTTTGAAGAGGAGTGCCTGCAGATACCACCTGTCAGTTTGCAGATTCCCGCCTCCTCGTGGGATTCGGCGAAAGGCATTGAACTCGCAAATAAAGGAAAAGCGATGCGGGGCGATGACCCTCCGGCCCTTTCCGAACTTTGACCGAAGCTTGAGATATGCTGTTGGTCATTTTGGGCTTCGTTAGGTTAAGTTTTCAATTTCTGAATTCTGCTTACGAAGGATAACCAAATCCAGTAGCCGTATCGAGAAAATCCATGAAGTTTAGTTGGACATTAAATCGAGCCAACAATATCAATGCTACACAACAAAAGCCTTATTATCGACGATTGTCCCTTATAAATAATAACGAGATTAAAAATATCTGTCTCTACATTCATCTTTCTGATATTCCTGAAGCCATCTCGTCATTCATCCTGATATCGCATCATAAGAACGCGTTTTTTTTAAGCGAATTAACTGAAGTCAATCCGAGAATTAAACAATTTACTAATTATATTTATCTAATGACGATGAGAATATTTTTTAGCTTTTATCGATTTGTTATACCATTTCGTGTTGTTGCTCGACTTTACGCGGGAGCATATTCTATTTACAAATAAGATGCTTTTAGATGACGTCACGTGTGGAACAAAAATGCTTCAGGTGAAACTTAGTAACGCAAAGAAGCATTTTCTGGAACAGTTCAATTATTCTAAAAACGATACGCTGTAGGTAATCGAATTCATCCAAACCCCGTGATTGTATAAATCGTATATTTAATTTTTCATTAGGGTAAATGAAAAGGTAGAACAATTCACACATACGTAAGCTTCTTCGTTGTAGGTTTTAGAAATAAGTATAATGGAACAAACAAGATGGTTTCTTTCGAAAACGTTATCTAAGAAAGTTTTTAGACGTGATTCTTCAATCACAAATGCACGGAGGATCTTATTACCATGGTTAATGAGAAGTAGTTGATGATATTGTAAAAGACATGAGCCATTCATTGATAATAATATTTAGTCAAATCGATTAAAGTTTTCTTATAACTTTGAAGCTGAAATTTTGCTCCTAGATAATTAACCATAAATGAAAGATAGCTTTTTAACTGATTGGTTAATTACTCGCTGGAGACCGACACCAATTGGCCCTTAAACCATGACGAAAGAACCCCACTAAAATGCCAGGAAATATGTTTATTTTCGTGGTTGCAAATTATCTTTCGTTTCAGGAGACTATTAATCGCGAAAGTCACATAAAAAACCGGTCTCACTTACGGGAGGTCACGCTCATGTAATCCATACTTTCATATAATTCATAATTACTTTATTCTTGGCCGGAGAATAAGAATAAATGAAAAATGATTGGCCAGGCAAAGATGGAAGCTCAACGAGCAATTTTACACATCAAGTATAAATTCTCTTATAATACAAATAAAATTAATTTTTGTTAGGAAAATTATAACTAAAGAAGGTACAAGGAAACATTTTCACGCAGGCCAAATGCAATTTATGTAATTCTAACGATTTATTATTTTACTCTATTTATTATACTTTTGATATGCAATACAATAATGATTCTTTAAATGCCTGATTTTCTATGACGGCCGCCGTGTTAGAGTTCAGTGCATGATAATAGAAGATGCTAAGGATCCTTGGAGACTAATAATTGAATCCCTGCTCTCTCCCACTCCAACTCAGTATTCTAAGCCTCAACTTAGGTCTTTACCTTCATTTGTCTTATACGTCAAGACCGTCAAGATGCAAGAGTTAAGGAACAGGAGCTGGAGAACATAATGTGAAACATCCTTGGTCTCACCGAGGTTAGGAATAAAGGACAAAACCTCAGACACGAGTCGAATTGAAAAATTGGAATTATTGCCACAATCCAAAAACACCTTATACAAGAATTAAAGGTATCTAACTGAAAAAAAATCATTCTTGAAATAAAATATTGCAGGAAATATCCTTTTAAGGACACAACTATTACGATTGCGCTGTTACAGTTTTTCTAAGAATTTAAAATGCTTACTCTGGATTTGTTACATTAAATGCATTTAAATTGGCATGTATTTGCATTACGTAAACGCCGCATGAAAGTAATAATGCATTATATAAATGCACAAATCAGTCAGATGTAAGAGGACGGTCCAGTCCGTAAGGTTTGCAGATTGAAATAAATACGGAGATTCGTCCATGAGTGAGATAATCTCTATGTCTATGTAAGAACCCTGAGCCTTTCGGCGTGTGGCAGGGTGTGCAAGCACCTTGACTCTATTTTCGTAATCGATTGCTTTCGCGTATTGTTCGCGGACAAAATGAATTTCGAAACGATTCGTTCTATATATAGCATCTATTTTCCTACTCTTCCTCGCAGTATCAAAACGACCTATATAGCAGGGGGCCGTATTATATCGGTTACATCATCTGAGAAAGTAATTTCTCTGAACTTATTTAGTACATTTATCCTTTTAATTAGTCTTCTATCTTCTAATGATTCCCATCCCGCGTTCTGTAACATCTGAGTGACACTCACTGTTTTATCGTAGCAATTCTTTACAGATCGTAACGTCTCTCGTTGTACATTTTCTAAATCTAGAATGTGACATTTCTCAGCGGGGTCCCATACACTACATGCACACTCAAGGTGAGGCCTAACTAACGCTAAGTAACACCGCCCCTCGAACTTTTTCTTCGCTCCTACCGACTATTCTTTTAACGAAGCCGAGTTTCTTAAGTGCATTTTCACATAAGTTTCGGGTGTGGGTACTTTAAGAGTTTGATGGTGCTGAACCAATCGGTAACCATTGCCAACGAAAGTGATTAGGTATTGCGAGATAGCAAGGAAAACGTAATGATTGAGATTGGTGCCTAGGTTTTCTTCCTCGGCCTGAAGACGTAAGATGGAAAGGCCGAGAGTCGTAGATTGAGTTTCCCGCCAACAGCTGAGTAAGGAATGTTTCCAAAGCTGAGAGAAAGCGAAATCTTATTTTGACCCGATTTCCAATGATATCAAGCCTCGAAACAGCCGTGATCGTATAGTGGTTAGTACTTTGCGTTGTGGCCGCAACAACCCAGGTTCGAATCCTGGTCACGGCAGTGTTAATTCACTGAGACGGCAGAGGCAATTTTTTTGATCGGCAACTTCCTGATTTCTGTCCTTTTTAAGAAAAGAGATTAGTTAATGTTATAAGATTTATTTTATTATATATAAATATAAATATAATACATAATTTATCTTGAATATTGTTATCAAGAAGGGCTCCATGTAAGCCAAGGATCTGGGCTGCAGTTTTTAAATGTCCCCATTCTAAAATGGTAAACTGTATTTCTGAAGAATTCATCTGTGGAAAATTTCATCTCAGATATCATGAATTATGTATAAACAATTACTTATTGCACGGGGAGAAGAAGTGAATAAGAGTAGGGAGGTTTTGTTTGTGAAGTAAGCTCCCGCACAACATTGCTAAACAGCCGGTCCTGAGGTTGATAATAAAGCCGCTGCTCTCACAGTGTTTTACCTCCGGACACGGCAAAGAGTTATCTGGAGATAATATGGGAATTAGGAAACTCAATCGCACAGTGAAATTAGTGTTCAGACTGTTTCAGTACTGAAAGTTT
Source organism: Sympetrum striolatum (assembly GCA_947579665.1). Lineage (NCBI taxonomy): Eukaryota > Metazoa > Arthropoda > Insecta > Odonata > Libellulidae > Sympetrum > Sympetrum striolatum. The sequence goes on from OX388341.1 coordinate 112,817,039, forward strand.
CCTCATATTTACTTCATTTTAAGCTGTTTAGGGTTGTAAGAGGACGTCTCTTATAGCCTCATCCTCACCATTGCCACTCTGATATGATTGACGAGGAAAGGCGGCCGATAAACCCTCTGAATTTGTTATTTTGTATTATTGAAAATATTTGCGCATCAGGAATCATTTTCAGAACTCACAAGTAAAGCAATTCTTCCAGTTCTGATAGGTGGAACTACTAATTAATGCAAATAAACTCACTGCAAAGTTTAATGCCATCCTTATTTTGTGGGATAATGACCCTGTTTCTTAATTTATGGAAACAGGACAGCTATGAAGTATTCTAATGCAATTCTTAAATTCTTGTAAGATGCAAAGTATTTGCATTTTTGATCCGAATTCGTTTAGAAACCGAGAAATACTCTTGTTGATGGAGAAGAGAGCTGAATGGCCACTTGTGCCAACCACGCCCTCCTCTTCCACGGAGGCTGGATGGGCCTTGACCATGGACTGCGCTGCGCATTTCGCTTTTGATTGCATGTTGTTTTACTTCTGCAGCACCCTCCGCTTGGCTTGCCGGAGGTATGCAACTTCGCTAAGATAATCTGATGGATATTTGAAGTTGATCGAGCGCAAAGGTAGTTACTGGATGTCTCGAATTTCGAGAAACAGTCTAGACTGTCTCAAAAGAGAGGAAACTGAAATTTACATGCGTTGTGTAACGTATTTGGTGCAATTTCCATCCTCCATTAACCCTCAGAAGTCACTGCAGTATGGAGAGTTTGATCTAATGAATATAAATAAATAAGATGATCAGTTGGCTGAGGTTATTCGGTAATACTCCTAGATATCCGCAAATTAGCTCGAACGGTGACGTATTCAATCGCTTTCTGAATGGATTTTGATCAATATTTTATACCACATGAAAACTTCACCTGTTTATTTTCCAGTCATTTCAATATGTTTCCATTGACTTTAGTGTTATGATAAGCTGAATGCATGAAATATGTTGCAACGAAGTATCACGAAAATACATTTAGAATTAACAATATGCCATCCAAAAGACAGAAAATAACTCAAAGATTCATGGATCAATGCTATAGAAGTAATGAATTGGAATGAATTATTCTTTTTCTCTCAATTTATCTCTCCTCTGAAACTAATAATGTATTTATCCTTCGTATTGTTGGGTTCGTATCATCAGTGTTCATAAAGAATCTGGAAAACCAAATTGAAGATTTGATTTGTTATTTAGACTAATAGAATTCAGTTTTTATAAGGGAAATATAACAAAACAACTTCACATGCTAAATTTTATGCATAAAATTCTGAATCGAGTGCGTCCTTGATAAAGTGATCACAGACATTGAAATAGTTTCTCTGATAGTATTGGCAGAATAATTATTCTAAGAAATTTTAAATAAAACTTTCGAGTATATTTCATAAAGTAATGAGGGGATAAATATTGAGAAAATAATCTAGAGTAATTGATGAATTTAAGAAATAGAATAATATTTTAAAAAATCTCAAATGAAATATTTATTTAAGAATAAATAAGAGCGATGTAAGTTTAGCAAAACCTAGCGTGTAACACCATGAATAATAATAATTATAATCCATTCTTTGTTTAGATTTTTAGATAATTTCTCTTATTTGTTTGCATCACAAATGTAGCCCTCATATTCAAATAAGAAACATCGACTAGATTGACTAGTGACTTCTTCCAATTTCCATGCTCGCCTTAAGTCCTTCATTGACTTTTTTCTTGGGTTTTAAAGTTTTTAGAGAGGAATCGAAACAGAAATTGTCTTAAATCTCGCATTTTTTCAGTACAGTCACACGTTATTAAGAATTCGTTGAAAAGAAATAAAATGGTCTGGCGATAAACAAAACAGAACCGACTAAAAGCTTTGCTGAGAATGAAGTGCTAGTTCTGAGTACACTTTTCGTTTCTCAGCAATATTTCTACAGAAAACTCCTCAAAGTTGAGTAAATGCTTTCTTGATGGTTAGGTTGGAGTTTATGGGTTTTATTTCACTTTTTTGAAGTATTTTGTGGTGGAAGGGAGAAGAATTATAGCCTGAGTCTTGGAACGTCTTCACAACTCTCGAGATACTACGAAGAAAAAGAAAATCTCCAATCCTCCGGATGAAATTAAACGAGAGGTCATAGCTGGGTCAACAACGGCTGAATCGCATGCGATGTAGTCATAAATAATTACAGTAAATAAAACAATCTTCGAGTTTAAGGAAAGTTCTGGTAATTGTAAAATTTTAATGGTGCAAACATTTGTGGCGAATGGTATCAAGGATGTTATGGTTTAGTAAAAAACGAAGTAATTATTCTGCGATGGATTTAGGAACTTGATGAGATTTTATCAGATAGAAATATTTGTGACTGTAAGATTGAGGTAAAGAGGTATTCATCAAATTCATTTTCAAACAATGGAGATTAGTAAGAAAGGAATTATATCTTGTATTTTTTATCAGATGCAGTGATGCTGTTTTTAGAATGTCGGAATTAATGAAAATATTCAAGTAAAATTTACAGCGATGCATTGATAACGAAGAAGTTTTCAAAAACCCGATTCTAGTTGCGAATTTTTCACACGGTTTGTGTCTAAAAAAGGTCGGTTGAGAAACTTTTCGAATGCAAATATTTCTGAACAAAACGGCACTTTGAAATTATATTTATGGAGGGAATAAATCATACTTTGAATACAATTCTTTCCAAGGATGTAACTATAGACTTTTAACTGTTGGGAGGCTAGTGATTGCCTATAAAATCTAAGAAAAGGAGCAAATCATTTGACTTGCAAAGCATCAATATCAGTCGAGCAGACTCAATAATGTTTGTAATGTAACTCATTAACAGTTCAAAGGTTACAGCAAAAACAGAGCCTTATCTTTTAGTGATATATTAAAACAAAATAAGAAGGTCAAATATAAATGAAACTGAGCATTAATTATTAAGTTAGCGAAATAGTGTTCTCAAATTAATTTTTCTACGAAGAAAAGAAAAAGCGATGTTTTTAAGACATTCGTTTGCCATATTCCATTTTTCTATTTTATTTTACTAACAATTCTTATCTGCGAGCTATCTTTTACGAGTGAGTTCAAATTAGAACTTAGGAGGAGAAAATTTAATTACTAAACGGGGCAGATTTAGTAATGGGAATGTATGTTAAGATATTTTCAAATGTCTGTAGCCCAAAAATTTAAACCTCCGATTATTAATAAGAGTAAGCAATACAGGAACGACCCCGAACCTCTATCACTCCTGTTCCGCACCTTTTTCATTTTAAAATATTGAATGTTTTCCGAAGAGAACGAAATGTACTGTCTTTAATTAAATACGATATGGAACTTTGGGAGTTCAAAAAATCACTTGTTGCTTCATCATAAGTGCATGCGTGGGTACCATGTTTTATTTAACATATACTTTTAAATTGCTGGGTTCTTGGCAAGTAAAAAGTCATGTTTGGTAAATCTTGTTTGTTGTGAAAATGTTTTGGAGAAGCTGGTAACTTTTACTTAGCTCTTTACAATGTAATTTGTTATTTGGAATTCTTTTTGATTCAGTTAGTTATAATGAAACAGTTGTTAAAATGAGAAAAGAAAACACTTTTTGAGGAATTTTATCGACGCAGAATATTAGGAAATATTGTTTAGGATCAAGTGACGATGAGAATTTAATGACGAAGAGCAAGAGTGACTAGCTCGTTGTGATGACTATGTTTCCGTTAGAATTACGATAGCAGATGCTTCGTAAATTACAGGAAGAGGACTTTCGAAGCAATGGCGCTGAATGATAGGATAGAGGCCCTAAAGAACGCTTTTAAAATCTGTGAGTCATAAAAGCAGAGAGAAATTCATCGTAAGTTGAGAAGAGAGGAATCGCTTGAAAAAATGAATAATTTGAAAAGATTATGCGGCCTCTAGTATACAAATTAAAAAGGAAATAGGACAGAGAGATAAAATTTAATCCAAGAAATAGATGTAACTATATTTATATCAGCAGAGATTTCGAGCCACATTCGCCTTAATTGAATTGCTTCAAAATGAAAACCAGAGATTTTTAATTTATAATTTAACACCTTTAGGGTGAAATGCCATAGAAAAGTAAGAAAAAGTATTGCAAATAATACAAACCATTAACGTGCATAAACCAACAGGCATGCATCATGTTACCCAAAATTTTATCACCTGATAAGTTATGCGAAGTTTTGTGGATTCATATTCGCTACACGTGGTGGAATTGCAATTTCGATCAGAATATTGTTCTTTATTGAAAAGTTTCATATGAAAAGGACTATTTTCATAGGATCTAGGATCCCTTATATTAAGCGTAGATATATATATCTACGTGGTGTAAATCTTCATGTATACATGAAGATTTACACCACTATTCTTGTGTAATTAAATGGTACCACTGGCAATTTTCTGCGGTTGTACACCCTTCATTTGTGTTTTAAATGGAATGCTTTCGAGGGGTTGCTATTGGAAAATTTTCCCTGTTTTGTTTAGAAATTATTGTAGAATAAGTAATACTGTTCATTATTACTATAAGAAATACGTTAAATTATTGAATTTGAATTTCAATAGAAAAATAATATCTACTTTAAAAGTTATTTGGAGATTGCTAGTAAGCCGTTAGACGTCATTATAAAAATTCTATGATAACATTGTTTACTTCCTGTTAATTTATCGTTTTCACGACTTTTACTTCTAAATGATGTGAAAAATTAAAAGGTCATTACTCCCAGTAATTTTCAACGAATGCCTTTAGAATTGAAAGAGAAACATCTTACTTCCTTCATCGTACAAGATGACAGTGTTGAATCCGGGGAATCCACTCCAGGGCTTTGAATCATATGGTCAATGCATCCTGAGTGTCGGTGTCCCTCGCGCCCTTGACTTCCCTGTCGGAAACCACGCTTTATTGCTGCGCATCACTACTCCTTTGCCCCATCAATCTTTCTCTAACGGATCGCTTCTGGGCGTTTTTCCGTATCCGAGCATTCAAATCTCTCCGAGGGAGCGCCTCAACGCGTTCGTGATTGACTTCGTCCATTTTGGACTTGAACTTTGCCATCAAATGAATGCGACCGGCCTCTAAATATCGGCATTCCCCACGAAGGAGGTGACCCATTCCAAAAAACCTTTGGGGTGTGGTCCATTGCCTTCGTCCCTTGGCGAATACGCCCACGCTACGGACTTCTTTAAATACACTCGATTCCCACCGCAGGAGCATTCAAATTCTACACGCTTCAACCTCCATTTGCTTTATCTAAATTCCGTGGACACGCCTTTTATTGAAAACATATTCGGCGCCTGATTCTTCTCTCCTTCTTCACTCTCTCTCTCGCTGATGACTTGAGAGTTGAGGAATACATTTTCCGAGACGGATTAAACTTGCATCCTCATCTTCTCCTTCCTTCTGGATAATTTATTCTCTTCGAATTTGCAGAATCATTAGCGCGGATTTTTTTAAGAGGCGACATCTATTCACTCGATGCTAATGTTTTTGAAATGATACCGATATTTTTGTAAAGGAGGAGAGCAGTGATTTTTCACTTTGTCTCTGGTTAGTGCTCAGTTTTATTTCAAGGCTTAATGGTAAAATCAACCTTGACAGTGGTTGAAACTACTGAATTATTCCAAGCGGATGAACGTTTTGAAGCCCACAAGGGTGTTTCATGTCACTTCTGTGAGTCGTTTTCACTGTCTTCATATAAAAGCATCTTCATCAGACTTTCCGTAATTAGTTGGGATCATAGATTAATTCGTGAGCTCAATTCGTGTGAAAGTGAGTTATTCCTTATTCAATATAACCTATCTGTCAATAGGCACCGCTTTATATTATTTAGTTTTCCCATGTTTTTTTTGAATTAGCACAGAATAAATTGATTAAATTATTCAATTATATTTTATTATATTTAATTAAATAAAATATTAAACTGAAATAGTTTATTTGTGAATATGAACCATGAAGTATCCTCGCATTCGTGAAGATTAATTTTGAAGGATTCCTCATCTTCAAGCGACTTACGTGCGCCTAAGCAAATCATTTTCTGATTGATTTTATCCGGATGTAATTACAATTTAAGAAGAAAGCTGCCGCTCTTTTCTTTTTGAAAATAGTGCTAAAGGATATATTTTTAATTTCTAGCCAAAATTCAGCCATATGGTATTTTTCACGTCTATTTTGGGGTTACGAAAATAGATATTTTCTTTAAAGCTGATATAATTAATACTTGAAAGTTAGTCCTCTGATGCAAAAAAATTCGAGTAAAAGGAAATCAATAGAATGCTAATCTATTTTTTTGGGTTGAATTCGCTTTTTATTTGTAAAACTCAAGATTTTTTATACAAATCCGTCATTAGAACCGTTGATTAATTTATGCATCTTCATAAGTATTTGATATTTAAGCTGTTCATGGACACAACATTGGATGTGTTAGCGGGGAGTGAGGATAAAAATCTTTAAGAGGTGGAGCATATTTTTGTCATGTCAACGACGAATCCGTCTTCCTCAACTAACATAATGTAGGTATTTCATCATTCTGTCACTTTTATCTCTCTCTCTCTCTCTTTGTCCTGTTTCCTTGTCGGAAACAAACACCTCCAGCATTTCCTCGTTTTTCCTTATCTCTTGTATTTTTTAACCTTAATTTTCATTTTGTTCCTCGGTTGTCCTGTTATTGTTTTTTTTCATCGCTTTCCCTTTCTAACCTCGTTTCTCGCCACTGAAATACCTTTCACTTTTTCTTCCTTTGTTAGGAATTGATCCAAAAACTTGGGCAACCGTATTTGGAGCTCAAAACATTTTGACATCCTGTTCTGGTTTTCCACTATTCGAGCTAGCTTCGATTTTGGGGCCTTAATTAAGCGGTGAAATTACGGATCCATTAGAATGTTTTCGATAGAAATATCGGAATGCAATCTGCTGCCACCAATGGTATCTTACATTAAATCTTGTTAGATCAGAAGTTAATTTATAGCTTGTTGAATTTCTTTCAAATTATATTCCTCATTGCCCCTTCAATTTGGTGCAATTGTGTGTAGTTACAGTGGCCATGTTTCCTTGGTAAAAGTGAAGGATGAGTACAACGAAATAGGACGTCATTAGTATACAGAAATTGTACGTATTGACATTCCTTCCTTCAGTACTGTTAAAGTTTTTTTTAAATGATGAGGTTATTTTTATGCATGTGTTACTTCATCCTAAACGTGGAAAGTTTCGAAGAAATGTATAATACCAAAATTTTCACCAAAGAAATATTTTTAAGTCACGCTCTTTACTTTGAACTAGAGAAAATTTGACCCAGTGAAAATAAGAAAAAACACAATTCCAAAAATATGCCAGTAAACTAAAGGACAACTTTAAATCAGTACGTAAACGTAATGAAAAGAATTTTAAAATAAAACACTGTCGAAAACAGTAGATCACTGATGGAAACGTCTATTGTAATTTTGAAAACCAAAAAAACCCAAAAAGTTGCAATCTCACCCTGTTAGATTACAACTTTTGACGTTATTTTGGTTTTTACCATTGCAATAAAGGACTGCCGTCCATAAAAACTGACGCATGGTTGCCGAATTTATGGTTTAAAAAGATTCTCGGCATTCTTCGTTATTCGCCAACAAAATACATAATAAAATGAATTAGAAATTAACACATAAATCATAAAAATGGATATCAGATTGATGTTTTCAAATTTATTGAACAGGATAGAAACAATGAATAGGCTTTGAAGAATACCATTATGAAAAAAACAAACAGCTACTTCTCTCTATTCAAAGTTTTGAAATTTTTAAATAAATAAGTTCAAAATATGTTTCTCTTAATTAAAGTTTCGTGTTAGAATGTATAAGACAGCTTGTATTGTTCCTTTTATTAAAAGTGATAGATCAATGTTGTTCTACCTTTTACAACTTCAAGCCAATGGATAAAGTCTTTTAGTGAAGTAATAGCAAATGTTTTTCACTATAAATGTCAGAATATTTTCAATATATGTTATTTATACGCTTATTTTTTCCTAAACAAGACGGTGGATAAAGATTGCCACTTCGCCCAGGAATATTGAGAAACTGTCTATGAGATACCTAAAGTCTCTCTATTAAATTACTTTATTTAATTTATCGCTTAATTTTCTTACATTTTTTATCATTTAGACTGAAAATATTAAGAGGAAATGCATTCCATTCACCTTTGTACATATATATAAGACATAAATACATATGTATATATATATGTACTACGCTGTATTGGTAATTTGCAGTAATTTGTATATAAATTGAACAAGCTTCGTCCCCTGATGGTTTCGACGCTAAATTTGCTCAAATGATCAACACGATGTGCTTTTCATTACCATGTAGCCGTTTAAAACACATTAGTTATTATTATTTTTAAAAAGTTAGTTAGGCTGAAAATTGAACTGAAACTAAATAAATAAAGAGAGCAATAATATTTACTTAGAAGTAAATTTCTATATGAAAAATTTCTTTTGATTTCAAGGTGATCTGAAATTAGGGAGAAATGTATTTACAATTTTATCCTCACTTAATTTTCGGTGGCGTATTATTTGATTTAGGGACTTGTAGATGCCATTAAGCGATAATAAGGAACTTTTACAAAAGTAATAGACACGAATGACTTGCTGTAAACATAAAGAAATTTCGACGCCTGCTAATAAACGAGTATTGCCGCAGCAATTTTCTTTTTCTTTCTTTGTTCCTCAAGGGACGGGGGATGCAAATCCTGAAGTTATTTATTTGACAGCGGCCGCTAAAATACGAAAAGACTTTCTTTTCTCTTGTTCCCCTCTCGCAATATGTTGGACAACTTCGTCCTTGGAGTGGAAGGAGTCGTGTTATATTCAAAGGAAGAATGTTCTTTTTGTGGAAAGTTCATTGACTTAAGCAGAGATATTTGATTGCTCAAATTTATTCTGATTTCTTTATCTTTAGATAATTCTGCCGCTTTCGTTGCCACATGACGAACGAGGGAAGCCGAATGTTTTCAGATTGTATTAGATAGCACGCAGTCATTAATTGCTAAGACGCAAACAGGTTTGGTCGTTGAATTCTGTGTTTGCTCCAGGTTGTCGCGTCAGGGTATTTTCAGCACCGATGTGTAGTTCTATTGGCTGTTTCTTATGACTACTAAAACAACCTTTTAACTCTCAGATAGAGGAGTCGCAAGCTACGACGAAGGTGACTTTTGTCTAGAAACTTGGATATTCTAGGCTTCAACCATATAATTGTGATGGGGAAACGATTTTCAATTCAAAATTAGAAATACGAATATAAGGTGACAAAATTAGAATATTAACTGACGATGAAGAAAGTTTCTTTGTGACGCAGAGAAGCAAGCATATTATATAGAAAAGTGCTAAACATGCTTAGGCCATAATTAGATCTGGGAAAAGTATTCTTGGAATATTTCAAGCAAAATGACCAGTAATTTTGCAAAAAAACTTCAGTCAGGGTTCTCTGGCTACTTTATTATCTATTGTGCTCAATGAGAGTTGGACAAGTGATAGAAATTTAATGATTAATATCTGATGTTAAGTTATCTTGGCACACGATTAGAAAAAGCTTGTTTGACCAACTTATCCAAAGACGAATCACTTTCCTAAAGAACTTCCTCGAATGTTTCTTAAGATTTAAAATCTGAATTAAAATCCTATCCCATTGATCCGGTAAATGAGTATATCCTCATATGAGGTTTATTAAAAATAATCCTAATATGTCCACTGGGGATGTTTGCGTAATGCTTATTAGGTTAACATATTGAGTAGAATGTTTTGATGCTGAATTGAATCGCTGTAACTAAATATTTTCGGTACTTTCAGCATTTATAGGAATTTATAGGAAGAAAATCAATAAAAATTTTAATTCTTTGCTTAACAACTCAATTAAAATAGATGGTTATTTGTCTTGAACAATATTAACTCATTGGTGCCGGTTCATTTATTTAGACTTGAGTTTTATATTAGAGGTTTAGTAACTCTCCCAAAAGCCGCTAAAGTCAGCGTTCTATATCTAGGTCGCCACGAGTTTTGGACAAGATTTGAATCTTGTTGAATGAATAGTAGACGGAAGGATATTAATGAGATTAACTATTGCTATATAGTGCTATTGTTTTATTTCGAATTCCAGAGAGAGGTACGACGATTACGGAAGACGGAAACATAAATTGAATGTGTTTTCTTGAAGTTGTGCAAACCTTTTGTGGTTAGTCATCCAGATTGGGGAGCTTTATCGATCTTAGGGGAGTGCAACAAAAGAAAAAAATCATAAGGTAAAGGGATCTAATAATTTACAAAAAGATGTACGTTAAAGCAGCTTCTTTCAACGTGCCAGAAATATATATTTGAAATGTCAACCAAATAAAAGTTTAAAATCAAAAGTCACTCCCAAGCCCGTCTTTCACCAATCCCTTACCTATTGAAGAAGTTTAAAGGTTAATCATATTAAATTGTCGCTAAAAGTGATGGAATAATGTAAGTTTACAGAGCTTAAGACAAAATGTACAATGTCCTTGGACCTGAAAGTGTAGCGTTCTTGAAGTACAAGGAGAGGCAACATAACTTCCTTTTTTTAATGATTTTTAGTGCGAAAAAGGAAGTTATGTTGCCACACCCGTTATAAGTATACAAGTATCAGTGATTTTCATTCAAAATTGGAGTCAGAATTCAGTAGGATTCAAGGGAATGCACATTATGCTGACTATTAATATTTTAATAATAATAATAACTTCTCTAATGGAAACAGGAAGAAAGATCCAATCAATAATTATTATTATTCACAAATAATAACAAACAATACATTCCCTAGCCGGATAAATCCCATTAGCCGGGATTCAAACCCGGATCCTTGGAATCAGAGCGCTAGCACGGTAACCACTCCGCCACCGCAGCCGGTTTCATGGGGGTTGTGCTGAACACATTTCATCATGCGAGAGTAAGCGTGAAAAGAAGCAATTATTTGCAGTAGCTCATACATTAATTGAATAATCATCAGTTTGGCCGAGTAATTGCTCTTCTTCCTCTCAGATTTGAGCAAAAGTTGCAGATTCATTACATGCTGATTTTTCTAATCCCAAGCACAGCATTCCGTTACAGAATGTAATAACCATGTTTTCATATTGATTAAAAATCCGTTACGAGGCTCCCGGATAGTCATGTGGACAGCGAGTTTGCCTTTGGTGAAAGCGGTCCCGGGTTCGATTCCTTGTGGGAGCCAATGTGCGATATGACCTAAGCTGTAGAAGCACTTTTAACAATACTAATACTAAAAATCTGTTGGAGAATGTAAATCAATTTTTATTTCCATAAAAAAGGCGGAAAAAATCAGTACCCGAATTCGTCTTTGACTGGAGTTATTTAGAACGCAGTTTATGAACTGTCTGTTTATTGTACTGGGGAAATATATTAAAAGACACCCACGTGTCTTTTGGACCTTCACGACAAGGATAAGGTACGTGAGCACGCCCACGCGTGAGCTCATTGTCTCTCACGCCCACATTCCTTACTGTTTTCCTGCTCGATCTACTTTGTCCACGCCGATAATAAACTTATCGCCGTAACCGGATGCAAGCATACATTTTAGGTGGCCGAAATGTCGCCGTAATGTTTACTTCTCTCTCGCGTTGATCACTTAAGGGTGAAACAAGACCTGAGAACAAAAGGTGAGTAGAAATGCAAATGACATTTTATCCCTACTTAGAGTCCCGTCAGGATATATAGCACAGCATTTATACATACAGCAGGAGGGCTGGGAGAGATAAGAATGGCAGTAGAGGGTAATAAACTTCATATTTTTATTGTGTTTCTGGTCTTGGAAGAGCATGCATACCTCTGCTAAAAGTATTCCCATTAAATTTATGAAGTGTTTACTATGCAACGCGTGGCAACTTGAGCTTGTTGGTGTCTGAGAAATCTCTTTGAATCGAGATCAACGAATCTGTGTCGGGAATATAATTTGAAGGAATTGAAATTGTTCCTATGTTAGGCGTAAGGATTAGCATATATCACATGGCATAGTAACCGAATAGAACCCTTAAGAATGATTGATTAAATCTTTCAATGCCTTTTTTACATAATTTTAACGGCCGTGGTGCCCCATGGTCCCGGGTTCGAATCCCGGCTAGTCGGACTTTTCCGTTTAGGGAATGGTCTTGTGTGATTGTTGTTGTTAATACCTACCAAGTCCAGAAAATGGATGTTTGTGGGGTGAATAAAAATTTAATTATCTTGAAAGGTAATCAATGTGAACTATTAAGACCAAAATCAAATATATGGTTATAATAATTTGTTTTATTAGCTTGAATCTGCAAAATATAAACAGGGATTTCCAGGGAAAAAAAACATATAAAAAACCATGATTCTTCTTCTTTCATCTAATCAAGCTCCAAGCGGCCGATTTCTAAATATTTCTTTTCTGAACGTATAAGCTGCTGCTTTGACCACTTCATACCATTTTTTATTTTCATTTTTATGACCTTCGTCTGTATCATTATGCTCTTCGGGTTTCCTTTAACAACTTCTACCAATTTAATTCGTAATTCTCGACCCCATTTTTAGGATCCTTAACCTGGAATTCTATGGACTCTTTGTTGTATTTAAATTGGCATTTCTTTAACTGCTTCTATTCTTTGCCTGGAATTGCGGGATGAGCACCAAAACGTCTCTTCTGCCAATATATTTCTATACATTCTGAACTATTGAGATTAATATGGAAAATGAATTACAGTTTCCCGCGTATATGTTTAATATGGCCATCTCTACCCCCCGTAGCTATATCTAAAGTTTTTTGATGTTGTAGAAAGGGTAAGCGAGCAGTATTTTTATGGGGGGGGGGGGGGTGGAATGGGCATATTAAACCCTCCTCCTCCTTAAAAAATTGAAGATAAAGATTCACGTCTCCTTTTAACTTTAAAGGAAATGCTATTATTTGTTTTTATTATAAAAATAGGATAAATCTTCTTAATTCCCTCTGGTTAATCCACTAAGTACTCATTTCTCTATATTTAGGATGAAAATCTTCTAATAGTCCACATTCATAAGATGATTTCTTAATGCTCTATTGGCTCCCAGAAAGTGTATTCTATTTTACTACCAGAAGTATAGGGTAGAGTTATATTCATGTAATTTCGCATTGCGGCGTTTGAATATATATTGTATATATAAAATATTTTTTGCACTCTACAGCCTGGTATATGAGGAATTATATTAATGATCCAGACTTATTATCTCAATTAAAATATAATTAGACCATTATGACTATCATAATTTCATTGAATTATTTTTACTAGAGTTTCCGTTGAAAAATTAAATTAGAGGAAAGAAAATAGTTAAATTATTTGAGTATTTTTTGGGTACAACTTAGAACAAGTAATAGGTATCAATAATTTATAGTGTAAAGTCGAACGACTGTTTCCAAGAGCATATATTTGGTTACGAGATATTCTCGATTGATGCGGCTGATGTAAGATTTTAAAAATTGTACTGTTACGAAGATTTGCCTCTATTGCCTTAGTAATACTTAGAAATGGTGCATAGGTATCTTAATTTATTATCTAGAAGGATTTATTGAAAAATGAAATTACTTATCAGAATTAGAAGTTTTCATAAAAGGAGAGCCTCCATTCTAGTGTACATATTTCGATTCTGTATTATCCAATTCACAATATAAAGTGCTTACCCTTTGTGCTACTTCTCCTCCAAGTCCAAATATATATTCTCATTCCAATTTCCATTCATTCATTCATTTCCATTCATTATAGTATATTCTCATTCCAATTTATGAAACTATTATCAATAAAATAAAGTCAATCTCATTATTTTCAGCAATCGAATCACTTTCTCCGTTCATGGAACGCATTCAAATTTCCTGTACAATAATGTTACACCAGTTTCGCATTCCAGAAATATTTAGATTTTGCGTAGTTTGTTCTATATGGGTTCCTGTAGACTTCAAATTAATCAAGATTGTATATAAAGAAAATGAGAATATCTTTAAATTATTTAGAGGTTTTCAATCTAACAAGTATAAGAATATTTAATGAGATACAATCAGTGTTAGGATCCCTGGATAGCCAAGTGGGTCACGCAATCTCCTTCGGTGGGAGAGTTCCCGGGTTTGAATCCCGACGTCTATAATGTCGATGTTGATCGTGAAAATATTGGGAAGTGACGCGAAGTAATAGCAGGTTCAATCAGGCTGAAAGGGGGTAATATCACGGTTCTATTATTCTACATTATTATTATTATTAGGGGTATTTATTATAGGCGAGATTGAGACTAAAATGTCTCCTCTTCCATCTAACCTGTCGTTAAGTTGTTGCATTATTATAAGTATATTACATGTATCAGTGAAACTTAGAGGAAAATAGAAGAAGATGCAAGAAGGGATTGCGGATGTAAAAAAAACTAAAAAAAGCCTAGGAAAAAATATCCGCTGCAGGGAAACACCCACAAAGAAGGGGTGTGTGAAAAACCTGCGCAAATGTACCGATAGAAAAAACTAAAAGGCATTAAAGAAAACAATGTATATACAACCTGGAAAATTACAAGAAATGTTAGGATCATATTATCAAGACAAGTAATGAAAGTTGATAAAATATGAAATGCAGAGAATACAGTAAGTAGGTAAGTACACTTGTGATCAAAAATATGACTGAACTAGAAAAAAGCAAAATAAAACACGATAAATCCAAAAAAACGCTCTACAATAATTATATAAGGGAGTTCAAATCATAATTAGGCATAAACAATATTTTAAAGTAAGTTTATACTATGGAAATACAAAATAGGAAAATGACGCTATTCTCCAAGCAGCGATCCCGAACTTTCATTTTTTCTGTCTGTGATAAATTATTGGTTTGCGAATGACTTAGATGTGTACCATCCTAATTCCCCTTCTAGCTTTCAGGATAGGCGACTCCTTAAATATCTTGTCATTCCTGAAAGTCCTTCTGCTATTAGGAATTAGGTCTACATCGTCGTGAGTCTGCAGAGCATCTCTTCGGGTGGTCGCCCAGAGCTGCAAGCGGAAGGAAGCCCATGGCACGCGTGTCTGCGTAGCGGGATTGACGAGTAAAAGTGCCGTATAATGTCTCAAACCGGTTGGCAGTTCATGCACGCTTACTACGCCCACGGCGCGCCGGAGGACTTCGTCTAAAGTCGGATAGGATAACATGTTGTCTGTCACCTTAGGCTTAGGAAGTCGGGAACTAGGTTTTCCAAGTCCCTCTCCTCAATCATTGAGAAATTTAGACCATGATCAATACTTCGGACGTTTCAACTCCAACGTTATTGTCCCCTGCCACCGGAGTTTTTGGACAAATTCATAATTTTGGGCAATAAAAGCCGAAGAGAGCGAAAATGAATTATATTAGGTATCTGAAAATGACGATACTATTAATGGATATTGTATTAAATTTCAGTGTGTTTCATTTTAATTTCATAATATAGTTTAGTTTATTCCAAGGGGAAATGTCGTTTCGATGATTCCTGTGAATCGAGATTCGTTTCGACTAGTCGAGCGATTGATATTGCACTTGTTGAAAAAAATATGCTTAGGGTTTTATAACGTTTCGCTCTTTTTTTCTGTTAATATTTTTTTGCCTCAAAACCTGACTAAGAGCTGTTGGACGGAGAATGAAAATCATCGAATTCATTGAAACATTTATATTTGCCTAAGTTAGAGCGGACGTAAGAGGATGATTTAATTTGAAGTATTTGGATAACAGGCATAATGCTTCTAGAGAGAGAGAATATTCCACAAAATGTTTTGTTAGAAAATAGCATAATCCAAGTATGTATATTAAAAGTGCACAGACAAGCTAAAGAGTTCCGACGTTGAGCATAGGAGTATCTAAATGCCGGCGCACGCAAAAAGAAATTTAATGTGAAATATTTTTCTACGGGGCCGGTGAATTGGTCCGGGGGGAATTCGTGCGCGGGGAATTCGTGCGCAGGGAATTGATCCTCCGCGCTGATGTTGTACTACTGTTATTCAGTCTTATGTTAATCTACACGCCCTGACTATTGGTTAATGTTATAAATAAATGGAATGCAACATTTTTAGTGGTATTTATGATCCTTTTTATATGAAAATACGATAAACAAAGGCAAAACTAATGTTCAAATTTCAAGTCTGAGAGAATGAATGAGTCCGCGCTGATGTTGTACTACTGTTATTCAGTCTTATGTTAATCTGCACGCCCTGACTATTGGTTAATGTTATAAATAAATTAACCGGGGGGGTTGGGTTGGTGTACAACATCAGCGCGGGGGATCAATTCCCTGCGTACGAATTCCCCCGGACCAATTCACCGGGCGCCATTTTTCTATATAAATTACTTATAAAATATATTCGTACATTACAAAAATAAATTTATTTTAAACTTTATTAGGCAGCTGAGAGGAAGAGCCAATGATTTATTCAGCATCAATGCTGCTGTCGAAGAATTCCAATTAAACTTAATAATTCGCTTGATATAGTCCTTTTTCTCTTCCGGTCAAAGTATAACGTGATATTACAATGCATCATTATTGATGGAGAATTTATCATGATATGTTTCATGAGGATTGAAAAAGCCAACGATAAATCAACACAGTTTCAATCAGGAGCTTCTTGATGTTTTAAGTGGAAATTGATGAATCTTTTCTCTTCTTAGAATAATGAATTCAGTTTTTATGTGACATGTATATTTGATTGATATGTGCGGTGGGTAATTCTCGGGCTCTGAGTTGGGATATCTGAGGAAAATATTAGAGAATCAGTCGTTTCCGAATGAGCGGCACTATAAAGCATTCGGCAGCGAAGGAAGGCGGAATTGAATGGTGTGCACTCCACCCTGAGAAGGCGTTTCCATCAATAGGAGGAGAAGCAATTATGAGAATATCCGTCTAGTCTCTGTTTATATACTCTCTCTTCGTCCTTTCGAGGAAGAAAAAAAGATGAATCACAGCAGACGCATTGTTTCTTGGAGAAATGGGAACGCCAAGATCCCTCGTGTGTGTCAAGCAAGTTGGATTTCGACACTTTGGCCCGCGTTATGCTCCCTTCTTTGCTTCCAAGATTCACTCTTTGCATCGTGGGCTGTTAAGCTGCTAAGGCAGTGGAAAGCAACCAGATTGCTGAGTCCGCTACGAAAAATATCTTGTTTTTAGCTTAACTTAAGGTTCGTATTGAAGTTCAAATTTCCGAAGCCAAGTTGTGAATCGATTAGTGGATTTGCTATATTTAGTGATTTACTCCTGTGAATATGTCTATCACCTCCTTAGAATTGACAGTCATCATTGAATTTTATATTATCAATGATTAGATGTACCCATATTTATATATATATTAAGTGCTTCTTGACCAGTTATTTTCAATTAATAAAATTCTACGACTCGCTTCATAGTCTGGGATCCAAACTTTCAGCTTCCAAATTTTAAGGATAATGATTGCGTGGACTCGACAACGGTATGGATTCTGGAAATAGGGAGTTAAGAAATAAATAAATGCAACCGTAATTGATACATTAATATAAACCATGTCCGTGTAAAACTTCTCGTGATCTCATTCAAATTTACTATATCACCCCTCAACGCTTACAAATATTCCCATTCGCAATGAACTTTCGAATATCTTCACTTTCGCGATAGTTCTATTTTAAAAGGCGCTTTTCATCTTATTCTTATCGATAAAGTTATAAGAATAGTAATCGCAATAATTCTAAAGTTGCCGATAAAAAAAAATGCCTCTGCCGTCTCAGTGAATTAACACTGCCGTGACCAGGATTCGAACCTGGGTTGTTGCGGCCACAACGCAAAGTACTAACCACTATACGATCACGGCTGTTTCGAGGCGAAAATATTGTATTCATTGAGAGTAAATTTCGCTTTCTGTTAGCCTTGCCAACGGCAGCTATTGGCGGGAAATTCGTTCACCACAGACCAGCGATCCTTGACCACGAAGGGCTCGCAAGGTCATCTATTTGACTTAATCTATGTTATTAATGTTACATGATCAATGTGATGTATCCATGTAAAAGAAGAGGATACTTCCGTTTCGAATCTGGGAGTTCGTTTCGATGAAATGTTTCCTTGCATACTATTTTCATATTTTAATTAGAGCGGCAACTTATATATTAAGGTCCTTTTGGCTGCAGAGTTTTGTTATAAGTTCAATGCTTTTAGCTGCTACGGGATTTTATGAAATCCTATAGCCATAACTTGCACTCCTTACTTCTGCAAGCAAGATTACAAATGAAATTGCTTCCAATTACACGATAACTGATTAATATTATAAAGTATTTTCTGAGTAAGAGCCGGAGGGGTCTATTGAAAATACTATAGGGTATCATACGAAGCTCGTGGGAATAAAGTTGTCGCAAGGACTTTTGGCTTTCTTAAAGATATGGATATCTTTCTCTCATTTCGTTTAAATCTCATATATTTTTGCTATTAATTTACATTGCATATTCTATTAGAATGTAGCTATTGAGTTAATTCTTACGCTAACTAATCTCTATATATTTCCTCACCTTAGTCTTTAGTACTTCGTTTTTTTACAAAAACTACGAAATAAAATGTATAAGTACGCCTTATCTTTTTTTTAAATTCTGCTGTACTTACCTATGTATAATTTTAAGATTTTTATCTATATCTATCTTAAAACACAAATTATCAGCAACGGAAGGAAGGCATTTAGTAGTCTCGCCGTTATTTTTGTAGAATGCGAAATGGAATTGTTGCACCATCGGTCTTAGGGGAAGATGAGAAGCTATATTCAGACGATTTCAATATCCCATAAATCCTTAATCCTTGGATGTCTGTGATGTCCATTCTGATAATCAATTCCTAACAAGTAGGCTGCAAGATCTATTCATTCTATACACTTTTATTTATATATATACTATATGATTTTTTCTTCTTCTCCTCTATTTAAATGATTTTTTCATTTTCTCGTAAAATAAAAAGTCTGAATAGAAAGCTTAAGAAATGTGCTTTCAATTTATTATAATTATTACATCATTTAGAAGCGATTAATATAGTGTTCTTTCAATAATCACCCGCTCTATGCCTCTAAAATATTTATCCCTTAACACATTTTCGAAATTTTTTAGACTTTCTAAGGCTAACAAAGTCATAATATATGGACGTTATCTTTCATTTATAAACAGAGTCTTAAGATGTCCTTTTCCATTGCCGAGAAGGGGATTAAGTTAGATGCTCTAGTTAATTTAATAGTTACACTTGAATTATGGTATTTGATATTGGGAATGGGAAAAGTGTAATAAAGTGCATTTTCTTTTATTACTGATGTTAGTATGAAAATTAAGCAAAATAAAAATCATGTGTACAACGTCATCAAACGCAGATAAATTGAATTTTAAATGCTTCGATGGTCGGATGAAGTGTATTAAGCTTCCATATGCGTATCTGTCGTCCTCTATTTAAATTTAAGATCTCCGGCAGCAGTCGCCTACATCTTTTGAAATATTTCCCAGAATTCCTCTGAGCCTCATCTGGGGTACTCGTTAGCGCTCTTAAAAGAAGTACGTCTTTTGGAGAAATGATTTAATACTGTAAGTATTCGTGCCGTATACTTCGTGGTTTTTTTATAATATTGCTAAACCCAAAATACCACGAGCTGAAATGGTAACGTCTTCGATTGAATGTTTTTCCAAAATTGATCATAGCTTTTTTTAAAAGACAGTGGAACAGTGAAATGGATGTAAAACTATAAGATCAGCTATTAAAATTATTTATTTATAGGATAGTCTAATATGAAGTATATATTTCACTTCACTATTGTACTTCTATGTGGACACAAAACGTACTGTATATGTATCGGTGTCAACAACACAGGATAACCTTAGTTGACACGTAAAGCTCTAATATCTGATAAAACTATGTAAATTATATTATATTGATTTTTGTATTCAATATTTAGAGCAAATATATTCATTCATTCATTCAAGTAGCCTATGCATTCATATAAAGCAGAACTCCAAGGAATAATTTTCTTCCGAAAGTTTATTTATTTCTCTCCATAGCAATCAACATTCTATCAAAGACATTTTTCAGCTTTATACGTTTTAGATATTTCTCTATGAACATATGTCTAAGAAAGTGAGGCATATTTACTAAATAGTTATCGCAAATCTTGCTGAAAACATTCTTTCCGTTCTTCCTCGTTTCTTTTGCCGTTAATCGAATTATTTAGTCCCATGGGTGGGTCCAACTCGGCTATTTCTCCGGCTTCCTTCCGCAAGTATTCTCCCATAACACCCCTTTTCCACCCATATAAACATATATAAGGAAGTGAGGCATATTTAATAGTTATCGCAAATCTGTCTGTTCTTCCTCGTTTCTGTTACCGTTAATCGAATTACATAGTCCCATGGGTGGGTCGGCTATTCCTGCGGCTTCCTTCCGCAAGTATTCTCTCCTAATTCCCGCCTTTCCTTGGCCATCTGTCCCAGGTAATCGCCGTCCCAATGTTCGAGGTCCGTTGAGGCTCCAAGGACGTCCACTTCTCACCTCAGAAGACAGCCCAAATAGGCTGGAACAGATTGTCTAGGTGGATTTCGTGGGTTGCTTTTTTGTTGGGTGTGCCAAGATTTATTTGTGAGACTGATGGGAAATATCCCCCACCAAATGCTATCATTTCGGAATGAAATGTATATATTTAGCGATACGTAGTTTGGGGACTACAAAGCACTTGGAATCGGACGACAGCAATAAGTAAGCCGGAGAGATGAGAAAATAGACCGTTGGTTATAATTTCACTATAATATTTTCAATACAATATTGTAATACGATATAATTCGGACCAAGCCTCAGTTAAATAGTTGTATATGATTCGTGTATTCAATCTCAAAGTTTTATATTATTTTACTGCAAACGTATACTATTTCAGCTAATTATTTTAAATATTTAAATAATTATCTTATTATTTTAATATGGATTATTTTACATGCTGATAATTTATTGCGGATGTATAATAATGTTTGGGCTATAAAATATTTTTGGGTGTTGTAAAAAAAATCATTATTTCAACGAGGTATCACCTATTTTAAAGTTAAGTATCATTATAAATTTAACATATTATTTTAAAAATTACTATTAAAATACCATGGTTAAAATTTTGAGCAATGTAAATGGGAGACTGAGTGACATTTTGATAATATTTCCATGATTATTTCTATGCAATCCAAGAAAAAAAAGTGAATCTTCACAAAATATGCGATTAAATATATATATGTACAGCTATTTTGCATCATCATTCATATCCATGGAACAATAAGAAAGAGAGACCCTTTATTGGTGAGGTTAATATTATATATAAGGGTTGGTCACGTTTGTACTTTTCCATTTTAAGAGAAATTTATATCATTTAACAGAATTATAGAAATTAAAGACATATTAAATATAAACGTATGTTTCCGTTCACGAATGTTTTAAATTTGTCTTAAGTATTGTCATTATAAATTGGCCTATGATGTTTGAATTGAATAGGTTATGAATGTTCTCTTCTGTTTATGCGCATGTCAAGAATATGCATCAGTATACTTATATGTTCTCATGAAGTAATGGAAGCATTCGGCGAGATTACATGCAGAATCTGTCATTTAAAATTTATATTTTAGAATTTAAAAAGTAATAGACATTATTTCAATATACTTGTTGAATGATTTCCCATTTCTTTGCTCCAAATTTCGTATCGCCATCAGAAAAGTAGGGAGACGAAGTTGTGATAAGTTATGGCATACAATAAGAGAGGCACGAAAGGGATTGAAAGTCACAAGAAATGAAAAAAATAACGCTGTACGATTTATTTTCAGTCTCATGCTCTTGCCCTTGACATTCAGATAGGAAAACGAGTCCTCAACGGTTAGTATTTTGGAACTCTTCTCGAAGCGGAATGGCATCTTTAAAAGAGGATTGAGGAAGATAAGTGCCATAAATCGATTCTATTCTCTCTTTTTCCGTAACAATTTATACAGTATTATTTTATACAGCTTATCCTAATCTGTTGAGAAATTCCCGAAGAATTTTAGGGCACTAATTCTTTCTCTACTACTCTGATCCGTAGCATGTTTGAAATTTGATCAGAGACGAAGAATAACGTCGAATACTAGCGTCTGAATGATTCATACTTTAAATGGAGAACCGAGGTTCGAAATATTTAGAGAAGGAACTCACAAATGGAAAAATTAAGTGAGATCATAACCAAGCGAACATAAGCGGGAGAGACCCAACTGAGGGAAAAATGATGGAAGGTTAGAATGTGGAAAATGCGATTTTCCATGAAAATATACATACATATATGCATACATAAAAGTCCAAGTATTGTTTCCTTTACCAAAAGCGAATACGGTTTATTACGTTGCTGAACTAAAGTGTAAGTCCTCTGCATTTTAACTATGATTAGTTATCTCTAAATGTTCATATCATTCACATCCAGAGAGCTTGGTTTGAAGAGATCTCCGTGATGAGAAGAATGTTCTTGTATCAGCTGCTGGTGAAATCACATTGCCATTGGATTATTTTAGTTCATTCTCGCCTAGGTGTAGACATTTTGCCTTGAGAACCTTCTGAGGAAGGGTGGTGGTGAGAGGAACGACTCTGATTCGTAAAGAAGATGTGAACAAATGATGAATCTGTAGAATCGCTTGCGGAGGCAACATCGAGTGGTCAGCGAGGTTTAGTGACTCCAGAAGAAAAGGTTATCCCTGAGAAAGAAGCATTCGCACCAGAAGAGAGCACCTCATTGGACAGACTCTTTTGGTGGATCTCAAGGAGAAGGTTTTGACCGCAGTTGACCTTTATCAGTCTTAAGTGGTCCGTGGAATGGGATTGAGATGAGGACAATGAGGTTGTGGAAACAGAAAGGAAGCTGTAGCGAGAAATCAATGGAATAGCTCACTTTAAGATATGCTGAGTAGTCAAATACAGGAGGTAGATTACCATAGCTGAGGAATACTTAAGATAACATGCAAATGAAAACGAATAGATTTGTCTAGGATCGAGATAATGTGTTTTAGAGTAATATCTTTTCATTTGGCTGCAATTTACAGTTATTGTTTAACAATTGAATAACGTTATATGATTTATCCAAATGAACTTCAGAATAGGTTTTTAGGGCCAACAGCATATTAGGTGATACCTATGCATTGCATAGAAGCTCAAAATAAGTAACGTATACTAAAATATTTAAAAAATACTTTATTCCATGCCATATAGGCTGTTTATGTCTCTAAACTCTTTAATTCTTCGAACTCTATCATACCAAAATCAATAGGTACTGTGAAATTATTTCATTTATTAAATTATTTCTTTCAGAGTAAACTTCAATTTTTATATTAAATATTATATATTAATTTAAATCGGATTCTCGTCTGAATATTATTTTGATCGTGTAGCTCTTCCTAATTATTCCTCATTGTATATCTTTCATTATTTTTTCGAATTCCTCGTCCCTGTGCTTATTTTAAGCGTCATGAATATAGTGCTCAACTCTTCACTTGGAAAGCTAGTTCACCCAATGTTACTAATAAATAAAATAGCGACTAATTTGGTTGAAAATTTAGTGTTACTCATTTGTGAGGAAAAGATATAACTAAATTTAGCATCGGAGATTCATGTTCCTTTCGGATGAATTAATGTCCTTCCTTCCCCAGAGTTAGAGGATCATGGTAAAGTTAGCTCAATATAATCTGCTATCCATTACCTCTTCCGAGCCTAATACCGGTCCTTAGTTAAACACCCTCTGAGAGATTTTTATTTTATAGGTCGTTAAACCCTCAGAGCCTCAGACACTTAGCCGTCCCAATCCATTAAAGTTTGTAGCTACATAAATATATATAGGAGCCTGAGATCCTCCAAATATTTCTCATCTTCCAACCGCTGTGCAACGAAGTGAGTATTTTATTCCTACCTTACATCTATTTGAAAGCAGAGTAAATTTAAACAGCTTCAGCGTAAAGAAGTGTGAATGACACTATTATATCGTATGTAATATCTTACGATTATTATATATTATATCGTTATATTTATCTTATCAATATGGAATAATAGATACCCAGAATCGCATTCTTTAATTTTATGGTAACATTCCTACTACGCAAGTCGCTATAACGATAGTCAGGAAATTGAATCACAATGTTGATTTGCAAGAGCCTTTTTTCAAATTTATTTTCGCTTCCAAGGATGATACCGAACAGTTTTAAGACGAGCGTGTCGATGACTCCACGTTAAGTTGAGGTGAGTTGGATATTTTTTCGCTGCCTGGCAACCAAATTGATGAAGCGCTCGAGAGGTTCATTCCACAAATACTACGTCACAAGCGGAAATTTCTTATCCCAACAAACTCTTATCATAAAAATGTTGAATGAGCAGCTCAATTTATCGCATTTACGTTTAATCCTATAAGTGTATTCATATTTATCTTATAAACACTATTAGTTTGGTTTATTACGCACAAAAGAATATTCAATGAGTGATTTCGGAAACATATTCAGACGTCGAAATAGTTTTTATCGTAATTATGGATCGTTATATAATAGTGCGATCATATTTTTATTTTAACTTCTAAAAATTCAATTTAGCTCCATCGTTTCTTCTTCGTCCTGAGAGTATCTGAGAATCATGATACTTATACTTCAGTATAGGTTTAAAAATGCAGAAAATACAATATATATTGAATATTGTTATAGCACCAACTGTAGGCTGTAAGCCTGGTGGCAGTTTTTTCCTATATACATATATTTGTACCAGTTATAACACAATCAATGTAAAATACATACATAGTATACTTAAATGCCCAGAGAATGATTAAATGCTTGTATAATATCAATTTAAAACTAAATAATACATGAATAATAACTAATATTTGTAACTGTTTTACTGGATATTTTTGGGGTTCATGACAGGCCTTTTCGGCTACCGTAGCGTTCACGGGTAGAGCCCCACCGTACATCACCCTGTCAAGCAATCCCTTACTTTTCCAGAGGTCCCTAAAATACTACTAAACAATACACAGCATTACACAACATTACTATAACATATTAGAACATTTCTTTTTGAAAGGTTTTTTATTTTCAGGCAAGGGCCTTAAGAGTGATCCAAGTAACTTATTCCGCGAGGAAATACCTCTATTGAGAAAAGAATACTTAGCCATGTCCATTCTTTGTCTTCGAGGTTTTATTTTAAATTCATGACAAACTTTCCCGAGGAATTCCGGTTTCTCGATTGAATTTTTAAAACCATCCCACCCATCAGTACCTGCAATTATGTTGTAAATGCAACTTAGTCTATTTATTTATTTTCTTTTTTCTAATGTATCCCATCCAAGAATCTTTAACATATCGGTGGCACTGTCCCTTTTTCTGAATCTACCCATTACGTACCGATCTGCTTTTCTCTGGACATTTTCTATTTTCTTTATTCGGCAACATAGGTATGGATCCCACACGGTGGTTGCGTATTCAAGAATTGTTCTTACGAGTGACATGTATCCCTTTTCTTTCGATTTTCGGCTACATCTCTTTAAATTCCTCATCACATAATGCAGCATTTTGAACGCCTTCGCTATGATGAAATTGGTGTGTTTTTCCCAGTTCAGGTTTTTATCAAATTAAAACTATAAAATGGTTAAAGACAGTCCCCAATAATAATTATTAGGTTTTTAATCCACTATTTCTGTTAAACCATAGATAATTAGCAAAAGATGGCTTTGGAACGAAAGTATCAATTTTCAGGTGTCTCATCTCGGTTTAAAACTCCTCAAATCATTTGAAGATATGTATTACTTTCTAGTGAAACCTTTTTATAAAACTTTTGTTTTCTGTTTTAAAATGCTTATTCGCAACAACTCTTTCAGATATAGTTGAAACTTACCTCCCGTTACCATAGTTTGATGTTGCTATGCTTATGTACAGGATGAATTTAGATTCATGTTTTCATCAGCCTTTTTAATAAAGCACCACACATTTAAATATAGATAAAATTATTCAACAATTTCTCTCAATATATGCGAAAGGAGGAATCCGAGGCACATAGAATTAAAATTGCAAGAACAGTTCTGTTAGAATTAGAGAACAGCTCAAGTTAGAAAATATCAGAAATATTTCTGCACTTGACGTGTTGTTTAAACTTCTGCTGAGTTTTGTCTATGATGCATCACTGGAAGAGAAGTAACTGCTTGCCTTATCTTGTATTTTTTATAACAAGGAAACTAGTTTGATTTCAAAAGCGATTAATCTATAAATTCTATTTCATTTCTATAAAAGTCTCTGATTTGAAACGAGTAATTTCGTTGCTGAGCCAATGCGATTGCATTATAAGAGAATCTCTATGTGTCTTTGATTTACATTAATCGACTGCGAAATCAGAATTCTCTCTTTCGCTCATGTTTATCTTCGGAGAGACAATCTCCGTAAAAGCTTCTCTACTTAGAGAAGGAAAAAAAATTCTCTCGTACAATTCTCGAGCGAGAGTCCCCTTGAGAACGGTTGTTTATCCTCTTGGGTCACGTCTGCCATCCGTGAGGACCTCTTCTACGTGAGGTGTTTAATGACCGCCTAGGCATTCGCCGTGAAGATAGAGCGTCTCGTGCACCACGCCTCTCTTCCATGCACCACCGCACTGTCGTATATCACTTTGATATCACCAAAACGCCCTCGCCGTGCTGCGTCTAACTCTTCTCTAAGCGAAAGGATCGCAAACCAATTAGAATGAAAATCAAAGTGATAATTTGCAGAGAATGGAGACTTAAACTGACGTGTGACGTTTTCTTCAGCGAATTATCGCTTGGTATTATAAATAAAAGGGCATTCATGGAGAATGATGGGTAATCGCTCAATTATGTTCAATAATTCTACATTGTATAGACATACATATTAGTAGAGATTTTAATAGAATTATTGAACTTGATAGATTTCATCAACCTCGTTCAATGATATCAATAGTTGTTGAATTTTAGTTATATTTCAGTCCATTAAGTAATTTTGCAGATCAATTACTCATAAATAAGAAACTGAAAGAATATCAAAGTTCTTGAACCTTTTTAGAAGATGTCCTATGGGACACCTTAACACCTATTCTCAGTAGATACCGTATTTATGAAGCTTATTTTTCCGCTCATCAAGAAACCAGCTATTCAAATTATGCATAGCTATCCTTAGGGAAATATTCTTGAAAGGATCTTGTATGAGGTGGAGGAAGGCATCTTCGCTAATTCGACATCGCCGTGGACACCGCGGATTTAGTATTAGTATGAGAATCTGAAACTCTATACAAAACAAGTTTATGATTATTTTCTAACGCTAATGTTTTCAGATAAAAACTTGTAGTTTTGATTATTAGTAATTTTGATTAATTAAAAAACGAATCGTTAATAATGAATTTGTCAATTCTCCATAGTTGCCTGATTAGTGAAATGATAGTTTAGTATAATATAAAAATATCGATGTAAACCCTCTTCAGGTCGAAAGTGAAACCAACTTTTACAAAATCAGAGAATATTTTATTAGAAAACGACCATGGTTTCGACTCGTTAATTCATATGAGAGTCATCCACACCTGAGGACAACTCCATGAGTTGAAACCATGGTCGTTTCCTAATAAAATATTCTGTGGTTTTGTAAAAGTTGGTTCCACTTTCGTTCCTGATGGATCCATGCAACGAAATCATGGCCAAAGAAGTTGATTCTAACCTCTTTAGTGCTTTTAAAATACTTACAATGGAATATTTCTCCGATGATGTTAAAATAGAGGTAAGTTGAAGATAAAATCTAAATTCTCTGGCCGTACTTCGTGGAACGACACTATAAATGAAAAACAAACTTGGTAATTTCCACAATAAAGATGCCTTCCTCCACTTTGTACAAGATCCTTTCAAGAATATTTCACTTAGGATAGCTATTTTTATTGTGGAAATTACCAAGTTTGTCTTTCATTTTCAAGTTGAAGATCTTAATTCGATGCATTAACCTTTGGCCTTCGCAAGATTAACCGTCGCAGATAAGTTGACGACGTGAGATTGAGATTAGAAATCTTTCTGTACTACCGAAAGATTTCTTTGTTTTATTGAACGAGTAAGTACTTAATATATTTTTTACGCTGCTTAAGTGTAGCACGCATGTGCGCTGAGGGTGAAAGGTTCAACATAACCAATGAACCATTGTGATGAAAGGATCTTATGAGATGGCAAAATAAATAAATTTCGGATGAAAAAGAGTTGCTCCTAACCTTATAATTTACTGATTTACTCTCGTCAGCTGTTTATAACCGAGAGAAAAACGCCAATGAAATTCCCTTCATATCGTGGAAACAGATTAATGCTATACACTTAATTTATCTTTTAACACAGGCAGATTTTCTAAAGTTAGTGTAATCTCTTTCAAATCCATTGGCAGTCAAAGCATTTTGATCTGAGTAATCATTAGGGGCGCTGTTATGTGGACGCGCTCGTATTAAGTGGGACATCATAAATTTCTGCTTTCTAACATTATGATATTTTTGAGTTCTCAAAACATTAGAAATCCTTCAGAATCAAGAACTTAATCGTTTTACATTACTATGATAAATTCGTTCTTATACATCTTTCGTATATTAATAGAATGAAAAATCTTAAATATTATTGGCTTGGCTTGGCGTTTGGATTGGCTTTATGCATTAAAAATGTTTTTACCATCCATATATCTGTGCATGAATTCAAAAACATTCTTCTCCTTTTTAAAAGGCACCTATTTCTATTCTTTCGACGAGTCTTGTAATAGTTGAGATCATAAATTATGAAATTCGAAGTGAGATTTCGCACATTATTCAAATCTATCGGAAAATTTACACGAGTTAAGTGCGTGGAGAAGATTTAGATTATTTATTTATTTATTAAAACGCTTCAAGTTGGTGTTAATACCAGGTGGCAACGGTAGATTATTATCAGTGTGTGGAGAAGATGGTGAATTATTTTTCCATTTGTAAATATTTTCTCTAATAGGCTGTCTCCGTTAAAAGATAAATTTGAAAATATTTAAACGAAACCATTTCAGGGTTAACATTAAGGTACTTCTTAACTTGTGAAAAATTCATGGTAAACAAACTTTTACTAGACCACTAATTTAATATCCGAAAAAAAACACGACCTAGGTTTCGAAGCGTCGCTACATCATCAGGTGACAAATAAAAACACACTTCCACCTGATGATGTAGCGACGCTACGAAACCTAGGTCGTGTTTTTTTCGGATATTAAATTAGTGGTCTAGTAAAAGTTTGTTTACCATGAATTTTTTTGAAAATATTTGGCTCAGTTACAAAATATATAGAGAAATAAATCGTAAATCGATGCACCCATTCGAAGGATAGAAAAACTGTTGACCTATCCTTCGACGAGTTTATTTACCTCACAAACGTACTGCATTACCTCCAAGTACCGATACATCTTGCAATATTCATTCGGATTCTCTTTCAATACCTTCATAGAATTGTCAATCAGTCAAAGAACAGATGACATACTGTCTCAGTTCAAACTAGTTCATTGATCATATCACTTCGAGCATATTTTGAAATGGACGAATCGAATTCAAGGCACGCGTATATCTTCAACTATGAGTAATTAGGGCTCCTTAAGTTGGTTAACAAAGAGGAGAAGTTCATTCTTTACGAGAGAGAGTTTCCTCTGGAAGCATTCCTCAGTAAAACTAAGAGTGCGACGATTGAGAAAGAGTGATTCACGATAACCCAGAGTACGGTTCTTTCCTAACCGCCCACGGATGGACTTAGTTGCGAATACGGGATTTGTTCTCATTCGTTAAGGCTCAGGCAGCTTATTCGATATGTTTTATTCAAAGGATGACATTTTTTTGCTCAGAAACTTAATTAAAGTCTGATGGTTTTTATGATGACCCTACTTTCGAGCAGTCCATTCTCTGCTTAATATTTCATGATGTGAAATATAAATCAGTTGAGGTTTCTTAACGCAAAGTTTGTCACTAAACTCACAATTTTCGCGTTTAATTAGTGAGTGCAACATCGGTAATTTAATTGGTTTATCGTGAAAGATATTTATATTTTAGTGTAAAATTTAAAAAGATTTCGGTAATTTATCTGAAGATTATTATGAGAACTTATAGATCGATGAGATAAAATCTTAGTTTCTGACATAAAATTAACCTTGTGCCATTTTTAAGGAATCCTAAATTTATCTGCAGTTATGGTATTTTCAATGCAAGACCCTAATATGTTGACCCTACATGAGGCTATAAGCTAATCGGTTGAAAGACCCTGAAAATAATTTTCTTGATGTTTATCCTGAAATGCATGAAAATACGTTAAGTTATGTTGTTTATTATTCACAGTTTTAGTTAAAAAATCCGAAAAAAGTATTTATTCGTTCAAAAAAAGTATTTCTGTTTACAGAAAATAGACAGACGAGCAAAGAGTTGCATACTAAAATTTAGATTTACCCGAAGCTATCTTAGAAACCCTAAATTTTACTGGATATCTTTTACCAACAGATGTTACTGTTATTACAAATGTAGAAATTTCCAGATTTAAACCTAAAATATCCCTGTATTCGTCCATCTCATAAAAAAAGCTTCTTGGTTTCCCCGCCAACATTTTCATTTGATCATCACTTGACTGAAATAAACGTCGTAAGTGTTGAGTTTATAAGTTTTTTAAATCCACTAAATCGAGAGTTACATCATCTCGAATTCAGTTTTCAACATGCCATGCTTTCGTTTGCTCAGCGAGCCAAGACGGTGAGATAACCGTTTCCTTCGACTTTATCTGTGCAAATAATGGCTTTGCGAAGGAAATTTTCGACTGTTGACTTCTGTCGTTGTATTCTCCTCTGTTGATGGACGCATGAGGCAATAATTATAATAACCAATGCGAAACTCAATCCGTAAAAGCAGCAGTTGATTATATAATATCTCCGCCAAATCACATAACATTTCCTTGAATTAAATTATAATATGAGAACGAAGAATATAACTGCAAACTCTTTGATTATTGAGTAACCGATTAAAGAAATACGGAGAAATTATTTCTGATAATTCACTAATCACTTTAATTTCTTAATGAATAAATCCAAGTAATATATTTCAGCATTTAATCTTAAATATAGTCATTCGCTTGTGCTTCATTCAAGTAATTTCATCATTATTTCGAGTGTCTAGTATGAAGTAAGATCACGTGTTTTCCTGGTGTATTGAATGCTATATAATTTCGTGGTACGCCTCTAGGATAAGTATGCGGAAAAGTGGCCGAAGTTACCATGTTGGATTCACCCATTAGAAATATAAATATTGTACATGCATTTCGGGAGAAAACTCACTAGAATTGACGGTAAGATTTTCTAGGCCATGCACGTTGTAAGGGCTCATTGATGAAAATTCTGGGAATCGACCTTATTCATGAGATGAGCAGGAAGCGTCGAAGATTCCTCCAGGCACACCTGTCAAATTTGAGAATATCCTGTATTTAGGCAATAATAGTGGGTCACAACGGAAAAAGAAAGAATAAAGTAAGTACTGTTGTTAGAGAGGAGTGCGTTCGTTTCACAGGGAAGGGGAAGAAGCGACTGGCAGTGAACCGAGATTACGGGTGTCTTCGATGGTCTGTCCAACTAGGACACTGCGAAGGACGTCGCGAATCGAAGAACAGAATGCGTCTTCTTCGCCAAAACTGGTGGAATAAGAGGGAGGTAACTCAAGGATCGGGTTGCCCGCGTGGAACCCACATCAACAATATCTTGTAATTTATGTCATCGAAGAAGCTGCTGGAGGCAAATTACTGACGGAACCGGTTATGACACCGCTGCAAAACAATTAAAAAGAGTGCTATTCACAGATTTCAGCATAAATCGATAGCTATTACTCGTAGAAAGTACGCGACGAAGAATCTAATTCCCCATCTATCCTCGCAGAAGAAGCACTTAGACGAAATTGCATTCGTTGAAGTCTCTCAGGCGTTCGAATCTCGAAGCGTTCGAAAAAATGCGAAACGTTTTGATGCGATGTATCTTTTTTCATATTTAAATGCTGTTTGCTCGTTCATGAATAAGCCTGCGACTTTCGCATTTACTTAATGTGTTTAATTGTTATACCTTGCTTACAAAAATATAATATACATTGCTGCTTTCAGTTTCTTAGCCTAAGCTCTTCTGTATGTTGTGTGTATAGAATTCTTATATTTAGTTGAATGTAGTATTAGATGATTTTTCTAAGTTAAGTCAATATTATTATTGATAATAATTATTATATTCCTGCAGAATGCATATATAGATGTAGATCTCGCGTAGATCGTTCGATGGAGAATATGTAAAACATTAATATCTATTAGTCATATCTTAAACTTCATCTTTTCTAATGAAATGTTTGCTTTTACCAGCCTATTCCGGAATACTGAATATAATTTATCCCCGGATACTTTCAATTTTATCCAAAAAATTAATATTTTCCATAGTGAATAGTTTTACAATGACTTTTATACCTTCTTCTTAAAAAATTTGTCGCAATTACTGATTACTAATAATCCTGAGTCAACCAATTTCCGGGAAGAGAAATATCTATCAATCGTTGAAAGAGGTGTACAGAGGAAATTATTCGGATCGTATTTCAGTGGAATTATTTCATAACTGAAAATGAATTATTCATTCCAACATTTTGAGCTTTCACCGGTGAATATTTCCTCTTTATGAATAATGCTATTATAACGATCAGCAGCCCTTTTCCCCGTTCGTGATTTTTTCCTGGAACAGATATTCGGCACTTTCAGTTTAATGAGTAGAGGCCCTTCTGTGAGTTGAGGACCGTTAAAATATAAGTCGCCCCTCGTGCACCCTTTAGTCCGTTTGTTGTTCTTCCGCATGCCTCCGTGACATCTTCTCCCCCAATCGCTCCTTTCACGCCGGAGGAACACGCGCGGCAGCACCGTTGCCCGGCCTCCCTCACCTACTCTAATTAACCATAACTGCCCCCTCTGGTGTGTGATTGTCGATGCGCATTTTCTCACAGTTGGTAATAGTCTATGTTCAATATGCTAATAGATGATTGTTGAAAGATGGAAGTAAGTGATTTCCCCTGGATCAATGGCTTGTAGTAGTGCTGAACACACTACGAGATCATTCATCTGTTCAACAGACGTTTCGCTTCAATTGCAGCGATCTCTTTTCCAAAATAATTTTCTCCAAAACTTTTCCATTGCCTCTTTTCGCTTCAGTTTACATCAGCTATTACGTATATTAAGCCAAAGTATTATTTTTTTTTATTAATACAATTTTACACCGAAAACCATCAATGACTACTTACGAGCACTAATACGTATTTTGGCCCCAAAGGAGCCATCTTCAGAGCACGTCAGACGGAAAGGTACTGCGAAGAGATAAAGTAAGGAAACGAAATGTGAAGCCTGAACAAATGAAGAACTAAACCCGTCATGGATCTAATAATTTATACAATGTTTTATTGAAATCGAGATCTTGATTCATTAAGACGTTTTTGTTTTTGTAAATGTATAGATTCTCTAAAGCATTTAATTTTGCGTGTGAATTGTGGGCGAGTGTCATGTTGTTATATTAATATATAAATATTACATATATATAAAATTATTACATTAAAATTAAACAAAACAACTTAGAGGTAAAAAACATCGAATTTGTATCGCATGTTCATTACTCATTATTTGAAGATAGTATTTTTGATTTATAATTTCATATTATATATAACTAAATTTATCAAATAGTTATATTCCTAAGACATACTATACAAATGAAAATATCTATAATTAATATAGCCAATCAAACAATTCTGATTATCAATTTTATCTCATGATAGGTAATTTATCTCTTTGAATATATCTAAATGCAATTCCATGGATTAATTAGATTTTCCGCATCTTTGATGGTTTTTCGTCAACAAGCGAATATTAATTTATACTTAATTGCTAGAGTCAGGAAACTTACGAGCTTCGAAGTGATCAAAAGAGGAATAGAGAATGAAGTAGGGAAGGCAGAAGCCGATTCGTGACCATGGAGAATGGATAATATCCCCTCTTCTTCAAACACGGCCTCGCTTGATTTAGCGTCCGTTTTGCTCTGTATCATTATCGCCTGAGATTGACACTCCTCGAACAGTCTTGGAACAAATTGCGCACTTTGATTTCCATAATCCACTGCGTCACGAGTCTTAATGGGGAGCTCGTTAGGGCTGAGATGCCCCTTTTTGCTTTGAATCAACCGTAGGACCTCAGTCTTTCTTGTTTGGCCAGAGGAAAAATTAAGTACAGATAATCTAACTGCTCTCCATAGTCTTATTCGGAATGCAACTGTGCAACGAATAATCTTCTGGGTTATAAAAGCCATTCCCTTGTTTTCGATAATGATTTACGTCAACCGAAAGTTGTTTAAAAATTAAAATTAAAAAAGTATAAAAGTATAGAAAAACTCTGGTGGAATAGCACAATGACAGAATATTATAAATAGTGAAAAGAAACAAAACGATTCCACTAGAGAGAAATTTGAACTGTATGCTCGTGACTTACGTACGAAAACACTGTCATCTGAAGTTAGAGATCCTGAGACTGGTGAGCACTCTTTTAAAATATTTTCCTATCTCATAACATTTTTCGAATCGATTTACTTTACAATTAACAATTTTACAATCTACAGAGTCCATTTGTCTCAACGGATTAATTCTTAAAAGAAAATACTTCCAAAGATCAAACAATGGTTTCCAGTAGGAATTAACTTTACATCAAACTTTAATTTGCACTCACTCCAGTTAAATTATTCCACAGAAAGATATAGTGCGGAAAAGTTTTGAAAATAAGGAATAAAAATCAATTAATGGTTATGATACTTTTAATTATTTTATGATGCGTTATCTATTGTACCATTTTTTAAACGCGGAACCTACTAATGCGGCTTGGATTAAAAGATCGAATTTAGCAAATTAATTACTTTACGCTTTATTTACAGAATGATTTCAATATATTTTAGTTAAAGGTTAGAATCCTATTCTCTTTTCTTCATTTTTTATTCTGATAGTATGTACATTATAAATGATGTATATAGATATTAATTAGAAGAGAGGTAAATACGTTCCAGTATCTAGGAGTGGTATTTCTTATAGAAAATTACTAAATTGTCAGTATGCTGTGTGAATTTAACTGGTCTTAATTCTGCCTGGTTATTATTTGTTTGCTGCGAAAAATTCACAATGCAACTAAAAACAAGAAAAGCATTGAAAGTCTAAATAATTTTATTAAGATACAACATATTTAAATTGTATAGATTTGTGGTGTTCTTGAGTTTTGCACCGTCGGAGATATTTTTAGCGTACCCTCTGGTGTAGTTGATTAGTAGAATTGTCGTGTCATCGACCAATAAAGTGAGTTTTCCTCAACAATAAGATGTTCTCCTCTAATATTCTTGTAGGAAAAAAAACGAATAGATATGGATGAGACCAATTGGAAATTAAATTAGCGGTTGCTAAATAGAAACATCTCGTATTCATAATTTCTTTCTTAATGTCAATACAATTCTTCTTTCTGAATGGAATAGAATGATATTACTGTAGGACATAGTGGCCTGTTGAGGATCTCTCGATCCAGTATTGCTAACGATGATCCCTCAAACTGATTTCCTGAATGGTTTCTAAAACAACCCTTTTATTATATTTATTAATAACCATATGATAAGTTTCCTTTATAATTTGGAGGGTTGTCTTTAATTATGTTCAAATCGACCCTTTAATAGTGTGACATGCTTTTAGTGTGTCGTGGAAGTTCATTCGTTACGTCGGTGAGCCTATGCGGGAAAACGGCTAATAGGCACTATTTTTAACGTGGAGAGAAATCTTTCAACTTATTCACTATAACAGCAACATTTAATAAATCGTGCGACACTGAGAATTTATAGAAAAGCAAAATGTGTAATGTTATTTGATACCATCAAAGCAAGTCGCTTCAGTTGCCAAATACTTCACGAACGAAGAGAGTGAAACTGAAGTCCATTTGAGGCCATCCTTGGATGGTATGGGGAAAAGAAACGGGAGAAAGAGAGAAAAAGTGTAACGGGTTTGGGGCGCGTAATAGTGCTGCTTGGAAATGCCTATCACGGATGGATCACTGGGGCATGCCACTCTTCTTTTGTTCTCTCTTTCCATTGGGTCGACTGTGTAATAATAGCATCGGATTCATTCCAACCTCCCCTCTAACGCAAGGCTGCTTGAATAAAAATCCGGAATTGTCGATTCGGGACAAGTGCAGCATTCCTTTACCTCTGAGATTACCGTATCTAGCGGGTTAACACAGAGGGAGGCTAACTCCGATTGAATCGCAAGATGTCACATCATTGCCTTTCGTCACTCGGTGTAGTAATAATTTCCTTCCTTCGAATTATGCATTTAACGATTTCGTTTCGCCGAATAACAACGTTGGTCATGCCATAGGCGATGAAGCTTTTGCTATATATGTTCGGTCTTACTACTGGGGAATTTTAAAGTCCTATGCAATATTAAGAGGAATTTCGTAGTTCCTTGGTTACAGTTTTTCTGAAAAGACTTGTAGTCTTTTCAGAAAGAACAGAAAAGGAACTCCTGAGATTTGAAGTAATACTGTTTCAGGATATTTCAAGTATTCTCCGTGAAATAAGATATGGAAACGCAAATTTATGAGAGCATAGTAGGTATTTCATTTGAGCGGAATCGTAATATTTGCTGCTAAATCAATTGAAAATGTTTAGCTTCAAGTCAAACGACTGGATTACGATATTCAGAGTTTTGGATGATTTTATTTCGATGCGATAATTAATAATGAAAGAAAATGGAAAAATAATAGAGTATTCAAATAAAATGTTTATATTCCAAACGATGTTACTTCGCAATATTTTGATTTCCAAATAGGAGAGAAAAGATTAATCCTCCATAGCATTACCATCTAGCATCCTGAACCTCCAAATGAATTGCTTACTTATGTCACCATAAGCGGTACGCCTTATACTATATTTTATATGAATGGATTAAGTTACATGTTTATCCCTAATTTCATCAAAATGTTTCATTTTTCATATAATTTTTTTTTACATGAGTATAAATCATGACAATGGAGCAATTTCAATGTCAGTGTACAATTGTATCGAATTAATAAATTGTCATTCCGCGTAATGTGTGCACCAAATACTTTTCACCGCATGAGTTAATTAAGGAGAGAGAAATATGGCCTTGAGAGGTAAAGGTCAAGGCACGTGTGTGCCTCCTTCGCAGCGGAGTGATCTGATTTGGGTACTCGTTATATGTACTACTAAATCGCAACTACTGTTGGTAATTCTGTGCTATGTTATTCTTTGCCCAAAGGCTTTGGAAAAACCGAAAAATATAGGATCAAATAAGACCGAGAGTTTAAGCATTCTGTCTTTTTCATCTAATTCAATATCTGTTTATTTTGTATTCTTTCCAATAACAGTGCTAAGGTAATAATATGATTTTACAAGCATTGATTTAGTATCTTCATAACTATTGAGTTGAAGTAGTAATAGTGATAATATCACGTTTTCTAATTTATATCGTGGGTAAATTTATTGGCCGTAGAATAAAGAAGGTTTAAGAAACGGAAATCTAGAAAGAGAAAACGGGATCGAGGATAATGGACTAACATATTTTTCTTCGATGTGTCCAGAGAATAGAAGAATGGAGCCGAAGGGAGTGGTCCAGAGGGTGGGCGAAGGAGGGACAGTTCTTTTTCGCCACTCCGACAAGGTCAGCAGCTTCAGGTCCGGTCGTCGACTTTTTCGCCTGCGGAACATCCCAAAAAAGCCTTTGGGCGAAGCTGTGGACGCCCCAGGGCACCTTAACGTTCCATTTGTCTTCTTTTGGATGTTCTCTTGACAGATTTTCACCTTCAGAACGCGTCCGAAAAGGAAGCTGTGGCTCCTCCTCCTTCGGGAAGGCCGCTGGAGTTGCCCTTTCCTTTTCTGGTTCGCAGGTTGTTTTCTTCAACTGTTCGCAAATTCAAAATCACGTAATTGCGTGGGCGATTCTATTTTGCCTCCGCTCGCAAAATTATGCCGCCTAAGTAGCAATCAACACCCAAATTGCACTTTAACTGTTGCTCGTTAACTCCGCTTGTTTTTCCTTCGAGTGTAAGCATTTATTTTTGTTGCCAAGTTTGTATGGAATATTACTTGCATCCATATTTAATATCGTGATTGATTAGAGACAATAATCGAATTTTGGAGGCTTAAGCTTGCCTCTTTAATGATACCACTTCAACATACATTATCCCAATCGTGGCAGTCACACTACTTCTCGTAAGCCAATCCTCTTTCTGGAAGGACATGAACGTTTCTTACATTAAACAGTACTAGTTGTACTTCACGAAACAATCGCAAATGTGAAATTTCAGTTAGACTCCCAAATATGATGTTTGTAATAGTTTAGGTCAAGTGTTTCTGAAACCTTTCAATCGGTTTCAATCCTTTAAGGATTTTTAATGTTGTCTATATGATATATATATATATATGAGTTTACATGAAATATAAATAAATATAAGCTCATATCCCATACACGCTTTGTAAAGTTTTCTAATGATTTCATCGTAAAAATTTCATTTCTGCAGAAGTTTTCGGTTGCAACTAATTATTTATGATAAACTCCACTCCAAATTTCTACTAAATAAATAGCAGCTCAAAATTTTTTTCGAGTTCAACAATATTTCTATCCGAAGAGAAGTACAGTCTTATTTGAAATTAGTTAGAATTTCAGGAAGAATGCATTCGTTTTATGATTAACAGCAGAAGAGATTTGGAGGCATCAAGCAATAGATACCTTGAGTGCCTGAGTTCGCGTTAGTGTGACGCGGGTTGCCTGCTGACACGGGTTACAAAAAAAGGTCTTAGCGTTCGGCAACAGGTTCAGAGCGGCCTTGAAAATCATGGGTCGTAGAACAGTTTTTTGATCTTATTTCCGAACATTTTTACAACTTGGTCAGTTATCCTTTTACGATTTTTTAGGAAATGTTTGAATGCATCCCACACGTTTTACGGTCACTAAGAGAATTTTGTCATTTTTCATTCCATAGGTGGATATTGTGCGCTTAAGTTTTCAAACAACTGTCCTTGATGGATACACGGTAGAAGCCTTCTCCTAGTTCATTCCAAATATCTCTTGTAGAATCGCTTCCTTTGGCTCTGAGTTTCTTTGCAATGATGGTGCGTCATTTCGGATCGCTCAGTCACATATAATGGTGCATACATTTGAAGTACATCGGAAATCACGCTGATTGTCTGTAATTTGTTTAAGTAAACATGAATACGCTTAAATATACGATAAATTACGGAATTTTTACATTTTGCTATAGCTATAATTCTATTAAAATATATGAGAAAAAGTCATTCGGATTTTCACTGAATTA
The DNA here is from genome assembly GCA_947579665.1 of Sympetrum striolatum. NCBI lineage: Eukaryota > Metazoa > Arthropoda > Insecta > Odonata > Libellulidae > Sympetrum > Sympetrum striolatum. Next base: position 112,856,449 of record OX388341.1, read on the forward strand.
AACTTCTTTTTAATTTATTTCCATGTTACTATTGGTAATTGTATACGAAAACGATATCATTCATCAAAAATGGAGGTTACGTAAAGAAATTCAATCTTCCAGTTAAAAAGTACTTATTGTTTTATTAAATCCTATTGAAATTCAAAGAAAATTTTACAGAGGATACCGAGGAATACGATTTTAATCGGTAGCCTAAAGTTTTGTTATTTTTTATTCTATTTTCCCTCTTCTTAGGATGAAACGAATCACGCAAACCCTCACAACTTTTAGGTAAGCGTTCCTTAGCAAACTTAAAAGAAAACAATTTACAATGCTCCCTATTCACCGCGTGCATGTATTATATTCGCAGTTCCATTTTCAGGTCACCTGGGATCCATATGTTATGCTATCGCGGGAAGCATCTTCACGGAGGGCGCAGGAGACATCTCCTCACCCCTTCCTTACCTTTCGGCGCGTTCGAATCCCTCTGCGACCGGTCTCTCGATGTATCGCCGCCGCCCTTCTGTCGATCTCCGTCCGGTACTTTGCAGACCTAGTGGGCTGTTCGTGTAGACGGCGGAAATCCTTGGCACTTCTCGAATCGATGTCCCTTTCGGGGTGAATCGAAAGCCCTTCTCACAGCTGAATCCAGACTAGCTAAAACGACAGTTAGGAAAGCGTGGTGACGGCGCGACGGCGCCTGAGGATCTGCACCGGATGTGCCACCGCGTCTCTTCCTCAAGACTGATGGGGAGGGGTAGGGGAGTGGTCGCTGAAAGAGGGTCGCGCGGCTGATGGGCGGGCCGCGAGCGTCGTCCCCCGGGGAAGGATTGGCTGTCCAAAAGGGGAAGGGGGCCCAAAGGTAAGAAGAAAGAGAAAAAAGGGGGTCGCGCGTACTGGAGGCGCGTGGTGAATTATTGAAAGAGTCGCGAACGAGAGGTGTGCATACGCGGGGAAAGTGAATGGATTGGATGTGGAGGAATCCTTAAGAAGAAGACGCTGACGGTCATCCGGAGATAATGGTCCTGGGAGATGCTGGGTGTTGGTGCAGCGGTGGAGAGGGCCCTCACCTTTGAGGAGAGGAAGGGTGCGTGGAAGAACAGCAGTCTGCGCATGCGTTATCCGAGAGGAGATAGTGTTAGAGGAGGATTGGGTGGTAGTCGAGGAGGAGATTTAAGGGTGGATTTTCATTCGAAGGTGGATGATGGGAAGAGGAGGAGGGATAATGGTTTAAGGAGTGAGATGATAAAAAGAAAGGGAGGGAGGAAAGCTGTGAGAAGAGGAATGTGTGAGGGATAGATGCGGAAGGAGAAGGAATCCGAATAGGAATAAAAAAGAAAAGCGTATGGAAGAAGATGAATTAATACGGAAAAGATCAGAAAAAGGTTTGATAAATAAGAGGAGGGGAGTCTCAGTTATATTATCTCTGGAATTTTAGAAATTCTGACCCGAACACTATTTTAAAAGATCGGAAGTTTTATTACAGGCTCTTTCCCTCAAAAGGTTCAATCCACAAGATCTTCCGCTTTTTGCTTTAATTTGCGATCTGAAATGGTATTACATCAATGTTACTGGACCAGGTGATTTCAAATAAAAAAATCCTCAACATTTTAAAGTACGATTTGACAAATTAGTAACATTCCCTGGTTTTTGGTAGTTTTTAAACTATAGTGAATATGAAAGAAAATCTAGAATTCATTTGGAAAGCTTTAAGAAGCATAGATACTGATTTTCGGTATGTTATAGTTACAGTTAAAATATATTTTTCTACTTGTCGTTAAGTAATGGAAACCCAATCCGCTATCCCTTCAGTGAAATGAATGGGTCCGATTACGTTCTAAATTGCTTTGGAATGAAATTAATGTTGTATATACGACAAGCAGAGAAATGATAATTTCGGATGTGCAAGGAGAGATAAAGAATAGACAGGCAGAACTATGGTCCAGATGAGTAGGTCCCCCCCTCCCCTCTTCCTCTTCCAGGTCTTCACCGATCTACGCCCACCTGACCACACCCAAGGGCTTCCATCCGAGTGATTTCCTTCCCTCTGTCTTTAAGCCCTCGCCGCACTACAATAACCGGATTGCCCTTCCTTATCGCCTCCATCATCGACTGCTTCTTCTTCACTTCGCTCACGTAACCCGAGGACCCACATGATGCATGTATTCAAACGGTATTTGCCCTTTTTTTCGCTTTCGACCTCTCATTTGACCGCAACCTCTCCCGGTAATCCCTTGGGTACACCCTCTGTACCAGTCGGCCTCGGCTGCTCATGGGACCATACCTTTAGCATCGGCGGTTCTGCGGTTCCGAAAGTCAGAGGTGATATTTGTATTATTTTTCTGCTCATTGAGACCAACCTGGATCAGGCCGGACGCTCGAAACCTCAAAGTAAAACGAAGGTCAAAGCATTAAATCTGTGGACATGTTACCGTTGTTTCTACCATGCCCCAGTAACCATACACAGATAGTATTTATTTGGAAATGTCTTGCCTGCTCAAGTATTTTACTATACTGTTTCGATTCTAAGGTAAGAGTAATTTATTTTAGTTATTTATTTCATTTGGCACGATTCTTTTCCCCAATTACCTTGACTTCCAGTAAGTTCTTAGATTTGTCTTCTTTAGATGTTTGAAAAATACTTGCTTGAACTTGATTTTTTTCAAACATTTTCCCTGAAAAAATTAATGGCTCATTTCCTTCAGAGAATTTTTGACATAGATCAAACTTTCCTTTTATAGTTATAGCATTGGCGTGGCAATTCAGTAAACCGTATTTTAAATAAGATAATAATACATATTTTAGAACAACATTTTCGTCTCAAGGAATAACTTTAAAAATTCAGACTTATTTCTAATATATTTTCAAAAACTGTATTCATTTTCAAATTCAGCACCTTCTTTTAATCTTAGAACACACATTACTGTTCATGTAACAAAAATATTGGCTACCAGAGTAATTATTTAAACTATATCTGTACTTCCTTCAATTCAAGGTTTCTTCTTAAGAATTATTGAAGCATGAATAAAATAGATTTGTTGAAATTAATTTAGCACGGGAAAGTGTGCACCTTAACCCAAAGTTGTACAAGAAGGGAAAAACAGCGTCTTGACTGGGGCTCGAACCCAGGTATCCCACTTTAAAGAGTTATCAATGGCATTTCAATCATAAGTAACCAACCATTTTTCAAGCAAATACGTAGCATTAGACCTTCATATTTCATAAAATGTGTCTTGGAAACTACTCTTCAGAACTTAAGGCATTCCTCCAAATTCGCATTAAAAATGTATTGCTGTTATACCCAGAAGTGATCAAAATGGAAATCGCTATGCTATAGAGAATATGGAGGGTTTATTGCATAATGTAAGTAAATAGGAAAGAGATCGGCAGACCCGGATAGAAATTTAGATAATTCTGTAGCATCTACATAGATTGAATAATCCTAAAAATACATTACACAAAAGGAAAAATTGTTGTAAAATTTATATTTAATGAATATTATGTACATCTACATTGGAATCGCATTGTATGAACAAATATTGATAGTTGGAGAATATTTCAAATCTATTCAGCCATTCAGTCACCATTGGTTTTATTTACAAAAACAAATGTTGCATAACGTAGGTCTACGACTTGAATGAAAACATATTAGCATTATATTATTATGTAAATAGCGTTATCAGCACATTTTCGCTACCTTAACCATATTTATCTAGGTAGCTGTGGCCAACAAACCAATTGAAATTAATTGTTAACTACATATAAACAATTATACAGTCACAGCTCTTTTAAGGTAGATGTGACCACATTCTGTCTGTACCAGTAACTTCAAATTTTCCTCTAAGGCTTAGCTTCTGTGACAGAATTGTTATCTCCATTAGTTACGTTTTGAAATCGGTAACTCTAAATCAAAATCTCATCGACAGAAAGGAATTAATAACTCATAACATAACAAAGCTTATACGTATTTTAAGAGGAAGTCCGAACCAGAAATTGCTGATTAAAAAAAAGCCTCTGCCGTCACAGTGAACTAACACTGCCGTGACCAGGATTCGAACCTGGGTTGTTGCGGCCACAACGCAAAGTACTAACCACTATACGATCACGGCTGTTTCGAAGCGTAGAGATTTGGGTTGAAAGCAAACATCGATTTCTCTCAGCCTTGCGAAATCATTCGTTTGACTGCTGTTGGCGGGAAACTCAATTTACGAACCGGTGCTTCTCGACCATGGTATCTTGCATCTTCAGGACGGGGAAGAGGACATGCACAGCAACAGAAATCATTTCTTTCTTTACACCCGGTCGCATTTTTACAATAATTGATACCGAACAGCAATATTAAGGATTTCCTTCTTGATGAAGGAATAATTATTTAGGCATTTTTCTTGTCAATTCTTTACAGTTCACGAACGAATAATTTATTTTGCGAATTTGTGAATATTATTAAGATTTTAGGGATACTTCATCGTTGGATGGAATAAGGTATTCAAAATCTGCCCTTAGAAACATATATTGTTCCAGAATGCCAATTCCTCTAGTGTTTTGTAATTAGATATATATTTCAGGGATGTTAAATAAAACTGTGATTGATAACAAAGTTTATTGACTTAACTGAAAGAAATTGAATTCCACCGCAAACTCTCTAATCAATAGAGCAAAATATTCCTCGTTTGGCGTTCATGGAAAACATTAGCATTCAAATAGTTTCTAATTGAACCTTTCAAATGGGAGTACCTATTTTCCTTGATGTGTTCTCACAACCTTTGCTTTTGAT